>CM060082.1:5414316-6614316 GCA_030533445.1 Cyprinodon diabolis
AAAATCCAGTTTGCAGGCTGACTTCCTGCCAAGAGGCAAAGACAAAAACAGGAAGTTAAGACTCAGGTTGACAAAAACTCAGACTCAGAAAAACTCAGCTTGTCTAGAGAATTCAAAACTGGCTAACAAAACTCAGGTTAGACTCTGCTAAACTAAGCGTGGCTAGAGTGCCCAGTATTGGCAAAACAAAGACTTAGATTAGACTCTGCTAAACTAAGCATGGCTAGAGTACCCTGTATTGGCAAACACTCTGGCAACGAGGTAGTGGCAGTCAGCAGCTTAAGAACACTCCACAGGTAATGAGGCAATGAGCTGCAGGTGTGCAGGGAGAACCAATGGGGACGGGGCACCACCTGGTGGAGGAGGAAAGGAAAACAGACCACACAAACTGGATTCCTGACACTGATTACTTATGTCCACATTCTCTGCAATCTGATAAGTCTTGTTTCTGGGTCCAAACACATTTCAATCTGATAATAAAATTTTGTTAATGTAGACATGGCTAATAAGCAATTTTAGCACCATGCAAATTAAATAAAAAAAATGCTGAATGGCATAGATCTTCACAATTAAGGAGAAAAAAACAAAAGGGAATTTGAAAACGGAATTTTCTTTTTTTGGGATCATTAGCCATATTTAGCAAACTTTAAATTGAAGTTAGCATTTTATTGACACGGTATTGGGCAGCAGCTTCATTGAACATTAGCTTTTAAGGACCAGAATGTTCACATTTTGAGAGGGGCTTGAAATAAGCAATCTGTGTTAAGAAAGAAAAAACAATCTGAAATAGAGGGGGTTGAGACAGATTTCAGCTTTCAAAAAACTACACTGCAGCAATTGAGTTGATCCCTTCCCCCTATAATTGAAACCCCAGCCACTTACAGGGGAACAGAAGACCTCACCTATTCAGCAGAGCAACAACATTGCAGGCTAACAAAAAAGCCAAACGACATCCATTCCAAATGGGTGGAGCAGTTTGTGAGTTTCTTTTTGCATGTTTCTAAAAAAAAACAAGGCTTTGTTGGGCTACTGTAGAAAGCCCCAAACTCAATGCTATTTGTGATATTTTGAATTGAAAAAGCTTCCTGGATGAGAATCAAAACGTCTTTAAACTTGGAAACAAAGTTTAATGGATTGTTTTCTAACGTTTTTTTGGAATGACCATGATCTGGATGACTGAGAATCTTTACCAGCACAAACATTAACTATGTTAATGTACTAGGTAGTGAGCTCTTAGTACTACGTACTAAGAAACACTAGAATCCAGGGCTTATTAAACCACTGATAGCGACCATCAAATGTTTAATAATATTAATTTGTTCAAAAAAATTCAAGACATTTCAACTAAGAAATTCCAAAAAAGTTCAAGGCCTTTTGAGGCTTCCTGCTAAACCTCCGGAGATGCGGCCGTTCACCAATTTTAAAGGAAAGAGTGAACTCTGCACTTTACAAGAGTATATACATCTACATCCTATTATGGACATGTTCTATGAAAGACACTGTGTAAACATGAGGCTCTCCAACTACAACACAGAAACATTTTTACTAACTTCCAATAACTTTTTAATATTTCTTTTCTTGATTGATTGACAAAGATGTAAAACCTTAAAGCTGATTCAAAGGACTGCTATTGGAAATAAATAAATGAATAAAAATGGCTGAAATAATGGTCAAAGGAATGCTGTGAGTCAGTGGAAGACTTCTGATTTCACTGAAGTATAAAACTTTCTGACCAACAAGCTGCAACTAAGCTTGGTGTTCATCAGGGACATTTTCAACCTGACCGATTAAACTATCCTCTAGTACTAACACCATTACTGCCCAGCATACAGACATAATGTCTGTTCATGGTCCCCTTTGACTAAGTGTGAATTCTGGTCTATATTCCTGCAGACAGCTTTTCTCTTTCAGAAAGCTAGTGTCATGATCGGTTTAGGGATAAACCCACATGCAGAACACCACTGGAGACTTGGTAAAATATTTAACAGAGTTTATTAAAGGTTTCACACAATGACATGAACTAGACTCAGGTTCTGGTCCGGGCAGGATTCTCAGGCATCTGCAGAGATGGATAGTTTGGTTAGCTTGGTTTGCAGATGAATTAAATGAGTTTTCAGATGTTTCAGTGGATACCTTGAAGAGGTCCAGGCTTAGTTCTGAGAGAGGGAACCGGTTGGGTCCAGAGACTGTTGGTTCAGCAGAGTGCAAAAGCAGCAGCAGCGTCTAGCTTCTGACTTCCAGTGAAAGACCTTGGTTGGAGTAATCAGCTCTTTCCCTAAGAGCAGCAAGTGGATTCCAGAGTGGGAACTTCAGGTTTGGCACTCTAGGGCAGGCAGGCAGGCAGGTTTCTGGTTAAGCTCATCCAGAGCTTCTCTCGAGAGATTGGTTTCCTAGGAGCGAGAAGACAGAGGCAGATTAGAATAAGGTTTCTCTAGGAAGACAAGGATTAGTAAATTCAAAGGCTCAGGTTCGCTAACCAAACTTGGCTAACACTGCGGCGTAGAAGGAAGGTCTGGCAGCTGCTTATAAAGGCCGATCTGCTGATGAGCTGATGAACGTCAGCTGTGCTGGAGGGCTCCAGCCCAGGAGAATCCACAGCGCACTCTGCTGGAGAAGGTGGAGAATCTCCAGATCCCAACAGCTAGAAAGTTTTTTAGGTGGTATCCAAATAGTGTTGTCAGTTAGGAAGGAGACAGCCCAGGAGAAGTATGCCTCCTAGCTCCTATGCAGCTAGCAAATACCCCATTTACACTACCCTTGAAAAACCGATCCATGCCGAGACCGGTTCGAGCTCGGATAAATTAACCAGGCCGAGCTTGGTTCTGACAACCATGGTCCTGAAGACCTTTTATCACCCTATCTCAGTTCCTCGACTCCTCGCCTCCTAGTGACGATCTGCTGTATTTGTGCCAGTACTGAAGGAGGAAATCAAGCAGTTGTTGGTGGGAATGCACCTTAAGTTGTTTGCCAACCACTATAAAACACGAGAAGAATAAGATGAAGAAGGGAATCAAGCAAATCAAAATTGAAGCCATTGTTTGGAGAAGATTTCGATTGTTGTTTATAGTTGTTCTTCTTCTGTTTTGTCTTGGTTGGCAAGCAACTTCCGGAGGGGCATTACCGCCAACTACTGGAATGGAGTGTGAATCGGGATGTGCAGCCAGACGGACATGACGCATTCTGCTCATGCGCTCTTGTTATCAGAGAACCGAGCCAGGGTAAAAACCGAGCCGAGCCCACCTCTGGAACTGGTCTGCAGTTAGCGCGGTCCGGTTGTGTCTAGCTCGGTTCAGTTGAGTTTGCTTTCCGTTTACACCCGATAAGTTATCTCAGTTACTGAGCTCGGACCGGTCTCAGCACGGTTTTTCAAGGGTAGTGTAAATGGGGTAATAGGAATTTCAGGACTTCATGAAGTTCCTTGATGCCGTTACGCTCTATGTATATGGCTGCCATAGCCTACCTCACAGAGATTAGTGAAAGTACTATTGAAGTGAATTAATTGTGTTGGGCCCAGCAGTGTTGGGCACGTTACTTTGAAAAAGTTACAGTTACTAGTTACTTCTCCCAAAAAGTAACTGAGTTACTAACTGAGTTACTCCACAATAAAAGTAACTAGTTACTAGTAAAAGGAACTATTGAGTTACTTTTGCGTTTCTCGCCCTCACCACCTGGCCCCTATCCATCCATCCATCCATCCGTCCATCCATCCATCCATCCATCCCGATTTCTCCCTTTCTGCATATAGGTAACATTTGATCGTTCACGCTCTCCATGTCTGTTACGTGCCTTTAGTGAGCATACTTTTTTCCTTTGAAGCTTTTGCAGTTTCCTACCTTGCTTTAATTCAGAACCTGAATAGAATTAACATTATTTTGCATGAATATTACCATTCAAAACAATTGTTGGTTTTAGAAATACACTGTTTAGTTTGATGTTTTTATACATTTATTAATTTTACCAGTTAGGTTAAAAGGGGAAAGCAAAAGTGATATGTATGAGTCAGACAGCAAGCTTTTTATAAAATAAAGAACAAGGCACAAAAAAACCCAGAGAATCTGCACTAATTCACAGCTTTCTGCTCATCTGCTGGAAGGAACTTGGTTCAGAGCTCTTCAAAAGGTTTTTCTAAAACCACACCTAAAGACAAGTAAAAGCATTTTGGGCTTAAATCATCTAACTAGATCTTGTTGAGTACATTTCCTGTTCCAGTCATAATGCTGTCTAAAAGCATCCATTGAAAAGCAATCACATTTAATTTTGCTTCCTTCTTGAAGTGGTTTGATGGGCCATTAAAGGTGGCAGAAGGATCTTTTTTTTATGAACAAGGAAAGACTAAAGTAGAGCTTATTATCAAATTGTTCTACATCAGTCACCTTACTAATGTGAAAAGACGTACGGTAGATCAATCAGTCAAAGAATGACATTGGACTGAAATGCTTCTGGAAGAGGATTAAATGCATGCCATTTAAAAATGATCAATACATGGTTAAAGGATCATAGTCAATTTATTAGATTTTTTTCTAATTTATACACACTCTGGTTGCATAAAAGATTTTTCTGAAAAATTACAATTTCTGTTGATGTATTATTTCTTGGTTTAATGTTTTACACTTTCATGACTGAGTTTATTAGTAAATAAATGTTATATTTACAAAAGCAATAAAACAGGAAAAGCCGGGAATACAGTGTGAAAATTTGTGCTCTCTGAAAAGGGTAAAGCTACCGAGGCATTTATATGTAGCTGCTAAGTTTATGGATGTGTGAATAAACATCCTTATTAGTGACAGACTGTCATAGAGCGGGACAGATTGACCCAGTCTTCAAAGTGAGACAGTCAGTAGGAAAGTTAAAAACGTTTATTGATATAAAAACATAAAAGCACTGAAACTGCTGCAGGAAGAGGGCGGGGCACCTCCCAATCTCTGACACTCTGGGAGAATCACAGGTAAGTGACCACAATCATCTGACAGAAGATGATGATCTCAGTGAGTCACTTACCTGGTTAAACAGTTCAGTCCATCGCCTTTGAAAGGGGTGCGATCCAGTCGATGGGCTGACTGCTGACACGGCGCACGTCACCCAGAGTGTCCCTGGTGCTGCAGAGGATTAGCAGGACGCCGAACTAGGCCAGGGATACAGAACAGGCAGGAACAGACAGAGCAGGCAGGATGCAGGCTTCCAGGCATCCTAGGGCTCCCAGGCAGGTTTAGAGTCCAGAGGCGTAACCAGACGTTACATTGTTGTTACATTCATGCTGATTTTGCACATTTTCTGTCTTAATCACTTAAATAACACGCTATTGACATTTTGCACATCTCTGGTGTTGCTGCTATTTTCTCATATCCCATACTGGATATGCGTCTCAGAGCTTTATGTTGATTATTTATTCTTTGGTTGACTGTATAGTATTTCTATTTGTAAAAATGAAGCCTAGACAGAAGTTCGTCTGAAGAAACTAAATTACTTGCCTCATTATTAGAGGCTTATCTGCCTCTGACGCAAACCCATCAGCTTTGAACCGCACCTTCACGAAGCCCAATCAGCATCTAA
The DNA here is from genome assembly GCA_030533445.1 of Cyprinodon diabolis. Taxonomy (NCBI): domain Eukaryota; kingdom Metazoa; phylum Chordata; class Actinopteri; order Cyprinodontiformes; family Cyprinodontidae; genus Cyprinodon; species Cyprinodon diabolis. The sequence continues at coordinate 5,419,867 of CM060082.1, forward strand.
AGTTTAAAAGACCTTAAAAGGTCTCCAAATCCATGACTTAACATAGTTCCCGGCCAAGCACAAGCAAGGATTGCACATGTCTGATTTGACTCAGATGACCCCGATTCAGCCTACCACCATCACCTTCTTCACCATCATAGCTAAGCTCTATCTGGCTTTTCAATGGTGCTTCTTCAACCTACTCCCTATCAGAGTGTAATTCTTCCCGGAATCTTACTGCATTCCCCACCACATCTTCACTGGTCCGGCAGAAGACCGCCATGTTTAACCTGGTTCTGCTAGAGGTTACTTCCCAGAGGGAGTTTCCTCTCCGCTGCCGTTTCATGCTTGCTCATCATAGACAGGCCTGTGTTTATCACAGCTGAACCTCTATCTTCCGGGTCCTGAGTGAAGCACTAATGTCAGCTCACACAGTCCACTGCATTTCACCAATACAGCTCAAGCACACTGTCACGCCAACCATCAGTCTATGGACTGATCAAACTTAATCTATCTCCACTCCACTTCTTTCAGGCCTGGGAAAAAAAACCCTGTTCTCATACACCTGCTTATGCATATTAAAGCAAAATTCAGCACTAATGTTTCCTGCCGAGGTCTGAGCGCCAAAGTCTTAAAATAATTGTATCAATAAAATTCTATTAATTGTCTTTTTCTTTCCTTATGAGTTTGTCAGATTGAAATACTGTAAAGTACAGTATTGTGTTTATTTTTAAACACAGGCCATTGTCCATTTCAAACTGTTAAATGTTATGCTCATTCAACACCCGTATTACGTAAAGCAGTTCCTAATTTAGGAGGAGTTTCTCGCTTCAGATTGGGCTAGAAAGAAACAGAAAAACAACATCAGGTTTCACAGTTCACTTAAGGCCAAGGTGTCTCCTCTACTTGGTGCTTTTTCCACAAGATATTGTTAAGGCCCAACCAGCAGATATTGGTAGTTTTGACATGCTAACAAAATTCATATTTGATTTCCCATCCCAGATTTCCAGGTGATCATATTAATTATAAGTTTATACATTATAACTTCCAAAAATACTAATGTTTAAATTACTTACCAGGTTGTAAAACCTCGTCTTTGCTCAGAGCTCTGTTGCTCAACCCATTGCTCAGTGTCTGGTGTAAATTTCAGTTTTCAAACATATGCATGTATACTGCTTTGCTGCACTTACTGTTGCAGCTATAGTCCATGCATTTGTTACTTCAAGGCTAGACTATTGTAATTCTTTACTATCAGGAAGTCCACAAACTGTAGTTAAAAGCCTTCAGCTGATCCAAAATGCTGCAGCCAGAGTTCTGATGAAAATTAAAAATAGAGATCATATCTCTCCTATCCTGGCTTCCATTCATTGGCTCTCTGTTAAATCAAGAATAGAATTTAAAATCCTCCTTTGCAAATATAAAGCCTTAAATGGCCAAGCTCCATCTTATACAAGAGATATGACTTTTTAAAAGAGCACTTTGCTCAGATCACTTAACATGTGCACTTTCAGGTGCATATATTACCTACTATAACTTGTGCAATTGTTCTCTCTCACTGTGCAATAGCACATACCAGCATACTGTGTAGCCTGTGTAATGTTTTACTTATTTATAAAGTTAGTACATCTCTGCAGTCCAAGTGCAATAATCCAAGTCAACTACTGTGTAGTCTTCCCTTAGCTCTCTATTGTGCAGATATTTTTATATCTAAGTGAAACATATTCCAGGATATTACAAGTTTTTTCTGCGCTTTTTTGTACTATATACACTCTTTTTATATTGTCTGTTGTATTTTCATCTTTAATTGCATCTTTCTTTAACTCTGCCATTTGTACTCTATATAAGCTACTGGAACTAGAATTTCCCTGAATCAGTAATCCCAAGAGATGAATAAAGTTGAGTCTAAGTCTTAAATTAGCCATTTGAAATCGGGAGTTGTTTCAATTTGGTTTTACTCTGGTATGTTTTTTAGCACTAGTTTAGGAACAGAGTCAGTTATTGACTTTTTTCATAAACTTGTGTAAAACTTTAAATGTTTAGGATGGAACATCTCTGTAGTAATGAATGACTTTTTAGAGCTCCACACACCAAGTAAATCCCATGAATTTAGTCGAAAATATAAAAAAAAAGTGTAATGAATCTTCTACAGACTCTACGGTCATTTTTTTTTTTGCTACCAAAAGGCTTTTGGACCTTCTTGGACCTTTATTTTTATATGCAGTTAATTAAATTCGCAAAGACTTTTAATCTTCAATTTTTATTAGCTAAAAGTGTAGCTCTATTTTGTTCCAGTAACAAAATCAGGTTTTCCTCTGCGGAATCTATTGTGTTAAAAAAGCTTATTTTTTTGGTTTAGGTGGAGTAATTGGGAATTATGGGATTATAAATGAGTTTGGGGTTTTTGCCGATATGTGAGGATAAGCAGTTTGGATCAATACAAAAACAATTTTTGTTCGTTGAAATAGAAATCATGATATTGTAAGAGATCCTGGCAGGTTTAGGAAAACTCAGAACTCAGTTTTCATTGATTTTGGGGAATTATCAAACCTAGATTTCCACACTGAAGGGCCTCCTGTATGCAGGATTAGCACCACAGTGCACTAGAAAGCAGCCAATGAATGGTTCAGGCTAAGAGTTATAAATGTCTTCTGGGGATAATATATTACTCTCTACATTCTACAGTATGTTTTATAGAGCAAGACCTAAGTTATGTGACTTGGTTTGAAAGCCGCAGACCAAATCTAGATAGCCTAGGGAATTTGAACTTCATAACTCCATTGTATGGTCTCTTGCTTCTTTAATGGCTATGAGAAACAACAAAAAAAGAAAACTATCTCAAATTCTTCAAAAAGAAAAAAAAAAGAAAAAAAAAACAAATAAAATACTGGTTAAACAAAATGATGGTGCTGTATGTGACAATGGGAAGTACAGTTTACAGCAGAGGTGTCCAACCCTGGCTCTCTAGAATGAATGGTTCATTACAAGTCCTTTGCCATACATGATGGCATGCTGAAGAGATAATTATCTCTTTTGTTTCAGCTTTGGTGGGGCAGGGATGCATCTGAAATCTGCAAGCCAGTACATCTTTAGGAGCAGGGTTGGGGACTGCTGGTTTACAGATTTGATAAAGGACTCACACCTCCAAATTGTGCATATGGTTCTTGAGAAAATCATCTACCCACCTATCATTGATGTAAGGCCTAATGGGGGAAAAAATTTCAATCCACTATGTTTATATAGGGCCTTTTCAAACGCAATTTGCAGAGACAATTCAACCATATCATGCATTCTGATTTGGTTTAGAGTTTCTGTCTAGTGAAACTAGCTGATTTCGCATTGACTTTGCAGCACATGCCCCTGGATTAACATGTGACAACCAGAAAAAAACCTCCAGCAGAACCAGGCTCAGTGTGAGCATCCTTATGTTTAGGCCTACTAAGGGTTCACTGAGAGAGAAGCAGATATGCAAAAGAAATATAGAAGATCTAAACTATAAATATGTTCTAAATTAGGAAAGATAATGTTAAACTGGATCTGTCTAGGAAAAAAACAGTATATCAGACGAGCTCCAGGCCAGCTTTCATGTTAAAGGATAAAATAGAGCCCACCCTGATAGCCAGAGTAAAAGCTGAACCCCTAGCTTTGTCTAGGAAATAAACAGGACTAAGCACCAAAAAAAAAGAGTCAATCCTATCATTTATAATTGAAATTGTTGATGGCAATAGCCCAGCTGGTATGTCTCTCCAGAATGGTGTTACAGCCAAAGAGAAACAGATCAGATTTAATTCAATTCCGTTTATTTATACAGCTCCACTTCACAACATGTCATCTCAAGGCACATTACAGTTTACCAGATCATACAATCAAATTGATTCAAAGTTTTCTATCTAAGGAAAACCTGTTGATTAGATCGACTCATTGACTCGAAGGCAATCCTTCACACTAAGCATGCTTGTAGTGACAGTGGAGAGGAGTGTGAGCGGCCATCTGCCGAGGCCGACTGGGGTTCAAGGAGACAGTAGCAGACATAGAAAAAGTAGCAGAGATACAAACGGCAACTGTAAAAGGCGGCCCCGTCCAGGAAACACACAGCCAGGCAGACAAGCTCTAAGCCAGCTCCCATGTCAGAGGATGAAGAGAGCACATCCAGTTAGTCACAGTCAGAGAAACAGGACTACACTGAAATACAGGCCAATCTCGAACATCTATAAACAAAGTTGTTGATTGCAGCAGCACAGCTGATATTTCTCTCCAGGATGGAGTCACAGCCAAACAGGAACACACCAGATGAAGCAACTATGAGAAAAACAGAGAGAGCAGAACTTCAGAGATTGAACTAACAGATTCTGCAGAGTAGGATAATAGAGATAGAATGAAGCAGAATGATGAAATAGGGGTCCCTATGTCCTCCAGAAGTCTAAGCCTATAGCAGCATAACTATAGAGAAAGCTCAGGATAACCTGAGCCACTCTAACTATAAGCTTTATCAAAAAGGAAAGTTTTAAGCCTAGCCTTAAAAGTAGACAGGGTGTCTGCCTCACGGACTAAAACTGGTAGTTGGTTCCACAGGAGAGGAGCCTGATAACTAAAAGATCTGCCTCCCATTCTACTTTTAGAAATTCTAGGAACCAATAGTAAACCTGCAGATTGAGAGCGAAGTGCTCTGTTAGGAACATAAGGAACAATCATATCTTTGATGTAAGATGGAGCTTGGCCATTTAAGGCTTTATATGTGAGAAGGAGGATTTTACATTTTAAAAAATTCAGATGAAGTGACAATGATGAGAGAAGCTTGGAGGAGAACAAAATTCTGCTGAACGGGAGAATGGCAGCATAACTGTAGAGACAGTTTAGGATAACCTGCACCAGTTTTTATATAAAAAGGAAAGCTTTTAGCCTTGCCTAACCTAGCCTCAAAGGAATGTCTTTAGTTATTTGGAAGCCAACAGAACTTTGCTTTAACATAAAACCTTTTTCAGGGTATTTTTCATGGTTTGATTTAAATGATAATTGAAGATCAGTGATTTAAACTGGTAGAGAGAAAGGAGATCATGCCTCAACATTATACATGAATTCTCAAATCCAAGTTTTTGACTTCACCCAGGGTCTAGGGGGGCATTAAACCACGAGTCATCTCCATATCAGGAGGTTGCTCAAACTCATTACCCGACCAGACTGAAGCATTCAAGGATGGCATCTCATATCTGCCAGAAAGAGAAGGGGTCAAGTGCTAGGCATATAAAATGTTCTAAATCATAAAATGTACTTTTTTCCTTCTCCCCCTTTTTCCCATTCTTCTCAGAAATGGAAAACAGATGCGATATTACTTCTGGTGCCGACATGAAACTTAAATAGTCTGTCAGCCAGGATTTGTATTCATACCCTGCCTGCCAAGCGCACATGAAATAGATACAAGAGAAGACATAATAGAATATTTTTGGTCTCTGCCTTTTGAAAGCAAAATGGAATAAACATAGATGTCTGTGGGAAGAAGGTAGAGTGAGTTCAATACTGGGATTTTAATATCTAAGAAAAATAGAAATCATAAACTATGCCAGTTTTGATAGGCTGTTTTTGTTTGAACTTTTTTTATGTGCTACTTTAAGCATCAAGCTGCTTAATGTATATCCCAATATGCACAAAAAATGCAGATTTTCTTTTTAGTCTTCTGGATTGGTATCCTTTTCTTTCATGACCAAGAATGCAAATACGCTAATGGCATTGAATGAATATATCCTTGAAAACTAACATGGAGAAAAAAAAAATCACAAAGGCTTAATTAATCGAATACTTAAAGACAATTGGGTAATAAAAACTTTTTATCTAATACACAAGCATGTACAGTAGTAGCCCTTCAAAATGTCCCCACTTTCCTTTATGGGCCCTTAGCTGGTCCCCTACAATTCCCTTTTAAACATCAATCTTTGTAATAAAATATTCTTTCAGTCATGATTTGTGGATATGTGGCTTCTAAAGAATAGTGTCATCTCCTGGTCAGACCCTGTAATTCAGTGAAAGGGTGGAGTCAGAGTAAAAAAAATATGCAAGAGGGGTCCCTCCAGTGGGTGGAAGTTGGAGGGGATTTCACTGGGAGCTGCAGGAAAGTGGGCTGACGTTTATTCATTTAGATTCAGCCCCCACCCATTTCACAATCATGAATTAATTCTCTTTCTGTTTGCACTCTTGCTTTTTATTCACCTGTAGAATCTCACCTGCTCTTTTAGATGTGTTTCTTTGAGCTCATGTCAACCTTTGTAACTTGAGGCAATAAACCACCTTTGATTGGCTACTTCTCAGGAAGGCCTGGTTCTTTAGAAAGTACTGTTTTCTTAATTAAGCAACTTTTCCTAGGTAAATGAGATAGTTTGCCAATGGAATGAGTATTTTTACTCTTGAAACAAAATAGATAATATGCACTTGATATAGGACAGTGCAATTGTGTTTTCTTTTTTAAAGTGTAAATGATTTTGTTCAATTGGCAAAATGTGTCTTTACCTCCTCAATCCAATAACAAATACACTGATTTTAAGAAAAAAAAGGATTTTCCAGTGTTTAACCTGGATAAGTTTTACCATTACTAGCTGTGGCCAGGGTGAAAACAGCCAGGATCTCCTGAAAAGTAGCTAATCATTGACAATTTATACTTTCTCAGTTTGGTTCCTACCTCAAAGTGAGAAAAGTTGATAGGAGCGCACAGAAACCGGTTTACAGAGCAGGAGAAATGTAAAAAAGAAAAAACATAAGTGCAGAGAAGGATCATGAACCCATGTGACATATTGGGGACCTCATGGTATTGAATCTGCATGCATTTAATGTCATGATCGGTTTATGGAATCTGACCCATATGCAGAGAAACCAGTCAGAGAACACAGAGAAAAGTTTAACAGGTTTATTTGATGCAATGTGAACGGTGGTTGGATCTGGAACTCAGTGACCAGGTGAACCGGAACTGGAAAGTCTGAAGGGGAGATCACAGAGATCAGTTCAGGGACTGTCGGAAAAGAGACTGCGGCTTGAATTATACTCTAGTGGGACTCACGTTTGAGGGGGCTCTTGTCAATCCTTGAATCCAGTCTTTGTGGGTTTATCCAGAGAAGAGGGAAATTGTTGGAGAGCGGACAGGTAGACATATGTTGGACTGGGAGGAGTAATGGAGCGGACTGTCACTTGGTTTTCCGATGGGAACTTGAAAGGATAATGTGGAGGTTTTACCCTGCTCAGTGTGTACTCAGTAAATCCTTCCAGGGGGAGAAGGTTCAGGTATCCACTTACACAGGAAGATTTCCTGCCGAAAAGCCAAGACCAAAAAAAACATAAGACTCAGAGAAACAAGGCTCAGGTTAGACTCAGCTAATCTCAGCTTCGCTAGAGTACCCAAAACTGGCAAACACTCTGGCATTGAGGTAGTAACAGCCCACAGCTCAAATACTCCTCCAGTAATGAACCAATGAGCTGCAGGTGTGCAGGAAGGCCCAACGAGGACAGGGCACCACCTGGTGGTGGAGAGAGAAGAAACACACAAACAACCCACACAAACTGGATTCCTAACATTTAACATTCAAACTGCACATGGAGAGTAGGATATGTCCCTGTGTATGAAATAAAACTGCTCGTTAAAATTTTTATTTCACATGTGCACAGTTTTGCAAATTTCTGACTTCATGCAGTTGCACAATGCAACCACATAATCTAGCCTATCATATACAGTAGCAGCCATTCAAAATGGCCCTTCCCAGACAAATGGGCATGCATTTTTTTTACTCAGGCTCCACCCTCTCACTAAATTACAGAGTCTGACCAGGACATGACGCTTCTCTTTAGATCTTAATGTCCACAAATCATGACACAAAGAATATTTTAGTACAAGGATTGATGTTTAAAAATTAAATCTTAGGGGACCAGCCAAGGGCCTATCAAGGAAAGTGGAGAACCTTTGAAAACTCCTGGCAAACTTGATCAGTTTCTAAACAGGCCCTTCACTCACTATTTTAAATGACTGTCAAATTCTTAAGAAAATGCCTGCATCTCAGACAATCTGACTGAGTCAACCACTTCCTGTTTGCCCTCTGCACCCTGTCCTTGTGGTACCAGCTTCCTATCAATCTTTTACAAACCCTAATCTGATCTCCTCCCATGCAACAGTCTACAGCCAAACTCTTTCTAAGTGCTTTGTCTTGGTTTAATGCAGGTGGTGTCTGGGTGGTATAGGGCTCCCTTTAAATCCCTTTAAGGTTATAAGGTTCCCGAAACACACTGACATTTTTTGAATAGTTTCAAACAATCAAAAAGATTTTTAGGGGGAATTTCCCTCTCTTGTAGAAGAAAAAATGTGCTGAAACTCTGCAGTATTTCCTGTGTAAAGAGAATATGCATTAGCATATGTCTTTTTTTTTATCATTCTATAATATATTCTTTGCAGTGCACAGTGAGCAAACCAGCAGCGGTGTTGATCTCCAAAGTCACCCTAACCTTCTTTTGACCTGACCCAGCAGTACAACCAACCATCCCCGCTGCTGAAATAACTGCAGAGGTTCAAACGTCTGATTAAAGATTTCATCTGATCAAATCAGCCCTATTTATTCACAGCACCAAGGGCTGTGCATGATTGGCTGAAAACTGGCATCAAGCTGTACTTGATTAGTGATGTCTGATGAGCGTCTTCCCACTCATCACGGTATTTTTTTTTGGGGGGGGGGGGGGGGTTGTTGATTTGGGCTGATGAGATTTAATCATGCTAATCAATGGGGTGGGGGGGTGCAAGACAAATAACAGACTGTCTATTTGTAGCTGAGGCGGCTTTCCTGCCAAGGCTCAGAGCATCAGCACCGTTTAATTGATTCTGATTATGTAACGTGTTGATAGTCAGAGCTGTGGTCTCTGAAAGACTATTAATACTGTAGAGGAAATTCCTATGCTCCCTTAAATTTATTTTTCCCCCAAAATGATGCACATTACTTCATAATGAATTGTACCTCTGAGGTAATGAACAGATTTTTTTAAATACTTAATGTATAACAATTTTGTTACTTTTAACTCTTTGAGATACCATCTTAGTCTTAATATTCTGTTAAGATTAAAAAAACATTCTCACACCAACTAGTTATGTCATCAGGCAGGTTTTTGTATGTAATGTCTTTTAGATTATTTCACTCAAGAGTTTGAAAGACCTACACACAGTCAATCAGAGAAACTCTGAGACAGTTTTTATACCAGAAGAGATCAAAGAGATCAGACATAATTTGTCAAAATAAAAGCTGAACCTTTACCCATTTCTAGAGGAGAAACAAGAATAATGCTAAAAAAACAGGCTAATCTCTATCATCTATGATTAGGTGTTGCGGGCAGCAGCCCTGGTAATATTTCCCATCAGGATGGTGTCAAAGCTAAACAGAAACAAACCAGATGAAGCTATTATGCCTGGAAAAAGCGGTGAGCATAAAGTTAGAGGATGTAACAAATACTGCAGAATATGAGAATAGAGATAGAATGAAGCATAATGATAAAAAGTTGTTCCCGTGTCCTCCAGCAGACTAAGCAAATATCAGCATAACTGTAGAGATAGCTACAGTTATGCTAGACAGGATGTCTGCCTCACGGACTAAAACTGGTAGTTGGTTCCAGAGGAGAAGACGATGGTAACTACATTTAGAGGATGGTTTCTACATTTAGAAAGTCTAGGGAACTTTTAGGGTACTCTGTTAGGAAAATAGGATATATATATATATATATATATATATATATATATATATATATATATATATATATATATATATATGTATATATATATATATGTATATATATGTATATATATATATATATATATATATATATATATATATATATATATATATATATATATATATAAGTGAGGTCGCATGGTCTAAAAGAGAGGGAAGATGATCAGAACCGAGGGGATTGAGCTACCCGAAGACCACATTACAGATGTTCACGACAGCTACAAATACCTTGGGGTGTCACAGGCTAACAGAAACCACGAGGAGACAGCAAGAAAGACCGCCACAGCCAATTATCTACAAAGAGTAAGGCAGATCCTGAAAAGTCAGCTGAATGGGAAAAACAAGATCCAAGCCATCAACACATATGCCCTACCAGTCATCAGATACCCCGCTGGTATAATAAACTGGCCAAAGGAGGAGATAGAGGCCACTGACATCAAGAAGAGAAAGCTACTCACAATGCATGGAGGGTTTCACCCCAAATCCAGCACCCTGAGACTGTATACCAAGCGTAGCGAGGGAGGCCGAGGGCTAGTGAGTGTCAAGACCACTGTCCAGGATGAAACAACTAACATCCAGGAGTACATCAGAAAGATGGCCCCCAAAGACAAAAGGCTTATTTAAGACCCCAGGCAGAAGAAATCTGAGAGTGAGGACAAAAAAAGATGAAGGAGAACCATCATGGAGGGACAAGCCGCTGCAAATACCACAGACAAATAGAAGAAAAAATCCTACCAGTGGCTGGAAAAGGCTGGACTGAAGGACAGCACAGAGGCACCATTCATGGCAGCACAAGAACAGGCACTCAGTACAAGATTAATAGAGGCTGGGGTCTACCACACCAGGCAGGACCCCCGATGCAGACTGTGCAAAGATGCCTCTGAAATAATACAGCGCATAACCAGGTAGCTGTCATAGTGTACAGGAACATCTGCCATGAGAATGGGCTGGAAGTCCCAAGGTCAAAATTGAAGACACCTCCTAAGGTAGTTGAGAATGACCAAGCTAAGATCCTATGGGACTTCAAGATCCAGACTGACAAACAGGTGATGGCTAACCAACCAGACATTGTGTTGATCGACAAACAGCAGAAGAAGGCAGTAGTGATAGATGTGGCAATCCAACACATTCTCACTCCCAACTCGTCACATATTGACGTTTTTCCAGGTACCCTCGGCGTCGCATATTGACGCCGAGGGTACCCCCTTGGCGTCAATATGTGACTTGAAGGGTTCTCTCGTTGAATGTTGTACCGTTCCCTAAGCGTCCGATATTTACGACTTAGGAACGAATAAGATGACGTATCTATTTTTTTTTTAAACCTTTATTTACAATGTATGTGCTAGTTTGAACAGGATATTAATAATATTTACTACATAAACGTTCATAAAACTTTAATTTGGTATTTAAAAGTAACTCAGTAAAATATAAAACCGGAGGGTTTTTGTTGTGGTTGTTGTTAAATTGATTTAAAAGCCTTTGTTTTAGCTTGATTTAAAATCCTTTATTTTAAATTTACCAACTTAATTTAAGTAACAATAAAAATGATTTTCTTTTGTGATTGCATGCACACAGTTCTGTGAACGTTTAATATTTTTCATTGAAATTATAAAAATAAGTACGTATCCCGCAAAAACCCACGAAGAAGAAGACGCTGACGTCATCGCATGCGACGCTTGCACCCCTGTGAGTACAAACCTGAATCTGTCCAAAATGTTTCTGTACTATAAAACAAAACAAAAAATAACTAGAGTGTAGCGTTATAAAGTTGATGATTGCAGTTTTAGGACTTAATGGCAGTCTGACTGTGCCGCGAATGGTTGAAGACATTTAGACACGTTTGTAACATTCATAAAAGAAATTTACCGGAAGAACTGGACGGGAAGCTAGCTACATTAGCCTCTTGGAGTCCATAAGCTTCAACTGAACCTGCACTTAATACATTTAATTGGCCATGCTAGAGTCACAGAATTCTTTATAGTCATGCTTGTTGTAAAATTTGAGGATCGATATAAACGCCAGTGACCCTAGGCTGTAATGATCCTTAAAAGTTTGTCTATGAGCCCCTGTCTGTTTGCAGCTAGGCCATTTACTTCCAATTAAAACGAACTTGGATCATTACAGGGAAATATCTCTACACCTGTCTATTTTGTTTATTGCTGTTGCAACTTATAAAGAGAAATCAAGAATTTCCTAAATCTGAACATTTCTTTTTTTTTATGTCAACAGGTTCTTCTTTGATCTCATCACCTCACGTATCTTTCTGCTCTTTTATATAGCACCCACAAAAGGCACTTTTAAGAGCCACATCTGTTTTATCTGTTTGTCATCTTTGTGTCCTTAATTTGTCTATTCTTCACTTGTCAACAGTACTGTCTGTCTGTCTGTCTGTTTGTTTCTCCATCTGAAGTCTTTGTTGTTTTGTTGTTGTTTTTTTTGCACTTTGCCATTGTTTTTTAAGGATGACACGGCCCAAATTCAGGCCATGCCCAAAGTGTAAAACGCCTAACCAGGCAAACAGAAAAACTTGTTTTGTCTGTCACCAGAGTCTTTCCACCAAAAAAAATCTAAAAGAAAAGCTGCAGATTTTTGACCATCAGTGGAGGGAAGCTGTTTTAAAGAACAGAAATGCTTCCAGAGTAATATATTCTGCACAAATCGCAGTAAGTATACATTTTTAGACTGAAAAAGTTCTGTTAATGAGCAAAATGTAGCACGTACTCCTCTTGTTAACTTTAACATTCTTCTCTGACGATTCCATATGAAATAGTTGAGATGTTAACACCACAAAGCACACATGACTTTGAAAATATAAATTATTTTATCAATATGTTGCTAAAGATGAAAAACAACTGCTCTAATAGGATGGTTTGTTTAAGTAATTTGTTACATGTTCTTATCAATTGCAGGTCCGCAAACTCCATGCTTTAGGCTTCAAGCCCATTTTATTTTTCGCGAAGCAACAATCTTCAAGCAAGTGGATTGCGGACATAACTACACATTTGGAGACCACGGATACTACGAAAATTTTTTTGGATAAGATGCAGAGGGCTTATGAGTTTCTCCTCTCTGTTGGTAATGCATGTATGTTTGTGTGAGAGTGTGTGTACTTCTGTAGTGCCTTATATCAAGTCCACAGAGAGCGAGGAATACTTATGTATTTTTTCTTTAAAATTATGTCTTTCCTAGGCACACCTGTACCAGTGCAGCCCCAAACCTCTACAGAAGATGCTTTTACACACAAAGAGCAATTGACTGGTAAAAACGTTGAGGACCTAATTAATGAACCAAAGGAGACCACAGCTCAGGAGCAGCTAAAGATCTCACCACAAAGCCAAGAAGAGACTGTGATTGTGCTTGATCTGGTTCCTGTTCCTCCTCCTCCTATTGTTCCATCCTCGTCAGCTTTCCAGACGAAAAGGGCCCGAAGCCCATCTCCAGCTGCCTCTCCCACAGACCAGCCAGATCAGGAGTCATCTCAATCACCTGCTGCTAATGCCATCTCATCAAGTCAGGGTGGCCTATGTGACACTGACAGTAAGAAGAGAAAGCGTAAGTTTTGTTTTCCTTAGTCTTGTGACTATTGCTTTTACATCCATTGGTTTTCTTACACCGGGGGGACCAACTACCTACTTAAGGAGTTAAGCACTAAAATGCTGCTGCTGCCTATCTCCAGCTAGAGGTGGGGGTCACCCTGCACAGGTCGCCAGTCTTTCCAGGGTGGTGACCAGGGCAACACAGAGACAGACAGGACAAACAACCATGCACATACACACACACACACAACTAGGGACAATTTGGAGAGACCAATTAACATGACAGTCATGTTTTTGGACCGTGGGAGGAAACCAGAGTATCCAGAGAAAACCCACGCATGCAGAAAGACCCAGGGCCAGGAATCAAAACCAGAACTTCTATCAACTGTGCCACTGTGCATTTAATGTACATTTCAGCTATCCTAACTTCAAATTCTCAATTAATAATGATGCTTGTCTTGACCTTGTTTGTGAACCTGTGGACAAGTACACTGTTTAACTAACTGTCCTGAAATCATAAACCAAGCCTTTGCAAATTTTACACAATTGGGGAGAAGGAAAAGACACTGCTGGAGATGGACATTAACAAAGATAGCGACAAAGCTTCTCCACTTTGTTGCTATGTTCATTGATTTTTTCCTGACTCTTCTACTGACTGTCAAAACATCTAGTGATATATGTAGCAACTCTTTTTTGTTGTTGTTTTGGACACTCTTAAATCAGCATTGCTCTGTCATGAGCAAGCAGCATAGGATGCTTAGATTAGATTAAAAAGACCTACAGTCAGTCTAACAGTTTTCTGTCCTGCAGAATTCCTTCGGCAGTAATCAGAGCAGAGCAGGCCCATTCCAATTCTGTAAATATTACAAAGAAATCAAACATTTGTAAATGAGAATAATGCTACTATCAATACACTCTACAACACTTGCTATTCCAACTCATCTGCCCACTGCCCCGCTGCACCGTGTGGGGCAGTGGGACTTAAAGAGATCGTCATATACCAGAATGAGTGCTGAGTGACATGGCTGTAGTATTATTTCATATTTTGATGTTAATGAATTTCACTGTAACTATTGGAAAAACCCAACTACCAACTTGAGGAGTCAAGTATTGAAGTGTAAAAATTTTCACAGATTTAGAAAATAATTATTCAGTTTATAAGCGACAAAAACTTATTTTGGGCTTAGTTACACTTTATGTATTATTTTTCCATTTCTTTGGCCAATCGTTAAATAATATTTAACTATTAGTAGTTAAACAATCAATAATATTTAACTACTAATATAATTTTAACCTCTGAAATAATTAGAGAAAATGTGTAAGTCCATGTTAAGAAGATTAAAGTTTAGAATGATTAAAAGTCACCACACTATTTTTCAGTTTTTCATTGTGCACACTTTGGCTGTATTTCATGTTTTGTTTTTATAATTATTTTTTTTTCGTGTCATTAAGGTTGCCGGAAATGTAGCAGACAAAAGGTGTTCCTCTTTGACTCAATCACCGGGCATAGGACAAATGCGGTAAGACTAAAATTGTTACTAATACACCCTCTCAAAGTACATTCCCACCCTAGTCAAAAATGCCATGATACACCGAGAGACATTGCCACATGTGGAGATGAGTAGATGGGGGAGGGGTGATGATTGGTAGCCTGACGTAGTCCTACTCAATTCTAGTCAGAATATGAGTCTGATGCTGCTCCATAGAGCTGTGATTATGGGGCGTGTTTTGAACGAACCAGGAAAAAAAATGCCTCTGCACTCAATTGGATAGACCTACAACCAATAAGAGCAACGGAGTGCGTGACGTATGTTAAGCCAGGCACAGTTGTTGTCAACAAAAATCAAAGTGTGCAGTTGCACGCCTAGAATAAGAAGATGAGCCTTGATCACGTTTCTCTGTTCCTCTTTTAAAATTAATTTGCTGTCGATATCTTCTAGAACAGACCTAATAGCAGAATCTACACACCTCAGCTCTCCAGCGGCAGCCATTGTTGTTGTCACCCAAGCGCGCTTTGGTGACGTGGTTGATTACGTTACTGTTGATCATCTGTCCATCATCGTATAAAGCCCGCCCTGACAATTTGATTGGATTGCCAGATATTGGGCGATCATACTCGCGCTACTATGGAGCAATGCCAGACCGAACTTCCCGACCTCAAACCTTGTGGGCGGGACTAAGTTCGGAATGGCACCCAGGCTAGATAATTGGGACTGTGGTCTTCAAAAAAACATTTGTTTACTCATAAACTTTTTGATCATATTTACTTACTCTCAAGACTCAATTGCTTTCTATTTTTCTTTTTTTATTATAAGGATAAAAAGGGGCATTACAATAAGTCAGAGCAAAACAATTTCACACAAAAAAGTCAGCATTGGCACAGTAACAAGCATAGAGATGGAACACAAAATCACATAATTAGGCATTTTATTATGAAAGCCATGATTCACCACTCATCCTTCAACACTGACTGAAGACTCCTTCCACGCTTAAGTATTTTAGAAACACTTTATGGACATGTTTCTGATGATTGCTTTAATTAATTGATTTGTCTTTTATTTTATATGCTGTCTAGGGAAAAGAGGAAGTAAAAATTCATTGGTTACCCTGCTCTGCTTGGTGAGAAGTGTTTTTTGCACCTATTAGAAATATAATATTGCTATGTCATGGGGAAATATAATGGAAATGTAAAATTTGGAGATGTATATTACGTTATAATGTCATCAAGCTTTTTGTGGCCTTTTGTTACAAGAGCTTTTCCTTAGCTTTTCAGTCTAGCTGAGATGGCGCCCTACAAAGCATACCTCCCCCGATGCAATCCCTTAAGGCTAATGGCAGCTGCAATTAGCAAACGCCTGCTGGAGCAGCTCTGCTGAGCTCATTTTAGGGATTGCTTCTCAGTTCAACACTACTGAGAATGGCTGTAAACCACTTAATGAAGGTGTGATGACATCCTAAAGCCAGTGTCAGAAGAGGAGGTGCTTCTTAAAGAAACAGTGACCCATTTTGAAAAGGGGTTTATTAAGATCTCCAGTAGACATTGGCTTAAACATGGCTACTCTTCCTGGGTTCTATACATTATAGTGTGTAAATGACAAAGTGACATTTCTTTTAAGTCTTGTTTGATATGTACAACATTTGTATAACAACTGAAGGTAACAGTCTTACTTTATTATATTATGAAAAGGCCCTATGGTCCTAGAAATTATTTAACACTGTTCTTTTTATAATTGATACAAGCTGGAAATTAAATCTGAAACTGTCACTTTCTTTGTGTTTGGATTTTTGGTAGAATTTTTTCAAAAACTAAACCACTATGTGAGATTTTTCTTGTTTGTGTGGTGGTGAAATTACTGAGCAGTCAGTTTGTCATTGGACACTTAATAATTCAAGATCATATTGTTTGGGACACAACAAGATGCTGTTGTGTCCCAATAAGCTGTTAATTGGGAGAGGGGTGATTTAGTCAGGGAAAAGTATTTGGCTACAGAAACTTTTTTAGAAAGAGAAAAATGTTTACCTTGCAGTACAAAAAAAATCCATAAATTGATTTTACTGTTGTTCATCTTTTCTAGTGGGAAAATCTGGGAAGACACATGGGAACCTGCATGTCAGTTCTCACATGTTGCTGTCCCCCAAGAAGAGCCACTTCCTTCAGACAACAAACAAGCGGGATGATGTTGCTTTTTTTTTTTTTTTTTGTATTACAAAGTTCTAATTTTCATTTTTTCTATAACTGCAGTTTCACTTTAGTGAGACGTTTTTTGTTTTATATTGTTTTTGTCATTCACTGCAATTAATGTTACTGTTGTAATGCAGTAGTAATAAGATCATCTTGGGCTGTTCATTGATACGTTTTTGTCATATTCTGTAAAAGCCTTAAGACATGCTGTGACTGGCTGAGTCACTGCATGAACTATTTACTTTGCCTTTGTAGAGGTTTAAAATTTTGAACAGGACTGTTTGTACATAGTAAAAGTTGATAGTCTTAAATCCTTTAAACATGGCATTTTACACATTTGTTTTTGAGCGTTTTGAAGGTTGATATGGAATTCCAAATTCAAGTCCATAAAATTTTGTTAAAAAAAACATTTATTTCAATATAACTTCTTGGAAGTGTCTATGCCAAGAAGCTATAATTTCACCATCTACTTTTTTGTATCATTTATGTTGTCTATCAATATTGTATTTGTAAAATGCTCTAATAAAATTGCTTTCAAATGCAGTACATTTATTTTTTAACACAGCAGCTTTAAGTGTAGTTACTGATGAAGTGGACATTAAAATACCTTTTTAATGTCCAGATAAACTGACCATATAACACATCACACATATATAAATTTAAATAAACCTATGTTGCAATTAATTACATTAATTACTAACCCTGTAATATATGTATTAACCATTTATATATTCCTGCTCTGACCAGTAACTACCAAAAGAAGTCCTTTTTTAAGTCCCGGATGTTGCTGGCTACATTTCCTTAAATGATCCAATGTTATCAGCGCCAGTTTAAATAAAGCTGTTTAGACCAAAGTACCTTGAGGAGAAAAGTTTTTCAAACCTGTTCTTCCATAATGAAATATACACTCACCAGCCACTTTATTAGGTACACCTGTCCAACTGCTCGTTAACACTTAATTTCTAAGCAGCCAATCACATGGCGGCAACTCAGTGCATTTAGGCATGTAGGCATGGTCAAGACAATCTCCTGCAGTTCAAACCGAGCATCAGTATGGGGAAGAAAGGTGATTTGAGTGACTTTGAACGTGGCATGACTGTTGGTGCCAGAAGGGCTGGTCTGAGTATTTCAGAAACTGCTGATCTACTGGGATTTTCACGCACAACCATCTCTAGGGTTTACAGAGAATGGTCCGAAAAAGAAAAAACATCCAGTGAGCGGCAGTTCTGTGGGCGGAAATGCCTTGTTGATGCCAGAGGTCAGAGGAGAATGGCCAGACTGGTTCGAGCTGATAGAAGGGCAACAGTGACTCAAATAACCACCCGTTACAACCAAGGTGGGCAGAAGAGCATCTCTGAACGCACAGTACGTCGAACATTGAGGCAGATGGGCTACAGCAGCAGAAGACCACACTGGGTGCCACTCCTTTCAGCTAAGAACAGGAAACTGAGGGTACAATTTGCACAAGGTCATCAAAATTGGACAATAGAAGATTAGAAAAACGTTGCCTGGTCTGATGAGTCTCGATTTCTGCTGCGACATTCGGATGGTAGGGTCAGAATTTGGCGTCTACAACATGAAAGCATGGATCCATCCTGCCTTGTATCAACGGTTCAGGCTGGTGGTGGTGGTGTCATGGTGTGGGGAATATTTTCTTGGCACTCTTTGGGCCCCTTGGTACTAATTGAGCATCGTTGCAACGCCACAGCCTACCTGAGTATTGTTGCTGACCATGTCCATCCCTTTATGACCACAATGTACCATACTTCTGATGGCTACTATCAGCAGGGTAATGCGCCATGTCATAAAGCTGGAATCATCTCAGACTGGTTTCTTGAACATGACAATGAGTTCACTGTACTCAAATGGCCTCCACAGTCACCAGATCTCAATCCAATAGAGCATCTTTGGGATGTGGTGGAACGGGAGATTCGCATCATGGATGTGCAGCCGACAAATCTGCGGCAACTGTGTGATGCCATCATGTCAATATGGACCAAACTCCCTGAGGAATGCTTCCAGCACCTTGTTGAATCTATGCCACGAAGAATTGAGGCAGTTCTGAAGGCAAAAGGGGGTCCAACCCGTTACTAGCATGGGGTACCTAATAAAGTGGCCGGTGAGTGTAGTTAACCACACAAAATATTTTTGAAACACCACAGCTCCGCATAGTTCTATAAATTCTTACACGGCTGCTCTGCTTGAATTTGAAATGGAAATTTAGTCATTGTATGGCAGACAGAGTAAAAGAATAAAGGGACACATCGAGCTTCATCAACACATTGTACCTTACCAGACAATCTGGGGGGACAGGGCACAAGTGATCTTTGACAGCAGCATCAGGTCTTATCGACCTCTGATTTCTTCATTTCGTAAATGAACCTTTTTGAAATGTTAACCGATTAAAAAAAATATTCTCATTGTACAGTAAAAAAAAATGTTCAGCTTGGCGACTACAGCATTGAAATAAAATGCACTTAGTGACTCTGAATCATCTGATGTTTCAATGCCTTATGGCAGCGGTGCCAGAACTTTTTGAGAGCAAGATCTATTTTTTCTCTCACCAGCCGCCTGAGATCTACCTCATGACACAAAGACATAAAAATTGCAAATTAAACTTTATTGACTTATTTTATATGTGAATATGCTTCGGTTATAGCAGAAATAATAAAGTGACAGAAAACCTAACACAGTTGTTTTCCTCAGTGAGGGAGGAGGTTACTGGTTTCTCAATCAGAAGCTGGTTGCAAATCTGACACGAGCAAGTGTCAGTCAGTCCTGGTAGATCTGAAATTTGGTTTGATGACCTCAATATGAGAAACTACACGACTGATAGGACGAACCAAAGAGCCCAGTAAAGGTAAAGGCAAATCTGAAGTCGGGATATAATTAATTTAATTTCATATAATTATTGCGGTAGAATTAAACTTAATGAAAAATTATCCTATTTGATGTTTGTTGTGACATATAGGCTTCTCACAAATGAACGAGGTAATTAGTCCAAGTTTGTCGTTTATTGAATGTTCAGAAACTACAGCAGGTGTGATGAGCCACAGCAACATTAGACAAAGGTAAACAACCCGAACAGACGATCAACTCTAAACCATTCCTACCTTTTTACTCTCTGTCTCTGTCGTTTGTTATATTGTGTTTTAATGTACAGCACTTTATATCAGCTGTGGTTGTTTTAAAATGTTTCATAAATAAAGTTGGTATGGTATGGAATGGTTAAAAGCCATCATTGTCTGACGCACTACAAAAAATGTATCTGCTCCAAATGAACATTTTAAACCTTCTGTCCCTTCTTCATTTGTTTTTTCTTAAGATGGAGGATCAGAAAATAACTTATTGGAGTTTTATAATCAAAACCTGGTATGAAGTGTGCTTTATCTTCTGAGTTGCACCGCAACACAAGAGGAACATCCATCAGAACTGTATTGGCTCGCTTTTATGAGAACAATTATAATGGAGGCTTTCGCATCTGTTACAAATCAATTTATATTATCACATGGCCTTAGTTTTATACATTTTATTTGTATGTATGTCTTTAAAGTAATCTATCTATGCAATCATAACTAATTTTAAAATGTTCTCAAAAAGTACATAAAAGCTGAAAAACAAATTTCTTAAAATCTGTTTTTTTTTTTTACAAACATTTTAATGTGCTCCATTACTGGCGTTTTAATAAAATAATAAATTCATCAGATATCCTACTTAGTAAAGTGTCCACAAAGGTAGATCCATTTTAGTTTATTAAATCATGCTTGACCATTTCTGTCTCTATGCATTTCATTAAACAAAATCAGAACCATGAGTACTAAATTATCACTGACAAGTACTAAAACTGTGTTACTCATTTTTCTTTTTAATACAGAAATTGTCAGAACAATTGGATCAGGGTCGATGTCACCAAAGACAAGATATCGTTAAACCACTATACACTTTGTTTTTTCATTGACTTCAGAAATAACACAGAGCTGCACATGTTCATAAAAAAAGAAAATAAAATTAGAATATCCAGAAATATGTTTCTGTTATGATGGTACAGAATCACTGGGACTGCTAAGTGTAGTCGTGTAGCCATTTTTTAAACTGCTAAACAGAAACACAAAAGTTATTACTCCATTTATAGTTAAAATATGAAATAAAACAATTACATACAGAAAAATCACTTTTACTATTACATGTAAATACAGTAGACACTCAGAAACAAAAGTGAAAAAAAAGAATGACATGCCAGCCTATGTGATCACAGCTCTATTAAGCCTTTGTAGAAAATAAAAAGGCCCAAACATATTAACTATTTATAAAGAAAAGGGATAAACAAAATGAAGCAATGCCAATTTGTAAACATGAAAGCATAACAACAAATTGGATGGTATGTTTTGGTGATTTATAAGCAAACAAACCTTACATGTGACATATAAATCAGAAGGAGCTGAACACTGTCACACCAGTGCAGGTCTTTGTCAGCCGTACATGCAGAAATGATTACAAACTATTATCAGAAGCTTCTGAGTCACTGTCAAAGTCATCATCAGAAGGATCGTCAAAGCTAACACTCCCTGCTCCAGACAAAGTCTGTAGATAATATTCTCTTGCCTGCAGCTTCATCTGTTTTAAGTGCTGCAGCTCTCTAAGGATGATGCTATGGAGACCTCTTAGACCTTCATCGGTTAGGGCACAGGACGAACCTTTAAAGTTGAACATAAGTAAAAATAACAATTAATAAAAAATTTTAGATGCTTTAACTATTAATATGTTTATACATCTCTTAAACACATACTTTGAAATTTGCCTCTCGATGACAGGTGGGAAAGGTCCTTCAGAGTGTCTTCTTGGGATAAGAGAGATTTCCAATGATGGTCCATCTCTCCTACAAGGATCCTCTTTTCCTCTTCCAGTCTCTTTACTTTCATGAGGCCATCGAATGCCCTTCTTTTTGTGGAAAGACTGGCAGAGTCTGAAATACATTCATGAAAAAGACAAATCAACTCAGTTTGAATTTGTAATTGAGTTTAGGTCTACACCTGGAGTATGTACTGACATTATCTGTCAGGCATGATGACAGTATAAAACATATTAGTGTATGTTTACTTACCATTGTGTGATTGCTGCCATGGTAATGTTGTGTCGCCGGACAGGATGTCTTCCAAAGACAGTGCTTCTGTGCCTGCAACAGTTTTGTTGTATTCTTCCAAAGCCAATGCTAAAATGTTTTTCTCATGTTGTATTTTGCGACGAGCCTTGGCACGAGCTTTGTTTCCGTCTGTGTCTTTGTAAAGACGCTGAGAACGCCTTTTGATGCTTGCAGCCAGAACCTCGATTCTGCCTGCCAACGAGTCTGGATCCGTTGTTGTAGATGTTGCTGATGATGATAAATAACGGAGATGCAGTTACATATAAGTACTTTTGGAATGTACTCTAATTTTTAATCTGTAAAAGCTCACCTTCTGCCCACTTCTTAATATCATTGACCCAGTCATCAAGTTGCATGTCAGTCACTGAAAGCTCAGTTTTTAAGGACACCAGGTTGTGATGCTGTTTTTGAAGAGCTTTTGTGGCCTGCATTGACAATTTCAAGTAAAAAAAAAAAAATCAGAGCACAGCAATTATAGGAATGAACAGAAATCAACAGTTTCACTACCTTCTGGTATCGATGAGTGAGTGAGGTGGCCAAGTTGTCATGTTTTTGTTGGTTCCAGCGCATGGCCATAAGGGTCAGCATGTCTGTCCGTCCTGTAAACAGAAGAAGCCCGCAATAGTAGACTTTTCCGTTATCATAGTTACTTACCTGGTTAAATAAAGGAAAATGAACTTATAATTTCAGGAAACCAATCTTTGGTCTTCTCACCAGCTTTTGACATATGTTTTGTCGTGACAGCGATCCTTGAAAGAAATGCATTACACTGTTCAACTTCTTCCCCTAGAGTCAAACCAGCACCCTCTTGATATGCTCCACTCCATTTAACCTAAATAAAAGCATGCAAACACAAACAATTTCAACAGTCAAAGATGTTCATGCATTTATGCAAGGTTATTCAATGGCTATTCAGTGTTCCTTACCTCACATTTGAAGTCATGGGCTTTGGCATGGAACACTGAGAGAAATGGCTTCATTTGAAGCAGGTGTTGGAGCTCAGGACAGCTTTTAGATACTTTTTGAAGATATGGCCAGTACTTGCATGTTACATCCATGCAAAAAAATGTGATCTGTCTGTTGGCCAACCTTTGCTGCAGGTACAAGGGGTATGCAAATATCTCACCCCTATACATGTTCAGGGCACAAAGTAGGACCCCATGTCTACACACTGCTAGCTCCAATCCCTCCTCGTCCAGCTTGCTGCTGGATCTGTGAGACATCTCCCTGGCTGCTGACCATTGCCCACCACAAACACCTCTTCCAGAAATCTAGAATGCATAAAATTAAATCAGACATGCTGTCATTACAGGGTAAAAGGTTACTGTCATTGTAAAGTTGTAATCTGCAGTCTTACATGTTTGGTTGATTTGTGTATATAGTCCACAAATGTTACTACATCTTCATCCTTGGCTATGAAAAGGTCCTTAAATATAGCCTGTTCCTCCGATCTGGGAAAAAAAAGGAATAAAAACACTATATAGGTGTCATGGTCCACAGGTAGTGAACATCACTAACTTATACAAAGAATTGCTATATTTCACACAATATACAATACCCTGCTGCATTCTTGAAACGGTAATGCTTGCGGTTTCCATCCACTGAAAGTGCAAGCATATCTGGGGTACAAGCTTGACATTTGAAGGGATCCTTCCTTAACATTTTATCTAACTCATATCTTACAGCTTCCCACTCGAAAAAACTTTTCAGGAAGCTGTCAGCCGAGATCTTTCCTGTCTGATTTAAGATGAGAGACACATTTAAAAAAGAAAAATTACACAAGGACATAGGTGATCAAATCCAAGGCATCAAGGATAGGTGTTCTTCAAGTTCTAGGTGTGTCCTTTGCTAAAAACATCTCATTCAATCAATTTTGATGTTACCAGGACTTCCGATGATCTGAATGCTGAATGAATGAGGTGATATTGATTCAAGTGTATGTAACCAGTGACATCAAAATGTTGAAGAACATAACCACTCAAAAATGGAGTCAGACGGCCCATCTGGGATATGTACGTTAAACTACTCACACGGCCAAAGCGGATGGTTCGTTGGTCCAACATTTTTAGAAATGCTTGACAGGAGAGACCTGGTGCTGCCATCTTCATTTCTTCAAATGTAAAAAGCACATCAGTTGCATATAGAGTGGAAAAGTGAAGGGTAGCTGGCCAGTAATCAGTTAAATTTAGGTCATGTACTCCACATGTCCAACTAGCCTCACATCCCTCACAACCCAGCTCTGGCATGCTGAGATCATAACGACCTAAAACACCAAGAAAGTGTAAAAGTTGTAATACTTGGTTATTGTAATGTCAGGTTGACATTGTGTCACAAACAATTTCTTATGGTCTGCAAAAAACTTACTAAATAATTACATTTTGCTAACATTGGTTTTTAATTATATTTTGGTTTTGATTCATGAAAAAAATAAAGTTATTCATACCATTGATTGTGACCACAGTGACTGCCTTTCCTGGTTTGATCCTCAAACACTCTGATGGACAATCACAAATTCTGACTGGGATCTCCACAGGTATGAATCGTGCTAAAGAGATTGACATGTTTAAAATATAAATTCACATAAACTGCATATAAGATATGCAGAACCAGATAAACAAAAAAACAGAACATTCAAAATACAGTCAAAAGTTAACAGTAAGAAAAACTCTGAAGAGTGTTTCAACAGTACAAATAAAAAGCTTACCATCATTGCAAAGAGTTGTATTTAAAACATAGGTAGTTGGAGGTAATGGCTGGAAAAACCCAGCTATGATGGTTTCTCTGTTGTGGAACACATGTCTGGTGTGCATCACCACATCACATTTTTCACAAAAGAAGGGGTGTGGTAGGCAATCACGACACCGAAGTGCAGATGGATTTTTTCCACATTGTTGGCAAAAAGGGGCTGACACACTGTGCTGAGCTGCTATGGTGTTAACCAGGCGGGGTCTTTCTGCTTTCCAACTCTCTGAAAATATGCTTTTTCTTGTGCTCCAGTTAGTGGACGCCAGAGGAACTTTTGGCACTAGTGGTTGACCTGCAGCATCATTCAGTGAACTCTGGAGTTCTTGTAGAAAAGACTATTAAAAAATAAAAACATTTTTTTAGATGTTACAAAAGTATGTGCTATACTTTCATTATATAGAAAAAATAAAATAAGATGTACTACTGACATACCAACAGTCTCTGGAGCAAAGGCAGCCTCACACTGAATGTTAGAGGGATGAGAGGGACATCTGGTCTTCTCACTGTGGGATGCTATAATAATGAATTAAACAAATATAAAAGTGAGGAGTATATCTAACATCTTACTTAAATCCACATTTGGATGTCCAATTCCAATTTAATAACCGTCTTAAATTCCCATATCTCAAGATTCAAATTTGTAGTAGAAACTATTAACTAAAAATTAAGAAAGTAATTCAGATTGTCAGACAAAAGGAGGAAAAACACATTTGTTTGTAACCTTTTCTAATAAGGTATGGTTAATGGATAGTGAACCATTTAAATTATGTTGCCTAAATTATCCAAATTTGTAGGCTATTTTTTGTAAATTATTTAAAGGATGTTGCAGACTGTTTAATAATATTTCTCTATTTTGATGAGCACTGGTGGTTTGTATTTTGTTTTGTTTAACTGTATTTGCACTTTGTAAAGTTTTTTTTTGTGTGTTATGTACCTCACGGGCTGCCGTAGCTAAATGAGGGCAGGTCCGACAAAAGCTGGCAGAGTCAATGTATCAATGAACATTCAATGACTTGAATTAACTGTCAAAAGTGCTTGGCACTATCAACACTTAGTCGTCCCCGGTGAAAGCAGAAAGTTTTCACGGTGACTAAAGTAATCAAGGTGACTATGGTGATCAAAATGATTGAGTTGACCGATGATCCACATCAACGAAAATAAAAAAAAAACTTGAAAATTAATACAAGTGCTGGAGGGCTGCTATGACTAAATACATGTACATCAACTGCTGGAAAAGCATTCACTCTGTTGCAACCACATTGTACTGTGTGTCAAAACAGTAAAACGTCTCATTTTTGTTATATAACTAACCTGTTGTTTGTTATTGAGTAATTTCTAGTCAACATACTCTTACCGTATAATTAAAAACAATTTTCTGTTGGGGAAAGATATCAGCCTTTAACAGATAAATGTTTTTACATCCACTTCTCTGGATGTAAAAGCAAACAGAATAATTACTTGTTAGAAGAAATATATTTTGCCAAAATATCAATTAATATATGTATTAATTTACTAATATGTGTAAAAAAAATAGTCTACATCTGTCAGTGATCATGTTTTGAAAGAAGTACTTACTCTTAGGTAATTGATTTCTTGTTGATCTTGCCCTTTTATAAAGTTTGTTACCATCTTTATCCCTGTTTCTCCACCTTACTGTTGGTTCAGGTATCTTCATAGGTACTTGATCATTTTTCTTCAGCTCAACAAGCAAGTCATCAAGTTGTTGAAGCTCGAGATTTATTTTTTGCTGTTGTATCTCTGTATCTAGGTCCATTAATGGATCAGAGATGTTTGAGACACTCATGGTGTAGGACAGACAGACAGACAGACAGTACTGTTGACAAGTGAAGAATAGACAAATTAAGGACACAAAGATGACAAACAGATAAAACAGATGTGGCTCTTAAAAGTGCCTTTTGTGGGTGCTATATAAAAGAGCAGAAAGATACGTGAGGTGATGAGATCAAAGAAGAACCTGTTGACATAAAAAAAAAGAAATGTTCAGATTTAGGAAATTCTTGATTTCTCTTTATAAGTTGCAACAGCAATAAACAAAATAGACAGGTGTAGAGATATTTCCCTGTAATGATCCAAGTTCGTTTTAATTGGAAGTAAATGGCCTAGCTGCAAACAGACAGGGGCTCATAGACAAACTTTTAAGGATCATTACAGCCTAGGGTCACTGGCGTTTATATCGATCCTCAAATTTTACAACAAGCATGACTATAAAGAATTCTGTGACTCTAGCATGGCCAATTAAATGTATTAAGTGCAGGTTCAGTTGAAGCTTATGGACTCCAAGAGGCTAATGTAGCTAGCTTCCCGTCCAGTTTTTCCGGTAAATTTCTTTTATGAATGTTACAAACGTGTCTAAATGTCTTCAACCATTCGCGGCACAGTCAGACTGCCATTAAGTCCTAAAACTGCAATCATCAACTTTATAACGCTACACTCTAGTTATTTTTTGTTTTGTTTTATAGTACAGAAACATTTTGGACAGATTCAGGTTTGTACTCACAGGGGTGCAAGCGTCGCATGCGATGACGTCAGCGTCTTCTTCTTCGTGGGTTTTTGCGGGATACGTACTTATTTTTATAATTTCAATGAAAAATATTAAACGTTCACAGAACTGTTTGCATGCAATCACAAAAGAAAATCATTTTTATTGTTACTTAAATTAAGTTGGTAAATTTAAAATAAAGGATTTTAAATCAAGCTAAAAAAAAGGCTTTTAAATCAATTTAACAACAACCACAACAAAAACCCTCCGGTTTTATATTTTACTGAGTTACTTTTAAATACCAAATTAAAGTTTTATGAACGTTTATGTAGTAAATATTATTAATATCCTGTTCAAACTAGCACATACATTGTAAATAAAGGTTTAAAAAAAAAATAGATACGTCATCTTATTCGTTCCTAAGTCGTAAATATCGGACGCTTAGGGAACGGTACAACATTCAACGAGAGAACCCTTCAAGTCACATATTGACGCCAAGGGGGTCAATATGGAAAAACATCAATATGTGACGAGTTGGGAGTGAGAATGTGTTGGGCAATCCCAAGCGACAGCAACATCAAGAAGAAAGAACACGAGAAGCTTGAGAAATACCAGGGGCTGAAAGAGGAGCTAGAAAAGATGTGGAAAGTAAGAGCAGCAGTGGTGCCAGTGGTAATTGGAGCACTGGGGGCTGTGACCCCCAAACTGGGAGAGTGGCTACAGCAGATCCCAGGTAAAACATCAGAGGTCTCTGTCCAGAAGAGCGCAGTCCTAGGAATAGCTAAGATACTGCGCAGAACCCTCAAACTCACAGGCCTCTGGTAGAGGACCCGAGCTTGAAGATGACACATACCACCCCACGAGGGGTGAGAAAATAGTTTATATATATATATATATATATATATATATATACACTATATTGCCAAAAGTATTTGCTCACCCATCCAAATTATTGGAATCAGGTGTTCCAATCACTTCCATGGCCACAGGTGTATAAATTCAAGCACCTAGGCATGCAGACTGTTTTTACAAACATTTGTGAAAGAATGGGTCGCTCTCAGGAGCTCAGTGAATTCCAGCGTGGAACTGTGATAGGATGCCACCTGTGCAACAAATCCAGTCGTGAAATTTCCTCGCTCCTAAATATTCCACAGTCAACTGTCAGCTGTATTATAAGAAAATGGAAGTGTTTGGGAACGACAGCAACTCAGCCACGAAGTGGTAGGCCACGTAAACTGACGGAGCGGGGTCAGCGGATGCTGAAGCGCATAGTGCGAAGAGGTCGCCAACTTTCTGCAGAGTCAATCACTACAGACCTCCAAACTTCATGTGGCCTTCAGATTAGCTCAAGAACAGTGCGCAGAGAGCTTCATGGAATGGGTTTCCATGGTCGAGCAGCTGCATCCAAGCCATACATAACCAAGTGCAATGCAAAGCGTCGGATGCGGTGGTGTAAAGCACGCCGCCACTGGACTCTAGAGCAGTGGAGACGCGTTCTCTGGAGTGACGAATCGCGCTTCTCCATCTGGCAATCTGATGGACGGGTCTGGGTTTGGCGGTTGCCAGGAGAACGGTACTTGTCTGACTGCATTGTGCCAAGTGTAAAGTTTGGTGGAGGGGGGATTATGGTGTGGGGTTGTTTTTCAGGAGCTGGGCTTGGCCCCTTAGTTCCAGTGAAAGGAACTCTGAATGCTTCAGCATACCAAGACATTTTGGACAATTCCATGCTCCCAACTTTGTGGGAACAGTTTGGAGCTGGCCCCTTCCTCTTCCAACATGACTGTGCACCAGTGCACAAAGCAAGGTCCATAAAGACATGGATGACAGAGTCTGGTGTGGATGAACTTGACTGGCCTGCACAGAGTCCTGACCTCAACCCGATAGAACACCTTTGGGATGAATTAGAGCGGAGACTGAGAGCCAGGCCTTCTCGTCCAACATCAGTGTGCGACCTCACAAATGCGCTTCTGGAAGAATGGTCAAAAATTCCCATAAACACACTCCTAAACCTTGTGGACAGCCTTCCCAGAAGAGTTGAAGCTGTTCTAGCTGCAAAGGGTGGACCGACGTCATATTGAACCCTATGGATTAGGAACGGGATGTCACTTAAGCTCATATGTGAGTCAAGGCAGGTGAGCAAATACTTTTGGCAATATAGTGTATATATAGATAGATAGATAGATAGATAGATAGATAGATAGATAGATAGATAGATATGTCAGAAGATCCCTGCAAAGTATATGGCTGAAAAGTACGTGTATGTCCTGGACCTGGTCCTGGAGGAAAGAGTCTTAAAAATTACGAGGCAGAATTAATGTTCAAGATGTTTATGGAGTGAATTTTGTTCCATTATTGATGCATGAACATGATTTGTAAATTGAATTTGAAAAAAAAATTTTTGAAAAAAAATCAAAAAATGAAAGAAAAAATAAAATAAACATTTTTCCAATGTTTTATTTAAAATTTCTGATTTTTGAAACGAGTTTGCATTCCTTTCAAATTACATTTTGCTGATCAGATTCTCTTCACTTTTAGCCCAAAACAAGCACATGCTCTTGATTCATACATTGACCAATATAATGATGTAGCTTACATCCAATAAAAATGCATCTTCGCTCCTCACACCACAGGAAAGACCGCCCCAGAAATGCAGAGTATCTGTAAAATACAATTTGATAGGAATCCAAACCCCAAAAACTAAAATAAAATGCATAAAAATAAAATATAACAAATACTTTTATAAATGAACATTTGAAAACACAATATCTGGGAAAACAGCAAAGTTACAACAAAGCAATGCAAATCATGGAACAAAATTTTCTACATAATTTATGGAGCATTTCTTCAGCTATATTACTTTCATTGTAAATTATAACAAATACACTCTTATATCCAGAACTTACTGTGCTGTTTAGTTACATAGAGTATATACAGGTACCAGGTTCTTCCCTTTGTATTCAGATATACAGAACATGGCTGAAAAACGTCTTACTCAGTTTCTATTGCTTGTTTTTCTTGTTGTCTTTGTTTTTTAAACAAATGCAAATGCATGAAGAGATCAGTCTAAATGTTTGAAGTGGAGTGAATGTTGGTGAAATAGGTTGCAACTCTGTTGTAGGTCGGTTGAACATTATTTGCATAATCCCAGTTCTCAGAACAATATCTCAGCATATGAATTCTTCAAAGCATTGACTCTAGCCTGGATTTTAAGAGATCCCCCCCCCGTCCCAGGGTAACTTTTTAAGTTGCTAATTAGACCCAGTTCTCTTGAAACAGATTACTGAGGCGTTTTTTAATGAAAGGATATATTCTTCAAGCGGCAATTGAAGGTTCACAATTAAAGAAAAGCTAGTAACATTGATACGATGTTGAAAATAATCAGGACTATTAACATTTCTGTCCTTAAAATATTCATCTGGACCTACTGATTGATCTGAAGATTAAAAAATAATGGCCACATTTTCAAAGTTTTGGCCGGAGCTGCTCAACAGGCTTTGCTTTTAGCAAAAAAATATTAGTTGAAAGGGCTGTTATGTAAAGCTACAAATAAGGATGAAGTTCAGATAGAGCTGCTGAAGTTTGATTACTAATTCAAGAGATCAAGGTAGAGCTAAGAGAGAGCTCTGAGCCTCACTATCCTGGCAGATGAAGAGCAAGATCAATCCTGGAGTGAACTTTGAGGTGTTTTCTTCTCGGTGGGATGATTAAAGAAGCTCTGTTTTTCTCTGCTGACTTCGCTAACATATCACCCGAAAAAATATATATCAAGGAAAATCCTTGGCATACTGTAAGAGTTGGATGTGGATCTAATAGTTCATGGAAGTTTGTTTTTTTAAGTATTTTGCTGCAAAAAGAGACAGCAAGCACGAAAAGCAAGACAACAAACACTTAACGCCTTGAGTTTGTATTTGCTTATCAAACAAATTTGACATCTACTTCAAATTCAGTTCAGTTTACCTTGTTATTTTTTTGTCTGTCTTGCAGATTTCAAATCCTTAAATCAGACAAATATGACCTGAATAAAAAGATAAAATGCTGTTTTCTTTTCATGTTTTGAATCATTAAGAAAATCCCAACTGGGTCTCTATGAAAAACTTAATTTACCTAAACATGGCTAAAAAATATATATATATATAAATGGCAAAACACTAGAGACATACAAAAATAGAAATGGAAAGACAAATGTGGACAACTGTATCTGTTAGGTTTCTGTTTTCTGTGATGTTTTTCTTTTGAGTATCCAGTTTTGCTTTTCTCCTTGTTTCCTAGTTTTTATGGTTTAATTATTAGTTTATTTTGTTCTTTGGTTTTTTCTCAGTTACTGTCCTAGTCTTGGTTCTGTTTCTTTTTTTCAATTTTGTGTTCAGTTTTGCTGCCCCGGATCAGCCCCGGAGCTCATGGATCGGTTCGAAATGCCCGGTCCGGTCCAGTCAGTGGCCTAGCAGACCCACCACCCCCCACAACAACAACATAAAAAAGATGTCCTCCCTTTCAGAAACCCAAATCTGGTCACCATAGATATGCTAGTATTGCTATCAACAGCTTAGCAACAGGATAATACTTACAGCTTGCGGTTGTGTTGGCCTTACGGTCGGAACAGCCCCTCAAAAGAAGTTTAGCAAATCCTGCTTTGAACTATCCAAGATTTTAAAAGCTGTTTTCAGTAAAATGCCACCTACGCATTTGTGACGTCGTTGTGACGGTGCGGTATCGGCTGTTGGTCAAGTTCCAGTGCTGTATCTGGTGTTTGTCACAACGCGTTATTATCCAAGTCGTCTTGAAAACATTCTTCTTCCAAATGTTGGCTACATAGTACGTGTTTTTTCTCTGGCCAGAAGTTCGATGGCAAATCCTCCCTCTTCAAGTCGGCAATCCAAAGAGCATGGAGGATCAGGAATCAGAAAGGTGAAATAACTAATTTTATTTTCACTTTTACCCAATGTACTATAACATCCAATACCATGCATGTGGGCATTGTCACTTAATTAACTATAGGTCTGGTTAATTTTAATGGTGAAGTCTTCTGGAAATCTTCAATTATTGTTGTTGATTGCAGATGTGTCTACTAGTTGCCATTGATTTTGCTTGTAAAGCGGGGAGAATGGCGCAAGGCTGTGATGTCACTACTGGAAGATGTCAGGAGTGAGGTGTTACTATTTTTGGACAAAAATGGCCGCTCACAGTGCTTGCAATGAAAGCAATTGTTTTATGTTTTTACTGATTTATGCTAAATTCATTAAATCACTGGGAAAGTATTAATTTTAGTTATATATAATGTAGGGTGACCATATTTTCATTTGGGAAAAGTTGGACACCTTGGAGCGGGGGGGGGGGGGGGGTATGTTGGGGTTGATTGAAAGAACAAATGTCTCATCATCGGGATTTGCTCCGTGATCAGAGGAAATGTTACTTGGCGCACAACAGTGGTGAAAATTGGAAGTTCAGTTTAATATAATACAACTCTGTGAATAGTTCCATCTGAAATGAATGAAAATAGTTGTTTTAATGGTTATTGAGTCAGATATGTGGCGGTAATGTTTGATTTATCTAAAGGTTTTTATCTGTTACTGTGTAAATGGGTTTGGCTGTAATTTAAGGACAGATTCTAATAGATCTGCAGAGTGGGGACTATAAATCTGATAGGAGTTTAATTTTTTTATTGTTGTTTTGCATAATATGCTTAACTAAGTATTTTTTGTTGTTGAATATTAGAGATTTTGCAGATATATTTTGTAGTTACATTGTTTAGATTTACTTATATATTTCTAACCCTTTTATAGAATAGAATAGAAAATCCCTTTATTGTCCCACAATGGGCAGATTTACAGCAGCAGAAAGATTATTGAAAATGTTCACACAAATGAGGACCTTAGAAAAATGTAGAAGAATAACATAATAGGGAAGAGTTAAAATATAAAAAATGCAATTCTGTAAAGTGTTTTAACAATATAAAACCGGATAATTAATAACCAATATGCTGCTATGGACATTTTTACAGTAATGGATATTTGAAAATAGCAGCAACATCAGAGATGTGCAGAATGACAGCAGCAGGTTATTTAAATGACTAAGGTTTCTATCATTACATTTGATTTTATTTGTTCCTGCTCCCGGTGGTTAGAACATTTATTCCACTCTGGATTCTTGTAAGTGTAGTCTTTGTTCACTTTAACTTTTAAAAATAAATAAATAAATAAACACCCTTGGTATTCATTCTTTTCCTGCTTTGTGTGTCAACTTTCACGGTTGCTAAGCAACAGAGCATACGGCAGTAAAACCCGCCGAAGGGTGGACCTGTTCGAATTTACAGCCAAAACTCTTCCGGCCTCCTTATTTTCAAGGACTTCGAAGGATCCAGTCTAGGTAGACCGCGTCCTTGGAGGACACGTCCTAGGTTTTCGAACAGAGCAAGAGCCTCTGATCAAGAACAGGGCTGCCCGCACTGACGCGGCTCAGGGATTACGTCACACGGAGCATCGTGCGCAGTGAAATCAGGACATTTCCTCACTTTCTAAAAAAAACCCGGGACGTGAAATACGGATATGTCCCGGGAAATACGGACGTTTGGTCACCCTATATAATGACCCATTGTTTATTCCTTGCTGACCGGACTTCTCCTTTAAAGTAACACTAAAATTAACTAGATAATACATCACTCGATTTGCATTCTTGGTAATATCAACAACAAAAGACCAAAATCAATCAGAAATATTTCTCGTTTTTTAAAAGTACATAAATCAGTATTAATTTTTTATCAAATTTAAGTTTAAGACAGTTAAATTAAGTTTAATGAAACCCAGTGGAGGAAGCTGGGTATAAATTCAATGCAGGCCGGATCTATTTTGGTGCAACAGTTTAAAAAATATATATATTTTTTAACTTACGGTAGGGGGAATCAGTGAAAGCTTTTCACATTTGTGATTAATTTTTAGCGAGGCAACAGAGACGGAGTTCACAGCAGCACTCAATGCTCACTGAAGACAGGAAACTCAGGGTGATTTTTATCTTCATGTTTTCTCACCAAAGTCTTCAACAGCACAGAAGAAAGTCCCTAAAGTTGTTGCTAGTCACTTTTTTGAAGAAAGAAAGTCAGGTGGGGCTCTTAAAAGCAACACAGTCACAACGTTAGCAACAGTTCAGTCAGATCTAATCTTATCTTACTGTGCCAACGTCTGATAGTGTTACTGGTTTAATACTGTTACTTGGAAATATTGCTGCTCTAGTCCTTAGCTGCTGGAAGATATGCTGACCAATTTTTTCCTCTCGCTCTCTTCAAGGTCACATCATCTGGCTTGGCATCTTAGCTCTTACATCTCTTTGTGGAGTTTGGCTAAACTACTTCTGTCAATATATGTTTTTTTTTTGCTTGTTTGTTTTGTAAAAGTTTGACATTAGGTTAACTTGATGGAAGCAGCAAAATTTGAGTAATAATATATATAATAATATATGTACATATATATCTATGTGTGTGTATATATATATATATATATATATATATATATATATATATATACTGTATATATATACACACATAGATATATATGGTGGAAACATATCTATTTAGCTTTTAACCAAATAAAAAGCTAAATAATGGCTGCCATTAAGTCTTTATGT
The DNA here is from genome assembly GCA_030533445.1 of Cyprinodon diabolis. NCBI lineage: Eukaryota > Metazoa > Chordata > Actinopteri > Cyprinodontiformes > Cyprinodontidae > Cyprinodon > Cyprinodon diabolis. The sequence goes on from CM060082.1 coordinate 5,454,800, forward strand.
TTTACTACACTTTGAGAGAATGCTCTACATTCTGAAATCCCCAGTTATTCTAAGCCAGGTACTGCTAGAGGCTTCTTCTTGGTAAAAGGAAAATTTTCCTCTTCATCTTCGCTATTCTATTATTCAATGAATGGGAACAAACTGGAATGTATGTAATTGACTTTAAAGTTGTTTATGATTGGATTGAATTCATTTTTTTGTTTAAAACTGCCTGTTGCTGGCCAAGTCATCATAATAAATCCGAATATGTTCTCAATTGACCTAAAGGTTAAGTAAACAGAAATACAAAAATAGTTTGAATTCAAATGGGATGAATTGCTGGGAGGTTCATGATATAAAGTAATGGGAAAAATATATTTTAAACTCCTTAGGTCTTACAGGCAAAACACTTTGAAGATGTGTTTTGACTGTATGTCTGTGAAGACAGAGGGCTGCAAAGAAGTCTGAGTAGCTTCAGGCAGACATTGAGCAATGTTGAGTGGTGCTTTCAGCTTCCAGCACTGTGCCTCTCTCAACGAGCCAGCTGTGCCTTTAAAATGAAAATAATAGAATACTACGGGAAAGAGCAAGAGTAAAAATTTCCAAATCTGTTTTTTTAAAGTCCTCCTAAGTAAGAGAAATTTTAATATTTAAATTTGCTGTCTTTCAGTGCGTATATTAATGATGTGAACTAATATTGTTTAGACAGGACGGAAGCATTCAGGCTCTTACCCAATGCCCTCATTTTTTCCACAACAAGAGAAGTTAGTGGGCCTCTTGCAAATGCTCTGTCAGCACCATCTTTATAGAATCACCTATAATTTTATTATATCCTGAAAACAGTTTCTTAAACAAATATCAAACAAGGTATAGGTGGATTGATACGTCAGCCAGCTGAAACTTTTAGCCAACATTAGCATTTGAGCAAATGAACTACAAAATAAAAACTGGCTGCCTCTCATGTTTTTTAATCTTTTTTGATGTTGCTGGAAGCTAAAAGCAGATCTTCTTTCTGTTGAGCTGGATGGAGCTGACCTCAGTGGAGATCCCAAATGTTTAGCAGATGATCTCTTTTTCACATGACCTTTCAGTTTCACCCACTGCAACTATCAAAGGAAGATTTCTATTAAGTTGGCCGAGGTATGAATACATATCCGACTACAGTTTTCACAGCAAATCCAAAAAGCCACGTAAACAACATTAGATAAGAAAATAAAACAGTGAGAACTCAAAAAAATACATGAAAAATAAATTACTGCAAAGGAGGAAAAACTCCAGTACAGGAAAATGGAGAGCATGAAAGGGAAAACAGGCTGCAAACACACAACACCAACAAATGAAAAATGCTGCAATTAGAAAAAACAACTGCAAGTTAAAGATACATAGTTATGTGACAGTGTAGGTTCTTGTCATTATGCCTCAGACTGATAAAGAGTCCTGGCGACTATTCCGGAGTGTGTGGAACTAAATCCTGCCCTCTGTTTCATACCTTACAGTTAGGATGTATACATAAACTATAAGAGAAAAAAGCAACTCATAATGTAGCCTTCCTGTGTTTATCCAGCATGCATTGCATTGGTGAAAATGTCTTGACCTACATAGGTGGTAAAATATAACAATGAATATATCATTTTTTAAGTAATTCTGAGCTTTTTTATTCCAACGGCTATTTGTATAGGAAAATTACATCATGTTAAATTACTGGTCAAAAATGCTACCTGGCAGATTAACTGTTTTAAGTGCTGAAATTAAAGACAAATATATTCTGCAATGTTTTTGTTGCTTTTTTGGCTGGAAGTTGGAAGGGATTTTGCTGCCATTCGGCTGGATTTTCACTGAGAAGGGCCATTTTGAATGGCTGCTAATGTAAGTCCATAAAACCTTAACTTAGATCTGGTCGGTAACCTTTAGGATTAGATTAAGCCAAAGATCAGGAGGCAGTTCTATCTGAAGAAGGTTAAAATATTTACCACAGATGGTGGTGAAGATTCTTACATTTTGCATTGAAAAAGATTCCTGGATGAGAAATGAAACGTCTTCAAACTTGGAAACAAAGTCCGTTGGATTTTTTTTTTTTTTACTTTATTTTTGTATTGCCCACAGATAAACACTGTAGGATAGCTCAGCAGAAAACAGCAACAAATCACACTTATCATATGTTGTATAACATAAAAGCAGTTAGTCATGCAGTAATGCAGTTTTTTTAAGTGCTGGTATTAAAACAACATCATTTCAGACTTTAAAAGTCTGTAAATTAAATAACTAAATATAACAATATAACATTCATAGAAGTCTGCTTAGACCAAGTTTTCCTATTGTTTAAGTATACAAACTACCAAATCGAAGGAAATTTCCTCTGAACTGGAAGTAAACAAGGTAGTTTCACATATTTTCTTCTTTTCTCCATATTTTATATTTTCCATCAAACATTTTTGAAGCTTTTGCTGCCAACAATCTCAAACCTCCTCTGTTTCAAGCTGAACTCATTCCAGTTTTTTTTTTCACTCAGGACTGCAGTGATTGCTAACTCTGTTCTTTATATCATCGCTCCTGTCACCGATGGCTGCAGGCAACCAGAGATGTTTGCCAAATAAGATGTCTTTGGATTCAGCTCACGGGTGGTTATTATGAAAATACACTACCAAATATAATTTCTATCGAGCCGAGGGGTCCATTAATTTGAGCATAAAAGTGAATCTGTTTGCAGCAGCCGCCCCTGCAGCTCTTCCCTGTTTCAAATCACTTGCAGTCTTTGGTATTTGCTTTGTGCCCTGAGTGGAATGGATGCAAGCTCATGATTGAACGCACAGTAGGTATTGATCAGAGAGGGAGGATATTTGGGGGATTTCTATGCAGAAATAATACTTCACCAAAGCCAGCTGGGATAATTCTCCAAACTACGCAAATAGTCAACAATTTAGATTACAGCTCTCAAGATTGACTTCCTGGTGTGAAACTGTCGGCAACAAGCTGCTTGATTTTCCTACGGGAGCCATTCAACACTGGCATATGTTTGCTGTTTAACCTCATAAATACAGCCAATAATAAAGCTTGATTTCCTATTTTCTTCTTTCTACTTGCTAATTTTTGCTGTTTCATTACAGCAAAGCAAACCCGCAGCAGGCCCTCGTTATACCAGCCGTGCCTGGGCAGTGGCTCTGGTGGCTGATCAGGGTAAATTCAAACAAGTAGAGAAGTCGGAAGGTGGCACAGTGGGTTACACCTCTCACCGCTGAGACACAGTTGATAATTGGTGTGCCTTGGAGACTAAACTATGTGATACTTTGTGGAGTTTCCATGTTCCTTGTATGCATTGAGTCTAGTTTCTGTTAAGTCAAATTCTACCAAAAAAACGGTGCACCACAAAAAATACTGATACAGAAATTTTATTTAAAAACACTGACAAAATCTGCTCTCCACTTTTTGTTGGATATGAGGTATGCAGATTCAGTACCATGATAGCCCAAATATGTAACACGTATGAGTCCATGCCCCTCTGCAACCATTGATTACTTTCCATACGAACCCATTTGGAGGAATTAGAAATATAAAAAAAATGCTAAACAGGAATGAAACTTATTAAAACATTTTAATCCAGTTTTGAGAGTAACTTTTCTGTTTTCTCGAATCTATTTTTTACTTTTTTTTCTTAAATTCTTTCAAATATGTTTAAAATTTTATATTTTCAAAATAATTTTTCAATAAAATGCTTAAGGATTTTATAATTTCAAGCTTTACTTTTTCAAATGTTATTTTTCAAAGATTTCTAAAAGATTTTCTGTTTCTCTTCATTTTTTTTATTTATTTTGAATAAATATTTTTTTCTGTGTCTCACAGATCACAATACCTGTTATTTCTCAAAGTAAGACTTGTTTCAAAGTGTAATTTCTGTTTTGTTTTTTTAACAGTATGCTCACAGGAAAGGGGTATGAGAGAGGAGGAGAGACATGCGGCAAAGGACCACAGGTAAGATTCGAACCCGAGTCGGCAACGTCAAGGACTAAGGCCTCTGTACGTAGGTCATGTGCTCAGCATCACCAAAGCATGCCCATTTACAAAATATGTTGTTTTCTTCCACCACAAAAACGAAAAGGTGGACTCCAGAATTTCTCCCAATCAGTTTCTTTAGAGCTGAATTTTAATGAGCATAAGCACTACAGATAGGGTTTATTTAAAAGCAGTTACCTCCTTATTTATGCATAATATATGAGAAACCTGTCTGTCTGAAGACCTAAAGTCAGCGCTGTAGAAAACCACGTACTCTATCCTGATTGCTTTCTCTTCCTTTGCCATCTTCTTCTTCTTAAAAAAAAAAAAAAGCGGGGAGTGTGGCCTAGTGGTTAGGGCATAGATCTTGGAATCCTGTGGTTCTGAGTTCAAGCCCCACTCCCACAGGCTGCCACTCTGGGTCCCTGAGCAAAAGACCCTTAACCTCCACAATGCTCGCTGGGGGCCGCACAATGGCAGCCCACTGCTCCCCAAGATGATGGGTTAAATGCAGAGGTAAATTTATCCAATGTGAGATCATCAACTTATTTTCTTATAGTAAAAAAGATACAAAGCCTGCTGAACGATATTAGTACTTCAATCTGGAGAGACACTCGGAAACACACAAGAAGTGTTGCATTAGTGGTAAAGAGAGAGATTTTTTTGTGAATTGGTGAATGGGTTGAGCCTGGATGACCATTGTGCGAGAACCGAGAGAAGAACCTTACAGGATGGTTGACTGAAGAGGAATGAGGATTCGGCGTTGATTGGCTGGAGCAGAAGAGCTTGATGAGGTCATTGTATGCAGGTGATGTTATTCAGTTTGAATTTGTTGGTAAGATTTAAATTTTAACATTACTGAAAGAGAAATGACAGACAGTTGACTTGTTGTTGGAGTTCAGCAGATAAAGCACACTCTGTGGAGTACACTGCTGGTTATCCTCCTGCAGCAGTGTGTCACAGTGAGCTTGTCGCAGGTATTTTTGATTTATGCCATGTACTGAAGCTTGGTCTGTGCTATGTTATTCCATGTCACAATGCAAGAGGTACAATCAGGAACTAACTGTGGGTCTAGATACGGCCGAGGAGGTGACGAAGTGGAAAGGTGCAAGGGGCAAGTTTGATGAGGTCTAAAAAGAGCGGGGATCCAGGTGGAAAAAGGTTCACAGCGTTCTCGCGCACCTTATTCTTTGAGCTGGTCCATCTTCATGAGTAGTTTTCCACAATGGAGGTCATACAAACAAAACAAGTCGGTAAGGTATTAAATAGGAAATACGCATAGTGTAGAGCGGATGTAGATTTGACGAATCAGAGGCCTCCTGTCTGCGGCACTGTCTGCAGTCACCTACAATTTTGGAGAGGTGCAGCAGAATGTCTGTTGAGGGGGTGGGGGAATATCTGCGTTAATTGCGACACACACAAAGACATCCTGCTTTCTGAGTGTAAACCAGCTTTACCTCCCCAGATGGAGTCCAGGTTGAACTCATGCAAAGAATTTATCCCGTTTATTAGTGGTGGGGCCTTCAAAGCCTTCACTGCTGGCCTAAAATCAATCAGAAACACTAAAATACATTCATAACCTAAACTTTAATTTTCTTCTATCCAATTACATTCATTTATTCTAAATAATACCTTCTCTTAATTTTGTGCTTCCAATAGATTTATGTGGTTGCTATATCTTTTGTCCAATCAGATTTCGGTCTTATTGCATTGCTCTGTCAATCAAATCTGCCCAAGGCCTTTGGAATCAGCAGTGATGGTTTATGTTACCTTAACAATATGAGGGAAGAATTTTTTCTCCAACCAATCAGATTTCAAATTTGCCCTGCAGGACCCGAACATCAGCATTTTCTTTATTCTGATTGGTAAGTCAGAGCAAAATGTTCACAGCCAAGTTAAACCACCATCTGCATTTTAGATTAGCTTTTGTCAAAAGTATTTCTGGCCTTCATGGCTGATACAAAATGGAGATACTAAGACCTCCTGCACACAGACAGAAGGACGAATTTTGTTTATATACAATCAGCATCTCTGGTGAGTGTGATATATTTCAATATGAAAAACCCACTCACAAAGAAAGTCTTTAAATAATAATACAATATTTAAAGACTTTGGAGCTCAGATCTCGGCAGGAAACATTAGTGCTGAATTTTGCTTTAATATACATAAGCAAGAGAATGAGAACAGGGATGTTTCCCCCCCAGGCATGAAACTGGTGGCGGAGTGCAGATAGATGCAGTTGGTCAGTCCATAGACCTTTGGTTGGTGAGACGGTCTGCTTGAGCTGTATTGGTGAGATCCAGTATACTGCTTGAGCTGATAATAGTGCTTCAAATAGAGACCTGGGAAAATAGATACCCAGCTTCGGTAAGCACAGGTTTGCATGAACCTGAGCAAGCTTGAAACGACAGTGGACAGAAAAAACTCACCTTGAGAAGAATTACTAAGGGGAGTTTTACCAGTGGATCAGCATACAGGTAGATGCCAGGGTGTTTTTTTTGTTGTTGTTTACACCATCCTCAGTGAATATTTGAAAACATTTGAAAATTGCTAGTCTGTAGCCTTAAGCATTATTGAATACATATTATAAAAGATCTCATCAGCATTTTTCTAACAATATTTTTACGTTTGGGCACAAAGAATTGGTAATTGCTCAGAACAGGTTCCAACCTTTTAGTTATTCCTGATTCGTATTTTTTATTTTTATTTTAGATCCCTAGTTTCAATACCCAGTCAAACGACGAGCAATATAAGCTGGCTAATATCAGCGAAGAGGAATCCGGCAGTGTGTGCGCAACCTTCACTTTGTGCAACAACATTTGAAATTGTGGCTTGAAGTTAATGAAAAAAAATAACCAGTTGGCTAAATGTGAAACTAGCTTAGGGATTTCATTCTGAAAAAGATGGGATTCTTGCTATTATTTCAATTGAATTCAGTGTATTTATATAACACCTCATCTTTACTGTCAAGCCCCACCCATGAAGGAAACAGCCAAGCAGATAAGCTCCAAGCTAATTCTCTGGTAGACAGCACATACAGGTAGTCACAGTAAAAGAAACCAGGCTACACAGAAAAACAGGCCAAGCTCCAACATTTATAAACAGAGCTGTTGATGGCAGCAGCACAGTTGATATTTCAGTCCAGGATGGAGTCACAGCCAAACAGGAACACACCAGAAGAAGCTACTATGATGAGCGAAAGCAGAGAGATCATAATGTTATGAGAAAGAATGAAGCACAATGAGGAAAAGTTTTCTCTATGTCCTCTACCACCGTAAGCCTATAGCAGGATACATATAGAAAATAGCTCGGTATATCTGACTATTTTGGATTGTCTGACCTTACTTTCAAGATCAAGTTGTAGCTGCCGGCCACTCCAAACTGGAATAATCTCTAGAGGATCTCCTGAACCCGGAGACGACAGTGGCTTTGCTTGTCTTTCAAATGTATACTAAGCACTGTGACTCACTCCATAAAATCCCTTTCCACCATGTTGAGATGAAACCGACAACCAGAAGACTCAGTGACTTATTGAAGCCTTTCGCCTGTTGCCGAATAGCTTTGGCTTGGCTGGCGACTCTTCATCTCTAGCTACATCTCTAGCTAAAGTAGCTACATTAGACTTAAACAAGACTTTTACCCTGAGTCGTCATTTATTAATCAATATATCTGCCAACACATTTGTATCCTGATCAATATGGACGGAGCACATGTACATCTCAGCTGTCACTTTAACATGTACGCTAAATCTATGAAAGAGTGAATATCGGTTATTAAAGAAAACTGAACTGAATCTATATTATACTATCATTAATAGTTCATTTTAAAAATATGAGTCATCCAGACACATGGTTAATTCATCACATCCTCTTTCATAATAAATGCAGCAACATTTCTCGGACCTTTCTTCCCAGCAGGATACTTTATTTTGCCATCGTAGCACATCAGTCTTACAATTGTTTTTGTGTATACTCATAAATATTCTCCTACTCCTGCTTTATTTCCTGTGTGCATCTGCTTTGACAGATCATCTTTGTCAGGTTTCTGCTCTCCACAACCATAAGGCTCTCCTGACAGACACTGAAACTTACTTGCGGATGCAGGAGGTAAAGCCCTTTCATTCCAAATTGTTAAAAACTGGGCTCGCAACACTCTGCATCTACTTTAGGTGGCCTGAACACATGATCAGACTCATATAGGCTCTCAGAAACCTATAAAAATGTAATTTCTCTTTACTTTCACTGACATGCGCTGTGGCAATACCAGAAAAAAGCTTGGATTTTCTTTATCATTTCAAAATGTGTGACTTACTGATCAGCCGGTAATTTACCTTCTACACAACAGATGCTGTCGTTCTCTCGTCCTCTAACTCCTCACATATATCGTGCAGCAGACCCAGAAATGTTTTGACAGCTAAGAAAGCCTGTGAAATAATTATGTACTTCTGTGTAGAAGTGATAGAGAATAGATTTGAAGAAAAGCTTTGCCCTGAGTCATAGATAAACTTTGCTCTATGCCTTCATTTTATTTCCTTTCTACTGTGCTGAAATCAATGCAGAACTTTTCTGTCTAATTACATGAACCCGGTCCCCTGTCCTTGGTAAGAAGAGATTTTCTATGACAGTGATTCAGTCATTACCACAGGTTTAAATCTTGTCAAAGGAAATGCAGCAGTTTGAAGGAGTTATTTTCTATATAAATCTATCCAAACCACACATTGGTAAAGAGGAAAGTTCCTTACCTTTCCTTGACGGCCTTCATTTGATTGGGCAGTGAGGCCTTGGCTCCATCTAGGTCTTGCATGATATTCAAATCACTTTGAGATCTGGACTCTGACTATGCCAGAAAAGGACTTATCTATTTAATTTTTTTAACCATTCACATGAAACAATTTTTCTACCAAAACTCAACAATCACATTTTGAAGTTGAAAGTGGGATCTGACCCCATACAGTAAAAAGATCAGCATTATCCCATTTAACTCTAAATTGAGTATTTACAACTAAACTGAGTGTAAATCTTCTCATGTAATGGAGTTAATAATCAATGTTATAGGAGAAGTCCGGTCAAACAAACAAAGCGCTATTATCCAAGAAAAAAACATATTACGTGTTTTTTCTCTGGCAAGAAGTTCGACGGCAAATCCTCCTTCATCCAGTTGGCAATCCAACGACGAACCCGTCTGTGGAGGATCGTGAATCGGAAAGGTTAAATAACAAATATTTTTTCATTTTTACCCGATGTATTCCAACATCCAACTGTCATGCACGTGGGTATTGTCAGTTTAACTATACCTTTGGTGAATTTCAATGCTGAAATCTTCAATAATTGTTGTTAATTGCTGACATGTCTTGTAGTTCCCATTGATTTTGCTTGTAAAGTGGGGAGAATGGCGCTAGGCTTACAGCACTGTGACGTCACTGCCAGAAGATGCTAGGGGTGAGGTGTTACTATTTTTGTTCAAAAATTGCAGCTTCCATGATTGCAATGAAAATAATTGTTTTTATTTTTTTACTGATTTATGCTAAATTCATTAAATCACTGGGAACATATTAATTTTAGGTATAGACAATGACCCATTGCTTATTCCTTGCTGACCGGACTTTTCCTTTAAAGTAATACTGTTTTTTGTTTTTTTTCTGAGCACTTCTGCCAAATGTTGTAAAATTTGCATTACAATTTGTTTGCATTTACAATTCCAGTTTTTTTCTGTTGCTCTCTGTCAGACTGAAATCAGATCATTGCCTAGAAACATTTGTATTTGGTGTTCATCACCGTAGAATGGAGGATAGAAATGGACGTTTAAAGTTTCCTGATTTATGAGGCGCAAAGTTTGTTTTGCCTGAGGTGATTGCATGAATGTTTCCTACTTTGCATTTTATTAACAAGCACAGTGGTTTCCTGTAAACTAGCAAAGTGAAAAGGTTTCTTCTCTTAATTTCAGGCTTAATAAGGTGCAAAGTTTTTTTGAGCGTACGTCACTATGAAGGAAGTTTAACCTCAGCTGTGCCTGAAGGTGAGGCAACTTTCTCCATTATCTTTTAAGAGGCATTCCAAAAAAGTAAAAAAAAAAATAAAAAAAAAAATACATCCACTGGACTTTGTTTCTAATTTTGAAGACATTTCGCTTCCCTTCTAGGAATCTTTTTCAGTTCAAAATGTCAGAAATAGTGTTAATTTTGATGCTTTATAGAGTGGACCATAAAAAAAACCCTTGGTTTTAGGAATGAGGGTCATTTCGGTTCTATTTGGGGTCGATGTCTCTAAAAGGGGGGTTGTTAGAGGGAATTGTTGGCCTGGCTGAACAGGTGAGGTCTTCTGGTCCCCGCTAAGGGGTTTGGGGTTGCGATGATAGCGGAAAGGAATCAACTCCTTCGCTGCATTGCAGGTTTTTGAAAGCTGAAATCTGATCCCCCCCCCCCCCCCCCCCCCCCCCTCTGTTTAAGGTTGTTTTTTTCTTTCTCAACATACATGGCTTCCTTCACGCCCCTCTCAAGCTACCTGTCTTCTTTGTCCAAAATGTCCTTCTGGTCCTCAAAAGAATGTCCTTTTTCCATAAGGCTCTTCTGTGCTGGGCCATGCATCTGGGCATTCTTTAGGAGGCTTTCTTTAGCTAGAGATGTGTTTATTTATTATAAAGATGGTAAATCTTATTGTCTTTGCAGAACAAAGTGCAGACCACATTCTACCTTCTGCCCAAAACAAATCTCCTGATTATGATTAGACAAGCAGCAGTTAATGAGAAGACTGTCCTGTTTCCAGCCTAGCAGCTCAGCTGGTCATTAAAGTGCTCATGGGAGCGGCCCAGAGGAAGAGCTACAGCCAGACAGCCAGAGAACAAGCCTGTCACACACCATGACCTCGAAATGCTCCCTACCAGACATAAATAGGATGCATCTGTGTACATTTTCTGTGCATTATTGCTAATTCCCAACAAGGAAACAGGATTAGACTGCTGTTTTATAATCCACTTTTACTATAATTAGACTATAACGATGGCTGCTGTATGTATTCACTCAGTTACTCGCATGGCTGCAGCTATTTAACAGGAGGAACAGACCTGAGTGCTGTCCATCAAACAGATCGCATTTCTAGATTTTTATTTAGTAGAAGTCTTTAAAATTGAGCTCATAACAGGAAAGAATTGGCTGAATTATGTAAGTCGACTTATAGGTCGAGTTTATTTATGAAGTCCATTCCATACTAAAAATTACTGAACCAATGGGGTAGGTAGGACAATAAAATTAAAGCAATCAATACATTTAAAAACGATAAAAACCTAATTTAGAGAGAAAAAACACACAGATATGATATACAGTATAATCTGAAATCCTTTTATAAAAGTTGTGAAATTATTAGAAAAATGGTAAGGATTTCAGAGGCTAAAAACAAAAACAAAAAGTTTAATAAAATAATTTCTAAATTAAGATTTTAAATTAAATAAAAATTTTAATCCATTATTGCTGCAAAGAACACGTTTTATAAATTGACATTTGACATTAATGGTTTTTTAATGACCCTGCAAGACTTTAGTTACGTTTACATGTACATAAATAATCGGATTGAAGATGGTATCTGATCAAAAATGTTTCATATAAACATGTCAGACTGAAGATTCTAATTTGATTTGGTGCGAAAGAAAAGTAACTGTCATGGTCTTGGCCCAGATGGGTGGCAGTTTTATTTGCTCCTGCTCACTTGTCTATTGGCCCGGCGGCTGATTAATGCTGTTCGTTTCCACCTGTTCCCTCAGCTATTTATGTTGTTTGCCTTGCCTAACCACTAGCGCCAGATTATTTGAGCTGTGGTGAGAGTAACTTGAACATTCAAGAGAGTTTTTGTGTTTGTGATTCTGGTCTGTTTTCTGCCCCTGGATATTGGAGTTGTCTGCTTCTCAGTTTTGTTTTTATACGGATTTCCTGGATTATGCTACTTTATCGAACTTGAACTGTGTTACTTAACTCAGCTTGGATTCTCCTTTGGTACCTCTGTGGCTCTCTGATCTTCTGATGTGTCAACTTGGTTTGGATAGGACCTCAACTCTGAGTATTCCCTCATGGACACTGTTGCTTTCTCGGGGTTTGGCTAGAGTCAGATCATCATCATCATCACCCTTAGGTCTAAAAGCAGAGAATCTCTCTCCCTGATTCCTCCTCTCCCTGTGGAATCGGACTGGACTTTGAACCAGGTCAGTGACTTTTTGCTCATGGTCGTAAACAGCCTGATATTCCAGTCAGGGACTTGTTTCCTATCTCTGCAGAGAATCCGGTTATTCACTTCGCTGACTTCAAGCCGCTCGCTGTGTTTGTTTATTTAAACAAATCCTGTTGAAAATCATCCTCATCTGTCTGTCTGAATATTGCGTCCAAGGTTCTGAGGTCATTACAGAAACTCCATTTCAAAAGAGAAATGTATTTTTCTGATTGCCTTCGATGTACACAACCATTCAGATCTTTGGAATAAAAGATCTCCATGTGTGCAACGTCAGCATGTTGTTCCACTATTTTCCATATTCCATGCTTAAACAATTTCATCTGAACACTTGGTACATGTGTACATCGTGATCGGATCATTTTATTTAATAAACAGAGATATATAATTTCCAATCAACCAAGGTTTAGGTCAGATCAAGGACAGTTTGTAAATGTGAGCGTGTTAGGAATCTTGTCTGTGTGGGTTGTGTTTTCCCCCTCCACCACCAGGTGGCGCCCTGTTCTCGTTGGTCCTCCCACACACCTGCGGCTGGTTGGCTCATAACTGAGGACTTCTTAGGCGGTGGACTGTCAGTACTTCGTTGCCAGAGTGTTTGCCAATTTTGGGTACTCTAGCCAAGCTGAGTTTAGCTAAGTCTAACTGACTCTTTGTTTCTCTGAGTCTAACGTGATTTTTTGTCTTTGCCTCTCAGCAGGAAGTCATCCTGCATCCTGGATGTTTGGCCTTCTCCCCCTGGAAGGATTGTTTGAGCTTCACGCTGAGCAGGGAATTAATCTCCACACATCCCATTCAAGTTCTCCAGGAAATCTAACTGGCAGTCCGCTCCATTGCTCCTCAGGAACCAACCAAGCCAAAACCTGTCCGCCCTCCAACGAGCCATTCTATCTCTGGAAAAACCCACACCGACTGGATCCTGGGAAGAAACCTTTATCCGCAATCGTGAGACATCGTTCAAATTTCCCATCAACCCTGAACTAACCTCTGTGAACTTCCCTTCTCACTTCCAGTTCTGGTTCACCAGCTCTCTGAGTTCCCCTGAATCCAACCCATTTGAACTCCTCAATAAACCTGTGTGAAAAGGCAGCCCTCCCTTTTCACAAATGCCACAGAACAGCACGCTACAATGTAGCTGGCTAACGTCACACACACCTGCACACACCTCCATACACAAGCGCGCACACGCGAATCTGAGACTTTCACTCGCGGAGCCGGCAACCGCATGTGAGAGCTCTTTGTCACGCCAACACTCCAAAAACTTTCAGTACTTACCTGAGTGACCAGCCATCGCAGCGTTCGGTGAGGTACCCGCCGATATCGCTCCATAATCCCATACCGCTCCAGTTTCCACACAGTGCGCACACAAACACAAACACACACACACTTCCTGGTCCGACAACTTCTCCTCCCCTGGGAAACACGAACTGTGGGTAGGGGAATAGTTTATGTCTCATTTAGCCAATCAGAGGCTTTGATTACCTGACGGGGTGAAACTGAGTGTTTGATGCATTTAAAATGCTATTTTTAGGTGTAATGTTGATGTAATGAGAAATGTGTTTTATTGAATGTAGGCATACAGTAATGGGGTTAATGTAGATTGCTTAGGCAGGTAATTTAACAGTGAAAATGAAGTGGTGCATTGTTTCAGCTGTACCTTTTTTTTTCTTGCATAGTGGTCTCATCCAATCAGTCAGTGATTTAGTCCAGTAGGCATGCAATTTGCCAATTATGTCTGTTTGTATAAAAACCCTACTTTTTCCTCAGTTTTTGGTGGGGGAGGCTAGGAGAAAGGTTGGTGCCAGAGACTGTCGTGTTAAAAGAGGTATTGCTCTCTGTGCTTAGATTTATTGTTAGTTATTATTTTGAACAACCATCGTGTTGATTTTGTTTATGTTTTTGAAAGTCTTTTTGTTACGGCACTTTTTGGTTAGAGCACTGTAAATAAATATACACCACGTCATTTGCACTGGACCTCCTTGTTGAGCGCTTTCATTCCATTTGGTGGCCATCCTGCAGTGAAACCTGAGCCAGAGGGCTCACCGATTTCACATGTGGTGTCAGGAGTGGGATCGTGGCGCCGACACGAAAGTCAACAAGAAAGAAGTGCAAGCAGAGTGAGATGGCTTACAGGAAGTTGAAGAAGACCAACCCCCTGGGTCCAGGTGAGGAAGAAGTCGAAGGAGCCATAGGAGGAGAGCAACAGACACAACCTGATGACGATGACAGGCCGCAAGAAGCGCTCAACCTTTCAGACCTGTACAGCCTACTGCAACGGTCCATGCGGACGCAGGAGAAAGAGAGGGAGAAACAAGAGCAGCGGTGGCGCAACATTCAAGTTCAACTGGGTAACGTCCGTGATGAGCTGGAGGACCATCGCAGGAGTTCCAGGGGAGGGCAGCAGCAGCAGCCAGATGGAGCAAAGCCAGCGACCCTCCCAGCGGCAGCGGCTCATCCGGCGGCAGCGACCCTCCCAGCAGCAGCGGCTCATCCAGCGGCAGCGACCCTCCCAGCAGCAGCGGCTCATCCAGCGGCAGCGACCCTCCCAGCAGCAGCGGCTCATCCAGCGGCAGCGACCCTCCCAGCAGCAGTGGCTCATCCAGCGGCAGCGACCCTCCCAGCAGCAGCGGCGCATCCAGCGGCAGCAGCCCTCATGACAGTAGCAGCAGCACCGGTACATCCTGTGGCAGCAACCCTCCAAGCAGCACCGGCAGCAGGGTATCCAGCACCACCACCAGCCCCATGGATGCCAGCGGCAGGCCCATCGATCCTGTTTCCTGATCCAGCAGCACCAGCGCCAGCAACGTGGACCAGAGCAGCAGTGCCGAAGCTAGAGGACAGCGATGATGTGGAGCAATACATGACCACCTTTGAACGTCTAGCCACAGCCTACAGGTGGCCCTTAGCCCAGTGGGCTACATTCCTTGTACCGTACCTGTCTGGCAAAGCTCGGGCTGCATACGTCGCCATGGATCCTTATGAAGCCGTGGAATACTTCAAGGTGAAGAATGCCATCTTAGCCAAATATGAGATAAACGCCGAAAGCTACCGAACACGGTTCAGGGAGCCGAACATTCAATCTGGTGAGACGCCGAAAGAATTCTACAACCGGCTGAAGGACTTGTACCAAAAATGGATTCGCCCAGCGGAGCACACTGTGGAAGAAATCGGTGAAGTGCTCATTCTGGAACAATTCTTGCGCTCACTCTCCCCGGAGGTAAGAGTGTGGGTCAAAGAGCACAACCCCAGCACAGGCCTGAAGGCCGCAGAGCTCGTGGATGGTTACCTGTCAGCCCGCCGCGGACCGAAGGACTTCAGATTCCAAGGCCCTAACAGAGCACCTCAACCTCCGAAGGGTAAGTCTGTGGGATATGGGAGTGGAGTTGGTCCTGGTCCGGGGAGTGGTACACAGAGTAGGGGCCCAAGCACTAGACATTACACGCCTCAACACCCCTCTCAGCCTAGACCTACTGACACATCCACAACACACAATACACCTGCTAACACACAGGCTGTATGTCATTATTGTGGTAAGCCAGGTCACTGGGCTAGAGTTTGTCCTCTGAAGAAGGTTAGGGGTGCTACTTGCAGTATGGTTTCTGTGCCTAGACCTATGACTGATGCTGTGTATGCTGACGGTGTGCCAGTAATGGGTGTGATTGTGAATGATAAACCGGCAAGGGCTCTCCTGGACACAGGCAGCACCCACACTTTGGTGCAACCTCACCTGGTTCAGCAGCCTGAAGCTTTGACTGGCGAGAAACTGCGAGTAGTGTGTGTGAATGGTGATGTCCATGAATACCCCATAGCACTTGTGTCTGTTAAAGTGCAAGATCAGATGTTCAGGTTAGAAGCCGGGGTTGTTAAAGGCTTGAATTATCCTGTGGTCTTAGGTCAGGATGTGGTGATTCTGCCAGACCTGGTGCAGGCTGCTCTCCCAATGAGTTGCGTTGCAACCAGGGCACAGGCTAAAAAGGCGCAGGAGTTGCTACGTGAGATGTCATACAGGGGAGAAGATTTTGGTTCCCCTGTAAAAATGAGAGACAGGAAGACACACCGATGGCGTAGGCATGACAAACTAGTTGGCACAGTCAAAGTCATGTCTGGTGAAGAGCTAGCGGCAGTTCCTGATGCAGGGAAGGAGATGTGGCAAGTTCCTGATGATCTGAAAGAATTGCAAAACCAAGATGGTTCACTGAAGGAGCTGTTTGACCAAGTTGTTGAAGTGGATGGTGTGGGTACAGGCCAGGAAAAGACATTGCTGGGTGAATTTTACTTTGTGCGTGATGGCTTGCTGTATCATCAGCCTGAAGGTGGCAGTGCAGAACAGCTGGTAATACCGACCTGTCTAAGACAGAAGATTTTGTGTTTGGGTCATGACATTCCTTGGTCGGCACATTTGGGAAGTGTGAAAACTTTGCAGAGGATTTCAGACAGATTCTTCTGGCCAGGGTTGTATACTGATGTGCAAAAACACTGCAAAACATGCCCCACATGCCAGCTTTACAGCAAACACAAAGTCAGGCCATATCCACTTCAGCCGTTGCCAGTGATAGATGTCCCATTCACCCGAATAGGTATGGACATTGTAGGACCTTTAGAGCGCACACAATCAGGCCACCAGTACATTTTGGTAATCTGTGATTACGCCACACGTTATCCTGAAGCGTTCCCCTTACGCAAGGTCACGGCTAGAGCCATTGCCCCTGCACTATTACAGTTATTCTCAAGGGTGGGAATTCCCCAGGAAATACTGACTGATCAGGGAACAGCTTTCCTTTCAAACACCTTAAAGCAGGTTTATGGGTTGTTGGGTATTAGTGCGATCAGGACCACTCCCTACCATCCCCAGACAGATGGACTTGTTGAGAGGTTCAATCAGACACTGAAAGGCATGCTGAGGAAATTTGTGTCTGCCAACGGCAAAGATTGGGACCGCTGGCTGCCGTACCTGATGTTTGTCTACCGTGAGGTACCTCAAGCATCCACGGGGTTCTCGCCGTTCGAACTCCTGTACGGCAGACATTTGCGCGGACCCCTTGACCTGCTGAAGGATGCCTGGGAGTCGCCCAAGGCCACTACCTCCAACGTGATCTCCTACGTCATTGCCATGAGGGACAGGATGGAGGAGATGGCCAGCCTCGTTCGAGACAACCTCCAGGGTGCCCAGGTGACCCAGACCACCTGGTACGACCGGAGTGCACGAAAGAGAACCTTCCAGCCTGGCCAGAAAGTCCTCCTTCTCCTGCCCACTGAAGAGAATAAGTTGCTGGCGAGGTGGCAGGGTCGTTACAGCATCAGCAGACAGTTGGGGCCTACCACCTATGAGCTGGAGATGCCAGAGAGGAGGAAGAAGCGGCAAGCGTTCCACGTCAACCTCCTGAAAGAGTGGAATGAAAGGGAGGCACCACCTAGTCCACAGCTGTTGGTGCAGGCCGTGAAGGAAGAGGAGAACACCCCTGAGCAATTCTTCCCGACCGAACAGCCAGCTGGGACATTGGACTTGTCCCATCTAACCCGTCAGCAGCAGCAAGAGATACAGGCCATTGTTCCTGAAGGCCTGCTCAGTGACCAGCTGGGGTACACACCAGTGGCAGAGCACCCCATCCGTCTGAAAGACTCTACACCCGCCAGGCAACGGATGTACAGAGTTCCAGAGCGCCTGTTACCTGCTCTCCGGGAGGAGCTCCAGGTCATGCAGAGACTGGGGGTGATTGAGCGTTCGGAGAGTGCCTGGAGCAGCCCAGTGGTCCTTGTGCCGAAGAAGGACGGCACAAATGCGCTTCTGCATTGACTTCCGCCAGGTGAACGCTCAGTCACACTTCGACGCCTACCCCATGCCCCGACTTGAAGACCTCATAGAGCGTCTGGGAGGCGCCCAGTACATTACCACGCTGGACCTTAGCAAGGGGTACTGGCAGGTGCCCCTGGCAAAAGAAGCAAGACCCTACACCGCCTTCAGGACACCCCAGGGCCTCTTTCAATTCACGGTGATGCCCTTCGGCCTGCAGGGGGCGCCTGCAACGTTCCAGCGCCTGATGGACCGGGTGCTGGACGGCACCGGCGCCTTCGCGGGTGCTTATCTTGATGACATCATCATCTACAGCAGCAGTTGGGCGGAGCATGTGCAGCACCTGGCCGAGGTGTTGCGCCGCATTCACCAAGCGGGGTTGACCATCCAGCACAACAAGTGTGCCTTTGTTCAGCAAGAGGTGCGCTACCTGGGGAAGATTGTTGGACGCGGAGTCATCAAGCCTCAACAAGACAAGCTCCAGGCAATCCGGGACTGCCCGCGGCCAGAGACCAAGAAGGGGGTCCGCTCTTTCTTGGGGCTCGCAGGGTGGTACCGGAGATTCGTCCCCAACTTTGCCACCAGAGCAGCCCCTCTCACCAATCTCACCAGGAAGGCTGGCTCAGTCCGAGTCAGGTGGGAGGACCAGCATGAAACGGCCTTCAACGACCTGAAGGAGGCCCTCTGCAGCGGGCCAGTACTGCAGAGTCCAGACTTCAAGCAGCCGATGACCGTCCAGACTGACGCCTCCGGTGTTGGTCTGGGGGCCGTGCTCCTTCAAGGTGAAGGAGATCAGCAGCGACCTGTGGCTTACATAAGCCGCAAACTTTTTCCAAGAGAGACAAGGTACTCTGCTGTTGAGTTGGAGTGCCTTGCTGTGAAATGGGCCCTTGACTCCTTTCGTTACTATCTCTTGGGTCGACAGTTTGTTTTAGAGACTGAACACCGGGCCTTGAAGTGGCTCGGGCAGATGAAAGACACAAATACCCGCATTACCCGTTGGTTTTTGGCCTTGCAGCCATACAGTTTCGAGGTCCGCTATCGGGCGGGCACGCAGAATGCAGTGGCGGATTATCTGTCTCGCCACCCAAGTGGCGAGCCTCCAGAGGAAGGGGGAAATGTGAAAAGGCAGCCCTCCCTTTTCACAAATGCCACAGAACAGCATGCTACAATGTAGCTGGCTAACGTCACACACACCTGCACACACCTCCATACACAAGCGCGCACACGCGAATCTGAGACTTTCACTCGCGGAGCCGGCAACCGCATGTGAGAGCTCTTTGTCACGCCAACACTCCAAAAACTTTCAGTACTTACCTGAGTGACCAGCCATCACAGCGTTCGGTGAGGTACCCGCCGATATCGCTCCATAATCCCATACCGCTCCAGTTTCCACACAGTGCGCACACAAACGCACACACACTTCCTGGTCCGACAACTTCTCCTCCCCTGGGAAACACGAACTGTGGGTAGAGGAATAGTTTATGTCTCATTTAGCCAATCAGAGGCTTTGATTACCTGACGGGGTGAAACTGAGTGTTTGATGCATTTAAAATGCTATTTTTAGGTGTAATGTTGATGTAATGAGAAATGTGTTTTATTGAATGTAAGCATACAGTAATGGGGTTAATGTAGATTGCTTAGGCAGGTAATTTAACAGTGAAAATGAAGTGGTGCATTGTTTCAGCTGTACCTTTTTTTTCTTGCATAGTGGTCTCATCCAATCAGTCAGTGATTTAGTCCAGTAGGCATGCAATTTGCCAATTATGTCTGTTTGTATAAAAACCCTACTTTTTCCTCAGTTTTTGTTTTGGAAAGTCTTTTTGTTAGCACTGTAAATAAATATACACCACGTCATTTGCACTGGACCTCCTTGTTGAGCGCTTTCATTCCATTTGGTGGCCATCCTGCAGTGAAACCTGAGCCAGAGGGCTCACCGATTTCACAACCTGTTAAACTTTTACTCTGGTGTCTCTGAGTGGTTTTCATGTGGGTCAGATCTCTTAAAAACTTCATGACAGAACGTAGGTTCAGGGTTGTCATCCGCTGAGGGATTTTCCCTCTCACTTTCTGTTCACCAACTTCGAGCCAAGTAGTTTTCTTTCTTCGACTTTTCTTTTGACTAATAAAAATGTTCCTGATGTCCATTAAGACAAAAAAAAGTTTAGAAGAAAGCATGCCCTCAGAAAAGGAGAAGGTGATCTACAAAATGCAATTTTAAAACATTAAAAAAATGTTAAAAAACAAAAAATTACAAAACAAAATTGAAAACAAAAAATATTAAATTCTTAAACTGCTGATAAAGAGGATTTTAAACTTTAATTTTTGAATCTTAAAAAAAATAAAAACAAATCTATAAAATATTATTTATAAAAATAGAAAAAAGCAGGTTACTTTTAAAGTTGTTTTTTTTTCATTCAAATATTTTTCAAACACTCATTTCTGGATTGCCTTTTTTCACATGAGTTCTTTTCTTTCAACAATAATGGAGCCAAATTCACTCCATAAAAGAAGAAAGTCTGTGGATGTTTATATTTCCCCAGAAGACCTGCAGCTGATTCTTCTGGCAGAGTCAAACGGAGATGAAGTCAATCCTAATCTGAGGAAAACCTTCCAAAGTATCAGACGACCGGCATGAAATCATTTAAAACTGATCTGGTATTTAAACATTCACTCTGTTAACTACAAATTAAAGCATATCAAGAAATAAAAACCTTGCAGGACCATTTTAAAGTTCAAACCTTTTTGCTGATGTTATACAATATTCCTGCACAGCCTCACATTATGAAACATGTTTTCTCATTTCACAGGGGCCTCCTGCAGGCTTCTCATTATTTTAGTCACAGAGGCCTCTGCAGAGGTATAATCTGAAGGCCTGATTGAAGAACTCTTGGCTGTAATTAAATGATAAGGTGTTTATGCAAATATATCGGATTTTTGTTGGTGGCAAGACAGCAGCTTGTTGGAATGAGGAGGTTGAGTAAAGATCATTGATTAAAAAGAGTCAGTCGGTGTCAGTGCACTTGGTTTGTGTGAGTAAGACACTCACAGCCTCGCCTTATCAGTTTGGCAGATTAGCTGTGAAAGTAATACCGATGCTGGGAATGCCATCAGATATGTTTTAATGGGAAGTGTGACGCTTGGGAACATTTACAGCCAAGCTCCACACTGATGCGGGTGAATGTGGGAAGAGCAGAAATTGCTTTTCAGTTGCTTTCATCAGTCATCAAATAATCTGCAGCTTCTGTATGTTAGGGCCTTATGGGAGGGGGACGTCTCCTCTTTTTATCCTGAACAAAGGTCATTTAATCATTTTACAATGTGGTCAAGATTTAAGCTTTAGTTCAGATCACCAAGGAGGGATATGGAGTGAATTTTGATCTGTTATTTTTGCAAGTTATGGATGCATCTTACAAACAATGCACAAAAACTCAACCTAAAGAGATTTCTTAATGCCAGTTGCTTTCTTAAGTGGATATTTGATTAAAAAAATCTATTCAGAAATGAAACTATTAAAAATGTTTAATTAAAAAGGTTTTGAAAGTAACTTTTTTTATATATATACATATATATATATATTTTATTTTCATACATGCACTCTGCTATTTTGCAAGTTCTCCCACTTAGAAATCATGGAGCGGTCTGAAATTGTCATCGTAAGTGCATTTCCTCTGTGAGAGATCCAAAAATCGAAATGTTGGATTTTTTTAACTATTTATTTCTATGATAAAGCCGCAAATAAGTATTTGAACTTATTAGATTGGATTCTCCTTAGGGACACTGTTTCCCCTTATTGTCAGGTTATCTTCACTCATAGCCCTGGAAGCGGCTACGGCTGCAAACAGCGGCCAATCTTGTTCCCAGATTCCTTCCTTTCCTCTGGAATCGGACTGGACTTTAAACCAGGTCAGTGACTTTTGCTCCCAGTCATAATCAGCCACTGTCCAGTCACTGACCTGTGTTTCTTATCTCTGCAGAGAATCCGGTTGTCCATTCCACTGACAACCAGCTGCTCGCTGTGTTTTTGTTTTTGAATAAAGCCTGTTGAAAATCATCCTGGTCTCTGTATGAATATTGGGTCCAAGTTTCTGAGGTCATTATAATAACGTAAAAATGTTTTCCCACTTTGGTAAAAATAACAGAAACAGCATTCTTAAGAAACACTTTTATAAGGTAGAAGGATGTTAACATAATGCAAAAGGAACGGGTGAGGTCACAACATTAGGGTCTTTCAAAGACCGGTACCCCGCTTTATTAGCATCCAAGTCTTAATGGAATGGGGAGTTCTCAGACTTCAGTCTTAGACATGAACAAAGTGATGCCCATGACTTTAATTGGAATATTTAAATTTAGTAAACAAAATGTAGCTCATTTTATTAGCACTGTCTCCAACTTTTTTCCATCATAAAATCAGTTTCAAGACCCCTCTGGCAACTGTGTTTAAAAAAGCAACCAGTTATATAGCTCTTACTCTTTTCTGCAAGCAGCATGTGTTGCCATGGACAGCACCAACCAACCCAAACCACGCCCACCCGACCCAGCCCACATCCTCACCCCATCCCACAGCACATACAGGCAGATGTGTCCTAGCACAGCAGTCCTTCCTGACTGTTGTCTGACCGCCTCCCTCTGTGTCTGGACTAATAATTAATCTGATTTCCTTAAAGCAAAAAAAAAACCTTCTAAAATAAATAACAGAACCAACTAATGTGTCTGAAACATCCATCTAGCAGCAGTCAGTTCATTTGTCAAGGTTCTTTTTTCATATCATGAAAAATACAAAAATATTGCAAAACAATATTCTAAAAGAGCTTTTATTGTGAGATTTTATCCATATTTCTCTACAACAGCAGTTCAGTGACGTCACTACTTTCAGAAATATTTAATCAATGTCAACTATCTAAATATATACAATAATAAACAATTAGAATGTCACAAACATTTTAGGTTATCAGTTCCTAAGTGGTTCCAAAGGGTTGAACACCCACCTAAAAAAACTGAACATAAAGCAAATAGGAGTTAGTCAATTAAAAAGAAGCTAATCTGTATGTGGTTCCAAACATATTAAGCATGTTTTTTTACTCATTCATTATCACACTTATGCTGTCCTCACTCTCTCCTGCAGCGTCTATTTCAGTTACATGCAGGCAGCCAGTTATGAAAATAGGAAATGACATGATTTAGAATGGCATGAAAAATATGCCTTATTGTCCCTCAGTGGGAAAATTGAGGTGTACCAGCAGCAAATTGACAAGCAAGATGAAGCATGCAGGTTTACACCAAGAGGAAAATATAACAATAGAAAGTAAAAAAAATAATAGAATGTTCAGTAGGGGTATAGTTACAGTATAAAAAAAGATTCTGCTCTGTAATTAAAAATTAGTATACACAGATTTAAATAAACATACTTTTTCTATAATAAATTGACTAACATTGCAAAAACCTATCTACTTTGTTGGAATCATGGCTATAAACTAAAAGCTGCTGAGAGAAGGGATCTGTGATAACACTCTTTAGTGTCCCTAGGATACAGTGGTTAGTCTCCGAGGAAGCTCTTTAGGTTGGCATTATCTATATGCATGGGTTTATCCTGGTGTTATCTCTCCTAAAGCCAGTATGGAGTGAATTTTATTCCATTATTGTTGCAATAATTGAATAAAGTTCCATTATTTTTCAACTTTGTTTTCTCTGTTTCGTTGTGCAGTTTTTATGTTTTCAATTTTTATTTTTGCAATTTCTCTCTTTTTAGATTAGGCCTTATGAAAGTATTCTTTTCATATTGTATTTTATAGAATATACTTTCTTTACGTGTAATTAACCACGGACGCTGATGACCATAAAAATATTGTTGCTAATGTCCAGCAGAAAGGAGATAGAAATGCGTATTCATCCTGACTCCTGAGAAAAATCCACAATCAGAAGTCAAGAGATTGTGATGTGCAAAAAAAAGAGATATTTGGAAAAATCTTTAAAAAATAATATATCGAACAAATTTGAAAGTTTACAATATTTAATTCTAAAAAAGAAAAGGTTATAAAAACAAAATCTAGGAAAACAGCAAAGTTACTCTCAAACCATTTTTGAATTAAGAATTTCTTTTTCTCAGTTTTCTTAAAAGCATATATTTTCTTGCAATATTAATGGAACAAAATCCCCTCCGCAGTTAGGGGTCATCCGAGGCCAGAGATGGCTTCCTGGTGAGATTTTTTTAACTGTCTTTCCTCAGCTATGGACAACTATGACTCTCTAGAGGTGCATTGTGTATAGTAGCCAATATCTATAACAAAAGAAACAAAAAAAGACGTTAAATGAAAGAAAACTAATTAAAAGTAAGATGGGTAAAGGGCAAATATTTATGTACGTGTCTAAGTTTTTGTCATGTTGGGTTAATGGAGCTAAACCCAAACGCAGAACACCACGGAGACTGAAATAAAAGTTCAATAGTTTTATTTTAAAGGAAACACAATCCAGGTGATAGTACTGATACTGGTACAGGTCCGGGGCTGGATTCACAGGGATCTCTGATGTGGTTCAGGCTGAGAGAGGAAGCCAGAGGAGTCCTGAGGCAGAGGGATTAGCAGAGGGCTTGGCAGCAGCAGGGCTAGGCTTCTGACTAGCTGAGACTCAGTCCTTGAGATGCTCTAAGTTCTCACCTAGAGAACAGGCAGGCAGATTCAGACTGTAGATCTCCTGGTTGGTTACCAAGAGCAGGTTGGCAGGCTTCAGACAATGAGCTCCTCCAGAGCTCCTGAGATGCGGCAGGCAGATTTCAGCAATGGAGACTCCTCCAGAGTCCCAGGGTTCAGTCAGGTTTCTTCTGTGATTAACAAACACTCTGGCCTCGGAGTGTTGCCCACAGTCCACTTAAATACTGGTCCCCTTATGAGCAGATGAGAATCAGCTGGTGAAGACAGCTCCAGGTTCAGGAGATCGAGTACACCCTCTAGTGGAGGAAGGTAGACAGCACTCCAGAACCAAACAGAAAAACAAACAATCAGGAAGGGATCCTCGGTGCCCTCTGGTGGGCAAGCCTCTGGATCCCAACAGTTTTCTGTCTTCTGTGTTTTCTGGGTCTTTGGTTTCATTTCTATTTTCTGTCATTCTGGTTGTTTTCTGGTTATATTTCAACATTTAAAGTATGTATTTCTTGGTTGCTTCTGTTGCCCCTTGTGCCAGTCTCCTTTCCACTAGCTCCCTTCTAGATCCTTCTGTCTGAACCTGCTCCCAATCAGTTGATTACTCCGTTCATTGTTCTCTTGGACATATACTACTCCTCTACAGTTACTGTTTGCTGGATTCTCTTCATTCCCTCTGTGTATCCCTCCCTAGTGTCTCCTAGTTTTTGGTTCCTGAGTTTCTTGTTGATCAGTCCAGGATTATGGCTTCTGTATTTTTACCTCTTCAATAAATGTTGCAATAAATCAGCTCTGCAATTGGTTTTTCAACTAGTATCCACTAACCTTGACAGTACATAGGTGATCCATCCCCACCCACCGTGGAGAGTTTAAGGTGTCTGCATCTAATATTTTGATGTTACTTTAATTTAATAAAATCCTTTTAATAGGAGGTTAAACTTTTTCTGACAACAAGAGAGGCACTCATTATCAGGACGGTGGTCGTAAAGACAATTTCTGGTTGTGTTCATGTTGCACTTCTAGCAAATTCCTGGCTTGTCTCGGGGTTTTTAACAAAGCAGCAGCCAAAAAAAAGTATTAGTTTTTAATATAACAATAGTAATACTATCCTATGGATCCAATAGGACCATATTAATTTAGTTTCCAAAGCTAAGTCTAACTCCTTACCATGACAGGTGTATTTTCAAACATCCCATCAATAAATGTCATTACTCGGGGAGTGAGCACCTCCAGTATTCATCTCCAGATAACCTTAAGCTGTCCTGAAGAGACACATCACAATAAGAGTGAAAGGTGAAAGAGATACAAAAGTCAATTTGAAGCTAAATGAATAGTGAAACCTAGACAATAAAACAATGGATTACCAGAAGGCAGGAGAAAACAAACATGAAAGGCAAGACAAAATGACTGAGTCAAACAAGTGGAGTGTTCAATGGTCTGAGAGGCTACAGCTTCCAGGTCTGCACTATCAAGCATTTTCCGCAAAACAGATTACATTTTGCTGCATTTGCACTTCTCTTTCTAACCGCATTTCTAATCAGATCTTTAAAAACCCTTTCAAACGCTGTTTTTGGATATTCATTTCTTTTTAGCAGCCTACTTTTTATTTTTTATTTTTTGACTAACTTCCAGCACCATAAACTGAAACCATAGATGACCCATAACCAATGTTGAATGCCATTGGAAAACATCAAATGCAAGACTAAAAGTAAATATTCTGTAAGCGTATAGCAACACAGGCCTGGAGCAAAACCATAACAATCAAAACCTACATAAAAAAAGATGTGTTTTTACTTGTCCTTTTAAAAGAAGCCAATGACTCAGCTGATCTGAGAGCAAGAGGAACGGAGTTCCAAAGTCTTGGGGCCACAGAGGAAAACATTGACAAGATTAAAAGCAAAATTATATGATAGAACTTGGAAGATCACGGCAGCAGGCTAGT
The DNA here is from genome assembly GCA_030533445.1 of Cyprinodon diabolis. Classification (NCBI taxonomy): domain Eukaryota; kingdom Metazoa; phylum Chordata; class Actinopteri; order Cyprinodontiformes; family Cyprinodontidae; genus Cyprinodon; species Cyprinodon diabolis. Next base: position 5,481,341 of record CM060082.1, read on the forward strand.
AGCAGCATGCTGCACAGACTGCAACCGTACAAATGAGGTTGTACTTAAACGAAAATCAAGACGGTATAAAACAAAAGCATGGATTAGGCTTGCCATCTCTGGATGAGACACAACAAGGCAAAGTATGGTAATATTTTGTAGATGATAGGAACAAGAAAAAAAACAGAGTTGAATGATTTTAAGAATTAAACCTGAGACAGAGGTTATCCCAAGGTTTCAAACTAAGGATTTGGAAAATGTAGTGGGAAAAAAGTATTCAACTATTTGCTCCAATTAAATAAACAGAGATCGAAGGATTTCACTCAGTCGGCACTTTATTTTATTTTTGCAAAGAGAGATCAGGTGATCATATTGCATGGCAATCAGACCTGTTCTGATCTGGGAGCGTTTGTTCCCCCGTACTTACAATAATGGAAAGTAGTCAGAGTAAAAACAAATTACAGACACTTTGGTTAAACAGTAACATGTTATAAGTAAATCTTGAGAAAGAATTTGGTTTGTTATGGGAATAAGTATGTCTTGTCTACAAACACCCCTCACACAGGCATTGTGTGGCCTTGGAGGGGAAACAGGCTCAGTGAAAACTTTTATAGTAAGTAAACAGCATAAATTAATATATGAAATAAAAGAAACTAGATTTTCTGACCACAGGAAACAACAGTTTCAAGGTTCTGCTTTATAAAACATTTATTTTTTTATGGTGTAAAGATGAGTACCTCAGTTTTATCCTCATTTATCTGGAAAACACTTTTAGACACTTTTATTTTTTAATTGAGCGTTGACTTCATTTGGACAGAAAAGAGATGCACAACTGGATACCATTAGCATAAGAATAATAGAAAGTATCCTTAAAGTATTGCTGCAATGGTCCAGGCAGGAGCAGGTAGAGAAGTAACAACAATGGCCCAAGAACAGAGCCCTGTGGAACATCTAGCTGAGCAGAACCTGAGAAACCAGCCCAACTCCTCGACTTTTCAAGGAGAGTGGGATGGTAAGAAAACAACATGTGGTAGCAAATGGACAAAAAAAAAAAAAAATACAATCCCGAAATTCAACTTTGAAAAACATAGTAATCAAAATAACTTAGACAACCTTTATTTTCATTTGTTATACACAGAGTATGGAAGTTAAGACCATACACAGAGTGTATACAAAACAAAATTCATTTTATACAGCTTTCAGAACATTTCCATTTCATAAAGTGTAGCAGTGAGAAATAAAAAAAACACGGTGCAATCAAAAATGCATTGATATGGAAGCTCAGAACATTAATTATATAAGACCAGTTCTTCCTCAAGTTGACGATGATCTTCTTCATCTTCTCCACATTCAGGATCAGGCTTTTATCTGTTTACCAGCCCACCAGGTGCTCCACCTCCTCTCTGCAGTCCTGATCGTTGCCGTCTCTGATGATGTCACCAATTTGGTTTTAAGAGTAACGGTGCCACTTTCTCAGATTATTTAATGCATTTTTTCTATACACTTATTTATTCATTTTACTGATTTTATTTTTTCCCATTTTAGTTTTCAACCTTAGATATTTAAAATTGCATTTATCTCTATAGTAAAAGAAAAGTTTAATTTTACTGGTCTCTATGGACGTTAGCAACAACATTACATTGGGGTTAAAGTGTGAACCAAATTAGAAAGAACGAAATTCGTAAAGATTTTAGAAAAGTAATATTTTCAAATATAAAAACAAAAGAATAAATCCATCCATCCATCCATCCATCCATCCATCCATCCATCCATCCATCCATCCATCCATCCATCCATCCTCCATCCATCCATCCATCCATCCATCCATCCATCCATCCATCCATCCATCCATCCATCCATCCAATTAAATTTATATACATTTAAAATTGTATGCATATCTAGATTTAGGCAAAGTTTCATTTTATTGGTCTCTATGGACATTAGCCACCATCCATCCATTGCAGGATGCTTTGCTTTAAAACGAACTACACAACTCCATGGTGAATTTTAATTCACATTTTTGTTCTTATTTAAAAAAGGGTGACAATTCAAAACACACTTTGATGCAAGAAAGGTTCTGACAATATGTAGTGAACTCCTTATACCTGGATTTGAATCTGACCTTTTAATCTTATAATGTTCCTCGGGATGAGATGACATTAGCTATGAAAGGGAAGCTATATAAGTTAACTGAATTGAAGGGAACAAAATTGGATTATTTCCTCAAAGCCTTTAAGGTGGAAGCCTCTCCAACCAACACTCCAGTCATAAGATTCATTTTGCTTCTATTCTTTATGCTGCCACAGCCCACAGGGTGCCTATTTAAAACATGCAATGAGTTTTTAGGAAAGACAAGGAGTTGAAATATTATGCAGAAAGCCACCAACAGGGATGACAGGTAACCTTTTCCAAAATATGATTGTCAAACAAAAAGCCTTACCACTATTGCAAAAAAAAAAAAAAAAAAAATCTGGCAACAATTTAAATTCTGTACCTAGAAAAATAAATAGAAAAACTCTGCAGAAAGAAATCAGAAAAGATGCACACATATTATGTATATATACACCTATAGAGTTAACTTTCCTTACCAACCAGCTGAGCACTGCAGGGAGCTTGACAATATTCATCTCCAGCCTCAATAGTGCTGTCGTGACTATAGCAGGTGGATATTGTCACCTTGTTCAAAATTGCACTGTGCTCAACAGTAAACAGAAACTGCAGAATGACAAAGGTTGCACAGCTACACTTTTTTTTTTTTTTCAAAGATTGGTTTGGCATGGTTTAAAACTGCCTAATACAGTTGTAGCCTTTCAAAATTTCCCCACTTTCTTTGATGGGTCCTTGGCTGGTCCCCCACAATTCCTTTTTAAACACCAATCTTTGTACTATAATACAGACACCCCAAGTTCCAAAAACTCTCCCCCAAAACATACACAGACACCGTGCCCCATACATACACACTTAAGGCAAGCAACTTTTCAACAACTGTTTATTCTCATGATGGGTCTAATGTGTTTGACCCACATGCAGAAGCACTCAAAGATTGAGAAAGGTTTAACAGTTTATTTGTAAAAACAGTTACAAAAACACTGAAAAAAGTTTTCTAGCTTGGCGAGGTTCCAGCATTCTTGTGAACCGGAAGCGGAAGCTCTAGGAAGAGATCAACTATGGTGAGTTCAAGGTCGGTGGGAAAACAGGCCGATGACTGAAAAAAAAAAGATTGACTAGGACTCAGTTGTGGTTTGAGGTTGCTCCAGGGTTCCTGTTTGTGGAGCCTCAAACTGTTATGGAGATGACTTAGCTGGAGGGCAGACAGGCAGACCTATGGTGATCCTGAGGAGCAGCGGAGCAGACTGTCGCTAGATTTCCTGAAGTGGATGGCTTTCTGATAAGGTGTGACGTTTCTTTTCTAGGTGTGATGAGAGGATTCCTTCCAGTGCTTGAAGGACCAGATTTATCCAGTGGATCTGTAGTTATCCTGACAAAAACTTGGTAAGAGCTAGTGGTCTCAGATAAACAAAAAAAATCAAAGAATTGACTCAGCAAAACTCAGAGGGGCTAGAGTATTCAATACTGGCAAACACTCTGGTGAGGAGATGGTGACAGTCTGCTGCTCATATACTCCTCAGATGGTGATGACCAACGAGCTGCAGGTGTGAGTAGTTGAGAGCAGGAAGAGGCCAGGCCAAAAGAGGAACAATGGCACTATCTGGTGGATGCACGGAGACACTGAAAAAGATCAAAGAACAACCTCCATAAACTGGAACCCTACCAGTTATTAATTTTATTTATTAAATTAATAACACAAAACAGAACAGTATTGGTCTTTTATTTTCAATACTTATAAACCTTGTAGCCTTGAACATCGTGCCAGTGCACCTGTTGATCATGTCCTGGCCCCTGTTATGGCCCCTGTTCTGAAGACATAATACTTATAAGAAATGCTAATGATAATATGCGCTGGAACAGACATGGTTACTGATAGGTCCTTTGGATATATTTCATTCTTTTTCTTTTCAAATTCTGTTTTACTTATTATTCAAAAACAATAAGATGATAGCTTCAGTGGTAGCGTGATAGGATCACAGTTTTTTTCTGCTAAGTTTTTTTTCACAACAAATAGAAAAAAAACTGCTCTAATTTTTAAGATGAATTTAACAGTTTTTTCTTGAATTCTAATCTAAATTTTATAGAAAACAATTGTCTTAACTTAAATTGAGTCGAAAATATAAAAAAATTCCTAAATTATACATGTATATTGACCTAATGAGAAATACAATTTGTTTTAAAACCTAAATGAAAAGAAATTTCACTTAATGCAGCTGTCTTAATATATTTGAATCTCTTTTTTTATTTCATGCTTTTCTGTGCCCCCATGAAAACACGCTGCCCCCCTGGTAAATTTTGAACACATCAGTGTGTGAGTGTGTGTGTAAATGGGTGAATGAATGTAGTGTAAAGCGCTTTGGTCAAGTCTCCTGACTTAAATAAAGGCGCTGTATAAGTACACGCCATTTACACAGAGTGCATACAGAACGAAATTGCGTTGCATACAGCTTATGAACATTGCATTGATATTTCAAATGAGATGGAATACCTTTCCGGATTGTTACACACAAGTTATACAAAAAGTGCAGCAGTGGTCAAAGTGTAAACAGTGCAGTGGATAAAGACAGTGTGCAAATTGCAATGGTTCAGTGCAGATAGGCATTTGTGCAAAAATGCGTTATTTCCTTCGGTTGAGAATAGAAATGAGATGAACTTAAAGAGCTAAAAGTTAAACGTTCAGCAGCATTTGATGCCCGATAATGTGCAATAGGTGCAGAGTTCGGTTTGTGATCAAAGGTTCAAAAGTCTGATGGCAGTGGGGAAGAAGCTGTTGCAGAACCTGGTGGATCTGCAGTGGATGCTGCGGAACCTCTTTCCAGAGGGTAGCAGGGACAACAGTCCATGGTGGGGGTGTGAGGGGTCTTTGATGATATTTCGGGCTCGGGACACACAGCGCTGTGATGAAATGTACTTAATGGAGGGAAGAGGAGCCCCAATGATTCCTTCTGCTGTCCTCACCACCCTTCTCACGTTCTTCCAGTCGGAGGCTCTGCAGCCTCCACACCACAAAGAGAGACAGCTGGTCAGAACGCTCTCTATGGTGCTTCTGTAGAAGGTTGTGAGGATGGGCGGGGGCAGGTGGGCTCTCCTCATCCTCCGCAGGAAGTACAACCGCTTCTGTGCCCTCTTCACCAGAGATGAAGTGTTTACAGTCCAGGTGAGGTTGTCCGTGATGTGCACCCCCAGGAACTTTGTGCTGCTGACCACCTCCACAGCTGAGCTGTTGATGAGCAGTGGAGCATGGTGGGGCCGGTTCTTCCTGAAGTCGACGATGATCTCCTTCGTCTTCTCCACGTTCAGGATCAGACTGTTGTCTAAGCACCAGCCCACCAGCTGCTCCACCTCCTCTCTGTAGTTCTGGTCATTGTCGTCCCTGATAAGGCCCACCACCGTGGTGTCGTCCACAAACTTCACGATGTGATTGGTGGTGAACCTGGGGACGCAGTCGTATGTCATCAGGGTGAACAGCAGGGGGCTCAGGACGCAGCCCTGAGGGGAGCCCGTGCTGAGGGTGATGACGTCAGAGGTGTTCTGACCAACCCGGACCGACTGAGGTCTGTTGGTGAGGAAGTCCAGCAGCCAGTTTCGAAGGGGTGTGTTGAAGCCCAGATGTTCCAGCTTTTCCACCAGGTGCTGTGGGATGATGGTGTTGAACGCTGAACTGACAGCATCCGCACCTGGGTGTTCTTCTCCTCCAGGTGAGCCAGGCTCAGGTGAAGAGCAGAGGAGATGGCGTCCTCAGTGGAGCGGTTTCGCCGGTAGGCAAACTGGAACGGGTCAAGTGTTTGGGGGAGACTGGAGACGATGTGTTCCTTCACCAGCCTTTCAAAGCACTTCATCATGATGGGAGTCAGTGTGACGGACCGGTAGTCGTAGCAGGTGACTTGAGGTTTCTTTGGCACTGGAATGATGGAGGCAGACTTGAAGCATGCTGGCACTGTGGCTTGCTCCAGCGAGGTGTTAAAAATGTCCATGAGGACACCAGCCAGCTGACCTGCACACTCCTTGAGCACCCGCCCAGGTATGTTGTCGGGACCTGGGGCCTTCCGCGGGTTGACCCTCCTCAGAGTCTTCCACACGTCGGATGTGTCAAGGCAGAGCACCTCCTCTTCCTGATGTGGGACAGCCTTCACTGCTGAAGTGCGATTTAGTGCCTCGAACCTCCCAAAGAAGTTATTTAGTCCGTTTAGGAAGTCAGCATCAACTTCATCCACCGGGGCAGAGGGCGTGTTGTAGTCTGTGATCGCCCGTACGCCTTGCCACATGCTCCTGGTGTTGTTGGCGTCGTGGAACAGATGCTGGATTTTCTGGTTATGGTTCCGCTTTGCTAACCTGATGGCACGGTTCAGGGTGGCTCCAGCTGTCCTCAGTGCCCCCTTGTCGCCAGACTTGAAGGCTGAGTTCCGTGCTTTTAGCGCGTGGCGGACCTCCTCAGTCATCCAGGGCCGTTGGTTGGCTCGGGTGGTGATGGTCTTTGTTGTGCTGACGTCCTCGATGCAGTGGTTGATGTAGGCTGAAACAGTCATGGCGTACTCATCAACGTTTATCTTGTTCTCATATGTTGCTGCTGATTTGAACATGTCCCATTCAGAGCATTCAAAGCAGTCCTGGAGTGCCTCCATGGCTCCCTCCGTCCAGACCCTCACCTGCTTCACAGAAAGGTGGTCTGAGGAGCCGATGTGGGGGTTTGGGGGCTGCTCTGAATGCGTCTTTTATGTTTGTATAAACTAATTCCAGAGTGTTATCTCCACGAGTAGCAAAATCCACGTGTTGATAAAAATGAGGGAGAACAGTTTTCATATTCGCCTGATTAAAATCTCCAGCAATGATGAAAACGCCCTCTGTGTGTGTAGATTGCAACTCAGAGACAGTCCGATAGAGAACACTCATGGCCTCCTTTGTATCAGCGCTGGGGGGGACATAAACCACTGTGATGGTAACAACAGTGAACTCTCTGGGCAGGTAAAAGGGTCTGCAGCTAACAGTCAGAAGCTCTATGTCCGGAGAGCAAAAACTTGTGACTATTCTAGCATTTTTACACTAGTTGTTATTGATGTAAACACAGAGTCAGCCTCCTCGGCTCTTACTGCTGAGTTCTTTGTTTCTGTCGGCGCGGAAAGTAGCTAGCCCCTCCAGGCTAACGGCGTTGTCCGGGATTGATGATGTAAGCCATGTCTCTGTCAGGATGAGAGCGCAGGAGTCTCTAAACTCCCTCTTTGCTGAGAGCTCGAGTTGAAGATGGTCAGTTTTGTTGTCCAGTGACCGTACGTTGGAGAGCAGGATGGATGGAAGCGATGGTCTGTAGGGGTTAACCTTTAGCTTGGCTGCTAAACCTCCGCGACAGCCGCGTTTCCTCAGCCGGCTGCACCGCTTCTGCTTGGCTCTCCTCCAGCGTGAGCTGCTCGACGAGTCCGCAGCATCGCAGGCCTCCGGGGCTTGATCCCGGAGCACTCCGGAGTCACGTAAACAATCGAGCGTAGTGGTGGTTACAAGTCCAAATACACTGCATGACCGTAACTCCAGCAGGTGCTGGCGGTCAAGTGATGATCTGCTGGATTGATAAGCAGTTTGCAGCGAGTTTGGCGGCATTTTTTTATGAAAATCTCCACAAGTTGGTCGGAGCTGTATGCCAGCCGCTGCCGCCAGATAAAATTTGTCCTATATTTTCGTTTTTTACTCTGTTGTTCCACAGGATGCACAGCTTTGAGTGGTAACTAGGTGACTGCCAGAGAGTAACCCAGAGAAACTTATCGGACTGATCCAATCAGCGCTCTGGCAACCAGTCGCCTGGAACACTGGTTGAACAGAGCATCGCTTTGGACAGATACGCTGCACAGGTTTCACCAGCACCCTCCTCCCCACACCCCGTTCTCTCTTGTTGCCTGCGCAATCACAGTAGTTCTAATCCCCACATGATGCACGAATTATTGCCTGCCCACTCTCACTCGCATTAAAAAATCACCACCTTGCATAGTCTAAAATCCGGGATAATTTTTCCGACTCGCGGGCATCCGCGAACAACTATCGATTTGTGGACATTAAAATCTAAAGAGGAGCACCATCTCCTGGCCAAACACTGTAATTCAGTGAAAGGGTGGAGTCAGATAAAAAAAATATGCAAGAGAGGGTCATGACCTGATCACTCCACTGGCTGGAAGCTGGCTGTCATTCAGTTGGCATTTGACCGGGAAGGGCCATTTTGAATGGCTGCTTCTGTAAATAGTAGAGTAATGCACCTGATTAGAAGAGCCTTTGCAAAATGACAAACTTTGTTAAAACTTCTATATTATTATTATTATCTTTTCTTTTTTTTGCCGTAAAAAAATAAAATGCTTTTTTGGAAAAATGTGGCCTTTCATCCTAAAAAGCTGTTTAGGAAGTTAAAAACATTTTCTTCAACAGTGTATAAGATGATGTGTATAACCTAAAGCACATTTTGTTGTTTAACTTTCTCCATTCTTTACATTTCTTGTTTCTTAGCAAACACAGGTGAGTCAACTTTTGAGGTCTGGGAAAACTGTTGCAGTTTCAAAGGGGGACATTTCTTTTTTAGATAAAAATACAAAAACAGACAAAACTCCAATCTAATCCAGTAAAGCTAAAAATAAGTGAAGGAAATAAAGTTCTAGTCTAAGTCTCATCTCTGATGTGTGTTGTTCTCATGGCTACAGTGAAAGTAGGTGATAAACGCCTCCACTAACTCTCTTTTTCATTTTTATATGGATTTCATTCCAGTCAGTGAAGTTGCTTCATTTGCACCTTATATATTTTAGGATTCAGTGTCATCGGGGAGCTTTCACGAATGTTCAAGAGAAACCGTGTGATCCCTGACATGTTTTGAGCCTTTTACCTTGGCCAGAGTCCACTGAATGACTCTCTCCTTTTTACCTGAGGGAATATGGGGTTTGTTCCACCTTTGCTTTATGCGTCTTCGAACCTACGGGTTAATACAAAATGATTCCTCTTGTAAAAAGGAGACAGAAATGGGTAAAAGTGCTGATGAAATAAAAAGCTGAACACTGTAACCAGTATAACTGGTGCCCTTGGCACGGAGTGATACATCTGTGTATCTGCTAGGTTTTGTCTGAAGTCTCATTCCGGCCACTCCAGCATCTCCTAGTTGTTTCATTAAAGAATGGATGGATGTATGCACATAAATCACTGCTTACTCGCTGTACAAAAAGGATAGGACCAATTTCATGCCTTTTCTTTAAAAAAAATTGGGAGTTTTAAACTTTGATATAGCAAAATGGTTGCAAAATCTTCCATATCCTTTTTACGTTTATTTATAATGTCAGGGTACAACTGTTAACTTTGATGTATTTTAGTGGGATTTCATGTAGTATATCACAACACGGTAATTTTTTATTAAAGTTCGGTCAGTAAGGAATGATCAATGGATCATTATTTATACGTAAAACTAATACGCTTGTGGTGATTTAATGAATTTGGCGTTAATCAGTATAAAAATGAAAACAATAGTTTTCATCGCAATCACTGAGTCGCCGAAATATAGTAACACCTCTCTCCTGACATCTTCCGGCAGTGACGTTGTTACGTCCAAAAATGTAGGTTCATAAAAGAGAAACAGAGTCCGCACAGAATAGGGATTTTTGGCTTCTGCAGAAGGAGAGAGCCACGTTCAGCTACATCTACTCTCTGACTGACTTCTTCTGCAAAGCCTTTTTATTAGCAGATCATAACACATGTGGTGGGTTACAAAATAGTGTTCTTCTGACAAGGCAATTGATCAGGTCATAGGACAAAATGCTCCTCTGATTGAATCAGAGAATAGAGTGGTCTCCTGATAACTGTGATTAGCCTTGCACAAAGATCAGCAATTTTCTACCACGGTTGCATGACAGTTTGCAGTAAACAGAGTTAAGCATCTAATTTCTTCAATTTTCCATATGCACATACATTAACTTTATAATCATCAGTGAATAAACCTAACAGACGTCACGGTGCGGTAAGCCTACCGCCATTCTCCCCACTTTACAAGCAGAATCAATGGGAACTACTAGACACATCTGCAATCAACAACAATGATTGAAGATTTCCAGAGGACTTCACCATTGAAATTCACCAGAGCTTAAGTAACCTGACAATGCCCACGTGCATGCCAGTTGGATGTTGGAATACATCGGGTAAAAGTGAAAAACAATGAGTTATTTCACCTTTCCGATTCCTGATCCTCCACGGACGGGTTGGTTATTGGATTGCCAACTTGAAGAGGGAGGATTTGCCATCGAACTTCTGGCCAGAGAAAAAACACGTAATATGTAGCCAACATTTGGAAGAAGAATGTTTTCAAGATGACTTGGATAATAGCGCGTGTTCTTTGACAAACATGGATGTCTCCAGTAAGGCACATTCAAATGAAATTATTCTTAATTAAAAACACGTATCATTTATTGAACAACATGTAATAATTTCATGTTTAAAGTGCTTTCCAAAGTTTGAATTCTGAATATGAAGGACTTTTCCTTTAAAAGGGCATAGTTAAATAGAAGGACTACAATTTCTAGGGCAATACTTCACTTTGGTTGCATTCTGATTAAATGATGCTGCCATTGTCAGCGGCGCTCTGCATTGTGTAATGAAAACAGTACAGTCCTTCCGAGTCAGCCAACAGATAGCATCTTTATTCTGTAAAGAGTGAAACAAAACTGTTTAGTGGCAAATAAAGCATTCAGCCGACATTAATCCCCATTCCTCCATTACAGCAACGAACGTTCTGGGGAAGGAGGAAGTGATGGCACTGGTTATACCCGCAAAAGTAAAACTTAGCTTACTTAAAACTATTACGCAGATTATTGTTCTTTAAAAATAAAAAAATACAGGATAAACCCGAAAGATAATGCATTAATAAAAATATAAGATGGAGGATTTTTGGTGGAATGAATTTTCTCTCTTCAATGTTACACCCTGTGGGATTATTCTATTTCATTCCTTTGTGTCTACTCTATTTTTAGTAAACTTCAGCCTTTTTGGTATTTACAGTAACAAGTAGATGTCATGGCTTCTTGCTGAATGGTATTACCAGGGGCCATATTACCACAGGTAGGCTTTCTTGTGGGACCTATGCTTTCTCAGTGAAGATGTGCGATCTTTTTTCACTGTTGTCTTGAGAAGGATTTTTAAAGGGTTTGATTTCTTAGAAACATTATTAAAGAGTCTGTCATTCTAGATGCTTGGACATCTTGAAATTGCAGTATTTCATTATGAAAATCACTTAACCCTTATATTATGTTAAGGGTCAATTTGACCCATTTCAGTTTTTGTGTTGATCAAAGTACTGGTTATCTTTTTTTTTTTCTTCATGAAATTTGGTGACTTTTCCTCATCTGGAGTCATGAACATGTATGTAAAATCTGGCCACTCTGATGTGTAGTGGAGTGTCTGTGCAGAGTATGTATACAAATATGATGTTGTGGGTCATTTTGACCCGGACACTTTAATGTGGGTAAGTAGCTATTCAGGTAAATAAAAATGGCTCTTTGATGTACTTTACTCTTTTCATTTGTCTCTGAGACCGAGACCCAGGTGTGGTAAGGGAGGGAACTATCTTACACTAGTTCTTGTCACTGCTCTCACGTCATCTATATGAAAAAAACTCACCAAAAACTGAGCTCCTGAAGGATTACAGCTGAGTAGTCTTTTACACAAATTTTGAACTTGGATAGTGATGTAGAGCAAGAGGTTTCTAAGGCAGAGGATATTTCAGAATCAGAAGACAAAGTTATTGTTCACCCACATGATCAATTCTCCTACTATGAGAAGGATTCAGAGGAAGAGTCTGCTATTATCCCCCGAACAGATGAAAGCCCAGGAGTGAGGCAATCATCTTCCACAAGAGTGACATCATCACCACACCAGAGTTGATGCAGACTATCATCAGCTAATTTGATAAAAACTCCTCGTCCTACCAGATTTTCAATCACATGAATTGAAGAGATTCAGTCAGCATTGCTCAGAATGCCCATATCATAATATGGGAAACCTGAGGTGCAAAATCCAGCTATGCATGGAATATGCAAGAATATACTGGAAAGCTACCTGGAGGTAAAGCTTAGAAGAATCAGGGGATGTGTGTGGTGCTGGAGATGAATGAAGGGCTGCAAGTCATAACATCACTTGTGACAACCTCTGTGTCCTACCTCCTTGGAGAACAACTTCAGAAAAGAAAGCTGACCATGTTGGGAATAGAAGGTTCTTATCATGAATATAATGCAAGCTGATATATCTCTGAGCACAAGACAGGACTTGAAGGCACAAATGATCCTGGATTATAACTCAACCAGAGGAGGAGTTGACAATCTGGACAAAGTCACAGCAATATACAGCTGCCAGGGCAAGACTGTCCGCTACCCAACCAACATAAAGTGGAGACGGGTGAAGAGAAGAGGAAAAGATCCCAGCTCTGTCCCTCCCGAGAGGACAGTAAAACAAGTACATCTTGTGTGAAATGTATGAATTCCATCTGCAGAAAGCAGTTACATTCTTCCCATCATGTGGAGAACTTTAAAATTGTTGAATGTTCAAAATATTAGTAACTAGCGAATTTTAAAGGTAAATTTTAAAAAACAAAATTTGTGAAGAGGGAACATTTCAAACCTAAATAAAGTGTGTGAATTGCATGGTTTGTCACTTGACTAAATGTTTAATAGTCTAAAATAAATTGGTTGTTGTTTTAACCTGTTTTCTTGACTATTTTGCTTGTATTTACACAGTGCGGGTCAAAATGACCCACAACATAATGAATGTAATTTTTTTTCAACATAATATAAGGGTTAATCATGCTTGTCAGCTAAAGCTAGCACAGTTGTGTATGTTATTAAGACTGAGACCAAAGTTAGATCTTCAATTTAATAGCAAGATTTTACGAACAACAATTATGATTTTATAATTAATTGTAATGCTTTTTAAAATGTTTTTATTGTTTTGTTTAAATTATGGTTTTTGGCTGAGGTTGTTGTTGTGTGCATTGTAGTTATTAGGTGGGATGCTTTCCCACAACCATTGTTGCTATAGTAATGTAATGCAACTTCCTAAACTATATGTTGCGAACAGTTTAGCAACTACAGTTTTAATAGTTTAAAGCACATTTACACCTTACGGACAGATATTTAATCCTGTCTTCCTTTCTGTCTTTTGTCTGTTAGCTGACTTAAAAGATTATGTTATAAAAAAAAACTAATTATTATTCAGGTGAGTGGAAATGTGATATTTAACAATTGAATTCAATGTTTTTCTTCAGCAAGTGCACACACAGAAATATACACCCACATGTGTGTTTGTATATATATATATATATATATATATATATATATATATATATATATTTATCATTAGTTGTAGGTTGTTACATGACTATATTGCTAACATTCATAGCAGACCAACTGCTTTAAAAATGGGTAAAAAACTGAGCAAGTTATGAATATTGGAAAAGAACATCAACATTAAACCCAATGCTGTAAGCAAGCGAGCTGACTGTGATAGATGGCCGCCATGTGTGGTCTTCAATGGGATTAGCCAAATGTGCCGGTGACTCATCTAGCAATTATCCAGCAATTATATATATTACATCTATGGGGCAAATTAGCTGGTATGCTAACAAGAGTGAGGCCAGGGGAGGGTTTGTTGGACTTGTCTAAGAAAATCTGTCTGCATTACTTAAAAAATGTAATTTGTTACTAGTTACCTCTCAAAAAAAGTAACAGAGTTACTACCTCACTAGCTGCTTAGCGAATGTAACTCGTTACAAGCCAAAGTAACTATGTAGTTACTTTTTATGCTTGCTTTTCTGTTATTGGAATTTTAAACACAATTAGAGGTTCATTGATGGAATATCAGATTGCAATATAATTATGTAGATATGACCATATTTCTTGTTTATAATAAAGGAAGTATAAGATGTTTTAGAAAAGAGCCATATTTGTATAATATAAAACATGACAGTAGTTTATACTATTATTGTTAAATAAACTATCTGTCAAAACTCTTCCGATTTATTGCTAGCAAGAGATCGTTTAGCCTCTGTCTCGCTCCAAGTGTTTCTTGAAGTTCTTGTGCTATTTTAAGCCGTACCTAGTTCTCTCGTCCGCCTGCCCGCACAATAAGAGCATCTTACTTTGATGTTCTTATCCTTTTTGGTGACATGTTCAGAATACTTCTACTGTTATTAAAAGAAATGTGTTCTATCATTATTTTAAAACGGTCTTCTACTGGTATAAAACAACAACAAAGAAAAAATGTTTTAACTCTTGTTTATTTAGGCTGTTTACCAGTAGTCTGTTCACCTCAGATTGTAAAGTCATACCCACCTTAGTAACTAAAATTATTGTCAAAACTTTGTTTGTAGTGCTTTATATCACTCCGTTTACTGCCCAACATCATATATTATGGTAACGCAATCCTTTTGTAATGCGTTACTGACAACACTGGTCATGGTACGTTGTTAATAACTTTTCTGCATTCGTCACAGCAACAATCTAAACTTAAACATAAAAAGCACACACAAAACGTTGTTATATAAGTATATGAATACAGGTGTTAAGGGGCTAATTTATGAAGGTAAAAAATCGGCTACTTTTCAATTATTCACCTTTTTTTGTTGGTCTATACAGTCCCAATGAAATTAAATGAGCTTTGTTGTTGTAAGGTAAGATAAGATATAAACCTATGTATAAATAAAATATGAAATGTCTGTAAAATGATGAATATTGTATCAAGGGACTCTAAATGAATTGCATAATGATAAATACAGATAAATGTGAAAATTGATTTGGTTCTTGCAACTCGAATATTTCTGCTCTTGCTTTGTCTCATCACTATCTGTGGTTAGAGGGTGTTAGTGTAAGATGACAACCAAAAATATTCATTATAAAACTGTAAAAATCCAATTTTCCAACTTCACATCCTGGTAAGAGTAATACATGCTCACTTATCAAAACAATATTTTTCAATCTTAGGGAGAATACTACAAACTTAATGCCATATAGCATTTTAATCTTGGAAAAAACTTGCATAAATATCCTAAATGGTTCTTCGTAATCCTGCGAAAGGATGATAAAGAGAGGGAGATAGAGAAATTGGGTGCCATTTCTCACTCAGCATGAGGTGCAGCATATTAAATAAGCATAAGGTGCTGAGCCTGGTGTATGATCCATCCTTCTCCGTCCTTGGTCTCGTTGACCTCTTTCTAATGGATAATTCATGCTAATAGCTGTCATTTTGGAAAATCTACTTTAAACACTGTTGGGGTGGGGGGGTAATATGGCTCTGGAATGTGTGGTAAGATTGGACTTGCGCTGAGAACTTACATTCAGTATGTATAAATAGCATGAAAGATGGCTTTTTATGAATATGATGAGTCATATAATGGTAGAGTAAATCTTCTGGTCTGAAGATTGTTGTTTATCATTACTCCAGATTGGCCTTTTTAGGTCAGCTAGAGGCCGTTCTTGCTGTATCTCTCTGGATTAGTTTCCTCAGTCATATAAAATAGTGGTTTAGTTGGTGTTCTCCCCGGAGGGTGACAAATATAGGATTATTACAAGAGGCTTTGTGCATGTAAGTGCCAGATTCCTCCTTTTTTTTTTTTTTTTTTTTTTACAGTGTTAACAATAAATTACTATATGGTGCACTTGTAAGTACACTGATGTGACTAAATTCTACTTTTCACTGTTTTTTTTACAAAGTTGTTTTCTATTCAGGGTTGCGGTAGTAGTTCATCAGAGAGCAAAAACAAAGACAAAGGCATTCTGTAAAATAGCCACTGCTACTTAAATCAAAAACCAGAATGAGAAGTTTTATCTCAAGTGCACACACATCTAAACTACTCTTCATGCACATTTTGAACAATTTTGCGTGTAGCTTCAGTACCACTAGACCCCAAAATGTCACATACAGGAGTGCATGCTCCGTTTTTGCACTCTTAGCTTACTTCTTAAGAGCCTGTAGCCTTTTTCCTACTCGCTTGTGGATCAGTTTCTGCGTTCATGTATCTATTTTTGTCACATTGAGGTCTGTCACCACTGGAGAAAGTAAACTGCCTGTATTTAGCTACTTTTTTAGGAAATCCCCCTTCCTGAGACTTTACTTTATAGGCTATTTCTATCAGTGAATATCTATCAATGACCCCTCACACCCCCACTATGGTCTGTTCTCCCTGCTTCACTCTGGCGAAGAGACTTTGCAGTATCCGCTACGGGTCCAGCAGGTTCCGCAACAGCTTTTTCCCCGCTGCCAAAAGACCATTGAACTGTTGAGACTCTAATCTAGACTCTGCATCACATTTGAAAACATCATATTTGCATTTCAATGACTTTTGCACCATGATTTTTTTTAACTGGTTTCCTCTTCTCCTACACTGTTCATAGTCTGAAACACTGCTTCACTTTATAAAAGGTAATGTTCATTTCACTGTTGTAAGCTGTATGCATCTAAATTTGTTTTGTATACACTCTGCGCCAGTCATCTGTGAATTACTTTTTGAGGTTGGTTCCACCCTTGATGTGATAAAAGAAGTTATGATCGCATAGAAAAAGCTCCAAACGTGAAGGAGAGAGGCTAGGTATGCATAAAAGGCACGCCACAAGCACAGAGATGGAGCAGGTGCTCATGCTGGTGATATGTTGGGGCAAATCACAACACGTCATCTCAAGTCACTTTACAGAAACAATACTGTCAGATAAGTTCGAAAAACCAGTTGATTGCATCCAGACATTGAATTGCAAGAAATTCTCCTCCTTAGTGAGCCTGCAGCGACAAACTCCACATGCATTTTGTAAAAACTCTTCAGCAATCCCTCACAGTAAGCATGCTTGTAGCGAAAGTGGGGCGAAAACTCCTTTTTTGCAGGTAGATATTCAGCATATCCAGGCTCAGTGTGAGCGGCCATCTGCTGAGGCCAACTGGAGTTCAAGGAACATAGAACAAGAAGCAGAGAAACAAAAGGCAACTGTCAACCAGCACCACAGACGGCCCCATCCAGTAAACACACAACCAGGCAGACGAGCTCCAAGCCAATTGTGCTAGTCACAGTAAAGGAAACATTACTACCCTGGAAACAGGCCACGCTCCAATATCTGTAAACAGAGATGTTGATGGCAGCAGCACAGCTGATCTTTCAATCCAGGAAGGAGTCACAGCCACAGGAACATAGCACATGAACCTACCAAAAAGAGAAAAAGCAGTGAGAACAAAGTTATAAGTGCAACTTGTCAAATACTTCAGAATGGGAGAACAGAGCTGAAGAAGAATGAGGAAAAGTTGTCCCTATGTGATCCAGCAGCCCAAACATATAGCAGCACAAATGCAGAAAAAAGCTCAGGATAACTATTGGACTATTTTTGATGAGGTATGAGAAATGTAGGGCCATGGTAGAACGGAGGAGAAGCCTCTGTCTGGACTGAAATTCTCCCCTGCCGGATTTGGCTGTTAGCGCTCTACCTCCAACTACCACTCTACATACGCAGCAACTAATCACGTCACTCATTTTTTAACTATAGCGTTATCAAAAAGGAAAGTTTTAAGCCTACCCTTAAAAGTCGACAGGGTATCTAAAAATTCTAGAAACCTCTTTGGTGTGAAGTTCAAAATTAATGTAAAAGTTTTTTTTTAAGATCTTTGTTAGAATTATATCTTTATAACTCTTGGCTTCTGAAACATTTCATTTTGATCCACCCCACCACCGAGTCTAGGTCTCTTTCATTCACATGCAACATGTATGTAATAAGTTCCTTAATTTTTTTTTTTATAGGTTTTGTGTTGGAGTTACAAATCCTGCCCTCCTTTTATGCAATCATATGTTAGCGATTTAGATTTAAATGTTATATTCTTAAACAATGAATGGAATTTAATGGTACATTTAATGCAAACTTTCTCCTTCAGTTGAGTGGGGAAGCGAGTCAAGACTTTTGATCAGTGTTTAGATATGTTAGACATTATATGTGATAGGAAAAGTATTGATTTAAGGATTTGTTTGCTTTTGTCTGCTGCTATATGCTTGACTGTTTATTATTTGCTGACTCTCATACACCTGGTGAAAGAACAAAGGTTGAAATTTTGCATCGTAGCTAGCAGTGAGACATTTACAGAAATGCTAATTCATGTGTCTCTGTTAAATAATTAAAGTCCCATTGTTTAAAGTGTAATTATTCTGTTTTTAAATGTTTATTTTACTTCATTATACAATTCACCACTGCTCCCAATACCCTCCATAATTGTAATCAACACAGAATCCTCCAAGTCCACACCTTACATGCATAAAATGTATTCGACTGAAAGAGGTTTCTAGAATTTCCTTCTTTCATCTGAGGAACATTGCAAAAATTAGAAATCTCCTGTCCAGGGGTGATGCTGAGAAACTAGTCCATGCATTTGTTACTTCAAGGCTGGACTATTGTAATTCTTTACTATCAGGAAGTCCACAAACTGTAGTTAAAAGCCTTCAGCTGATCCAAAATGCTACAGCCAGAGTTCTGATGAAAATTAAAAAGAGAGATCATATCTCTCCTATCCTGGCTTCTCTTCATTGGCTTCCTGTTAAATCAAGAATAGAATTTAAAATCCTCCTTCTCACATATAAAGCCTTAAATGGCCAAGCTCCATCTTATATCAGAGATCTGATTGTTCCTTATGTTCCTATCAGAGCACTTCGCTCTCAATCTGCAGGTTTACTAGTGGTTCCTAGAATTTCTAAAAGTAGAATGGGAGGCAGATCTTTTAGTTATCAGGCTCCTCTCCTGTGGAACCAACTACCAGTTTTAGTCCGTGAGGCAGACACTCTGTCTACTTTTAAGGCTAGGCTTAAAACTTTCCTTTTTGATAAAGCTTATAGTTAGGGTGGCTCAGGTTATCCTGAGCTGTCTTTAAAGTTATGCTGCTATAGGCTTAGACTTTTGGAGGACATAGGGACCCCCATTTCATCATTCTGCTTCATTCTCTCTCTGTTCTCCTATTCTGTTTGTTCAATCTCTAACCTTCTGCTCTCTCTGCTTTTCCTCAGAGTAGCTTTGCCTCGTCTGTTCCTGTTTGGCTGTGACGTCATCCTGGAAAGAAACATCAGCTGTGCTGCTTCCATCAACACCCTTGTTTGTAGATGTTGGAGATTGGCCTGTTTTCCAGTGTGGTCCTGTTTCTCTGACCGTGGCTGGGTGGATGTGCTCTCTTCATGCTCTGGCATGGGAGCTGCCTTGGAGCTCGTCTGCCTGGCTGTGTGTTTCCTGGACGGGGCCGCCTTTTACAGCTGCTTTTTGTATCTCTGCTTCTGTCTCCTTGAACCCCAGTCGGCCTCGGCAGATGGTCGCTCGCACTGAGCCTGGTTCTGCTGGAGGTTTCTTCCTGTTAAAAGGGAGTTTTTCCTCTCCACTGTCGCTACAAGCATGCTTAGTGTGAGGGATTGTATTTGAGTCAATGAGTCAATGCAATCAACTGGTTTTCCTTAGATAGAAAACTTTGTATCAATTTGACTGTATGATCTGGTTGAACTGTAAAGTGCCTTGAGATGACATGTGTTGTGAATTTGGCGCTATATAAATAAACTGAATTGAATTGAATTGAAAACCTACAGTTAAGGTGCTAGCCACCATTTCACTTTACTTTTTTAATTTCATCTTACGGAGACATTTGAATAAGAAACAAGCAGAAATAAAAAAAAATTGAGTTTGTACCTTTACATTATATTCCACTCGGGAGAGTAATTGTGCACTGAACACTGCATTAAAAAACAAAAGCAACCTGAATTTTATCCCAGAAACATGTTTCTTCAAGTTGACGAAGAAAACACCTTATTCAACTTAACTGTACAGTCTGTGCTTGTGAACAAAAGGAGGTGTGAAATTGAATCAATATAAGTGAATTATCTCCATCTGTACCTGATAATAACCTCAGCCAAACAGAATCTGACTGTTCACTTTAGTTTATTCTCATTGTGCCAAAGGCCCACAGCTCCAATCCAATTAGCAACAACAGTAACTCTCCCTTCTTTCACTTATATTGCTTTCCTAAGCTTATGTGGGATTAGGTGGAAGCATGGAGTTTGTACAAACACAGGGACGAAGCTGCAACATCTTAGGGTGAACCAGTGAAGCTGTGGTGCATGCAACACCATTCATGTTCAGAAACCAGCTTCAATGCTCTATAGAGAGGAGGACATCTTAAGCCGAAAAAACTGTCAATCAATTAAATCTAGTCATTGCATACATTAATTATTAGTGAATTATGAAAATAGCAGATGTTGCTAAGGCTTTGCTCCCTTTTTGGTTAGCTTTTTTTTTTGTATTGAGCTTTGGTTTTAACTTTAGAAAGGATGCATAGTTTTTCAAAAATAATAGCCTGCGCGGTATTTGTATTAGTAGAACTACCTTTTATTTAATGGTATATTTTTTAGTATTCTGGGATATATAACTACCAGCTTCACACATTTAGATACTAAGGTTTGTGCCCATTTGTAATCAAGCGGATTGACCTATTGAATTGACTGATTTTAGTTATCAGTTAGCCCTTCCCTCTTTCAAAAAACTGACAGAGTCAGATGCAGCAGCTGCTGTTTGTTTCTGCAATCAAAGAGCAGAGACTCTCTTGTTTCCCCATTCAAAACTAGTCATACATGTGCAAAGTTTCTACCAACCCCCCTAAATTAAAAAGTGAGATGTAAATATAATATTTTGCATTTCTTTCTTTAGGCATGGAGGATTTGCCGTCGGACTTCTGGCCAGAGAAAAAACACGTAATATGTAGCCAACATTTGGAAGAAGAATGTTTTCAAGATGACTTGGATAATAGCGCCTTGTGACAAACACCAGATACAGCACTGGGACTTGATCAACAGCCGATACCGCACCGTGACGTCACAAACCAGTAGGTGGCAGGAGTGTTCTTTGACAAACATGGATGCCTCCAGTAAAGCACATTCAAATGAAAGTTACTCTTAACTAAAAACACTTATAATTTTTTGAACAGTATGTAATAATTTCACATTTAAAGTACTTTCAGAAGTTTGAATTCTGAATATGACAGGCTTTTGCTTTAATCCGATTTTGCTAACATAATATCGATTTATGTAATTTTGGTTCTAGTTAAAATAACCCTATTGAATACAAGAATTTGTTTTTAAAAAACCTAATGTTGAGTGTTTGATTTATTTTGAGTTTTTATAACCACCCTCTTTCAATAAGTGTTTATTTATCCCTCCTTCACAGCTGAAACAAAGCATTACCATATATGCAATGTGATGGAGTCATTTAACAACTTCCAGTGACTTTTAGGTCAGCCTTTAGCATCTTTTCTTTTTAAGGAGTTTGCAAAAATGACTCAGCTAATGTAAAGAAATTCATGATTGTTTCAAAAAATAAGTTAAACGTATGTTGCATTTCAAGAATTGTGATATTCTACTGTTATTCACAGTGATAGAGCTGATTATTATAGTATGGTTTTCAATATGTGTGACCCTCCTCCCCTTGTTAGCACAGTTAAAAAAGATAAATCCTAGAGGAAAGACTGCAGACTATAGCTATTTTTAAGGTTAATGGTCACCCCATTAAAAAATCTATTGTAGTATGGTTTCTTTGGAAGTGCTGCAGAATAAAACCCTTCTTAGACTTGTATTTCACTTGTATCCTAACTCTAAAATTCAGCTTCTCACTAAATTCGTAGTCATTTTTTTCTTAAATGCCAGATCATTAAATAGTGGAATCAGTTTTACTTTGTTGTAACTCCAGGCCTTTTGTTTGTCCTTGTTGAAGTTAAGCAGATCATGGTCATGAACCTTGTTCCTTTCAGAGAGTAGACGGTTGTTATATTACATGGTTATTTTACCTTGCACAAGTTTAAGCCTTTCAAAGAGAACTAAGTGAAGAGGAACTGCAGAAACTTTTTAATAAAAGCGAACCCACGCTTGCTTCCCTAACTGACCTGGGTGACCTTGGCTGATGCAGCCAATTCTCAGACCTTCACTCTTCATTTTTTTTTTATCATTATCATTCTGCTGTTTTCTAAACCAACAACTTTTGTGAATTTAGCATAAGAACATTACAGTTTTTTGTGCATGTTTATTTTTTCTCTCCATGGCTTTGGTTTTTTCTCATTATCCTAATGCTGCTGAGAGATGTTAGAATTAAACTGCAATTGTACTTTTATATTTACTATTACAATTTCAGGGATCAGAATGTATAAAATTAATATTATGCTGATTTTCTCAGAGTAAAAATATATCCAGAGTGTTTGCACAACTGCTATATACATTTAATCCTATTCAACACTGTTTAATAACTGACAAAGATAAACACATTTTTCAAATTATTTCTTCCACTGGGCAAACCAAATGAGGCCATAAGTAAAAATGTTTAACATTTAAATAAAATGATATTCAGGAGGAGCTTTTCCTCTACATTTACACTTATAATGCATTATTTATTGTACTGTGATCTCACACACAGCATCCATAGCAACACATACTCCCAGTCTCAGCTTAATTGATGCACACAGCCAGCATAGGCCTCGCACGCACCACAGCAAACGGTCCTAAACACCCTGTTTTTCACTGTTACCATCTGGTAGCAAATAAAATTTGGTTGCGTCGAAAAAAAGCCAATTTTTGTCCCAAGAGCAAACATTGTAAAAAAGAAACTGCTGTCACAATCATCCACTTCCCTGTTTTTCTTCTCTCTGTTTTTGAGTGTTGTTCCATGTTTGAGCATAGTGGGGGGGGGGTTACGTTCACACAACAGCCTGAAGTGACCAAAATACGTTTTTTTTTGCCCATATGCATCTGTTCATGACAGTCTGAACAACACAGATCCAATATTTTTCATTGCAACCCCGGCCACTTGGCTCTGTGGTCCTGAATCCAATACAAATCTGATCTCAAATGCGACCTGTGTCTGAACAACCAGGTCACATTCATATGACTTGTACGACATTAATACCCGACAAATTTCACCATTCTGGGTCTTGCTACACAGAAGTGTGAAGAAAAACAACCACCATGGCGGAAGATAATGCATAGAGCAGTATTTATGTTTAACATTATTAAGAAAGATTGAGTTTTTAAGGTTTGGAAAGATCGCTAGATGTGCTCCAGCACCACCATCCATGTTTACTTATGAGATAAGATCTCATAATTGCAAGATCACTATCTCGTAATTATGAGAAAAGCTGTGAGATTTTTTTCTTTGGTGAATGCAATATGCTTCCATAGATTTGAATCTGAAAATAAAATGAGTTTTGAGTTTTTTCAAGCTAAGGGGTAGAATTTAGATTCAAATCGTATTATTTTATGTTTCCTTTTTTAGTTTCTCACATTATAAGGTAAACATTTAACAATCAATATCAACTGCTATTTTTCTGGTCTTAACTTTTATTTTTTTCAGTTCAACTAAGATTAATAAATTTACAAAAATTTTTTTACTCCTTCCTGACTTGATCTTATCGGCCGACGAATCAGGCCTTCAGAAGACGCAAACCCTGAATTCCAACTCAGCTGCTATTTAAGGGCTGAACAGTCCACTCGCCCTACCCACTCTAATGTGGGTAGGGCGAGTTCTCACCCTCTGTGAGAACGCACATACAGAGGGTTAGTGTTTAGGGGCCGGTTTGGGATTCAGTTAGGTTTTGACAGAATAAAAGGTTTTGAGATAGAAATGTATTTTTTAGAGAAAATTATTTTATTCTGTCTGCAAAAACACCATAATTGTGAGTGAAAATATATTTTTGAGAGAGCTTTTCTCCCCTGGAAATTTATATTTTTTATTTATTTATAATAAATATTATCACTTAAAACTTTTTCTTCAGTCTCAAATAACTGTCAGTAGAAACATTTGTTCTCTCCATTACATTTATTTTACTTTTACTATTTTACCTTATTTTCCCCTTTCAGATATCTTTTTTTCCCTCAAATTAATTAAACACAAAACCAACTCAATAGACCATATAATCTTGGGTGTATGCAAGAACACTACATGTAAGTTCAGTAGTACCTCTACATGGAACAAGTGAGTTCAATGATATATATATTGTCTCTCAGTGTACACCTGGCTCGACTGGGTATGTAAATTACTTTCTCCCTGTTTTGCTTTGAAACTTTCTCTTTATTGCTTTAGAGAGTGCCTTTCAAATGTCCATGAATGTGTAGCTGAGAGATAAAGTACCTGTTAGCTTTTGCTTCGTACTTATGATAAACTCTCCATGTTGGCCTTGTTGATAACTTGTGTGCATGCCCGTTATAGACAGACTCTGAAAGGGATGAAAGTCTGAATTTAAATTGATGGTGTAAACATGTGATATCTTGAAGAGTTTAAAAGCCACCATGTCTGCTTGATCCCTCTGTTATCTGTCAAACCAAATAAACACTCTTCAAAGGCACAGAGCCACCGTTACACCTGATCTCTGAGGGTTTTCCTCCACTATGATATATCTGCTTTGACATAAATGCAAAAAAATAATCTGTATTCATGAGCTGGTGCAAAGGAAGTGGATATTTCATAAGAAATCTTCCTTTTATAGTTTTTATAAGCAGATATAGCAACTCCATATTGCTCCGTTCATTCTTTCCAAGCTGTTATATCATCAGTTGTTGATGGTCGGATGGGCTGAAGAAACCTTCATTTAATGTTTTGCATTTTGGCTTAAACATTTGAAGAAGTTTGTTAACTTTTTCTACATGTAAAAGAATCAAATATGTGCTTGCAGGGTTCAAGGTTCCTCCTCACTCTGTCGAGGTAGGGTAGAGGTTGGCTGGACAGATATGAGTTTTGCTGATTAAATGAAGGTTCAAAAGGCAACATAAGCAACATCCAAGAAAGAAATACAGAGAACCAAAAAAACAGATACCAGGGGGGAAAAAACATCCATTATGGGTAAAGTAACAACGAGAAACCAGCACTGAGGAACTGCTCAGGAGGAGTATATATGGGAGACAGAACAACGACTGGGCTAACCAGCTAACAAGGAACAGGGGTGGCTACAAGCAACTGGTACAAGGGGGCAACAGAGAGCAACATAAAAAACATAACACTCCTTAAATATAACCAGAAAACAAAAAAAATAAAAAGAAACTCAAACAGAGGTCAAAAGGGGAGAACCATAAGACACTCACATTCATCCTGATGGACAACCAACTTCTTGGACAGTTTCTGACTGATGGTGGTTTATTCTTCTTACTGAAATTGATCCCAAATAGAGGAAGATCTGGTGATTTTTTTAAACCATTGGTTAAAATGATCAAAATCCGGATTTTTGAGTCACTAATTTAAGCCGTTGGAACAGATAGTGAGAAAATTGTTGCAGAATTATAACCAGGTTTCTTGCTAAATATGTTGACAGTTTTAAACGTTAACATCCAAGTCTCGTTGTATGGTGAAGAAACAGTGCCTTGACCTGAATACCTTGGTAATGCTCAACATGATTCAGAGCCATGGATGCTTAATTCACTAAGTCAGCTAAAGCAAATATGTATCATCCAATGCCAAAAAGACCCCCAAAAACCTGTTAAAATCGGCCAAAATATCGACTAGCCAATGCTTAATGTATCAGTATTTTTCAGATTTCGAATCAATAGGCAAGTTTATTTCTACAGCAAATATCAGAGGCAAGAAGCATCAAAATGCTACACCTGAGAGAGTTAAAAGGAGAGGTGTATTGCAGTGGCATAAATGGAAGACAACTAAAGTCAACAAAAATGATATGCTAAAATGGAACAATACAGAGAAAAGATAAAATGATTAATAAAGTGGAAACTTGAACAATAATGTTTAGACAGCACAGTCAAAAGCCACTCTAAGCAAATACAATTTTAATCTTGTCTTGAAGCAGCTGAGTTTCAGCACTTTTACAATTTTCTGGCAGTTTATTCTAGATGAGTGGAGGGCAAATTAACTTATTTCAAGAATTTTTTACTCATTCTTGGATTTATTTTATAATACAATTGCAGTGGGATCTGAATTCAAACCAACATCACATCTCTGTGCCATGTGGGGAAAAAAAATCACCTTATACTCATGATTGATGTGTTCCTCAAGTTCTTATCATATAGTCTGATTAAAGCCATAAAGCATGATGGGTGAGTTTGTTAATATTTTACGTCCTAATCATGTACGTAACCCATCTCCTGCTGACTTGTTCTTTTCTGGTTTACTTCTCCTATGTATGGAAACACATGTTGAGTTCTGAATTAATTGTCAATAAATGCAATTTCATAGCAGAAGAACAAGATCAGTGTCTATTTTTCTGTTTTAAATCACAAAGCAAAGTAATATCTTTGGCCAACTGCTCCACTACAAAAAGTCATGCTATTTTTACATTGGAAGTAAAAAAAAATCAATGGCAGGTCACGCTTGCTGGCTCCCTCTAAAGCTTAAACGTCTCCACATCCAGCTGAGCCCCAGGAGAATGACCGTGTAGTCTTTTGAGAGCATTTACGTCATTAAATATTGATGAAATAATAAAACTGGAGCTCAGAGTGAAAAATGTGCATGACAGCACTTTAGCCAGCCTCTACGCTTTGAGTCCAGCCAAGCTAATTCACGGGGGGGGATAGAGCTGAGTCAGGCCACTCCAGTAATCCCCTTCTGCATTGTTCAAATCAAAGCTGAACTTGGTGCTCATCCTCATGCTAAAGAGAGTGGAAGGTGCCTGACAGATGGATGGAGAGGTGGGCCCTATTCCCTCTGACAGTCATCTCCTGCCAGAAGCACTGAAACAGCTCATAGATCAACGCCTGGAGAGTTTTCTCTCTGTAACTGGCAACCAGTCTGGCTGAACGTGCAGCTCGGCAGGCCCTGCTGTGCAGCTTGATGCAGGCAAATCTCCAGATTGGTCTCTGTTGACTAAACTCTGCTCTTTGGCTAAAGAGATTCCCCCAGGGCGAGGAATCGGAACAACAGTCCACACTGATTTAGTTTTCATAAGATTGAGAAAAGTCAGTATAACATTTCCAACTGTTTGGATGCTCGTATTCTACTCAAGCCACCAGCTTTGGTAATATACCACATGAAATCAGTTTAGGGGACACAGGCCTCTGAAGCCAGAATCCTGCCAATAATGAGTACAAGTAAAAAATACAAATAAAACCATTTTTATTTATAACACATCATATAAACTTCTCTTAACACACTTTTAGAATGTTTTAGGCCCCATTATTTGAAACATTTGTCGCTTTGAGGGTGAAAGCAACCTGAGAAAGTAAACTGCCTGTGATTGGTTACTTGTCAGGACATACGGCCCCTACTGTTTTTTTCCTAGTAGCATTGGCAAAGCATTTTCAGGCTAATAGCTGTTATCTTCATGTTAGCTAATAGCTGTACTCTTCACAGTCATGAATAAAGTCTTTGAAATCATTTATTAATGTTACATTTTGAACTTCATGTCAGACAAGCTGGTGTTAGCTTCACTGTTTTAATAGAGGTGTGTGAGGCTTGAATGAACTCTCTTCCATAATTCAACAGAGACGTTTACATTTACTATTAATTTGTAGTGATGTTTAGGCATTTTTTCTGCTTTTCTCCTGCATATTTTTTAAAATCAACAGATAATGACAGAGATGCTGCTTCAAATGAAGTAAAAAATCAACTCTTAAAGATATCAGCGCTTAACCTGAAGATGCGTTGCTAAAATTACTAGCCACAATCAGGAAACAAACAATAGTGGCGATATTTGCTGAAAAGTAAGCAATTATAGGCGGTATGCTGTTTTTGTTTGGTTCCAACCTAAAAAGTGAAAAAGGTTTACATCAGTGTGGAGAAAGCAGATCCAGAAGTAGAGATTCTACAGGAGCATAAAAAGCAAGAGGGAGAGTGCAGAGAACATGCATAAACTTACACTTGTGACATATTTAGGGCCTCATGATATTTAATCTAGATGCATATAACAATAACAAAATGCAGTATAGCATCACGCCACTTCTGGCAATTGTGCTCTTTTTTTCATAAAGGCTAAACAAAGTCTAAGAGCTCTCCTAGACAGAAACGCATTTCATGACTTAGATATTACCTAAAAAGAGAACAGTTGTTGTCACTGTGCAGATTAAAGGCTAGATAAGCCACTTTATCTCAATTTCGAGTTGAAATTATCTAATGCGTCCCGCATGTTGTTGCCTGTTGTTTGGGAAAAAGTGGCCATGTTATTTATGGGCAGAGATGGCAAAAGTACTCACTTTCCATACTTGAGTAAAAGTACAGATACTTGTGTTAAAAAATACTCTGGTAAAAGTGGAAGTACTAATTAAACTTCTTTACTCAAGTAAAAGTAACAAAGTACAGGCTTGTAAATTTACTTAAAGTATAAAAGTAAAAGTAGAAACCACTTTTTTCATGCCGTTGCCTACATTTTAAATGGATGTCTGCCAATAGGACTAGATCTCCGTTGTGTTAATTTTCAATCATCTCGTCATCCATACTACTATGCTAACGCCACCAAGCTGCAATGATTTGCCGCCAATGAATACCACCGAATCTGTCGATTCATCTTGTAGTGGTGCGTCAAATGCAACGTAGATTCCCATCCAATTAGATTGAATTTGGTATTGATGACGTGAAATATAATAACGGTAACTCCATTGAAATGATTCAAAACTAAAGTAACGAGCCAATTTTTTAAAATGTAAGGAGTAGAAAGTACAGATATTTGTGTAAAAATTAGAAGTAAAAAGTCGCCTTAAAAATAAGTAGTAGAGTAAAGTAAAAATATCTGAAAAATCTACTTGAGTACAGTTACGAAGTATTTGTACTTCGTTACTTCCCATCTCTGTTTATGGTTGGGTGCGGCATTGTAAAACCTGGTGCTTCCTGGAGGATGAGTTTGTTTAGGATAGTCAGGCATTTTCCAGAATGGAGAACAGCTGCTGTTCAGGGGGCAGAATTCATGAAGATTATTAGGACATGCATGAACGAAGCTAGATACCAATTTGGACATGATGTTCCAAAAGGAATTGCAGTATACCATAGTCAGAAATGAAAAGAAGAAGGGATTTTGTATAATATAAAACCTTTAAAGTCATTGTGGGATATGTGATAGAACAGTCAGCAAAATAGACATATCTTAAGTTGACAATGAAAACAATCAGTCCAAGCTCAGAGTTCTTCCAAGTTCCTCTTGCTTTTGGCACATCAGTAACTGTTAGAAATGAACATAGAAGAAAAGAGACAAAGAGCAGAAATCCTGCCACTCTGCTTGTCCTTTGATGATTAAACAATTGTAATGGTCTACGACAAGACTGTTGTCAGACCTATAATACTATAAAATGTCTGAGCCAGATTATGAGGTAGGCCAATAGCATTTGGTAGATGCAGGTTAGGCAGATTCTAATTTTACATGCCAGCATTTACAATTATCTTTAAACCTTTTAATGTCATTTGATATGCAAAACACACTTAGAGTCAGTGATGGGACTAACGGCGTTGAAAGTAAGTACTAACGCCGTTACCTTGTTTTAGTAACGAGTAATCTACCTAATTACTTTGACTGTAACTATAACGCAGTTACCATTGCAGACACCCCGTTACTGCGCGTTACTCAGGTCGCACAATGAACCTTTTTTCATGATAGGACTCGTGCACTGCGTGAAGCTGACACCCCACCCACGTCAAAAAACTCTGCAAATAGACTGAATGGTTAGTGCAACGTTAGTGCAGATTTGTGCAGAAGAAATATTGTTTGTGCTACTTTTGTTTAAGAGATATTAAATATTATTTTTTAGGTCATCCAGAGGTGCGTGCCTTGTCATGAGAGAGGGGAGGATGAGAATGGCTGATGCATAGTGAGATTCCGTCTGTCAGTTGGGTAGGTGGGTGTTTCCGCAGGCGGGTGTTAACGTACAGCACACACAGAGAGATGGAGAGTGAGGAGGATCCAGCAGCAAAACAGCGATTTCCTGATGGAAATACCGGTGTTACGTCGAACTGCGTTTCCCCATCAGATACGGTTTCCTCTGCATCTCCGCACAGCGCAGGCGGCACGATTCACCGCGCAAGCGACAGGAAACGCGCATGCTCGCTAAAGGCGCGCAACAGTCGCCCTGTGCTCGCGCCACAGGGGAACTATGGAGAGCGTGAACCATCAAATGAAAGGGAGAAAACTGGATGGATGGATGGATGGATGGATGGATGGATACTCTGACTTTTCAACCTACTGTATTTTTTATTTTAAACATTATTTGATGGCCTTTGTGGCAGGGATGGAGATCCATATTTTATGTCACACACAGAGTATACATCTAGATAGATAGATGGATAGATAGATGTTGCAGTATCTATAACAACCCAAACACACAGGATTTCAGAATTAGACATCCCCAGTTATTAATTTCACCAGATCTGAATGCCCTGTTAAAAAACTTCACATCACGTTCCCCCCTGATGTCATTTACGTTGAGTTGCAATAAATGCAAAACTCTCTGCAGGTTCTTGTCTTTGTCGTCCGCACTATTCAGCTGGCTTTGGAAACACACGGCGAGAAGGTGGGGGCTGGGTGGTGAGGGTTACGGGGGCGAGAAACGTAAAAGTAACGCAATAGTTACTTTATCTAGTAACTAGTTACTTTTATTGTGGAGTAACTCAGTTAGTAACTTAGTTACTTTTTGGGAGAAGTAACTAGTAACTATAACTAATTACTTTTTCAAAGTAACGTGCCCAACACTGCTTAGAGTTGCTTTGTGTCAATTAGATAATTTTTGTTAATATCTATTCCCTTCTAAATATAAATCTTCATCTCTATTCAAAGGAAAATAATTGAAACAAGTTTAAATCTGTCTGTATATCTTTAAATAATGAAGTGTCAAAACTGAAAAGATGATGAAAAGTGAACAAACCATTATTATTTTATTTATTTCAAATGACTTGGAGTGTTTCCAAAAAAGTAAAAAACAATCCACTGGACTTTGTTTCGAAGTTGGAAGATGTTTTGCTTCCCATGTAGGGAGATTTTTCAATTCAAAATGTTAGAAATAGTGTTGAGTTCAAAGCTTTATACAGTAGCCCTACAAAGCCTTGTTTTTGTTTAGAAAACATGCAAAATGAAATGGACAAAAAGGTACACCCCTTTGGAACGGGGGTCGTTTGGCTTCTTTTGTTAGCCTGCTATGCTCATTACCTGTCTACTGTATGTCTGAGAGCTGAGTCTCCCCCTCTGTTTAAGTTTGGTTTTTCTTTATTAACATAGATGGCTTCCTTCACTCCCCTCTCAAACCACCTATATTGTTTGTCCAAAATGTGAACATTCTGGTCCTTAAAAGAATGTCCTTTGTCCATAAGGTGTAGATGTACTGCAGAGTCTTGTCCCAAGGAGGTCGCTCTTCCATGTTGGGCCATGCGTCTGTGGAGAGGTTGTTTGTTTTCTACAATATAAAGATCATAATATTCCTCAATTCATTGAATTGCATAGACTTGGAGAATTCATGTGGTCCAGTCCTTTAGGGAAACACGTGGCATATAGAGGCACTTCCTCTCAATCTTTTAAACTTTTAATTAAAAAAAAAACATAAATTTCAAACCTTCATTGTCTAGACAGTGAATATCTGGCAAGGTATGCAATAAATTACAGTATAATCAACAAAGTGAGTAAAGTAGCATTACACTGAATCTTTGAAGGTGCAGAAAATAGAGTTCCCTATTGCATTAGAGGTAAATGTCCTTGTATGTGCCAAACAGTGAGAATACATTCAGTTTTATTTAGTTTTTTTTTTGTTATAAAGTGACCCTGGAGCCACTGAACACAGAGTTTAGTTAGTTAGACGTTGGTGTTGTCACCATTATGAAGCTCCGGCAAACATGAATAGGTTATTATGAACATTCATAGCCTCTAGTCCTCAAAGGTCACTGGCTAATAAATCAGTCCTTTCACAGAAAAACATGTATGTGGCTCCTGTCAGAGGTCCTTTCATAACAGCTTGTTATTCCTCTTGATTTTACAGAAGCTACAGACTGTATATAGGTCTGTAGTTAAAGATCAAGTAATCTATAGACTGTAGTTTTCATGTTTGTGATTTTAGTAGATGTGGAGTCTGAGTCTCAAACTCTGGACACTGTCTCTGGGTCCTCTCGATACTGTGTATGACTCAATTCAAGTAAGGTTCCAAAACACTCTTAATATTTGTGTTGGAGATCGTTTTATAATTAGTCCAAGTTGTGATCCAAGAACTTAAAGCCCCGGTCACACCTTAACAATTTAGACAGCATATGCCTGACGTACGAAAAACCTGGCAAACATGCTGGCATATTTTGGATAAGTTATGGGTTAATTTTGTATAAGTTATGAGCATGCTGAAGTACGCTGAAACACGCTGGCACACAATGACATACCGCAAGTAGGTCCTGACATATGCCAGCGTAAGCCATGTGATAGGCATAAGTATGTCAACATATATTACATATATGACGTGTTCCAGACGACTACTGAATTTGTTTCTAACTTCCAGCTACTGTATAATGGTGTATTCACAGAGTTTTGGTATAAAGGGGGTTCACAGGAGGAAACCATCAGTCCTCTTCCAGACTTCATCACCATCATAGGGTGACCCAGAAGGTTAGTGTGATGGATCTTCCCTGCGTTCACCCCCACCACCAACAAACTTCCTAGCAGACATGATGCTGAATCTGATGCGACGGCAAACCTTCTTTCTTTCTTTATCTTTTTTTCTATATATAATCTTTTTTGGGGGGCAGGTGTTAAACAGAAGTTAGGTTTATACCGTGATGAAAGACATCTTTTTATGAGGACCGGGCACCTGACGGGGGCAGCATTAACTGATGCTTCGTAGTGCCATAATTTAATGGACATTACACTGCAGTGCATTATGCATTAGTTAGGCTGTCGTTGGACATAAGTTCTGGACTCGTGAATACTCTATGTATACGCCCAAAATAGAAAAAAGGCATTTAAAGTTCCGTGTATGCCAGCATTTAAGATGATTCTGGGATGTAAGGCATACGCTGTCTAAATGGACAAAGTGTGACAGGCCCTAAAATTGTGATCCACCATTCCATCTAAATTTCAGACCTTTACTCGGCACTCTGCACATAGGCTCTAATCAATCACTGAGGCCTGAGATGAAAAATCCCTTTTGTATACTTTGTGGCTGCTGTCATCCAGTCACGTTACACTCATGACTCTGCCTCCTTGGGCGTTAAAACAAACCATGCATACCGAGAAAATGAATAGCAGCGATTGCGATTTCTCTCCATATTACCTTGAGAACTCCAACAAAAACGTTGTACTCTCGTGCTCAGTATTTGGGTATACCAACCAACAAGGAAGAAAGGACAATGTTAATTTTATTGCTTGCTTAAAGACCCAGAAAGAAGAGCAAGATGGAAGGTTGCGGTAATGAGACAGATGTGGCAGCCAACTACAACTAGCAGAATTTGCAGCACTTACTAAGTACCCCTGTTTTATCTCCGCATCTAATGGTTCAATGTATTTAAACAATGTTGGGCTGGCAGATTCTCCTCTCATTTTAGTATTCTATCTCAGCAACTAATATCTCTCTGTATTAATATTGTGCACAGAGATGCCTTTATGCTATCCAGCATGGTTGCGTAAACAGATAGAGGTCACATATATCCTCTATATCCATTATTTAGGGGGGTTGGGAGTAGAGCATCTGCTTCTTGATGCTGAAGGAACGATCTGAATCAGTTGTCAGATTTGGCCAGGGAGCATCTACCATGAAATAATCAAAAGTTGGAGAAGGGAGAAGTACAAGATCATTCAGAGATTGTTGATGAATTTTTGGTTTGTTGGTGTTCAACTTTTTTAAACTGATAAGTTCATGATATTAGGATGGATGAATGGATGGATGGGTGGATATAAAATGGTGACCTAAATGAATCCTGTACATTTACTTTTTACTTTTCTTAATTTCTGTACCTTATCAGATGTAAACATTGGAATCACACTAAAGGTTCATCACTGATGAAAAGGCCTATGAAATAATAAAGAAAGAATAAACAGTTCTTTACATATATTTAATTCATCTTTAGATATAGAGCACCAGCAAACAGCCTAAACAAATGGTACTAAACCAATCTGCAGTATTTGCTTATAAAATCTCTGGCAGCTGCATTTCATTTGGCCTTGTGGCGTCCTTTGCTCTTTCACTGGTCAGGTTTAATGGGTCCTTTCATAAGAGTACGTATTGGTGTCCTGAAGGAAACACAAACACATTCCTCTTTAAAAAACAGCGCTCTTTAAAGCACATGCTACATTAAAATCCTTTCAAAGGTTTGCTGTCACAAATCATTAAATACTTCAAGTGCCTCCTGTTGCAGACTGCTCTGGTTCTACATTTTAGAGGAGTTGAGGTGTCCTTCTTTCCATGACCTTTATTCAGAAGCATAAAGACAAACTGACTCTGCATTTCTAACGAGGCTCATTTTGGTTTGCTCTTCAGACTCCATTTTCACAATGAAATTGAAGCTCTACTATAAATTTTTTTGCAAACACTTGGTCTGCTTTTCTGTGATTTCTGGTCAATATTATGTCCTTGGCTTTTGCCAGAGGAGAGGTGCGTATTCCACCGTGCAGTATCCAATGCAGCCTAAGCTTTAAGCCACAACTTTGGATAAATACTAGGTTATTCTGGTGCACCTATGTGGCATTTGATTGCTTTTCTATTTTATCTGCATTACTTCTGTCTTTAGTACATTCTTCCAAAAAATATCTGAGCAGTTTTTGTGGGTGCTAATAATGTGTTATAGGCACCATAGAGAAGGTCTCCAAATAAATTCCCCAAAAAATCTAGAGGGAAAGTCCGGTCATATTCAGAATTCAAACTTCTTAAAGCACTTTAAATATAAAATT
The DNA here is from genome assembly GCA_030533445.1 of Cyprinodon diabolis. NCBI lineage: Eukaryota > Metazoa > Chordata > Actinopteri > Cyprinodontiformes > Cyprinodontidae > Cyprinodon > Cyprinodon diabolis. The sequence continues at coordinate 5,516,225 of CM060082.1, forward strand.
ATTATATACTGTTCAATAAATTAGAACTGTTTTTAATTAAGAGTCATTTTTCATCTGTATGTGCTTTACTGGAGGCATCCATGTTTGTCAAAGAACACTACTGCCACCTACTGGTTTGTGACGTCACGGTGCGGTATCGGCTGTTGATCAAGTCCCAGTGCTGTATCTGGTTTTTGTCACAACGCGCTATTATCCAAGTAATCTTGAAAACATTCTCCTTCAAAACATTGGCTAGATATTTTGTGTTTTTTCTCTGGCCAGAAGTTCAATGGCAAATCCTCCCCCATCAAGTTGGCAATCCAATGAAGAATCCGTCCGTGGAGGATCAGGAATCAGAAAGGTGAAATAACTCATTTTTTTCACTTTTACCCGATGTATTCCAACATCCAGCTGCCATGCATGTGGGTGCTGTCAGTTTCACTATAGCTCTGGTGAATTTCAATGGTGAAGTCCTCTGGAAATCTTCAATAATTGTTGTTGATTGCAGATGTGTCCAGTAGTTCCCATTGATTTTGCTTGTAAAGTGGGGAGAATGGCACTAGGCGTACCACACCGTGACATCACTGCTGGAAGATGTCAGGAGTGAAGTGTTACTATATTTGGGCAAAAGTGGCTGCTCAGCGATCACGATGAAAATTATTGCTTTTATTTTCTTACTGAAAAATTAATGCTAAATTCATTAATCACCATGAACGTATTAGTTTTAAGTATAGATAATGATCCGTTTATCATTCCTTGCTGATCGGCCTTCTCCTTTAACAAGCTCAAATCTACAGCCCCTGATGAGGGTGCTACACTCCATACCAGTTTGTGGAGGTAATGCACCTGATGGTTCTTCGCCAGTCAGCATTAAATGACAATAAAAGGAAAAGAACAAAACCAAAATGATATACCTTTCAACAAATGCAACATGTGGATTTTAATCTTCTATCACCGGTTCTTTTCTATCTTCCACCTCATTCTTATTAGCAATTTTCAAGTGCTGTACTGCCACCCACTGGTAAGGCATGTACAGTAAGAGGTTCACCAGGAATTTAACATTTTTACACATGTCAATTTGTGACTGTTCATAAATTCGTAAATTTGTTCTTGTGATTTCTACTGAACCTATATTACACCGTATTGATTAAGTTAACTAATGCTGCGTTCAGATTGCAAGCATCAGAGACGGAAAAAGCAGCTAGTTTATATGCAAAGTCAGTAGTTGACACGCATCTTGGGGCAGCAAAGGGTCCTGCAGTGCGTTTTGAGAAGCAGGAGCAGCGCCTCTGAGCATCTGAAGCAGCGCCTCACGAGCTTCTGAGCATCTGACGTGGTGATGCACTTCATAAGCAGCTGCTGCTGGAGTTGGAAAATTGAACTTTTGCTGCTCGATGCTCCACATCAACCAATCAGAGGAGCTGATCTGGGAGCTGGCAGGGAGACAGACACAGCACTGCTAATGAAGAGCGCTATGATCACTCCTGTGAAACAGTTTATTAACGCCTAAATTAAATTAAAATGTTGAAACCTGCTGGCAACATGTGTTACATTTTATTATTGTGGTGCCTGGAGTTTGGATTACGTGTGATAAAAACGCCTGCTAGCCCCGAACAATAGCAGAAAACAAAGTGACGACCGGGTCAGAGGCTGCTGCTGAATGGTTCCGACTGCGAGAAAATATTTGAAGGCAGGATCGTAATGTTGATGAATTGACTGCACAGATAATGTTTTCAGGTGGACTTTCTCAGTTAAAAATATATTAAAACTAGTTTTTACCCACTGATCACAGAAAATATAGCTGCCATTGTTAAAGGCACAGAAAGGATAGGGTAGCTCCACCCAATGCGCATCAGAACCACTTTTTGAGCTGCAAAGATAACTGCTTCAACTAAACTTGTGCTTCATCAGAACTAACCTTGTACAAGCAGCAAAAATTAAGCAGCAGGCACATTTTGGCTGCACCTGCTGCTTGCAGTCTGAATGTAGCATAACTGTTGGTATCGCTCTTCTGGAGGTGTACTAGTTTTTTGGAAGAGACAAATTATTTTGGAATTGTCTAGGGTTGCAAATGTACTGGAATGGTGTTTTGATAACTTTAAAGTTGTGTAGACTTTGGTTGCATATTTTTCCTTTTTTTGAATAGTTGTGGATGTTGCATCCCTGAAACATCATCATAATTTTATTTATATACCGTATTTTCACGACCATAAGGCGCACCATACTAAAAGGAGCAGTCTCAGTTAGGTGTGCCATTTCTGTATTTAACACACACATAAGGCGCACCGGATTATAGGGCGCGGGTTTTATATACCGGTACATGTCCTCTACTACGTTTAAATACCTCTACTGCGTATTTAAAAATAGAGCGGCAGCAAAACTGAGTATGTTTGTGCTTTATTCATGTATTTATTACAAAGTATTAATCAAACCTGGGAGCTGGCCGTGAGACAGACACATCACTGATGACACAGAGCGCTATGATCACTCCTCTGAAACAGTTTATTGACGCATAAATTAACTTAAAATGCAGAAATCTGCCGGCAGAATATGTTCGCTTTTATTATTCTGGTGCCTGCAGTTTAGATTATATAGAGGAAAAACACCTACCAGCTGCTGCGGTGAACCGCGAGGAGGCGACCCGGCCAGAGGCTGCTGTTGAATGAGATTCCTACTGGCAATGCACCTCTGGTATGTGGGGGTCTGAGCGGCTCCGACAGAAATAATATTAGAAGGCAGGATGGTAATCTGGATGAACTGAGTGCACTGATTAAGTTTTCAGGTGGACTTTCTCACATAAAAACATATTAAAACTACTTTATTACCACTGATCACAGCAAATATAGCTGCAAGGCAAAGAAAGGATAGAGTAGCTCCGACCAACGCGCGTCAGACACACTTTTGCACCGTGCAGCCAGAGCAGCAAAGCTGCTTCAGCCGCGCGTCAGAACTAACTGGTACAAGCAGCAAAAATGAAGCAGCAGACGCGATATTTCTGCTCCTGGTGCGTCCGGTGTGAAAGCAGCCTTACTTTGAACGGCCGGTTCACACCGATGTCGAGCGGTTGAAGTTCCTTTGTCAGACCTCCCGCAATAACAGCAAGCACAGCGTTCATTTGTTCCACCATGTTTTTCACATCGGCTGTGAGATGGGCACGCATGGAGTCACAGATTAACAGCGATGGTGATGCGTGGAAAAAAACCACCTGGTCTCCTGACATTTACCTCCCTCAGCCACTCTTTCATCATCTCCTTAATGAGGAGATGAGGAGTTCTGAACAAAGCACATACCTTTTGTTTTATACACAATCCACGCCCACACTTCCTCCTTTAACGTTCTCATGGTGGTCTCAACAACGTCCGCAGTAACAACACACATAGGGCGCAACGCACATTTTGAGGGAAAAAAAAGACGTTTATATGCGCCTTATAGTCGTGAAAATACGGTACTATAAGTGTCAAATGCAATTGCTAAATATAATTTTCAAAGCATACATTGTTAAATGGAGATATTCCGTAGGGCTTTTTCTTGTAGTTTGTCTTTTAATCCAAATTTGAATGCCAAACCATTTGATTGTTAAGCAAGTTCAATAAACCTACCTATACAGAACATTGTTTTGATCAGTTAGGAAATCAATATGTTTTTCTTCCCTCAATTCAAGGAAAACAAATTTTTTAATTAAAAAATGTTTGTATATTTCTCCCACCCGTTTTCTGTTTTGCCAACATAATGTTTTATTCATGTACTGACCTTGTAAAGATGCTGCCTAAGGCTGGTAAGAGGCGACCATTATCCATAGTGAAACCAGAGCTGAAAGGCACAGCAAATGTACTAGAAGCTTCTTTCTTAATCCTGGATATTTTGCCACAGCTTTTCTGTGCATACATTAGTCATGATATATGCACAGGTCCACGTCTCTCTGTGTGACACCCAACACGCTTAGAAGATCACAGAGATGTCTCAGTCGCTGTTCTCAGCAGCTTTGTGAATACATATCCATCTTAAACTCTTGGAAAAGGGCACTGTCATGCATAAAATCTGTCTGTCCACACAGAGACCGCCTATGTCTAAATGCCAGGAAGATAAGAAAGCGATGCTGACTGAATGTAGCTAAGAGGCTACCAGCATGCTGAGTGGAATGTCTACAGTATGGGAACACGGAGGACAATAGTTAGACGAACTGATGACATAATCCAGAATGTGGAGGTATTAGCACTTATCAATAACACTAACAGTAAAAGGAAACTCAAAGAAATGGCTAAAGAGCAGTTGATTTGTTTTGTCCTGTGTAAAGAGCTAAACTGGACCATTAGTCTGTGTCATTTTAGACAGACCAATGGACTTTATCTAAGCAGGGGTGGATTTAGGAAATTTGGGGCTGTAGGCAAAGACAGGCAGGGGGGCCCTCTGAATGGGGAAGACAACCTTTATACAGATGCAGAAATTTTAATAGAATAGACATTGATTATTTGTTATATATTTAGGGGTTTAGATGCTGAGACACACTTAATATTATAAGCGTTCTGATGGCATTTTAACGAAAGGGTTTTTTTTTTTGTCAAAAGCATAATTAATGTGCTCAAATGAGGAATAGTTGTATTAACCACCCATGTAAACAAAGTTTTTGGGGCCCCCAGGAACTTTGGAAAATTTTAAATGAGTCTCAAAATTTCTAACTAATTTCTCAGAAATGTTCCACTCCATTTTTACAATGGCTTTTATGCTTTGTCAAACAAGAGCATTGGCACTCCTTATTTTATCAATAGGATAATAAAATTCTGTACATTTACTTATTTATCCTTAAATTTCACTACTTAACAACATTAACATTATACTTTCTCTACACATCAATTATGTAAGTCCATTTACAACATGTTGGATTGTCAAAATTATTGTATTGTCAAAAGAAAGTGTATCTTATCCGTTCTTATCTGTTCTTAAGAAATTGCTTGATGGCTTTGATGGCCTTGGCGGTCTGACTGCTGACTTTGCTGATGTGGAATGAGCTCTGCTTTATCCTAATCCTCCGGCTTAAGGTTATTTCTTCTCCTTAATCCATGGATCTAATTGTTTTATAACCCTATGGCAAAATGACAAGACAAGCCATGTGTCATGATTTGGTTTTAGGTTAAACCCACATGCAGAACACAAACGGAGGCTGAGTAAAAGTTTAACAGAGTTTATTGAAATGAGTTTGACACAAAGACATGAACTGGATCTGGTACTGGTCCGGGTTGGGTTCACTGATGTCTGCAGAGATGACAGTTTGATTAGCCAGGCAGTCAGATGATTAATTGAGTCTTAGGATAGTTCTGAGTCTACCTTGAAGGAGTCCAGGCTTTACTTGTGAGAGAGGGAACCGTTGGGTCCAGAGACTGTTGGTTCAGCAGAGTACTCAAGCAGCTGCAGCGTCTAACTTCTGACTTTGAATGGCAGACCTTGATCAGAGTTTCCAGCTCTTCACAGAGAGCAGCAGGGGATATCCAAATAGGAATCTTCAGGTTTGGCTCACCAGGGCTGGAAGGCAGGTTAAGCTCACCCAGAGCTTCAGACTTGAGACAGGTTTCCTGTGAGCAAAGACAGAGGCAGATTAGAATCAGTTTTCTCTCTTGAGATGACTAAGATTCTTTCTGGTAACAGAGGCTCAGGTTTGCTAACCAAACTAAGGTCAACACTGCGGCGTTGAAGGAAGGTCTAGCAGCTGCTTATGTAGGGAGGGTTCCTGATGAGCAGACAAGCTCCAGGTGTGCTGGAGGGCTCCAGCCCAGGAGACTCACGGCGCACTCTGCTGGAGAAAGGTGGTACATCCCCAGATCCCAACAGTAACCCCAGTCCCTAACAGAAAACAAAAAACAGAAGAGGATCCTCGGCGCCCTCTGGTGGGCAAGCCTCAGGATCCCAACACCATGATCTGCTTATCTGTTCTCTATTTTTCATTTGGATGAAATAATAGCTGCATGAATCATGACAGCAGACAAGATAGAGGAGAGCAGGAGGCGGGGTTAACAATCTTCTTGCTCTGGAGAGCAGAGTTCGCTGCTTTTAGATGTTGTTGCAAAAGTCTCCAGTAGCAGAAAAAAGAAGCTAGATTCTGCACTAGGTACTTTTTTGTCACAAAAGTGCTAGAGGGGTCTGAAAAGTCATTAAATATTGTGACAAATGGTTTGCTGCTGTCTGTTTGGATTAGTATTGTCTAATAGTAAATCCTCCCCTGGTTCCATTGAAAATATAAGACAGGTTCATCAATCTATCGTACCTTTTGCTCTGAGTTTCTTCTGCAAATTTAAAGAGAGAATGTTGCAGAGAGTTTGTTCAAGTAAGCTGTTTCTAGAATTAACTTGCAGGTCTGCTTAACTTTGAACAATTCAAAATCCAAAGGCCTGTCGGGAGAGCCATTCAGGAGTTCTCCCAAATGCATCTTGGACCAGGTCCATGAGAGGGAGGCTGTGGGTGGGTCCTTATGTACAGCAGGAAGCGTCCATAAAAGTTGTCCTTGTCTTAGAGAAAGAGTTGCATCCTTCAGTGTTTGCAAGGAAAACTTAAATGAGAATTTGTTTGAATTAAATATCATGGTTTGTGGTGTTACAACATTGTTAGTGCTGTGTGGTCACAAATTGATAAAAAGGGCTTAAGAGTTTAAAACTGTCTGCTTTAGAGGTATTGTTTTCCTATTTCAGTTACAGTTATTCTCAGCACTGTTTCTGTTGTACATTATCAAATTTTTAATTGTTTATTAAGCCTTTAACTTTATCTTTAATTAAATGTCTTGGCTCAAAATGCCAAAAACACAAACAGTTTGTTTTTAAGAAGGTTTTACATTGGAGCTCATCTATGAAAAGGTGGACGCTGGTAATTGCTCAGTTATTTTATTTGACTTTCATAATTGCGATTCGGGGATAGTGTGGGCAGAACGTTGTTTGCAGGATATTGATTTTTGCTTTATATGTGCTGAGCCCAAACAGAATAAATTGCTTTGCATGTTTTTTTTTTCTTTTCTCCTTTTTCCATCCTGTTCCCTTGTTGAAGAATAAATGTCATTCTCTATTTTCATTAAGTTTTCTTCCCATTTGCAGCAGCAGGAATATGAGAGAGAAGCGGTTTTCCAACCGCAAAAAAAAAAAAAAAAAAAAAAAGCAATTAGGTGTATAGCTCTGCTGCTTTGGTAAAGAGTTGATTTTACAATATTACTGCCTTAAAAGTTACGTCCAAGATGAAGAAATTAAATGTGAAGTTTCTGAACAAGATTTAAAAAAGAACAAAAAACAGCTGTGTTCCCTACTGGTTTTACTGAAGAAAAAGAGCATAAACTTCACAATGTGAGCTAAAACCAAGCAGGTGTGATATTGCTCTTTGGGTTTAAACGTGATGGAAAGTCAGAAAATGGGGGAATGAATCCATTCTTGATGCTTCCACAGGTTTAGGATTTTGTTATAAAAATGAGCAGTGCAGTGTTGCCAACTCCTTAGTATGGAAAGTAGCTATTGGCTGTCTGAAAAGTCAGTACAATTATGCAGATTAGGTATCTTTACCTTATTTTCATAATTTCTAATTTGCATGAAATTGTAAAGGAGAAAATGAACCAAAAGGCTGGGCTGTTGTGCTGGAGATAAAAGGAAACACATTTTCTCACTGTGGTGCACCAGGTGAGTGAGTTGACCAGCAAGACCCCCTAATGGCATCATTGGAAACTAGAGGCTCAGACCTTTCAGAGGGGTCGGAGGTAATTGAGTGACCATTTCAGGTGATGCACCCGGCATGCTTTACATTAGCTTGCTTTGTTATTCTTATTTTCTATTCAGCTTGATGATATTGGTAAATTTCAATGAAACAACGGCTAAATCTTAGGAGCAAAGGCTTTGTTTGATCAGATTCCCTTTTATAAATGGAAAAATGCATTTTTTCACTTTTGGGACTGTGCCAAAATCAAATTTCCATGTCGCACACTGCACACTAAAACCTTTGTGGAACGAACATGCTTCAAATTATTCAGTCCTAGTCGTGGATCTATAAAATCTGAAGGTTCATCCAGAGTTTCAAATAGGGTTTTCAGGGTGTTTTGCAGTGTTTATTTTGGGAAAAAAAATGGTAAGGGTAAATATTTTTTTAATCAATCAGATTTGGTTCAGCTGAAAAATATTTCTTAATGCCTTTCTGTCACACAAATACAAACAATTGTTCTTACAATTTATAGTTTGGGAGCTGTACTTGCTTTAATTCAGATATCTTATTTCAGGTGGAATTTGCTCCTAAGACCCTCAGGGCTTAAGTGGTTTAATATCAAATTTAATGACTTTTCAGGCTTTTTAAGGTACAAATTCTGTATATTCCAGGACATACCTGTTGCAACTGCTGAATGTTTTCAATAAAGAAATCACATAAAGTGCAAAAAATATATATATTGCAAGCTTATATTGGTGTAAAAAACAAAGAAATGCTAGATTTTTGTTGTCAATATTTGTAGCCCTTATTCATTAGACCTTCCTTTCTAAACATTACCTATAATGTTATTTAAGGAGGTATTCCTCCTCCTCCATTTAAGATGTGATTAATCTATCTCTGTTACAGGGATATATACCAAAGGTTTTTTCAAGGTTGCTGTAATTAAACATTTACTTACGAAACGCTTGAGGGTCTCTTGACTCAGATGACTTGGTCAATTATAGACCTATTTCTTCCTTTCTTATTTAAGATTCTTGAGAAAGTAGTTGCCAAACAAGTGTGCAATCACTTACACCATAAGGACGTTTTTGAAGGCTTTCAGTTTGGCTTTAGAGCTCATCATAGCACTGAAACAGCTCTGGTGAAAGTCACTAATGATATTCTCATGGCCTCAGATAATGGACTTGTATCTGTGTTCGTCCTGTTGGATCTTAGTGCTGCATTTGATACAGTTGACCATAATATTCTTTTAGAAAGACTTGAATATTTTGTTGTAATTAAAGGAACAGCACTAGACTGGTTTAAATCTTATTTATCTGATTGATTTCAGTTTGTTCACATTAATAACAAATCTTCCTCATGCTCAAAGGTTACCTGTGGAGTACCACAGGAATCAGTGCTAGGACCAATTCTCTTTACTTTATACATGCTCCCAATCGGTAGAATTATTAGACAGCATGGGATTAATTTTCACTGTTATGCTGATGATACCCAGCTATATCTGTCTATAAATCCAGAAGAAGCTAACCCATTACATAGATTACAGGCATGTCTGAAGACAAAAAAACCTGGATGACTCTTAACTTTCTCCTTCTGAATGCAGACAAAAAAGAAGTTATAGTCTTTGGACCAGAGTCTCTGAAAAAGAAGCTGATTAGCCAGTCACTTCATTTGGATGGGATTAAACTGACCTCAGATGATAAAGAAAATAAATCTTGGTGTGTTTTTTTTTTTATTAGGACCTGTCATTTAAATCCCATATCAAAGAGGTTTCTAGAATTTGATTCTTTCATCTGAGGAATATTGCAAAAAAAAAAAAAATTTAAATATCCTGTCCAGGGGTGATGCTGAGAAACTAGTCCATGCATTTGTTACTTATATCAGAGATATGATTGTTCCTTATGTTCCTAACAGAGCACTTCGCTCTCAATCTGCAGGTTTACTAGTGGTTCCTAGAATTTCTAAAAGTAGAATGAGAGGCAGATCTTTTAGTTATCAGGCTCCTCTCCTGTGGAATAAGCAGATTTCTAAATTGCAGAAAGAAAGTGGAAGGCTAAGAGCTGAACCATCCACAAAAAGAAAGATATTAAGGAGAAAATGCATTTGAAATAGCAGGAAGAAGTGGTTAGAGGATGTTAATGTGTGATTTTCCTGGAACCATGAATAATTTCACTGTGTTAACACTCTGTAAAACACACACAAGGTCCCCAGAAGGAGACATTAAGTTTGGAAAAGGGATACTGCCAAAGGCTATGTGTTAATGGGGGGATCGGGATTTATGTCAGAGCTGCCACCGAAGACTGCTGGAATATATCACGCTTGTATTTTTTATTTTTTTTACAGCCTGAATAATGTGCAGCAGTGGAGGTAAAGGGAATCATTCTGACAGCACCAGCGGTTCAAACCTTTGTTGTAGAAAAACTACGTTCTCCAAAAACTCTAAGTCCCTTTGAGAGAATGTGAGTCATTATGAGCTACTTGAGGCAGGAAGCGAAAAAAAAAAACAAATTTTAAGATGTTAAATGGATTTTATATTGAAAAAAGAAGAAAATAGTTTAAAAAAGCCAAATGATTTATTCCACTTTTTTTTTTTTTTTTTTTGAATGGTTAAAGGTGCAATTTCTGGAAGAGTGTGTTAGAGTGCGGGCATTGTGATGGCTTCAACAGTGACTATCACACAGAGAGGAAACTGTCTCTTTGAGTTAGTCATAGATATGCAAAGAAGGTCTCTGGAGGAGAAAATAGCTCCCAGTTAGAAGTCTTTGCCGTTTATTTGAACCGAACTGGATAATGCAGTATTCTCCCTCCTTTTGTTGGCAATTATCTCAGTTCTTTAGAGACACGCAGGAAATAGGGAAACCTCACCAGTTCACGTCGTTTTTCTCCAGAAGTCTGGACTGTCCGAAATGATAATCCACTTTGTGCTTTATTTAATTAGTTTGTCGCGGTGTGATGGCTGCAACTACAGCCACCCAAATGTGGTAACATTCAATCACAACACACACTAAGTCAGCAAGTCTCATTTCATTTATATTGGGATTTCTTTACATTTAGGATTTAATTTACAGAATTTTTGTAAGACATAACCCTGTATTCTAGAATAAGTGCGCACATTTTAGTTTACACTGTTATGTTCTGCTTGATTTAATCTTTGTTTGTTTTTTTGAGTCACCTCAGTGCTGGCTGCTCCAGTCCTTCAGGAGAACAGAGGTGGAGAAGGGGTGGAGCCAGCCCATTGAAGCTGCAAATTGGTTTACACCACTTCTCATCAGCAAGAGGGGGGGAATGGGATTTTCCTCTGTTAATTTCAGTTAGGTTTTTGTGTCTTTCCCCCTTTGTATCTTCTATGTGGCCTGATCAGCCAGTATTTAAGTTTTCCCTTTGTCTCATGTAGCAGGTCTGTTTGTTTCAGGAGGTCTTTTGTTAGCCTGAGTTAAATTCTGTTACTTTGACCTCTTTTATGGGCCCAACTTTGTGATTTGTTTTTTGTTGACCCAAGTTCTTTGTTTTGGGTTCAATAAAAAGAAGAGTTTTTGGATCTAAACCTGTGCCTGATCTTCCTTTGACTGCTCAGACCATCACAATTGGTGGCAGAAGTGGGATTTTTGCAGTCAGAGGTACAGGTTTATTTTTTATTTTTTGATTAGTCCCTCCCCTGTTATCAAGCCATGCACAGAACAGGAAGGAGTGCCAAAGGATCAAAAGGAGATCCTCAAAACCAGCCTGTTGGAATGGAGGAGCAAGTTGGAGAAGAAAGTGGAGACTCTGGAGGGGTGGAAAGTAATGAGGGTAAGGAGCCAACAATATCTGAAGTAATTTCCATTCTTCGTGCTCATATGGGCCAGCAGGAAGCCCAGGAAGCAAGACGAAGGGAGGAGTTTGATCGGCAGGAACAGCGCTTCAGAGCACTACAACACCAATTTCAGCTATTACAGGTGGAAGTGCAAGCTCGTACCACCCCTGCTCCTGAGCCTCAAATGGATGAATCACAATCAGATGCAGGTGATGATGATGATGATCCTCCACATGGCAGTAATGAGCTAAGGGATGCTCCCTCAGGTCAGTTTCACTTTCATGAACCCAGACTTGAAAAACTGACAGATGAGGATGATATTGAACATTTCCTGACAACATTTGAACGCATGGCTCTAGTTTGCCGATGGAAAAGAGCGGATTGGGTTTTCCATCTGATTCCACTACTCACTGGTAAAGCAAGAGGTGCGTATGTTCATATGGATATGGATGACTCTCTGGATTATGATAAAGTTAAAGAAGCTGTTCTTCAAAAGTATGACATCAATCCTGAGACATACAGATTGAGATTTCGATCACTGGAAGTAAAACCAGATGAGAATCCAAAAGAACTGTATGCAAGACTGAAAGAGTTGTACGGAAAGTGGGTGATGCCAAAACAAAAAACTGTGCTTGAGGTCAGTGAAATAATCATTTTGGAACAATACTTAAGAATGTTGTCTCCTGAGTTGCAGATATGGATTAAAGAACATAACCCAAAGTCTGCTGCAGAAGCTGCGCAGTTGGCTGACGTGTTTGTGGCCGCACGGAGAAAGGGACAACCATGGAGTCAAACAGCATGGAAAAGGAGGGAGGTTTCAAAGCCTGTTCCCCACTACCAAAAGGCAGGGGTGAGTAAAACTCTAAAGACCCAGCCATTGAATGCACCATCAAGAGCCCCAACCAAGACAGTGATCTGTTATCTGTGTGGGATGGAAGGGCACACAAAACCAATGTGCCCGCAAAACTCTACGAATATAACACAAATGTGTTTTGTGCCCAGAAAAAGTGTGGACTCTAAAGTGCCGTTTGGCTTGAGGACGACCTCAATTGAAGTTGAGGGTAAGCAATTAAAGGCCCTCATTGATTCAGGAAGTACACAAACCCTGGTGCACAGAGACTTTGTTCCAGCAAATAAAGTTAATGTGGAAACAATCCCTGTCCGTTGTGTTCACGGACATGAGTTATTATATCCAACAGCAGAGCTGTATATTAAAGTACAAGGCCAACTCTACCTTTTAAATATTGGTGTGGCTGAAAACTTGCCATTTCCAGTAGTGTTGGGTCAAGATCTGCCGGTGTTGTGTGATTTATTGAACTCTAACAATATGTGCAATGCGGTATTAACCAGATCTCAGGCTAGTAAGAGGGAGGAGTTTCTGCAACCACTCTGTGCCTTACCTTTTTATGATGCGGACCTGGAGACCACGCCCGGGAAGTCTCGCAAGTCCCGCAGACAGCGACGGCAAGAGAAATTTCAACGCTCTGTTGTAGAACTATCTTCTAGCTCTAAGCCTGAGTTACCTTTGGGGTTTAAAATCCCTGCTAACATCCTCGAGATGCAACATAGTGATCCAGCTCTAACACCTTTATTTCAGAAAGCAGAGGGAAACCAACAACCTGAACGAGGTTCAAAGAAGCTGGAGGAATTTTTTTTGAAAGATGGCATCCTGTACCGTCAACAGGGGTCAGTGTTGCAGTTGGTGGTTCCCAGACCAGTACAGAAGGTGGTGCTGTCCTTAGGACATTCCATTCCATGGGCTGGCCATCTTGGAAAGCACAAGACAATGGCCCGCATCAGAAAATATTTTTACTGGCCTGGAATACAATCTGACGTGGCTCTCTTCTGCAAAGGCTGCCCTCAGTGCCAAAAGTCTTCTCTAAAAATCCCCTTCAGAGCTCCACTTCAGTCATTACCAATCATCAATACGCCGTTTGAACGGCTGGGAATGGACATTGTTGGTCCCCTGGAAAAAAGTAAATCAGGCAATCGTTATATGCTTGTGATTCTGGATTATGCTACAAAATATCCAGAGGTGTTTCCTTTGAAATCAATAAAAGCTAAAGCAGTTGCCTTCTGTCTCATACAGCTCTTCTCACGAGTGGGGTTTCCTGCTGAGATTCTTACTGACTGTGGAACTAACTTTCTGTCCACTCTGTTGAAGCAGGTGTACCAACTCCTCGGCATTAGGAGCCTGAAGACCACTCCATACCATCCTCAGACAGATGGCCTTACAGAGCGCTTCAATCAGACTTTGAAACAGATGTTAAGAAAGTTTGTCAACGAAACCGGTACAGACTGGGACCAGTGGCTGCCTTACCTTCTCTTTGCATATCGAGAAGTGCCACAGGCCTCCACTGGTTTTTCACCATTTGAATTACTATATGGTTATGATGTACGAGGTCCTCTATCTCTCCTAAGGGAGACATGGGAAGGTGACAAAGAAAGCTCTCAAGCTGTAAATGTTGTCTCTTATGTTGTCCAGATGCGGGAACGGCTGGAAAGGATGACTGCATTGGCCCAAGCTCACAAAGAGGAAGCACAGAAACATCAGAAAAACTGGTATGACCAGTCAGCTCGCCACAGGTCCTTCAGGCCTGGCCAGAAAGTGCTGGTGCTCCTTCCAAGTGCTGACAGTAAGCTGCTGGCAAAATGGCAAGGCCCGTATGAAATCCAGAGCAGACTGGGACAAACAACCTACAAGATTGCCATTCCAGATCAGCCCCGATCCACCAGAGTACTTCATGTCAACCTGCTTAAAGAATGGGTGGAGAGACCAAAGGCGGATGTTTTTCTTATTCAGGAGGTTCTAGAGGAGGAGGAAGAGGATACTCAATATCTGCCAAAACCCTCACCTCAGTTTCTAGACCTGAATCACCTCTCTGAGGAAAAGCAAGCTCAGGTGAGAGATCTTTGTAAACCAAACATGTTCCAGGGAAATCCTGGTAAAACAGAACTTGTCCAACATGACATTGTATTAAAAAATGGAGCTTCTGTGAGAAGACTGAGTTACAGAATACCTGAGCGCCTGTTGGTTTCCCTAAAAGAAGAAGTCAACCTGATGCTGTCACTTGGAATTATTGAACCATCAAGGAGTGAGTGGTGCCACCCAGTGGTTCTGGTGCCAAAGAAGGACGGCAGCATACGTTTCTGCATTGATTTCAGGTATCTGAATGGAATAACACATTTTGATTCATATCCAACTCCCCGCATTGATGACATGGTTGAGCGGCTTGGGAAAGCCAGATATTTAACAACCATAGATCTCTGCAAGGGTTATTGGCAGGTACCCCTGACGGAACGTTCAAAAGAACTGACTGCTTTCCGGACCCCCTGGGGCCTGTTCCAGTTTAAAGTCATGCCATTCGGATTACATGGTGCCCCGGCAACATTCCAGAGATTGATGGATCAGGTACTGTCTGACATGTCCAATTTTGCTGCAGCCTATCTAGATGACATAGTCATTTTCAGTTCTACCTGGGAAGACCACCTGAAACACCTGGAGAGGGTGTTGGAGCGCCTCCAATCTGCAGGGTTGACTATTAATCCAGCCAAGTGTGCAATTGCCAAGGCTGAAACTGAGTACCTTGGGTTCGTGATCGGAAATGGAGTGATAAAGCCTCAAATAAATAAAATTGCAGCTATAGAGTCTTGTCCTCTGCCTGAGACTAGAAAGCAGTTAAGATCTTTTTTGGGTATGGCAGGATTCTACCATTGTTTTATTCCTCATTTCTCAGCCAGGGCTGCTCTACTAACAGACCTCACTGGTTCCCGAAGCCCCCATAAGATCATCTGGACGGAGGAGGCCAAGACAGCTTTCCAGGATCTGCGACAATCTCTAAGTAAGAGTCCAGTCCTGCACAGCCCTGATTTTGAAGGAAATTTTATTCTTCAGACTGATGCCTCTGAGAGAGGTTTGGGTGCCGTTCTGTTACAGGGACCACCTGGAGATCGCCATCCAGTGGCTTTTATTAGCCGCAAACTCTTTCCAAGGGAAGTGCGATATTCGACTATTGAAAAAGAGGCACTGGCCATCAAATGGGCCCTGGATTCCTTCCGGTACTACCTTCTTGGGAGAGAGTTCACCTTAGAAACTGACCACAAAGCTCTGCAATGGATGGAGAAGATGAAAGATACAAATGGAAGGATTACGCGCTGGTACCTTGCAATCCAGCCGTTTCGATTCACCATCCACCATATCCCTGGCAAGGACAACTGCATTGCAGATTGTCTCTCTCGCTGTCCCAGCAAGAGACTTGAAGAGGGGGAGTGTGTGATGGCTGCAACTACAGCCACCCAAATGTGGTAACATTCAATCACAACACACACTAAGTCAGCAAGTCTCATTTCATTTATATTGGGATTTCTTTACATTTAGGATTTAATTTACAGAATTTTTGTAAGACATAACCCTGTATTCTAGAATAAGTGCGCACATTTTAGTTTACACTGTTATGTTCTGCTTGATTTAATCTTTGTTTGTTTTTTTGAGTCACCTCAGTGCTGGCTGCTCCAGTCCTTCAGGAGAACAGAGGTGGAGAAGGGGTGGAGCCAGCCCATTGAAGCTGCAAATTGGTTTACACCACTTCTCATCAGCAAGAGGGGGGGAATGGGATTTTCCTCTGTTAATTTCAGTTAGGTTTTTGTGTCTTTCCCCCTTTGTATCTTCTATGTGGCCTGATCAGCCAGTATTTAAGTTTTCCCTTTGTCTCATGTAGCAGGTCTGTTTGTTTCAGGAGGTCTTTTGTTAGCCTGAGTTAAATTCTGTTACTTTGACCTCTTTTATGGGCCCAACTTTGTGATTTGTTTTTTGTTGACCCAAGTTCTTTGTTTTGGGTTCAATAAAAAGAGTTTTTGGATCTAAACCTGTGCCTGATCTTCCTTTGACTGCTCAGACCATCACACGCGGATAGGAACACACATTGACGGCAAACATCTCACTGGCCTTTACAGTGCTCCAAGCCAATACTTGGCTGTTTGCCACCAGAGGAATTAGCCATGCTGCCACAGTCATCTCATTTAGAGTGGAAACAACGAGGCCACATCTTTCTGAGCTGACCTTACGCTTAGATAAAGTGAATCTGAATTAAAAGAGCGACATTAATCAAGAGGAATCCTTCCACCAAACAAGTTATTATAGAGCCTTTCTGTCTCTTTATTCTCACAGAGTGTTTACCCCATTATTGTGTAAGAAAACAACTTTCCAAATCATCCAAACGGTTTTTAGTGATCTTTTCCACTAACTCACTGACTGAATCTGGCAAAAGTTGTATGTCCAACTAACTACACCATAAATAACATATTTAAATACGTTACTGGTTATTGAAGGGTTAAGACTACAATCTTAATAGAGAACTAAGTGATAAACAGACATATACACAGATAAATGCAATTTTATACTTATATTCTTACTGTCTAAGTAATATAAATCAATTCCCAAATGCGAATGCATAAAAAAATTTTCTTTACATTTTATAGATTTTTCAAAAAAAATAAATAAATATTGATGAAAAAGGATTAAAACTTCTAAAGCAATTTTCCTGCAGTTTTATTTAAGAAAAACATGAGTAACTAATTATTTTCTTATAAATAAATCATACATAGCTATACTTTAAACCTGTGTTCAAGACTTCAAAGAAATAAACCTTTCTCAACTATGACTGACTTATTTGCTGCAACTTATGCCATGATAGTTTTTTTTGTATAACTATTCATTTATATTACATTCTTTGTATATTAACAAATATTATTGAAAGCAAGTAAAAAGAACATTACAAGAAAATGTTCAACCTAACCCTAAATAAATGGATGGATAACATTTACCATGGACAAAATGGGAGAAATAACTGCCTTTCTCCATCACAATATGGTGGCAGAGTTGGGTAAACTGTGAAACTCAGAAAAGTCATTTGCATTAGACATAATCTCCCTGTATCTGCAATCAATAACAATTAATGAACACTTCAAGAGCTTTCATAATTGTTTCCTTCTTGCATGGGAAGCGAAACATCTTCAAACTTGGAAACAAAGTCCAGGGGATTGTTTTTTTACCTTTTTCAATCATGTATATAGCCTGTTAACACAGGATTGCACCTGGATTTATAAAGATGAATCCCTAATCTGTTCCTCCTTCTCCATCCTACCATCAGCCATAAACAAGAAACCAAGATATCTGAACCCCTGTACTTGAGGTAAACATTCCCCTTTAGAGAAAAAGGGCCAAAAAGCTCTCCTCAGAGCTTAACAGTTTCATTTTTCCCATGTTGCAAGTACAAGCTAAGGAGAGTTTAATTAAAGCTTTAGTTTGTGGCTTTCTGTGAGTATTGATTTTTGTCAGATGATGGATTGAAAAAAGTGTTTAACATTGACTGGTTCTGTGAAGGCTTTTCCAACTGACTTTGTGTTTGGATTGGTGCTGAGAAGTGAGATTATATTTAACAAACACAAACCTCAATATACACTTTTAGAATTTTGTTTGATAGATCAACACAAAGTGTGATATACTGTGAAATATGGGGGCGACAAGGTATATGATTTTTCATTTTATTGGCAAATGACAATCTACAAAGTCTGACACTGTATTAACCGTGGTATTCAGCCCCATTTATAATGATAGTTACTAAATAAATGCCACTTCACTATTAAAAAGGTTTATGTGTGTGTACATTTTTTTTTTACAGTTAGATATTTCCAGCAATATGAAGACCAAGGAACAGTTATGTAGAACTTTAAGGCAGGGCTAAGTTATAAAATAGGATTCCAAAATTATACCTTGTTGATGAAAAAAAAATAGTTCAGTCCATCCTCGCAAAAATAGACTTGTCAATCTACCTAAACAATGATAAGATTGGTTACTCTGGAGGAGCTGATGTTGCTGTTGGTTTTACTCTCCCTTTAAAGTAAAAGTCTTATCATATTAAGAATTCAAACTGCTGAAAGTACTTTAAATGTGAAATTATTAAATACTGTTCAATAAATGATAAGTGTTTTTAATCAAGTGTAATTTTTCATTTAAATTTGCTTTACTGGAGACATCCATGTTTGTCAAAGAAGACTATTGCCACCTAATGTTGCAGTATCAGCTGTTGAGCAAGTCCCAGGGCTGTATCTGGTGTTTGTCACAACGCGCTATTATCCATGATGGTGAAGACCAGTGCACTATGCGAAGCAGAGAGTAACGGATTAATTAAGTGTTTTTTGCTCTGGGCATTTATCCAAGTCATCTTGAAAACATTCTTCTTCCAAACATTGGCTACATATTAAGTGTTTTTTCTCCGGCCAGAAGTTCGATGGAAAACCCTCCCTCTTCAAGTTGGAAAATCCAACGACGAACCCGTCCGTGGCGGATCAGGAAGCAAAAAGGTGAAACAACTAATGTTTTTTTACCTGATGTATTCTAACATCCAGCTGCCATGCACATGGGCATTTACAGTTTCACTATACTGTAGCTCTGGTGAATTTCAATGGTGAAGTCCTCTGGAAATCTTCAATAATTGTTGTTGATTGCAGATGTGTCTAATAGTTCCCATTGATTTTGCTTGTAAAGCTGGGAGAATGGCGCTAGGCTTACCACACCATGACGTCACTGCTGGAAGATGGCAGGAGGGAGGTGTTACTATATTTGGGCAAAATGCCAATTTTTTTACTGATTAACGCTAAATTCATTAAATCACCACAAATGTATTAGTTTTAGTTATAAAAAAATTATCCAATGGTTATTCTGTGCTGACCAGAGCTTTTCTTTTTCTTTAAGATATTTCTGTTGAACAACAAAGTCAGCTCTCTGTGGATGTAGCCTTACTGTTTAAAAAATACTCAAAGAAAAACTTAGCTAGATGTGTCCTGGGCAAGAATCCCGTTTATGTTTTTGGTTGGTATTTGTTCCATTCATACGAAATGGTAGTAATTTTCATGGTCTGGCTCCATATATGTTTGCATATTCATGCGTTTTGTTTGTTTTCATCATACTTAAATATTTGTGTTTGTATAATTTTTTTACAGTACATTTTTGATTCGCAGTGCATACACACCTCTCCACCACTGTACCAAAGTGGTTCTTAGTGTGGATTCTAGTTAGTGCTTCTTATACGTCATATTCTTCCAGTAATCAGCACCTCAGTTTTTGTTGGTATTAAGGTTAAACGGGAGGAAACCTGTTTATAAAATTAAATGTTATACTTTAACCCCTACTGTTTGTAGGGGATGGATCAACTACAGCACTTCATTTCACTTCAGTAATTTCACATAGATATTATGTTAAAGGTGCAGTGGAAAAGTTATAAAATATAGAGCTAAGACCATATTTCTAAAGCACAGAGATGCTTGGATAAAGGAGAGACTGAAGCCTCTTGATGAAAATAAAGCCACACAGAAAAAAAAAGAAAAGAAAGCAACTGAACAGCAAAACAAAGAGCTGAAGGCTGACCTCTGAACGATAACAAGGAGATTGAGATCATTGAGGAAAAGACCTGCTCTTTTCACCCCTGTATGTTTGACTCCAGAGATAAAGAAGGTAAATCAGGCCACCTCTCTACACTATTGTTTTTTTCAAAAAAGTAGACCAAGGAGAGAAGAACTGCAGCCATTGAACAGTCCAGCCTGGTAGGTAGCAATAAAGTTACAGAGGCTACCTGGCTGGGATATGTCTTATCCTACAGTAGCAGCCATTTAAAATGGCCCTTCCCAGTCAAACGCCAGCCCAACTCCTGGTGAAATCCCCTCTAATTCCAGCCACTGGAGTGACCCCCTCTTGCATATTGTTTTTCTCTGGCTCCACCCTTTCACTGAATTACAGGGTCTAACCAGGAGATGACGCTTCTCTTTAGATCTTAATGTCCACAAATCATCATAGAAAGAATATATATTATATATTAGTACAAAGCTTGATGTTTAAAAAGGAATTGTAGGGAACTTGCCAAGGACCAGCAGAGGGCACATCAAAGAAAGTGGGGAAATTTTGAATTGCTACTACTGTAGCAGTTGCAATTTATCAATGAATGCAAATTCTGTAAATTTAATAAAATTATTAGTAAAATATGAATTGTCAAACTTCATCAATGTATTCCTTAAACAACATGAAATGTCCACTAAAATGCACCTGTTTTTCTGACTATGTTGAACATTAGTCAGCTGTTTATGCCACTCTCAAACCAGATTTCCCCTGTGCTCTGGAATAACAGGATGCTGCCTGTTATTCCAGAGCCAGAACCTGTTGAGGTTGAGCCTCTGTCGATTAAGGTAAGCAGTGAGAAAGTTGAGCCCTGATTGGATAATGTGCCAAAATATATTACTTTCTATGTATTTTTTTAATTTTGGAGTATACATAGTATATTCATAACAAGTCCAAAACTTATGTCCAACGACAGCCTAACTTATGCATAACGCAAGGCAGCGTAATGCTCATGAAATTATGCAGAAGCCCCCTGAGTGGGGCAGCAATGTGCCCGGAGGCACCCGGTCTTCATAAAAAGATGTCTTTGATTGTGATATTAACCTGGCTGTTAAAAAAAAAGGATAAATAGAAGGTTTGCAGTCGCAGCAGATTTAACGTCATGTCTGCTAACAATTTTGTTGGTTGTGGGCATGAACACAGTGAGGATCCATTACACTCACCTTCTTGCTCACCCTATGATTGGGATGAAGTCTGGAGGAGAACTGACGGTTTCCTCCTGTGAACCCCCTTTATACCAAAACGCTGCCAATATGCCATTATACAGTAGCTGGAAGTTAGATGTCTCCTTTAACAGATTTCTGTACAGAACTTGCCGCTGATAGGGTCTTGTTAATCTTGGATTCTATTCTAAAATTGTTGTAGTTTTGGGTGCTCCGGAAATATATTTTCCTGGTCTCTCTTTTCTGGACCTCTAGATATGTAGACAGAGCCAGTCCTGAAGCACAATGTTTCATAACATTTCCAAATAATGAACTAATGTTAAGACAGAAAATCTCTGATTAGATAAGACCAAACAGATTAACATAGAAATGCTACTGAGCAGTAGAATGGAAATAGAATAATGTAAATTGGTACCTATCGCGTCTAGCAGTCTTAGCCTATGGCAGCATAGCTTTAAGAGATACAGTGGCTCAGGATAACCTGAGGTTAAGATTTAGATCTAAGGTTAAGATTTAGTTACCAAACCAGTTGACAACTATATATATATATATATATATATATCTATATCTATATATATCTATATATATATATCTATATATATATAGATATATATATATAAAACTCTGTCCAATCTGGCTGTATTTCAGCTAAACTTGTAGAGCCAAAATGAACTTCATCCCAAGAATGGGGACAAAAAGAAAAGCATTCTTAGATCAACAAAGCTGTTAAAGTTTAAGGGTCCCAAAAAACTAAAGTTGCAGAGAAAGAAAGTCGTAGGAACTGATGTTGTTGAATACAAAGACATTGAATTCTTTTTTTTTTTTGTTGAAAAAAATTATAAATTTCCTCATACTTTAGTTTTTCCTTGACTTGTGTTTGTATGTACTGCAAAGTTTGCCTATTCAAGAAAAAGTTCAGGTGGCTTTCAGTACCCTTAGAGGAAATATTCACTGGGTTTCACATAATCACAGCCTACAGGCATTAAACACTGCATTGCCACTAAACAACTTTCCCAGCCAGGCTAGCAGGATAATAAAGAAGGAATTCATCAAACATTTCAGGGACAAAAATGGAATTACACATGAGGGAGGGGATATAAAACTCCCCAGAAGCATGCACCATTAAATCCTTTATTAAAGATGACAAGAATATGGCATTGCCACAAACCTGCCAAGGTAGGGAAGGCCTCCGTAACTCATGGACTTGGTTAGGGTGGTGATAATCAGAGATGCAGACTCTCTAGCACTCTCTTCACTTTACATTCTTTTTTTTTTTTTTTGGGGGGGGGGGGGGGGGGGTACAATGTCCACTGCTTCAATTCAATATGAAAGACGTACATGGTGTTTTAATATAAATTCCAAATTTAAATTTAAAGGAAAGTACACCAGAAAAACCACTCTTCAACTACTCAGACTTCCTTTTTGGTTCCTGAAATTCTTTTTTCATGTTATAAAAACTCCTAAAACTAAGTGTGATATTGGGAATAGTAGGTTGGTTTTGAAAAACTAATTAATTGTTACTTGAAAAATTTAAATTATTTGTCCCTGACAATTTACATATAAAATAAGATAAAACAATTGCATTCTCTTATTTCAAGTGCATCATTTCTAATGATCTTATTTTCAGAGTAAAAATACTCATTCTGTTGGCAAATGATCTTTGTTACCTTCTCAAATTAAGGGTAAACACTTAATTTAAGACATTTTTTACTCATTTTTAGATTATTGTTGGTGTGTAATTACAAAATACAAATAATATGTTGATTTTTCAGTTAGCCGAACAGCCCGGATGATTTCCAAAACGTCTGAGTATTCAACTTTTTGAAAAGTGTGTGTTCTGTTACATAAGGTGTTAAGCTAACACAGCCCAAGACAGAGACAGATGCTGCAATGGACTGACATGGTGTGCGCTGATTTGGGTCTGCTTGGCTGCTTCAGGGCCTGGACAGCTTGTCTAATTCATAAAACCAGTTATTCTGCTGTCTAGCAGAAAATCTTATGGCAGAATGTCTGGGCAAGGAGACTTAGTTTATGTAACCGAACAAAGTTCTAACAAGTTGAAACACAGCACTAAGCCCCACTCTGAATGCCTTTTGAAAACAACTAAGTTAAAGAGATGCTGTGGCTTGAAAAAAAAACCCTGAACTTTTTATCACATTAAAAGTATCCAGGTAAAAGGAGTGCCTTACTGTTATCAGAAATGCCTAATAATAATTTTAGTTGATCCCCCAAGCAGTTATTTATAGAGTGAGCTTTGATCAGTTATGATTCCAAGCAAACAACATTTTATGAATGGTAATAAAAAAGAGGAAAAATGCCATCCCAGGATTAAACTTTAAACAAATTTATTGAACAAACCATTGATAGTTAATAGTACACACCCACATGCACATACATATATATATATATATATATATATATATATATATATATATATATATATATATATATATATATATATATATATATGTATATATATATATTGTCATGTTCGGCTGAACGTATTTAGCCCACATGCAGAACACACACGGCAACAGGGATCAGTTAACTGTTTATTGATAGAGAGAAAATGGAAGCAACGGAGGCGACGGGGAAGCCACAGCACCGGGGCCCGTTCGACTTCTGAAAGGAGAAGTAGGTGATTAGCCGGAAAGGGCGATCAGGCAAAAAAGAACAAAGGAACGTGAGCTTACCACCGGACGCAGCAACCTAACCGGGGGAGGACGGAGCGGACTCAGGCTCTGATCGATGGAGCTGGTGGCAGGTGTCTCAGTGACAGGTGAGGCTCGGGCTTGGGGGTGACAGAGCTGCGCTGACTTACAATGATCCGGGGCAGCAGGAGAAACCAGAGTGGCTCGAAGCACCTTGCTTAGAGCCAGGAGAAAGGGAGGACCCTGTGGGAACTCAGACCCTGGAGTCAGCACGAGTGGGACCCTCTGAAAGGCGATCGAGAGGTAACCTGGGGAACACAGAGGTTTGGGTTAACGAGGGAAGTCTGAACTCAGTAGAGAGACTGTGGCCTTAGTCGTACCACTACGGTTAACACACTGGCGTCCTCCTGCTGTCTGGATGCTGCTCTTATAGTGCGATCAGACGCAGCTCAACCAGCCACAGGTGTGTGCGCCCTGCCCACCTGTCAACTGCAAACACCTGCGGAGAAAGCAGAAAGAAGCAGAACCGGCAGAAACTGCACGGCCCTGTCGGCTGAGTCCTGACACCACCCCCCCCTCAATGGTCGCCACCCGGCGACCTCGAGGAAGAGGAGAGGAAAGAGTCCACCAACGACCTGTCAGGGAGGGAGGAACCAGAAACCCAGGAACGTTCCTCCGGACCGCAGCCCACCCAGTCGACGAGGTATTGATACCCTCTACCACGCCGACGGGAGGCCACGACCCTTTGGACCTGACGTCCCAGGTGGTCGAGGGTGGGTGGAGGGGGTTCGGCCGGAGGGCAAAACGGGCTAGAGAGGACGGGCTTGATTTGAGAGACATGGAAGGTAGGGTGGGTCCTGGAATGGGACGGGAGACGGAGGCGGACGGTCGTCGGGCTGAGGACGGAGACAATCTCATAGGGGCCAGTGAAACGTGGTAATAACTTCCGATGGGAAGATCTGGACGGGAGGTTTCGAGTAGATAACCAGACCCGCTGACCGGGGTGATAGGAGGGGGCAGGAACTCGCCTGCGGTCAGCAAACCGGCGGTTCAGCTCAGAGGTCCGGTTCAGGGCTTGGATGGTCTGGGTCCAGACCCTTTTGCATCGGTGGATGTGGTGGGCAACGGAAGGTACAGCTATTTCCTTGTGGTCGTCGGGAAACAGAGGTGGTTGGTAGCCCAGAGAAGCTTCGAAGGGGGAGATGCCAGTCGCAGTGGAGACATGACTGTTATGAGCGTACTCCACCCAGGGAAGGAACTGACACCAGTCGGAGGGATTGGTGGAGGTTAGACAGCGGAGAGCGGTCTCCAGCTCCTGGTTGAGCCGCTCAGTCTGACCGTTGGTCTGCGGATGGTAGCCAGAGGTAAGAGAGTACCGGGCACCAAGGGCCACGGCAAACTCCTTCCACACACGCGAGGTGAACTGTGGACCACGGTCAGACAGAACGTCCAGCGGGATCCCATGCTGGCGGAAAACATGCTTCACCAGGAGCTGGGCCGTCTGAAAAGCAGAGGGGAGTTTTCTGAGGGGAATAAGGTGGCAGGCCTTAGAGAAACGATCAGTCACAGTGAGAATAGTGGTCATACCTTGGGAGGAGGGTAGGCCGGTGACAAAGTCTAGGGCTATGTGGGACCATGGCCGCTCAGGGACTGGCAGGGACTGGAGCAAGCCTGCAGGGGGTCTGTTTGATGGCTTGTTCTGTGCACAAACTGGGCAGGCTAGGACGAACTGTTTAACATCCTTGGGTAAGTCGGGCCACCAGAACCGCCGGGAAATGAACTTGATAGTTCGGAGGATTCCAGGATGGGCCGATAACTTTTCAGAGTGGGCCCACTGGATGAGGCGGGGCCGAACGGAGGAGGGGACATAGGTGCGGTTAGGTGGGCCATTACCTGGGTCCGGGTCAGCAGGCAGAGCTTGGGAAATGAGGTCCAGAATCTCCCACTGGAGGGCCCCAAAGGTGCAGGTTGGAGGTAGGATGGGAGAGGGCTCCTTAACTGAGTCGTGGGGGGCGTACAGGCGGGACAGAGCATCAGGTTTTAGATTCTTGGAACCAGGTCGGTAGGAGATACTTAAATTAAAACGGGAAAAGAATAGGAACCAACGGGCTTGCCTGGGATTGAGTCGTTTAGCTGTTTGGAGATAAGCTAGATTCTTATGATCTGTCCATATTTGTACTGGCTGCTCAGACCCCTCCAGCCAGTGGCGCCACTCCTCCAGGGCCAATTTTATGGCCAGGAGCTCCCTGTCGCCGACGTCGTAGTTGCGTTCAGCGGGGGACAGACGACGGGAGAAGAAGGCGCATGGGTGCATCTTCTGATCCAGTCCCGAGCACTGAGACAACACAGCTCCAACACCAGTGTCGGAAGCATCTATTTCGACAATGAACTGTTTGGAGGGGTCTGGATGAACGAGAATGGGGGCCTTGGAAAACCTGTCCTTAAGGTCACGGAAAGCTGAGTCGGCCTCTGTGTTCCACCTGAACGAAGTCTTCACGGACGTGAGGGCATGAAGGGGGGCGGCGATCTGACTGTACCCACGGATAAAGCGGCGATAAAAGTTAGCGAAACCTAAAAACCGCTGCAGCTCTCTTCTGTTCTCTGGTTCAGGCCACTCGAGAACAGCCCTGATCTTTTCAGGGTCAGACCGGACACGCCCCCCTTCCAGGATGAGACCAAGGAAGGTGACAGAGGGTTTGTGGAACTCGCACTTTTCTGCTTTCACAAAAAGCCGATTCTCCAGAAGGCGCTGAAGAACGAGGCGGACATGGTGTCTGTGTTCAGAGAGGGTTCGTGAATAAATGAGTATATCATCCAGGTAGACAAAAACGAAGAGGTTCAGGAAATCACGGAGGACATCGTTCACAAGGGATTGGAAGACCGCTGGAGCATTGCTGAGCCCAAAAGGCATTACCAGGTATTCAAAATGGCCCAAGGGTGTCTTGAAGGCCGTTTTCCACTCGTCCCCCCGGCGGATCCGGACCAGGTGGTAAGCATTACGCAGATCTAATTTAGAAAAGACCGTAGCGGACTGGACCGGTTCAAGAGCGGAGGAAAGGAGAGGAAGGGGGTACCTGTTCTTTACCGTTATAGCATTTAACCCACGGTAGTCTATGCACGGGCGAAGGGAGCCATCCTTCTTCGCAACAAAAAAGAACCCAGCCCCGAGGGGGGAAGACGAGGGTCTAATCAGCCCGGCTGCTAGTGACTCCTTAATGTATTTCTCCAAAGCCTGTCGCTCGGCCTGAGAAATGTTATACAGGCGACTGGCTGGGAGCGGGGCGCCCGGCAGGAGGTTGATTGCGCAATCGTAGGGTCGGTGCGGTGGCAAAGAGCAGGCCTGGGACTTACTAAAAACCAACTTGAGGTCGTGATACGACTCTGGAACGAGTCTTAACATTTCTGGATCAACCTCAGCAGAAGGCTGGACTGTGATCGGGCTGGCGGGTTCCGCCGACAGCAGGCAGCTGGAATGGCATTTAATCGACCAGGCTTCGATGCGCCGGTCAGCCCAGTTAATGTTTGGGTTGTGTTGCTGTAACCAAGAATAACCCAACACCAGAGGAGCCTGCTTAACAGGAAAAACCAAGAAGGAGATCTGCTCCCTGTGATTTCCTGAAACCACGAGCTCAAGGGGCTTAGTTCGGTGGGTTATCTGAGGGAGAGCCCCTCCATCTAAGGCTGAGACCTTGAGAGGGGTGCACAGGGGCACGGTTTCGAGCTGGGAGCGTTGAACGAAAGAACAGTCTATTAAATTAAAGTCGCACCCTGAATCAACCAGAGCGGAAAACTTAAAGGTTTCACGGGAAGAAATTAAAGTGGCGCGTAAGCACAGACGCGGAGGAGCAGGGGCTGACAGCTTAACTTGGTCCGACGGTCTCCCTGCTACAGCCGGCGGACCCGGTCTTTTGACCGCTCAGGGCAGTCGCCAATAAAATGATTCGGGGAAGCACAATAAATACATAATTTGGCAGCTATACGCTGCTGCCTCTCCTCGGGGGTGAGCCGTAACCGGCCCAACTGCATGGGCTTAGGAGGAGAAGGAGGACGCGCTGCGGGTCGACCGGGAATAGGATCAGGTGGAGAAGACGGGAGGGATCTCTCAGCTCGTCCTCTAAACCTTCCCCTTAGACGGTTATCTAATCTAACCGCAAGGGAGATGAACTCATTTAGAGAGGCGGGCACCTCAAGACGGGCTAATTCATCCTTTAGTGGCTCGTCTAAAGCCTGAAAAAACACAGTCTTAAGCGCGCGCTCTTCCCAGCCAGCTGCAGCCGCAAGAGTTCTAAACTCAATTGCGAAGTCTGCAACGCGCTTTCCCCGCTGCCTGAGGGCGAGGAGGCGTCGGGAATCAGTCGTCTCATCCGACTCGGCAGCGAAAACCATCTTGAATTCTGTTATGAATTCACTAAATGAGCAGCGGAATCTTCTGCAGTCTGGAAAACGGGATTCCGCCCATCTGAGGGCTCTCCCGGTGAGAAGGCGCAAAATAAAGGCTATTTTGGAGTCGTCATGGGGAAAAGAGCGTGGACTACGATTTAAAGCCAGGGAGCATTGGAAGAGAAAACCAGAACAATCTACACTGTCCCCGGAGAATTTCTCAGGACTGGGAGAAAAAGTCTCAGGGACAGGTGAAAACGAATCAGCTGGCGCTGGACCGGGGGCGGGGTCGGGCTGTGCAGAGGCTGCAGGCTGAGCGCTTGCACTCAGTAAACCTGTCAGCTGATTGAGCTGGGCGGCTACGCCCTGCAGCTGATTCTGAACGGCTAGAACAGTGGACTCTAATCCCCGAATCTGATCCTGCTGGGCATTTAACGCCCTGCCGAATGTGTCCGCTGGGTCTGTCTGGCCAGTGTGTTCTTCTGTCATGTTCGGCTGAACGTATTTAGCCCACATGCAGAACACACACGGCAACAGGGATCAGTTAACTGTTTATTGATAGAGAGAAAATGGAAGCAACGGAGGCGACGGGGAAGCCACAGCACCGGGGCCCGTTCGACTTCTGAAAGGAGAAGTAGGTGATTAGCCGGAAAGGGCGATCAGGCAAAAAAGAACAAAGGAACGTGAGCTTACCACCGGACGCAGCAACCTAACCGGGGGAGGACGGAGCGGACTCAGGCTCTGATCGATGGAGCTGGTGGCAGGTGTCTCAGTGACAGGTGAGGCTCGGGCTTGGGGGTGACAGAGCTGCGCTGACTTACAATGATCCGGGGCAGCAGGAGAAACCAGAGTGGCTCGAAGCACCTTGCTTAGAGCCAGGAGAAAGGGAGGACCCTGTGGGAACTCAGACCCTGGAGTCAGCACGAGTGGGACCCTCTGAAAGGCGATCGAGAGGTAACCTGGGGAACACAGAGGTTTGGGTTAACGAGGGAAGTCTGAACTCAGTAGAGAGACTGTGGCCTTAGTCGTACCACTACGGTTAACACACTGGCGTCCTCCTGCTGTCTGGATGCTGCTCTTATAGTGCGATCAGACGCAGCTCAACCAGCCACAGGTGTGTGCGCCCTGCCCACCTGTCAACTGCAAACACCTGCGGAGAAAGCAGAAAGAAGCAGAACCGGCAGAAACTGCACGGCCCTGTCGGCTGAGTCCTGACATATATGTATATATATATATATATATATATATATATATATATATATATATATATATATATATATCAGAGGTAAATCTATTAGAGGTAAATCTATTTTTTATGTCTTTTTTAACAAACTTTTTTATCTTTCTCCTCACTTCACTTGTATTTTGAAACAGTTTTAAAATAATGAATAATGAATTAAACCATTACCATAAATCTACAAAGATACTCTGAAAATGACTGTATTATTATAAAAAACATTGTTTCCATTTTCAAATTATGATTTTTATTTTCAACAGTAATAGAAAACCTTACTCCAATGTATGAGGAGATGAAGCAGTTCTTTTGGTCTGCCTGGACACCATTTTTATTTGGCTCCAATTGAAGAGAATGTGATTTTTTAAACCCATTACAAAATAATTAAATTCATTAAACTCTAATAAACAAATACAATTGAAAATAAAGAATCAATAAAAAGAATAAACAACATTTTAAAAAATAAAATCAGAAAAACATTTCAACATTTCAATCTGAGAAACTCACACAGAGAGAAAAGATAATTAGAAGAATTTTATTGATAAGAGAGTATAGTCTTTGGCGCTCAGACTTCGGCAGGAACATTCATGCCGAATTATGCTTTAACATGCATGAGTAGATGAATGAGAATAGGGATGTTCCCCCCCCGGCCTGAAACTGGTGGTGGTTTAATCCGAGCTGGTTGACAAGGTGATCTGCTGAGCAGAATTGTGGGACTAGAAGACTAAGGGAGCTGACGCCAGGGCTTCACTCAGAGACTCGGGATATAGAGGTCCTGCTTGGTGATGCAGGTACCGTGAACTGTCCATGATGAGCAAGCATGAAGCGACAGTAGAGAGGAAAAACTCCCCCTTGGGAAGAAACCTCTGGAAGAACCGGGCTCAACATGGTGGTCTTCTGCCGGACCAATGCGATGAGACGAGGGATGGTGACAACTGGGATTAATATTCTCTGATGAGGTTGAGGTGAAGTCGTGTCATGGAGGACGATTCAGCTGCGATGGCGGAGAAGGGGATGGAGGTGGGTGAATTGTCGTCTGAATCGAAATCCAACATTGCGATTGCAGGAAAGCGGGCTGGGATGAGGATTTGAAGGAGTTTATAAAGTGAAAGCAGGACGCTGATTGGGCTTCGTGGTGGAGTAGTTCGAAGCTGATTGGCTCGCTTTGGAGACGGATCAGCTTCTGATTGGATGGAGGTAAGCCAGAATTTCTTCAATTGAACTTCCGCTAGAGCTTCATTTCAATCTGAAAAACTCACACAGAGAGAAAAGATAATTAGAAGAATTTTATTGATAAGAAAGTATAGTCTTTGGCGCTCAGACCTCGGCAGGAACATTCATGCTGAATTATGCTTTAACATGCATGAGTAGATGAATGAGAATAGGGATGTTCCCCCCAAAAAGCCGACGTCGAGGCCGGAGAGTCCGTATGCTCGTAAGGCATACACTA
This sequence comes from Cyprinodon diabolis, assembly GCA_030533445.1. Classification (NCBI taxonomy): domain Eukaryota; kingdom Metazoa; phylum Chordata; class Actinopteri; order Cyprinodontiformes; family Cyprinodontidae; genus Cyprinodon; species Cyprinodon diabolis. The sequence continues at coordinate 5,546,983 of CM060082.1, forward strand.
GGGACAGAATAAAAGAATGCGTAATGAAATGCTGAGAAGGTTTGCAAACAACTTACCGAGCCAGGTTGTTGTTGAGGATGGGGACCACGGTTGACGCCGAAAACTTACCGATGATGATGATGATGATAAATCTTGCGGATGATGATGATGATGATGAATCTTGCGGATGATGATGATGAATCTTGCAGATGATGACGATGATGATGATGAATCTTGCGGATGATGATGATGATGATGAATCTTGCGGATGATGATGATGACGATGATGATGACGATGATGATGATGACGATGCCGAAAACTTACCCATGATGATTACGATGATGATGAGGATGATGAAAACTTGACCATGATGATGATGATGATGACAACGATGATGACGATAACGATGATGAATCTTGCGGATGCGTATGATAATGAATCTTGCGGATGAGTCTGATAATGAATCTTGCGGATGAGTCTGATAATGAATCTTGCGGATGCGTATGATAATGAATCTTGCGGATGAGTCTGATAATAATCTTGCGGATGAGTCTGATAATGAATCTTGCGGATGAGTCTGATAATGAATCTTGCGGATGCGTATGATAATGAATCTTGCGGATGAGTCTGATAATAATCTTGCGGATGAGTCTGATAATGAATCTTGCGGATGAGTATGATAATGAATCTTGCGGATGAGTCTGATAATGAATCTTGCGGATGAGTCTGATAATGAATCTTGCGGATGCGTATGATAATGAATCTTGCGGATGAGTCTGATAATGAATCTTGCGGATGAGTCTGATAATAATCTTGCGGATGAGTCTGATAATGAATCTTGCGGATGAGTCTGATAATGAATCTTGCGGATGCGTATGATAATGAATCTTGCGGATGAGTCTGATAATAATCTTGCGGATGAGTCTGATAATGAATCTTGCGGATGAGTCTGATAATGAATCTTGCGGATGCGTATGATAATGAATCTTGCGGATGAGTCTGATAATGAATCTTGCGGATGCGTGTGATAATGAATCTTGCGGATGAGTCTGATAATAATCTTGCAGATGAGTCTGATAATGAATCTTGCGGATGAGTCTGATAATGAATCTTGCGGATGCGTATGATAATGAATCTTGCGGATGAGTCTGATAATGAATCTTGCGGATGAGTCTGATAATGAATCTTGCGGATGAGTCTGATAATGAATCTTGCGGATGAGTCTAATGATGAATCTTGCGGATAAGTCTGATAATGAATCTTGCGGATGAGTCTGATAATGAATCTTGCGGATGAGTCTGATAATAATCTTGCGGATGAGTCTGATAATGAATCTTGCAGATGAGTCTGATAATGAATCTTGCGGATGCGTATGATAATGAATCTTGCGGATGAGTCTGATAATGAATCTTGCGGATGAGTCTGATAATGAATCTTGCGGATGCGTATGATAATGAATCTTGCGGATGAGTCTGATAATGAATCTTGCGGATGCGTGTGATAATGAATCTTGCGGATGAGTCTGATAATGAATCTTGCGGATGAGTCTGATAATGAATCTTGCGGATGCGTATGATAATGAATCTTGCGGATGAGTCTGATAATGAATCTTGCGGATGAGTCTGATAATAATCTTGCGGATGAGTCTGATAATGAATCTTGCGGATGAGTCTGATAATAATCTTGCGGATGAGTCTGATAATGAATCTTGCGGATGCGTATGATAATGAATCTTGCGGATGAGTCTGATAATGAATCTTGCGGATGAGTCTAATGATGAATCTTGCGGATAAGTCTGATAATGAATCTTGCGGATGAGTCTGATAATGAATCTTGCGGATGAGTCTGATAATGAATCTTGCGGATGAGTCTAATGATGAAGCTTGCGGATAAGTCTGATAATGAATCTTGCGGATGAGTCTGATAATGAATCTTGCGGACGAGTCTGATAATGAATCTTGCGGATGAGTCTGATAATAATCTTGCGGACGAGTCTGATAATGAATCTTGCGGATGAGTCTGATAATGAATCTTGCGGATGCGTATGATAATGAATCTTGCGGATGAGTCTGATAATGAATCTTGCGGATGAGTCTGATAATGAATCTTGCGGATGCGTATGATAATGAATCTTGCGTATGAGTCTGATAATGAATCTTGCGGATGAGTCTGATAATGATCTTGCGGATGATTCTTGCGGATGATAACATATATGAACGAATGACATGACGAAATACAAGACACGTGACGAGACACAGACAGGTAGCATGTTGATGCATCAGGGAATGAATCTTGCGGATGAGTCTGATAATGATCTTGCGGATGATTCTTGTGGATGATAACATATATGAACGAATGACACAATGAAATACAAGACACGTGACGAGACACACAGGGTGTGTGTTGATGCAGCAGGTAATGCATGGCAGAATGCGTAAAGGACGCATGACGAGACGCAGACTAGACGTGACGTGACACACAAGAGAATGCATGTAAATGCCTGACATAAAAGGTGAGATTGCATGGATGCGAGCCAGAATGAAGACAGCATGAATATAGCATGGAGACAGCATGGAAGACTGCATGAAGCAGGGAATAAGGTAGATAACTGATAAAGAGTGGGAGTAGAAAAATGAGTTAGAGGATGGTCGTGATTAGGTCAGAAAATGATGAGAATGAGTTCGAACCACCACCAGTATTTGTTATAGAGTTACCTAGAGGCAGAGAGAGCACCGAGCTGCGAGAATTGAGAGAGTTCTGGGCGGATTAATGAGGTATAGGCTGATGATGACCATCGGCCCAGAGCTGAGGGAAGCCTCAGAAACCCCGCGAGTAGCTGCTGTTGTAGCTGATCAATTGGAACGAATGCCCAGAATACCCTCTAGAGGGAAGGCCACATGATTCTAAGAGTATCCTGAGGTGATGAAGGAACCATGAGTGGACGTAGGGTAACCCTCGGGTGAAATGAAAGAGTGCTTAGAATGCCTGAAACATGACGCGCTGAGATGATGAAATTGTTAGTGACTGCTTGCCAGGTGATGCTTCTGATGAAGGGCATGAGAGACTGGGAGGAGGAGCGACCTAATTAGTGGCTTTAACTACTGCAATGTTATCGCGGTGGGCGGACGCGTTTCCTTCCTAAAAAGGCCCCACGACGGCAAGCTATGGCTAAGGGTAGACCTCACACAAGCAGATGATTGGGTGTGAATAAAAGAGGCCATGAACCCGCGAACCACCTGTCCTGAAAGAACCCCCCAAAACCTACGGATGGGCAGCATCCGTAAAAATTTTGGAGCATGTCAGGATATTGATAATGTCGTTGTAGAAAAAAAAAAGATTTTCCGTTCCAATTTAGAAGCCGTCTGGACCAGAAGGAAGATCCGAACGGCAGCCTTCGTTCAGAGTAACCTGACCAAGGAGGAGGGAACGGAATTAGCCGGATCAAGCAACCGGGAAATGAAAGAGCGACCTTGAGGAATAAGCGCATAGCAAATTTAGATGACCTAGCAGGGAGAGCAATTGGCGTTTAGAAATGACTGATGCGGAACAAGAGACTGATAAATATCACGATTCCAGACGGTTTATCTGCGGGCAGGGATGCCAACATGGCCACTGAATCAAGTTCGATTTTTTTTTTTTTTTTTGTGTGTTTTTGTGTTTGTTTTTTATGTTAGATGATGAAAGAGACAGGACAAAATCAGAAATAATAATAAGTGGTGGTAAGATGACGGGCTGCTAAGACTGAGGTACGATTTTATATGAAGCGTGCACAGCGGGGACAGACTGATATCGGATGGACCTCCTGCAGAAGCTATGAGTCATCGCGATAGATTCTGAATGCGGCAAGAAATTGGCCAATAGAAAGATCTCTGGATAGACGGAGATCGGATGATTTAAGAAAACTGTGACGTCACCTGCTGATGCGACCTGCTGATCGACTTCAGGGGAGGGAAGAATAAGAGAGACTAAATTAACATATTTCCCTTGAATAATTTAGAATGAGGCTAGTGGAAATATTAGCATGCATGGGAATATAAGGTATGCCTGAATAAGAGGCAGACAAAGCATAAAGAGCGAATTCAAATAGATAGAAAATTATGAATGAAAACATGGTTGAATACGTCTTACCTAGGGCTGGCCCGGGGCGGGCGTTCCCTAATGTGAATGAGGGGAGGGGAGGGGAGGGCAGGGGAGGGGGAGGTCCGTCTGAGCAGACAGCGGCAGGGATGACGTGGCAGTGCGGGGATTTTCCAAGTTTGGAGCGTGCGAACGGCGTTGAAATGGATTGAGTGAGAGAGTCCAGTGGAGCGGAGGGAGGCTGAGAGCTGTTAAACGGCAGAAGGATTAGACGGGGGAGCTGCTATGAATCGGGAAGCTGAAGAAGGTCTAAGGCTTGCATCGAAACGATGAGAAGCAGCGGGCGAAGCGGTGACTGCTGCTGGGACAGATCTGGGAGGCCCTCTGCGCTTGGCGAGGGGAGCGGAGGACTTCCATGTCTTTTGCGGCCAGGAATCGGAGCAGATTGAAGAGCGGAAGGCGAGGGAGATGGAGATGAATCACATGGAGGTAGGAGGGAGGCCAGTTGAGACAGCTGAGCAGAGTCTAGGTCGGAGCCTGGCAATATACCCTCGGAGTGTAACGCGGAAGAAGGAGATGTGAGAGCGGCTAAACGGGAGCTTCTGGGAGCAGGGAGAATTGAATTGTCGTCTGAATCGAAATCCGACATTGCGATTGCAGGAAAGCGGGCTGGGATGAGGTTTTGAAGGAGTTTATAAAGTGAAAGCAGGACGCTGATTGGGCTTCGTGGTGGAGTAGTTCGAAGCTGATTGGCTTGCTTCGGAGACGGATCAGCTTCTGATTGGATGGAGATAAGACAGAGTTTCTTCAATTAAACTTCCGCTAGAGCTTCATAAAGTTGCTATAAATTTCTTTTTAAATAATGTTTTCTTTCATAATGGTTTTATCTTTTTCCTAAATTTCCATTAACAAAACAACATGTTTTTGTAAAACTTCCTCGAGGTCCTGTGATCAAGGATTGTTTATTGTCCCTCGTACAAAGTTACAAACTAAAGGAGCCTGGTCTACCTTCCCCTGTTCTCAGATTTTTTTAAGAGCAACTAAAACCTTGTTTTTCGAAATCTGCTTTTCCTTAATTTGTGTGATGTGGTGTTTATTACATTTTAAATGTCCATTTACAAAGCTTATTCTTTGTTTACAACAATAATGGACTGAAATTCACTCCTCAGTCAATATGGGGAGCAGCTCTTTATTCTATAGATAATAGAATCTTAATTTAAAAGTATATTTTATTGTTTACTCAGGTTATCTCTGGCTGATATTACCACTAGTCTTTTGATCTGACACATTCAAAAGTGAAAATAAAGTGAAAATAGAAATCAGTAGAGGCTGCAAATACTGTGGAAGTATAATGCAAATATGACAGCAATGTTTTTTCTTTGTCTAAGCAAAACAGAAAGCTGGCCACATCACCATATGTGTTCTGTATTTCCAGCAGAGCATGTTCGTGGAATTAGATTCTTACTGCCACAGGACACCGTAGCAGGGAATACAGCATGGGCTGGAAGGAGCTTTGTTCCTGCAGGGATATGGCTTTGTTTAGCTTTGTGGCTTCACATCGATGTCCTCTCATTGGGTAAGTTAGGGATGATGCAACTTCAAACCCTGCAGAAATCATCATACGCTTGCCTCCTGCTTACTTAAAATAGAACTTCACAATCGAATGATACTTTTATTTTCTCCTTTGAAAACATCTTCAATCCTCTGATCCTAACTGTACAGACAGCGTCTCATGACTGCAGCTTTAGTTAAACAAATGTTACCTTTGATCAATTATAAAATATGGAATATCTTACATTGTGTGATTTCTTGAATTAATATGAACATAGATTCTCTAGGCTATGATCTAACAGGGGTTTTGAAGGCGTTTTATTTCTCTTAAATCTAATTTTGGAAACTAAGACTGAAGAAGGGAACTATACTAAGAGAAAGTGATCATTGGGAAAATCTTGCAACTTCTTTGCTTTAATTAGAGGGTGCAGGACAACTTTAGTAGAAAATGTGAGTCCTTCAGATCTCTTCTTTAATCCATACTCTGCAATCACAAAGACTGTTCGAAGTAATTGACCACTGTTAAGCAGACAGCCGGAAAAACTGTCAGCGCAGACAATCGATGTGCTCCAATAATGACCGGTAAGGACACTTGAGCACCTCTGACAAATACTAAAGATTCTCTTGCTGTTATTGAGGTAATTGTCTTTACTACGGTTGATGCATTGTGGTTACATTGGTGGAGTTTCTTCAGGGGGAAGTTAAAAAAGGTACATGAGGTAGTTTTGTGAAAATTAGATGCAGTTCTCTTTTTATGTTAACTGTTTACTAAACTGCCCCAATGTTACGCTGTAACAGGTATAAGATGCCTTAACCCTCAGTCCAGATTAAAGATTTTTAATTAAAAACCGGCGGATTTGTTTCTGCTCTGTTCCATGCAATCCAATCATCCACCACGACCTGACAATGATTGAAAAGAAGAAGGAAACACGTGGTACCATGTCTGCGCAACTACGGGCCCTGCAGGCATGGATGGACTGGGAATCCAGGAATGTTGGACAGCCTCAAATAACTTTTGGAGTGTTAACTGGCTTTGTGGGAGGAAAACAAAGGGAAACTTAAATGATGGACGGTTAATTCTACAAAGTCACAACTTCAAATAAAACTAAAAAAATATTTGTTTTCAAAAAATTCAACTCCAAGTCGAACTAATTTACTGAAAAATTCTGGACTACATAAGTGAAACTCTTAACTAAGATACTATGTACACAAAAAAGAACATGAAAAATGGTTGAAAACCATTTAAGCCTGTATTTTAAAGTCTAAAGTCCTTAAAATATAAACTTTAAGAGTTTGAGATGTATTCAAATAAGATTTTAACTAATTTGGAGCAATTTCAAACAAATTCACAATGCGAATCCAGGAGGAAAATAGAAATGGCATCCATCAATTTTCGGTCACGCTTATCCCTGCTGGGGTTACGAGGGGGGATAACTGATTCTTAATCTGCTATGATTGATTCTAGGGAATATCTGAGGGTTAGGAACACCTAGCTTTATAAGCCAGGTTAGTAGCTAGTAGCTAGCAGACACAAGGCCTCTCAAACTGTTTGATCGTATATTAGCGATCAAATGTAGTGAGCATATCAGTTGACACATAAAGATTGATTTTATATCGGTGTTAAAAACCCCACAGCTTAACAGCCTTAGGTGAGCAAATGTGGTCGCTGTTAGCTTTTTTTTATCTTGAAACTCTTTTCCTAACCTTGCCAGACCTGTAGCCTGTTGTTAATCTAAATTTTCAAAAGGTGAGTGGTCTCTGAAGTTCAAGAAAGCTTGGCCTATCTTGTGTTCAGAATATTGTTATAATTATAAAACATATTATCCAAAATTATTGTTATGGTTTATGGCCTGTGGCGGCTGGTGGAGTTTTCTCCAGGGGGGGCCTATGAATTCAAAATAGACGTATACCAAAAACCAATCAAACGTATACGTAGATGTATATATACAGGGTTTCCGCGGGTCATTAAAAATCATTAAAAGTCATGAAATTATAATTTTTTTAAATTAAGGCCTTAATTGGCATTAAAATTCATGAGATGTCTTTATTGTGGCATTTAAAATGCTTTATTAAAAAATGTTTATGAACACAATTTTGTCAGACGTATCATATCACGATATATTTGCGTGGAACTGCTTCCAGTTGATCGGAAAGCTGTATGTTCAGAAAATAAGCTTGAGTCGGAGAAAAAGCTACAGAATGGGGGGAAAACAGCAAATTTCAACAAAAGTGGTTGGAAAACGAGGAATTCGGGACATGGCTGCAGCCTGTCGACGAGTACCTGTTGGTGGCATTAAAATTTCTAAGAGCGATAAAAAATTATTAAAAAGCATTAAATTTGAGTTATTAATTCCTGTATAAACCCTGTATATAAGTTATCACACCAGTATATTAATATGAATGCCAACAAAAAAAAAACATTACAAAATACACTTTATAAAGATGAACATTTTATTTATTTTATTTTCTGAAAATGTGTTTATTTAAGAGCAACTATGCAAATTAACAAACATCTAGAAAAAGTACACTATATTATATTATTATATGTATTATATTATTTTTCATGTGAATTCCAGATTGTTCATTCTTCTTTGCCTTTTCTAAAAAGTGCTTTAATCAGTCCTATCTGTCTTTATCCATGCTGACTCAGATCATTACGTTTGAAAAAGGAGGCAGAGAAAGCAGGATAAAGCGTTAGCCACGCTGCAACTTCCAAATCCCGCAACTCGACCTGTCAAACACCCGCAAAATGTCTGTGCTGTGGCAGGAAGTGGTGAGTATATACAATTCCTGTCACCTCAAAATGGCACTTCCTAGTCAAAAGCCAGTCGAATGGCAGTTAAATCACCTCCAACTTCCAGCCACTGGCCTTCTCTTGGGCGTGCATATTTTTTTACTCTGAATTACAGGGTCTGACTAGGAAATGGTGGTTCTCTTTAAATCTTAATGTCCACAAATCAAAAATATTTTTGTAAAAATATTGATGTTTAAAAAGGAATTGTAGGGATCCAGCAGAGGACCAGACAAGGGCCCCATCAAGGAAAGTGGGGATATTTTGAATGGCTACTTCTGTAGCTTTGTATTGCAGAGGAGCTACTGCACATGTACAACTTTCAATGAGAGTCTATGGGTAAACAGTTTTGCGCCCTAGAGCGGAAATACGTTACCGATCCGCTGAAAAATGGAATGACACTTTACCAGTCATTAAAGATTAAATATTTATCTTGCACATCTAAAAATATATTTATAAATATATTTAAAATTATTTTAAATGAAATTAAATCATAAATAAAAGATTTTTTTTTTATGTCTTAATCAGGGCCATGGGGTGGGTGGGGCGGCACCCAGCGCCCTATATTGGCCAGCCACCACTGCGTATGGCACAAAAATTATGTGTAATGGTGTTGTTAGCATATTGAAAAATGGTGCATATTAAGCTCAAGAAGAACAATAATTTATTGATAATGTTTTTGATTGCATCTTGCCAATTAAACCTGCTTTATATTTGTATTTCTCTTTGAATTATATTTCTGGTTGGGGCAGTGTTATGGGTAGGCTGTATAGATTATAGATTGCCTATAAAAACTTATCTTTATAGGCAATCTTAAAACTTTACGATAATGAAATGACTCTCTGCTGCTTACCTCCACAAGTTCGGAGTGAAGAGGATAATGCTGCTTTCACACCGAATGTGTTTTGAGCATCCATAGTCATCGTCTTTCAAATGTTGAGCTAGTTGTAGCTTCCATCACAATTTGAATTTTTATTTGCCATTTTAGAATAGAAAATGTTGCATTCATTAATTTTTGGACTGCTTTCTTCATCAATGACAGAACTCTGTTTTATCATGCATTTCATATTTTCTCAGAATCACCTATGTGGTCATGGAGATGGCGAGAGAGGCATAGATATGAGAAAGGGGATAAAGAGGTCTCTGGAGAATGCCCTGCCATTCCACTTTGCTGTGTAGTTTAGGTCAAGAGGAAAGACAGTTTCTTTGGAAAATTATCATGATAGCAAAAGGAGAAATGCCATCTGATCTGCTTTACAAGAGTCTCAGGAAGCCAGACGGCCATCTACTCACATCAGTGGAAAATATTCCTTTTGCTTGTGAAAGAAGAAACCTTTGTGTGCTTTGCCTACATTGTAAAATTGTAAAAAGACCAACACTGGATTTTTGCCCGAGCCGCACATAGAAATAAACTAATTAGAGGCAAACCGACCTCTAAACTAAGGTGGTCTCCCATTTTGAACCTTATTAGATAAAAAAATATTGTTAATTTCCAATGATGCAGGTTCATCTATCAAATGAAAGACATTTGGTTTCCCATGGTCTCCTGAAAAATTGTACTGATTTATTTCATATTTTTTGACAAATGTTCAATTTAATTCAGTTTATTTTTATAACGCCAATTCACAACACATGTCATCTCAGGGCACTTTACAGTTCAACCAGATCATACACTCAAATTCATTCCAATTTTTTTATGAAACTTGAAGGCAATCCCTCTCACTAAGCATGCTTTTAGTGACAATGGAGAGGAAAAACTCAGTGTTAACAGATAGAAACCGAGTCGAGGCTGACTGGGGTCCAATGTGACAGAAGCAGATTTTCATAAATTTAGAACATTGTTCCATTATAATTTTATGTAGTAGGCCAAAAACAAAGATCACATCATTCGGAAGAACAGGAAAATATTTTACAGTTTCCAAAACATTTCTTCTGGATACAAACCTTGAAAGTGTTACACCTTTGGATTTAACACTAGAAGGAGCTCTCTTTGCATTTAAAGGTTACATTTCTGTCTGCCATCTTTGAAAATCTAAAGACTGAAATACCTCTAATTTTCCAAATGGCACCATAATGACCTGTTTTACCAGTTTTAGTTAGGTGTCAGAACTCATCATAGCACTGAAACAGCACCGGTATAAAGAACTAATGATATCTCAGCTAAAGGACCTTCCTGTCAGATCTCAGTGTTGGATTTAATACAGATGTTAATCTGTCTACAAATAGATCAGAAGTCTATAACCTCTCCGTGAGGGACCAAACCCAGAATGTCCTGCAACAGTGCCACCATGCAGCCCTGCATCTGTTTAATCTTTCATCTTTTTGTTTCTATGAGGAGAAATAATGAAGATTTCATAGAAAAGCCATCTGAGCAAAATAAACAGGTTGCAGCCAGAAGTAAGAGGATGTTCTTCTGCCCTGGAGACGTCTGAAAATGAATGAATCATCAGAGCGATCCCTCAGTCTGGATGCTTTTTATGGAGCAGAGTATGAATGCTGTGTGCATCTAAGTCACAGCGCAAGAAAGTGTGTGTTGGTTATTTTACGCACCGGGTCACCGAACCTCATCAGTTTCCATCATTCTGTGCCCTGAAAACATCAACCTGTGCTGCCAGGCTGACTCCTGAGCAGCGGCCCAGGGCTGCCCATCGGAGACCAGATGAAACACTGACATTAATGAGTTGAAACATCAGGTCCTGTGAGCTGCACCAGAAATAACCACAATCTGAGCATCACACTACACTGAAATAAAAATAAAAAACCCTTTGCAATGTTGTAAATTAGTCCATTGGGTTTAGGTGCACATTGTTTATTAGTAACTGTTGGTTTCTATCCACTGCAGCTGTTCTAAAGAACTCGGCTGGTGTGAACTCCTTACAGATCGGTCCGGCTGAATAGTTTTAGGTTTCTTTAGAAAGAAGTAAGAGGATCCACTGCTTGAAACGTACACAGAGAATAATATGTTCTCCTTGGCTTTCAGCTTCTGTTAGAGACTGAAGCTAAAGCCCAGCTCTCTCTGAGCAGGAGTGGATTAAGGAACTATGGGGCCCAGGGAGAAGTCAGGCATGGGGGACTGGTTGGTCAACAACAGATTTGTCTTAGAGATATGGACAAAATCCAAATATTTTATTTTTTTATTTCTTCCGGCTCTACGGAAACCTATAGTGGCCATGTCCCTATAATACTTTTTCACTGCGGCTTTCTTGAGAAAAAAAAAGTTTATTTTCCCACTATCTAAAGATAACGAAAGCCATTTTCTAGTGATAACGAGATGATTGGTGTGTACTAAAACTGATTACATCCTTCAATACCACAGAAGCAGGTATTCACTGCTGGCTTCTTCCCTGCTCTTTCCTACACATTTTGCATAAGGATACTATATTGCTCAAACGACCTCGCCACTTTAAGTGTTTTTATTTGGGTCTGCATTTTGCAAATGAAAACTGAGCCAGGCTTTAAAACTAAATATCATTACTATCTAACAATGAAAATTAGGACTATATAGACATTGCAATGGAAAAGTAGAGCAGGAAAGGAAAAACAAGAAAAAAGGAGAAAAGATGAAAGAAAGAGGAGATAAAAGGGAGATGATGATAAAACGATAAAACGTCGTCTGTCTGCTTCATCACCTGCAAAGAGACATAAAAAGAACAGCACAACCAATGGATATAGTATAAGAGATACAATAATACCTTATGGACGAATGGAGTATAAACAATTGAAAATTGGATTTATGAAACAGCTTCTGATGCCTTCAAAAGTATTTTGTTGTGGCTCTTTGACATATTTACATTTTGACATGCTGCTATATTTGTGGTGCTTGCGGTGTCATTAAAATGAAGTAGGTGGTTGAATTGTGGAGAATCTAATCTAATCCAAAGATGTCTAACATGTCTATAGTGGAAAAAATGAATTGTATGCTCTCCCCATTTAAAGAGTTTAAAGAGGATAAACAGTGAAGCTGACATTGGCTTAGCTCATATGATGTTCTAAATTTTAAATTTATCTATTTTGGAGCATATTGCTACTGCTGTCAGAACTCATTCATGACTGTGTTGACCTAAGTTACTTACAGTAGTGATAACTTCACTGAACGAATTTTATCCAAGAGAACAGCTATTAGCCTAAAGATGGTATGCTGAAACAAACAAACAAAAAAAGTACTGCCTAAAAAGGCAGAATTTCCCAAAAAGTAGCCAATCACAGATATTCTACTTTCTCCACAGGTTACCAACGTCAAAGTGACAAACGTTGACCCAAGCATGTAACATCCACAGAGAGAAAGCCACAGGTGCATGGAAGCAAGCCACGAGCTCAGGGAAGAAGTATGAACTCATGCATTTGAAACATTGGGGCCTTATGAAAATGAATCTGGTCACATTCAAAATGCATGTTGGGTTTAGTTTACATGATCCTAAGAGTATCTTTTGCAAACTTGAACTTTTGGCAGAGTTCTGACACAATAGCAAACAATAAGATTCCTTTCCAGTCCTAAAAAGACAGTGCTGGTGTTTACTTTTGATTAGACAAGGTGAAAGGTTCGTATAAATTAATAACACTATATTACTCAAACAAACAGGAAAGTGAAAGGTGCTATGGGGAAGATGAATATGAGAGGATGGGGTGCAGCTCTGGTGAGATTTGTTCCCAAAACCAAAAGAAAGTTAAAAGATAAGTTAAAAGATGACCAATGAAAGTAAATGTTACATTCTGAATAAAACAATATATTCTAAGAAATTAAAGTAGATAAAGTTCCTGGTCTGAAGAAAAAAACAAATATTGCTGATACATTACTGCATTTGATAGAGAGCAGTGTTCTCGTTCAAGAGAGATATTAACTTTATCATTTTACCCACAGATATTTCAGTTCTCTCAAAGGGAACTCTGTCCTTGCAAAGAAAAAGACCTTGGCTGACTGCAAACATGCTCTTCTTCTCAAAATTGTGTTTGCAGAGTCCTATAGGCCTACAGTGTTGCTTGAACAAATGATTTTTCTATCTAGTTTGAACTCCTGTCCTTGTAATCACACTTAGTCATAAAAACTCAATCAGGTTCCATCTAAAAAATGGACTGGAAGTGCTATTTCTAGCTTTATCTAGGTAAAATCATGTTTTAAAGGAGCCCTAGTTCAGAATCATGTTCAAGCTAGTGCGTTTTTTGCATCTCTGAATAAAAAGAGAATTTTGATTCAAAATTGTTGAAAAGTAAGGTCTTTATTTTATTTTGGTCTAATCATTATTTTTTATGTAACCATATTTTTTGGATTCAATTTTTTCAGACATACATTTTTTTAGATCACATTCTCTTCACTTTTTACATAGTCTTGACTAATGTTGTTGTCAATGTCCATCCAAAGCAATGGAAATGCATCATCCTCTTCATTCCAGAGGAACGCCAAGCCCCAGAAGTAAAGAGGATGTGATTTAAAGCCTGATTTAAAAAGAATTCTTAAAACTCACTCTAAAAAAATAGAAATTTGTAAAGCAGTATTTGAGAGTAAAATGTAAAAGTTAAATAAAAAGAGACTAATAAATAATTTGAAAAGAAGATAATCAAAAACAAAAGTGAGAAAGATATAACAACAAAATATAAAATAATATATAAAATGTTTAAATGACAAAGATTTTACAAAGATATAATCTGGAAAACAGCAAAGTATAATTGTTCTGCAGGTTTACTAGTGGTTCCTAGAATTTCTAAAAGTAGAATGGGAGGCAGATCTTTTAGTTATCAGGCTCCTCTCCTGTGGAACCAACTACCAGTTTTAGTCCGTGAGGCAGACACCCTGTCTACTTTTAAGGCTAGGCTTAAAACTTTCCTTTTTGATAAAGTTTATAGTTAGAGTGGCTCAGGTTATCCTGAGCTACAGTATCTCTATAGTTATGCTGCTATAGGCTTAGACTGCTGGAGGACATACGGACCACTTTTCATCATTCTACTTCATTACATCTATATTCTCCCACTCTGCAGTATTTGTTAGTTCTACCTCTAACTGTATGTTCTCTCTTCTTTTTCTTATTATAGTAGCTTACTGTTTGGCTGTGACCCCAATCCTAAATGGAAATATAAGTTGGGCTGCTGCCATTAATGCCTTTGTTTATAGATGTTGGAGCCTGGCCTATTTCAGAGCCAGTTCCCATGTCAAATGAAAGTTACCAAAGAAACTCTAGAAACCACTAGTAAAACTTCAGATTGAGAGTGAAGTCCTCAGTTAGGAGCAGTTTTATGGCAATATGGTACTTGTAATATTAGCATTATTCCATAGATAAAATAAATTATTTCTAGAAACCTTTTTAAATGTGTGATTCAAATGACAACTACTGATCAAAAAATACCTATTAACTATTAAAATACTAATAATTATTATTATTATCTGAGGTTAATTTATGCCATCCAGATAAAGTAACTGACTCAGAAAACTGACTCACCGGCTTTTGTTCTTATAAAGGCCCTTAGATAGACATTATTCTGCTGTTTTCTGGGAAATTAGACAGCTCCACATATTCTTAAATGATTTAATCTGATCAAATGCTTCATTCATGTATACACACCTCATGATCATTTTATGTAGTCTCCATGCAAACAGAAATTTGAAATTTCTGAACAACCAAGGTTTGGACTGGATTGAGTAAACAGAGCTACTGATCCAACACAATGTTGTTAATAATGCTGAGCAGAGATATATAAATCCTTCTTTGCTCCTCAGTCAGAGGAATGACCAACCCCAGAGATGGTGCATTAGCTCACATTATGAAAATCTGAAAAAAAAAATTATATATATACACATATATATATATGTATATATATATATATATTAGGGGTGGAACGGTTCACAAAATCCACGGTTCGGTTCGGTTCACGGTTTCGTGGTCACGGTTTTCGGTTCGGTATATGTTTATTGTTACACCGAAAAATAAAAAAATTTATAAAAATTTATGAAAAAAATCCCAAAAAATGTATGAATTGTAATTATTTTTAAAAATCCGCGGAAACCCTGGATCATTTCCGCATGTTTTGCTGCTTTGAATTTAATCATCTCGTGCATGCCCTCTATGATCTCCAAGGGACTCAGAGCGGAGCGGACGGGAGCCACAGTGGTGGCTGTAAGCTTTGCTTTGTGCAGGTGGTCTGGAGCGCAGCGGGGCGGAGCGGAGCGCTGACGGAGTATGTGGGATTTCGGGGTTAGCATGTTGGTCATGTTGCTGTTAGCATAAACAAAACATGTTGCACAATGCCTGCACACTCTTGCACTTTTATCCACAACTTTCTTTCCGCCGTCATCGTAGGTCACTCTAAATGCAAAGTGGTCCCATACAGCAGACCTATAAAGTGCTATAAAGTCCAAATCCTGTTCTTTCCCACTCGCCATACCCACACAATTCTCCACAACAACTGATTTTTTTCTGCTACACCCGGCTAGGCTGCTTCGCTTCTTCTTCTTCTTGTTTACTACTGTGGTTGGCTTTGGTCGCAGTACCGCCACCTTCTGCTCTGGAGTGTAAACGCTTCGCCTATGAGAAAAAGGAGCAGTGCATGAACCGAACGCAACACATGCGAACCGAACCGAGACAGTCGAAGCGAACGGTTCGGACGGTTTTCATAAACCGCTCCATTCCTAATATATATATATATATATATATATATATATATATATATATATATATATATATATATATATATATATATATATATATATATATATATATATGTATGTATGTATGTATGTATGTATGTGTGGATGTGTGGATGTGCGTGTATATGTAAAATAATTCTACTTAACAATCTTTGCCAATGTGAAACTAAAAATGTACAATGTACATCTATAGGGGATGCATAGCACTTTGTTACAAAGGTAGGTGAGAACATGGTTCACACTGTAGAGGCCCCTGAGGGGACAAACGCCTTGTCCCTTCAGGTTTGTTTACTTTATGAAATGAAAAAATAAAAGGCATGCACCAGGCTCTGGCAGGATGAGAAGCTTGTGCATCAAGATGAAGTGTAATCTTAATGATAATTGTCACATGGCTGCATCACGAGTCTGATAAGCCCTTCTGATGAAGCAGAGTACGTCTTCACACTGATTGGGTCTCACAGGAGGTGATTGTTTCCTGGAATTCTCTGGACTCCACTGACAATACCTGGAAGGCTCTTTGTTGCAAAGTAATGCTATGCATAAATATTCGCGAATGCTGCGATTTATTTTGTTTTCCATCTAAGGTTAGGATTTGGAGATGACAAAATATCTGAAAATGAAAGGTATAAAAAGTATTTTCATTAAAAGGAACAATTCAAACGTTTCAACCCTTATATGTTTTATTAAAAGAATCAAAGATCTTAATTAGTGTGTAAATAGGTGCAAAATAAATAACTGAAATAAAACACATTTTGACATTGTTTCAATATTGTCTAAAGTATTGTTCCTTAATATGCAAATAATCTACATATCTTTACATGTCAAGATTTTGTCATTGTAGTTTTATATCACAAATTATGTTTAATGGTGAATTGCCAGTACTTGTATAGCACTTTATTAAGTACAGGGACCCAAAAGTGCTCTAGATTTCATTTAGTCATTTATACACTGAAGATGGTACACTGTTCTAGCCAAAACTTTCCTGTGGCAGACTGACAGAAGTGAGAATACCATTCAATCTACGCGACCATTCAGAGCAGGCAAGGTTGGTGAACTGTGAGATTGACAGAGCGGAGACTTAAAATGAAAGTACTGATTACAGGACAAACGTCTACCTCCTATGCCATCCTCACCAGAAATTATTACCAGAAAATTACCAGAAAAATTATTTTCTTTCCTTTATTTCTACAAATCTTTTCCTTTCAATATTCAGAAGCCCTACTAGCTGTCCCTGGCAGTCCTTTGAAAAAAACTGTCACAGAGAGTTATACAATCAGAAAAAAAAAAATAAATAAATAAATATATATATATATATATAAATATATATACATACCGTATTTTCACGACCATAAGGTGCACCGTACTAAAAGGCGCAGTCTCAATTATGTGCCATTGCTGTATTTAACACACACATAAGGCGCACCGGATCATAGGGCGTGGGTTTTATATACCGGTAAATATCCTCTACTACGTTTAAATACCTCTACTGCGTATTTAAAAAACTGAGTATGTTTGTGCTTTATTCATGTATTTATTACAAAGTATTAATCAAACCTGGGAGCTGGCCGTGAGACAGACACATCACTGATGACACAGAGCGCTGTGATCACTCCTCTGAAACAGCTTATTGACGCATAAATTAACTTAAAATGCAGAAATCTGCCGGCAGAATATGTTCGCTTTTATTATTCTGGTGCCTGCAGTTTAGATTATATAGAGGAAAAACACCTACCAGCTGCTGCGGTGAACCGCGAGGAGGCGACCCGGCCAGAGGCTGCTGTTGAATGAGATTCCTACTGGCAGTGCACCTCTGGTATGTGGGGGTCTGAGCGGCTCCGACAGAAATAATATTAGAAGGCAGGATGGTAATCTGGATGAACTGACTGCGCTGATTAAGTTTTCAGGTGGACTTTCTCACTTAAAAACATATTAAAACTACTTTATTCCCACTGATCACAGCAAATATAGCTGCAAGGCAAAGAAAGAATAGAGTAGCTCCGCCCGACGCGCGTCAGACACACTTTTGCACCGCGCAGCCAGAGCAGCAAAGCTGCTTCAGCCGCGCGTCAGAACTAACTGGTACAAGCAGCAAAAATGAAGCAGCAGACGCGATTTTGCTGCTCCTGGTGCGTCCGGTGTGAAAGCAGCCTTACTTTGAACGGGCGGTTCACACCGATGTCGAGCAGTTGAAGTTCCTTTGTCAGACCTCCCGCAATAACAGCAAGCACAGCGGTCATTTTTTTCACCATGTTTTTCACATCGGCTGTGAGATGGGCACGCATGGAGTCACAGATTAACAGCGATGGTGATGCGTGGAAAAAAACCACCTGGTCTCCTGACATTTACCTCCCTCAGCCAATCTTTTATCATCTCCTCAATGAGGAGATGAGGAGTTCTGAACAAAGCACATACCTGTTGTTTTATACACAATCCACGCCCACACTTCCCCCTTTAACGCTCTCATGGTGGTCTCAACAACGTCCGCAGTAACAACACACATAGGGCCCAACGCACTATAGGGCGCGCCGCACATTTTGAGGGAAAAAAAAGACGTTTATATGCGCCTTATAGTCGCGAAAATACGGTATATATATATATATATAGTAGGACAATTGCTGAAAATAACAAAGAAAGTCATGGTCAAAACTAAGCAAGAAGCTTGGAGAAGCCATGGGAGGTGAAGCAATTTGAAAGTCGTCTAGCGAAGCCAAAGGTACGTTTTAAGCAAATACAGTGAAGCAGAAGCACCGCTACACCTGCAGAATTAGCAGAAGTTAAAAAATCAAAACTTTTGTGTATATTTGCATTGTAAAAATCAATACCGAACTAGATGTGGCTGTGATGAAGGATTAAGGGTTGCAGCAGGGACAATGCTTTTCTATCAAATGGAAGATCGAGAAAATAATGTTGACAAGGACTGAAGTAAGGAATGCTCCTTAGAAGTTTGTTGTTGGCTTTAGAAAAAGATATTTTAACACTAGAAGTCCAAAATAATTCCAGTTTTCCTGCAAGCCCCCCTCCTCAAGTTTGTGTATTCACTCTACCTTGCTAACTGTCCTTGTTGTAATGCAAATAACCTGTGATAGAACCAGCCCTTCTACATGAGACTGGATAAAGGCTGAAACAAACTGGCATCAGAACAAGAGCATGCTCCAAACACTTTTCATTACCTGCCCCTGCAACATCAGACCTTTTTGCAGGAATATCTAAATCTTTTATTTTGGCAAACCTATAGAACAACCAGATTTCATATGGGTCCTAGTTCCTGAGCTGAGAACAAATCTAAATAAATAGAGTTTAGCACATATTCTGAAAGTAAGAGTTGTAGTATGAACTAGATGAGGTTATCTATGTGTGCTACAAGTTTGGTGGTATTGTAATGATATAGTGTAATTATTGGCTATCATAAGCTTTTTATAACAATGAAAAACTTTAACTTTTAAAAGTTGCATCAAAAAATACTGCAAAAATACTACACTGAATCAGTGCAATGAGTGCAATGCAATACCTCGGCTCCAGAGTGTCGATGTCCCGCCCCCTTGAGAGACGCTCCGCTGCTCCTCTCCCAAATTGTAGCTGACCGCAAACAGTGCGGCAGACAGGAGGCCGGCTTGTTTTGTTTTTATGACCGAAATTGCGGAAAACAACTCGTGAAGTTTGACCCGCTAGAAGAGCGAGCTGCGCGAGAACGCTGGGACCCTTTTTCCACCTGGACCTCCGCTCTTTTTGGCCATCATGTCCCTCCGTCGTCGGACTAAACTCCCCCACTTCCTCGCCGCCTCGGCCGTATCTAGACCCACAGTGTGTAGCTAAGACCGCGCTTCATTATTGAGCATAATTTAAAAGTGTCTGGGTCAAGCTCACTGCAACACACTGCTGTAAGAGTATAACCAGGAAGCGAGGCAGGAGGGTAAAATAGGTTTAGTGCCACCGCAGCACGGGAGGGAGAATTACGTCCAGGAGCAAATGGATAAAAATAGACCGGAGGAAAAAAAAAAACATGAATCGATTATCTTGCGGACGTGTCGATGCATCGGATCGTCGGCTTTTGGATCGATGCATCGATACAAAACGATTATTATTTACACCCCTAGTGGACACCTCAGGAAAAAGCTCAGGAATAGTACTGATTGAGCACCTTTGGATTCACAAAACAAAGAAGGAAAATATAGTGTTGATGTCATAACTGAGCCAAACCCCTCCCCTTGTCTCTCCTCACTCTAGCTTATAGGTCAGACCAGAGGTAATGGCTAAAAAAACAGACAATATCCTAGAATGTGTTCAGCTGAACCTTAGATTATTATTCCAATAATTATGTTCCACCACAATTCAAGATCTGTTTTAAAATACCCTGCAACGTGATTTCCTTGGAATTATTTTTTCCAAATGTTGTCTCTCATATTTGAAGTAAACTTTATGGTGACAATTATGGACCTGATCTTTCTAATCAGTGGCTTGCCCCAATGTAGAAGTTAAACTTTAGCTTCAGTTTTCTTCACCTTGCTAGTATCTTTCAACACCCTACATACTCAAATATAATATACCTCAACTTAAAATAGCATACTCCCACTGAGAAAAAATAGGCACTAAATTAAGCAGCCTGATGCAAGCAGTCCAGTAAAGGAAAAGAACAGTGAATGATTTGTTATGCCAGGAACTTGTAGGTCTGCCCATAGGTTCCAGATGGTGTAGGTGGTGGCATTATGAGTGGAGTAACAATGTTTTCAGGGAGCTTTTAACGCATTTGGCTCTGAGTCAAAACTGCAAGTTGTCCAGTCCTGGAACAACCTGGCATGAGTTGCACCCACCTGTCCTGTCATTTCTCCAATGTTGTAGGATTTTTCCACCACATGCAATCTAAAATAAAATGCATCCACATGTCTACAGGGAATTGTCCGTGTCCCTTACTGTTTTGGCTAGCTGTCAGATTTTCCAGTAACTGCCTGATAACATTGCTTTATTACCTGTAATACCAGAACTTGCCCTCTCGAATGCTTCTATATGTTCCAGCTTTTTAGAAATTGAAATGTATTACCAAGAGCTGGTCTGCATTTTTCTCTGGGAGCCTAACTTTAGCCAGTTTATGAAGAGTAAAGTATAGGGAAAAAAAGGAGATTGTTTTGTATTATGTTTAATATTTTATTAATAATAAACATGGGATTGCTGAATTGTTTCAGGGCATTGAGGTCAGACATATGTACTAAGTAATATGTAATAAATGACTGTTAAAAAAAGAAAAATGCAGTTCTCAGAAACAGTCAATAGCTTTAAATCTAAAAATATCTTTGAATGTTCGATCAAAGTAGAACTTGTTGTGAAAAGGACAATAAATTTGATTACCAATCTCTGGGAAAAAATAAATTAAATGACATTTTGTTAATTTATACAGTGTAACACCAAGATAGAACACATCAATTAAAACATATCCAGTGAAATTGGTTAAAGGTTTTCCATCTAAAGAAACTCAGCTGATTGCATCCAGTAATTTACTTGCAGGACACACTTCTCATGGATGATGATGTGGTAACAGTAGGTGTTTACTTGCATCTAAGGGTTAAATGTTCAAAAGAGATGGTATTATTAACTGACTTTGGAGAAATCAGAGCGGACTGTCACTTGGATTTCTGAAAGGGACTTGAACGGCACATTTGGATGTTTTCCCCTGCTCAGCGTGAACTCAGTTACTCCTTCCAGGGGGACAAGGCCAGGCATCCAGTTACAAAGGAAGGGTTCCTGCTGAAAGGCAAAGACAAAAATAATGTTAGACTCAGAGAAACAAAGGCTCAGTTTAGCCTCAGCTAAACTCAGCTTGGCAAGAGTACCCAAAACTGCTAAACACTCTGGCGTCGAGGTAGTGACAGCCCACTGCTCAAATACTCCTCCAGATAATGGTCCAATGAGCTGCAGGGAGGGACAGCGAAGACAGGGCACCACCTGGTGGTGGAGGGAGAAAAACACAAAAACAGACCACACAAAACTGGATTACTAAAACTGTTTCTCTCTCTTCACCTTGCTCCTGCTCGGCATCCTCAGTTCCTTCTTTTAAACTCAGCTGGTACAGTACATGTTGAGGTAGCTGAGACATTATTTTTGCTTTAGAGATATTAATTTGCTGCTCCCCTGTGTGCAAAAAAAAAAAAACGCTTGTTATGGCTGCTTTGGTTTGGCATCATGACAAATGTCGAGAAGAAAAAAAGTAGCATTCAACACTTGAGGAAAAACATTAAAAAAAAAACTCTGATTCTCAAACGTAAAAATGTAAGTTTTCCCAAATAAGAATATAAGAGTCAAGCTGACAGAGCTAGTCCAATATGCAGCCCACTTACGCAGCACAAATCTAGAATATATTATCTTATTATCTATGTTTTCAAGGTACTTCAATGTTGGAATAGCAACAATTGCAATCAAATGTAATTATTGAAATTTAATAGTATTGTATGGATTATAAAACACAATATGATATACAATATTGTGCATTGTGAAGTTAAGTCAATTAAAAAACACAAAAATAAACTATATAAGAATATATTTTCTCCATATTTTTTTTTATTTAATTCCTTAGTTGCTCCTACTGTTTAAGACTGGATGACTGTCTGTGGAAGAAAAGCTGCATGACCAAGGTGGAAGCTGTCAGCTGACCGAATAACTTATGGAGCTTTGAAGCAGAGGCTATTTTTAGCTGCAAATGCAACCAGGACATATACAACTGCAAGTAGCAGTGTTCATGTTTGTGGCTGTCTAGCAAATACATCCAAACTATCTATTCAAATATCATACTGTATAGTAATACATTTATTTATAAAACACTTTAAAACTGTCACAAACAAAACAAACACCAAAAAATAGCTTCAAACTATACAAAAAAAATACATTAAATGAATTAGGCTTTATACAAATTGCATAGAACTGATTTTAAAAAGCAATAGAAAACAGAAAATAGAGAAAAAAGGATCAGTTCCAATGAACAGCTGTGAAATAAGGAAGGCTCTGTCTCCTACTACACCTTGGTGTTCAAACTGAGGGGCCAAGAAGTTTAAGTACGGATTAAGGTTTTTAATGTTCATTAAAACCAACAAAATAACGAAAACTAGAAACAAAAATTCAGTTAACTGAAATAATAATAAGAACTAGATATTGCAGAAAAATGAAATAAGTGTTAATAAAATAATTATAAAATAACTAAATATTCAGAGAGAATGTTATTATTTTTCACTTGTTTCTTTATTATAATATGAGGTGTAGTTTCTGGGTGCTGTTTTCACTGTACAGCATTTTGTCAACAGTTACTGCAGTCAGGTCATATGTGTTGCTGCATTGGTGGGTCCTTATCTGGGATTTTATTTCTTTTATCTTCCGAGTTTCCCCAGAGAGGTAAGTTATATTACATGAAAAAAAGAGAAACTAGAATGATAACTGAAACTAAAGAGAAATATTTTAAAGACATTAAAACTAAATAAATTTGCTAACAAATACCAAAAACGAACGAGGAGTGAAGCAGAAATGAAAATTATTCAAAACTAGTTAAAATTAAGAAAAATTAACATTTTAATACTTTGTATGGCTGATGAAATAGAGGCACAGTCATTACAACCTTTAAATAGGAAAAATACCATTTTTCGTATTCTAGTTTAAAGATTTGAACCAGCTATAGATACTTACTATCTTTTTCCAACAAAGGAAGAACGAAAAGGATTGGCCACGGTGAAATCTCTAAGAAGGACTGGCAAAAATGGCACAACCTGGAGTCCAAAACCAACGTGGAAGTACGTAAGCATCAACAATTTATCATTAAGTCTATGAATTAGGACTTAAGAAAGTATCATGAATTGACCACTGTTTTAGGGTAAGAGGCAGCAGAGTTTCTCTTAAAATGTTTGTGGGTTGGGTCATGATTTTGGCACTGATGACTGGTTTCACCTGCCTAGCTCTGCCCAGTTTCCCATTACCGTTTATCTGATCCACCTGCCCCACCCTCTGAGCCTGCCTGTCCCTGTTCCGACCTGTTAGCCTGACTCCTGTTAGATTTCTGCCTGTGTACTGCACCTGCAATTGATTCATGACTCCATCCTTGATTTCCCTTTGGTTCCTCCCCAGACTCTTCTGATTTACTGGCTCATAATCCTGAGCACGTTCTCGAAACTGGCTTTGGCTTAGCCCTCTAGATTATCCAGCCTTCCTTCGTCTGCTCGGCTCTGGTCTCCTGCCTGTCCCCCGACCCCCGAGACCTTAGCGTCTGGGACTCTCATTTTGTCTTGTTGGCAGCAACTGAATAGAACCAACCTCTTCCTCTGGGAACGGACTGAACTTTAAGACCAGGTTATTGACTCACACATTCATTATGATCGTCTGCCAGATAGACATGGTCACTAAACGGTGTTCTCTCCCTTCAGAGGTTCCTGTCTTAGATGTCATCGCTGTTCCCTGCAGATCCGTTTCTTATTATTTTTGAGAAATCTGTTTGTCTGCCTCAAAAACTCGGTCCTCTCTTTCTGAGCCTTGAAAGGTGGCTTTTAAAATAAGCTGTTAGTCTAATTTATACTAAAAGGAATGTTTCGTGGTCCTACCTGCAGCGCATTGACCAGTTGCTGCCTCCTATTCCCAGACTGTCTGCCCAGCGAATGGTTCTCTGATCATTCGCTGTTCTCCTTCTTTCTCCCACAGTTAGACTAGAGGCTAGCCTCAGTTAGTTGTAGCCTCTTAACACTTCTCCAAAGTTATACTGTCCTTCTCCTGGCCATCCTTAGCCTCTCACATGCCTTCAGAGCTCTGACCGATCTTCCTCTGTGCTCTGTCGATGCTCTGCAATTACCTAATATTGTGTGGACCCTAGCTAAGGTTGCCCTCAGATGTGTGATGTTGCGACAATACTATCTATAAGTCTATAGATAGTATTGTCACGACAACAGTAAACAGTACCATAAATAGGGTACTGTTTAAGGAGTGGACTTTAAGGAAATGCTTTCAATTTTACCAACTGTCAAATTAAAACCCAATATATTTGCTTAAAAATGTGTTCTCCCAAATTAACAGTAGTGAGGTTGCAAGGTCAATTAGGTCCAAATGCTTTTACCTCTGATTGCATTTAGTTCAAACTCCAAAAAGTTGACCATTTTGTAATGGTAAACGCAGCCACCACCACCTTATTTGTGAAGGACAAGAACAAAAAAATATTTTAGGAGGTGCTCAAAAACTATTTGGTATTTTAAATAGTATTAAGTCCTTACTTTTACTCCAGATATCATTATCCTTTTTGTCAGGACAGCTACATTGACATAACAGGTTACTATTTCTGTATTCCATATAATCATGGTAAGGACATAAACTGTCCCTCGACTTTGAAAAGACCCAAACAGGGAAAATGTTAAATCAGTTTTCACACAATTTTTTTTTCTCTTCCTGATTCCTCTGCCCAGTGTAATTGGAGTCAGATATGTTGCAGTGTTCCCAATATCCAGAAAAGTACCATATTCAAAGGAGGATGCTTAAACTTTTTCATTGTTTGCCACCAGTGACTGAAACTGTGGTTTTGCATGGTTAAACAGGACTAAAAATGAATTAAGAAATGTATTCAGCTCAGGTCCAATTGAGTCTCAGTGATGAGAGGATGTATTCAAGCCCAGTAGAGGAAAATTCCACATTATTGCAGTAAAATAAAAGGGCAATTTATTGAACAAAGGTAGTAATACACATACAAATGCATGAAAGGAAGACATTTAAGTATTCTATATGGTAATAATTCTGAAGATGACTTGTGGAAATTTAAGAGTGGGAGTTTTTTTTATCATCTCTCTTTAGCTGCTTATCTATCAACTATGGAATTGTGAAAATTGTAATCTATCCATCTTTACCAGTCATAGTCATTATGGGGATGGTGCCTTTCTCCATGAGTCTACAGGTGATAGCGGGGTACACCCTGTAAAGTTTGCCAATTCACCACAGGGAGATAGGGATATAAAACCATGAACACACACACCCACACACCGACACAAATACCTAAGAATAATTTCGAGATTCCTGTCATCCTAACATTCTGTCGGGATCTGGAGATCTGCCACCTGTCTCCAGCAGAGAGCGCTGTGGGCTTCCTGAGCTGGAGTCCTCAGCACACCTGGGTATCATCAGCTCATCAGAAGACCTCCCTACATAAGCAGCAGTCAGACCTTCCTTCGACGCTGCAGTGTTGACCTAGTTTGGTTAGCGAACCTGAGCCTCTGAAATCCTAGTGAATACTATTTGCCTCTTGAAAGAAACTAGCCTTCTAACTTGTTGTTGTCTTCTTTGCTCGCAGAAACCCGACTGAAGTCTGAAGCTCTGGATGAGCATAACCTGGAAATCTGCCTGCCTGCCCACGTAAGCCAAACCTGAAGATCTCAGTCTGGATTCCTCCGTCAGTTCTCTGGGAAGAGCTAGGAAACAAACCCAAGTCCGAAAACTCTCTGGCTAGAAGCTAGACGCTGCTGCTGCTGAGCTCTCTGCTACTTCCACAGTCTCTGGACCCAACCGGTTCCCCCTCTCAAAGGATCTGTTAGAACCTCTTCAAGGTACGATCAGAATTCAACTCACTCGTCAAGCCATAACCACCTGGCTAACCAAACTCTCATCTCTCCAGATATAAGAGTAACTAGTCCCGGACCTGCACCAGAACCAGTTCCTGATTAACTCTGTGTGTGTTTCCCAAATAAACATAGTTAAACTTTCCTCTGTCTCCGTTAGTGTTCTGCATGTGGGTTTTCATTCATTAAACCAATCATGACACATTCATGTTTTTGGACAGTGGGAGAAAGCTGGAGTACCCACAGAGAAACCATACATGGAGGGGAGAACATTCAAACTCCATTCAGAAAGACCCCATTTAAGGAATCAAACCCAGGACCCTCTTATCCAGGGTTGTGAGATAGAGTAGAGATTTTCCAGCCCAGATATCACTCAACAACTGGCTCAATTAAAGGAAGTCCAGTCAGCAAGAAATGATTAATGGGTCATTATCTAAACCTAAATCTAATACGTTCGCAGTGATTTAATGAATTGTGCATTAATCAGTAAATAAATAAAAACAATAATTTTCATTGTGATCACTGAATCCGGGACTGGCCATTTTTGCCCAAATATAGTAACACCTCACTCCTGACAGCCTAGTGCCATTCTTCCCGCTTTACAAGTAAAATTAGTGGGATGGAGGAACAGGGTATGGCGGAGCCATAAATCTCTGTAGCATTGCATGGATCCACAGGGTCTAAGACAGGGGTGGGCAGTTCCAGTTCCTGAGGGCCTGTTTCCTGTACCTTTTATATGTGCCTTTGGATCAACACACCTGAATCAGATAATTAGGTGATTAAGACGACTCCGGAGGAACTGACTGCATACTGAGGAGGTAACTCAGCCGTTTGATTCAGGTGTGTTGGACAAAGGATGGATCTAAAAGTTGCTGGATACCGGCCCCCAGGAACTGGAATTGCCCACCCCTGGTCTAAGAGGATATGATCTGAGCAGCAGTTGGTGCTCACTTCGAGTTGAACGATGTCATTTGCATGAAGTCACACAGCGCATCCACAGCCTGCGCAGAGGAGGACGCAAGTGGATCGGAGGCCTTTAAAGATGAACTTTGGATGCCGATTGGCTTTGGTGTGGTTCAAAGCTGTTTGGCTGTGTCACAGGTGAATGTAAGAGAGCAATCAGTTTCTTCACTTCCGCCTAGGCTCCATTCATTGAAGATTTCCAGAGGACTTAACCATTGAAAATCACCAGAGCTATAGTTTAACTAGTTAAAGTGAAAAAAAAAATTAGTTATTTCACCTTCCGATTCATGATCCTCCACGGACGGGTTCATCATTGGATTGCCAAATTGAAGAGGGAGGATGTACCATCAAACCTTTGGCCAGAGAAAAACATTGTAATATGTTGCCAACATTTGGAAGATAGCAATCTATTTCTAGTCTTTTGCATTAAACCTTTTCATTATTTGCCAACAGTAAACCACCAGTATTTTCTTTTTAACCTTTCTTTTATTCTACCTCGATGGATTAAATAAAGACTCGATCCTGAAATTACTAAGATATTATTTTTTATATTCTATCCTTGAAAACCTAGGCCAGCTGGCAAACAATAGAAATAAAGGGATATTTTTGTCTTTAATTACTAATGTCTAAGTTTTGAAAATGTGTTTTATGGCTTTAGACAATTAATATATATTATAGACCCTTCTAAAGTGGCTGTCTAAGGCCTCTCCAGGAAATGGGCGGCAACTAGATGAGGAGAGGTGAGTTTACTAAAAGGCGAGAGTTTCTCTTTTTAAATTGGAAGAAAACACCTAATATTCATTAGAAATCTAAGCTCTTTGGAGCTAAAGGCATTATTTCATGATATATATGCTTATAGTTGACTTTGAAAGGCTTAAAAAACATCAATGAATAAAAGACACGAGTATCACATCTCTGCTAGGATTTTTCAATGTCTTTCACTCTCTTATTACATCTCTGAAAACATATCTCTAACACTAAACCTTTCAAGGCCTTTCTTTATCTTGTGTGAAGGGGAATCAACACATAAATGAGGATAAAAAAAATCAAATTGTGCTTTGCTGCCAGGGTTAATTTGAGTTTATGAAGCTTTGGAAAGTATCTAAAACTGATTTAATTTTTGACATCGGTTATAAACATCTGCAAGCTCTGTATTTTCTGAAGTCTGAATTAGTGGAACACCTGTTTCAGCATGAACAATGTTGAATCCATTAGCACAGGAGAGGCTTGGTACCGTGTCTCAGCGTGGGAGTGTGTTATTTTATTTTGATGTCTGTACCAAAGAGTCATCCCATTTTCCAGACTGTATGAGGCTGTACAATATCTAAAATGGAGGGGGGAAAAAATAATGGGATCCTTTTTTCCACCTTTTGTCATGAGTAAAAGCAAGCTGATAAAAGACTCCATTTCCTTTGAGGTCACATATTATTCAGACCGTCCTTGAAAATGAGACTAAGATATAACCTGTCATTTAAAGGTTTTATGGGATTTCTCACTCCTTGCAGCATTTAAGCTCTGCCATAGTTAAATCATCTTGGTCATTGCCTCATCTGTAAACCTTTTATTCCATTTGGTGAATATGTTTAATCACGTTGATATTTTCCATAATGTATATATATATATATATATAGAAAAACAGAATTAAGAATTTGTTGAAGAACCAGGGAATGAACCAGTCACATTTATTTAGCAGTCTTAAGATGAGCCATGATTCACCCATACTAGATTAGTGAGGTGGCAGCTACACCGCATCTTACCTTACAGGCTGACTTCTTTATGTGTACAAGAGCCGGCCCGGATCTAAAAACCACATGCAGTACTATTATTAATTAACACAACACACAATGCAATCTCCACTAAGCCTATAATTGAGGATTTAACGAGGACAAGGTCTGCAGTGTTCAGGCTCATAACACACGTGTAAGGATGTTCAGTGGCCTAAATCACTGTGTTCAACTCATTATGTATATTTCAAATGAAAGTATTCTTTAATATCCAGTTGGAAATCGAAGAGCGGTTGCGTTTTTACCAGTTTAAATTCAGTTGAAAAATACTTTATTGATTCCAGAGGGAAATTAAATGTCAACAATCTTGCTGGTTATTTTAATTGATGTAGTCGATTGTAGTCTTTTATTCTTGTAGGCACTGAGGCTCTAGTGTAGCAGTCCCGTGATGGTAATAGCATTTGTCATGTTCCTATTTCTTCTGAAATCGACACCGGTCTCCATTGTGTTATTTACAATTGAAATACATAATTGGCCCGAGTTGGTGGGAAGATGGACGGAACTGTAAACAGCTAATCCTGAAAGAACACCTGTAAAAAACTGCACAAGATTTGGGATTGAGGGTGTGGTTGACCTTCCAGAAAGAACCCACAGCTTAAAGCCAGAGCTGCAGTGGGAATGTTTATATATAGTTAGCAAAATGGCTTTATGTTAAATTAAATAAACAACCCATTTTGAGGGATATTTTAAAAGACATTGTATTTAAAGAAATGGGGAATCCTTTAACCACTGTGAACTAAGCAGTTAAACTTAAAATGGTTACTTTTTAAAGGGGGTATTTATAGAATTGATTTTTGGTTATTTTTTAAAATGTTTTTAAAGTTTTATGATTGATTTTTAATTAAATAGTAGTTTATTTAATTTAAAATATCATTTACTGCAGTTTAAGTCTAGGTATGGTGGGTTTTTGGGAGCAATAAAACTTTCTTGTAAACCAAACTGGGGGCCCAGCAAGAACAATTTGGAAACCGCTGCTTTACATCTGTTAAAGGTAGTAAATAATCACATTATTTGATACCTTTTAAAGTTCTGTTTTAGTAACTGCCTCTGGTAGCATACATGATTTTGTTTTTTGGTAGTTCAACAGTACTGCAGGTAAATAACACCAAGTCTGTTTATGCAAACTCATCACGCTTGGAGCTGGGCTTCTATTTAGGGTAGAAATGGGGTATTATCAGATTATATAGACTTACAGTAGTAGTCATTCAAAATTGATCTCTTCCATGGCTGGTCCCCTACAATTCCTTTTTAAACATCAATCTTTGTACTAGAATATTCTTACTGTCATGATTTGTGGACATTAGGTTCAAAAGAGAAGTACTTTCTCCTGGTCAGACCTTGTAATTCAGTGAAAGTCAGAGTTAAAAAATATGCACGCCCAGGAGAAGGGTTGGGTCCCTCCACTGGCTGGAAGTGGGCTGCCATTTGACTGGCAGTTGACTAAGAACAGCCATTTTGAATGGGTGCTACTGTATTTTGTTATCTTAAACTGGATTTTGGTATTTTTGGTAATGTTGCTATATACCCCAAAAAAGGGGCCCTGTAATGTATGATGATGAATTTCAACACTGGTGGCTCAATGCGGGCAATGGATAAAGGCATCAACTTCCCCAACAGAGGTGTGGAAATAAAGAGGGCAAGTCAAAGAGGCGTTTTAGTTTAAATGTTGGTGTACCCCAAAGCGGGAGGTTAAGCGGCCAAACCAATTCAATTCAGTTAATTTATGAAGTGGCAATTCACAATACATGTACTCTCAAGGCGTTTTACAAAAAAAAAACATAACCAGATCATCCAGTCCAATTGATTCAAAGTTTTCTATCTAAGGAAAACCAGTTGATTGCATTGACTCATTGAATCGAAGGCAATCCCTCACACTAAGCATGCTTATAGCGACAGTGGAGAGGAAAAACTCCCTTTTAACAGGAAGAAACCTCCAGCAGAACCAGGCTCAGTGTCAGCGGCCATCTGCTGAGGCCAACTGGGTTTCAAGGAGACAGACGCAGACGTACAGAAAGAAGCAGAAATACAAAGAAACCAGAGCCGCAAAAAATGATATCTAGGAAATAAATCTATTTTCCCTTGATTTAAGCAGAGAAGACAACTTGCCAATTGATTGAGGGGATTTAAATTCAAATTACGAAAAAAAAAAAAAACAGATTAAACTTGCGTCTTCCCAGAAAGCACACCACAGCTCATAAAGGATTAGTAATTATGATTTTTTTTTATCAATTTATATAATAAATAAAGAACACAGCAATGGTCTTCAGCTTGTTGTGTGACTTTTTACTAAGTTACTATCCACTCCACTCTCGGCTGCTGGAATATTAATCCCTACAAACAGAAAAAGTGGTGTTAATTAATTTTTACCAACACAGAAATTGATTTATATATCTATATAGACTGATTAATTGCCTAATAAATTGTTGCCCTTTTTGCAGCAGCATATTTTTATCCTTCAGTGAGAAATAAAATTCAAAGCAGACCTGATCAACCTTGCTCTCTGATGGCCGAATGAAACCTGAGGTCACCCTGCTGAGCATAGTGGTCCAAAAACTTTTCAATATATTTTAGGTTCATTATTCAGTCTTTTTTGTATTCATTTGATTTTCATCTACCATAATGTAAATGGTAAAATGAGATTAATGAGGTGTTTTTTTTTTTTAACATCAGTGCCACCTGTCATCGGTGATCATTTGAAGCCGCTTATGAAAAAGTCCCACAAGGCTTCAGTGAGTGAAAAGGAATACCAATGTTGAAGGACCGAGACATCATGTTATAAATCAACCAAACGCCCAACCTGTATGAAGAAGAGAACTATAAATTTAGATGAGAAATTCTGTACATTGATCCAGACTGTTGAGATGATATAGAGGAAGAAAGTTGTCTTTTCTGCATGTTTTCCACTGAATAGCAGGATTCCTCCTCTTTTTTACCGGACATAATATTAAACGTAAGGCAACTTTCATGGATTTGCTGGGTCTTTCCTAAGGTAGCTGGATTTTGAATGATTTTTATGCTGTTACAGGGTTATAGGAGATGAGAGAAGATCTTCATTTCAGTGCACATCTTTGAGTTGGAAGACTAAACATGTTTTATGTTTTACAGGGTGCTCTGGAAACTACAACCCATAGTGTTAAACATACAAATCTGGGCCTGTATTCACAAAGATTCCTCTAAGAAAGCTCCTAATTTAGCCCAAATATTTCTCCTGATTCGGTTTTAGCTTAAAGGAATCCACGACTATTTAAACACGGTGCCATAAAAATGTTATACATTTCAAATGTAAAACATGCCCCTGGATGTTTATTAAATCTACAAGACTCACCTCTGCATTTTGGTCCTTAAAAACCTCCACTTAACCTTGACACAGATACTGTGTTATTTTTTTTTACCAATAGAGGTAACCATTATTTCTACCTGCACAATGCATGCTGGGTTAGGTCTCACTAAACTGGAACATACAGTGGAAAAAAGGAAGGCTAACATTACCAGAGGGTTTTTTTTTTTCTTGTTTGACAGGTCTAAATATAGAGAACACCTCACTGCATCGCTGTCTGAAAGTTTTTTATGAACCATTAAACATAAAACATCTGTTGGAACAAAGAGTTGTGATCTGTTTGTTTAATATATCAACAAGCGATAACACCATTAGAAAAATCTAGCATGAAATCAACATCAAATAAAAAATAATGAACGAGTATTTTAAAGCAGATTCTTGGTTCTCTTTCCTCTGCTTATTATTATTTAGAGTTTTCTTTATATTGATATTATTCTGCTTACAAAACAATACACACATACACACATACACACACATATATATATATATATATATATATATACTCGAAAATTTTATCAGCACCCAGAACCGAAGTGAAATGTTCGGTATCTATTCTTTGCCTGCTTTGTGTGTCAACTGTCACGCCTGCTTGGCGAAAGAGCGGCTGGCTGGCAAAAGCCAGGGAAGGCTGGACCTGTTTCAATTCATAGCCAAAACTCTTCTGCCTCCTTATTTTCATGGACCTGGTCCAGGTACACCGAGTCCTTTCAATATAGTACAGCTGCTGAAATTGACCAAACCCATAGTAATGTCTGTCTGTCAGTCTGGTCTTTGTTTGAAGACAATTCACTTCCCATCCAGGAAACTTTTCTATTGAAAATGTCAAAAATAGCATTGAGTTCAAGGCTTTATAGAGTGGACCAAAACAAAGCCGTGTTTGTGGCTTAGAAACATGAAAATTGAACCTGGTGAATGGGTTTGCCCATTTGGAATTGGGGATTGTTTGGTTTTGTTTGCCTGTAATACCCCAAACCTGTCTATGTCTCTGAAAGGGGGTCAGTAAAGGGAATCGTTGGCCTGGCTGAACAGACGAGGTGCTCTGTTGCCCTGTAATGGGCAACAGAGCACCTGTCCATGTTACATGTTAATCATCGTTTTATTTAGGGTTAGCTTGGGAAGTTTCTTGTAATGTAGTTTTTTTTTTTTGCTTCCATAAAAATGTGTTAATATACAAACAGTATAATGTATATTATATTTAGCATAAGTTGCAGCAAATTAGGTCAGTCATAGTTGAGAGAGGTAGATTTCTTTGAAATGTTGAACACAGTGTTAAACCTACAGTAGCTACGTATGATTTATTTGAAAGAAAAAATTTGGTTGCTAAAGTGTTTTCCTTAAATAAACCTGCAGGGACATTGCTTTGGAAATTTTTATTGATTTGTTTTTTTAAATCTATTAAATGTAAAGAAAATATTGTTTATTTATGCATTCACATTTGGAAACTCTAATTTATACTACTTTAATTTATATTTCATTCTTACTTTTAAAAACTATTAGAAGTAATTTAACATTTTGTGGATTTTATTTTATTTTTCCTTTAGGGCCAGAAGTCCAAAAAATACAAATTAAATAGGTTATGAAGTGTCTTTGATAATGTTTGTTAATGTTTTGTCAATCTTTGTGGTAATATTATACCCAAATTTTAAATATCTTTAGTTTTCTTAAACTTTAGTACTTCTAAATGCAAGCCAAAAATAAAGAATTTTGGAATAAATCTGACACTTAAAGTATTGTAAATATGATTTTGCAGATAGAAAAAGATATTCATTTAGAGTTAAATTACGGTCTTAAAGGTTGATTTTTGGTTAATGTTTGCATTTGATGGTGGATCATCCATTAAACACTCATGCTTTCCTGTTCATTTAACCAGTGTTTAAAACTTCTTAAAAATTCAATGCTGTTATGTGGTTGTATTTTAATGATTGAAAGCTTCTAATAAATGTAAAATAACACATGTTGTTAAATGTAAGTAAGGGTAGATTTAACATTAATATACTCTGTATTATGATGTATTAATCTAAACCTAAGGTTGATTTAACATGCAATTGTTTATGTCATCAACCTTCTTTTTGAATGCTTTAAACATTGCTGCCTAACCATATTTCAACATTTATTAACTCATATTTTGCTCTTGCCAAAACAATTGTATTTTGACAACATAATGGAAGTGAGGACCTTTTCGACCATTCATTTGATGCATGTTTCTGAAATAGCACAATTACAGTTTTCACCCTTTTTACTAGAAACTGACATTTTATGATGGTTTTAAATTTGCTGTAATGGCTGAAACCTTTTCTGCTCCTACTGTTAAAAATTAGGCTTACTTACCAGAACCACTCTAGATAAATGGAAGCCATCAGTTGTCGAGTCATCAAGACGTGCCTAATTCGGTAAGCACTTCATTAAGACGACATCTAACCATCCGCTCTCCCTCAGCATAAACCGTGATGTGTCACAGATGTGGAGTTCATAGCTCCTTAAGATGCTTTCATCAGCACTCAGATATATTGGATTCAATGTCAAGGTCAATGATGCTCATGTGGTCTGAATGTAATCAGATTTTGATAGATTTGAACTCCTCTGGATTAGATTGACAGGATCAGATATTTTTGCTTTCACAGCAGAAAAACACTGAACAAGTCAAAAGTCCCACACCTAGCCTGGGCTAACTTTGCTATAGCTGCTAAGTTGTCAAACTTGTCCGAGGAATTTGGGATTCGGCAAGAAATCTAAAATCCCTTTTCAATTCTATATATTTATGTAATCAATTTGCACCGATGTCATCTTAGGACAGTTTGAAGAAACAATTGAATCAGATAATCTTGAAAGATGGATTTTAAAAGCTTCTATTTAAGAATCCCTGCTGGTTGTATTGAGTGACTGACTTTGAACGACTAGCCCCTCCTGAATGAGAGAGTAGCAATATTAGTAATTTTCTTTCCTTTTTGTGTTGACTCTGTAAGAAACCTCATACATTGAGCTTGCATATAGCGAGAGTGGAGAGGAACAACTCCCTGACTTTCCTTTCTAACAGGAACAAATGTTTCTGAAACTAATACAGTTTTTACCTTTTATTTCAATCAGATGGTTATGGGTATTTTTCTTTATTCTTATTTCTCTGTACTACAAGAAAACTGAACTCCTCATCCATTTATTTATAACCCTATGCTTGGACTACTATAATTCTCTTCTGTCTGTAATGCCACAAAGAAGTTTGTTTTTAGCGCTGCAGATGGTGCAAAATGCTGCTGCTTGTGTTTTGACAACAACAGGTAACATGAGCATCATTGGCTTCCTGGTTAGGCTCGAGTTGTCTTTAGGGTGGTAGGCTTCATAGACCTGTCCCTACCTATTTAAATGATCTTGTCCGTGAATGTCACATGTTTACATGTCGTTCTCATCTTATGCATGTTGAACACATTTTCCACTTATGATCATGTGCCCCACATATTAAGATTTAATTTAAATCATGTGGATATCATTAGACTGTGCTATGTGTAATATACTTAATACATTTGTGAAAAATTCAAAATATTTATTTGTATGTTTTGTTGTGTATTTTGGTGCAACAATATGTCTACTTATGTAAATATGATTATGAAACAAATCATAAGTTCAATAATGTGTTTGAGAAGAGAAACAAAAATGAGAAAGTGATTGTCAGTATTATTGACATTATTAATACCCTGAGTTAATCGGCAGTTATCAAAATCAAGATTTTATGGAAGAACATTATGAAAACAAATTCTATTCAAGGAGTTATTCAATAGTATTAGTAAACATCAGCATTGAAATGCAACCTAACTAAAGAATTTAAATATTTGAACAATTTTTGTAAGTTGATTAAATAAAGAGCAGGGATGAGAGATGCGGGTGGCATTGGTAGAAAAAAAAACAAACACTTTAAGTATTTATTGTTTTATCTAAAGGATAAAGTTGCATTATTATAGTACAATGACATTATCCTGGTAGGATAGGGCACCTGGCAGAAATCATTGTATTTCCACATTGCTTCCACATTCATTGCAGTTGAGGGGTTTGACATTTGTCAGAACACCCTGAACAGATCACCCACACAGTAAAACATAGTGGGGACAATGCCATATATCTTTTAATTATCAGGCTCCTCTCCTGTCGAACCAACTGGCTGGATGTGCTCTCTTCATCCTCTGACATGGGAGCTGGCAAAGAGCTCTTCTTCCTGGCTGTGTGTTTCCTGGATGGGGCCGCCTTTTACAGCTGCTTTTTGTATCTCTGCTTCTGTCTCCTTGAACCCCAGTCGGCCTCAGCAGATGGCCGCTCACACTGAGCCTGGTTCTGCTTGAGGTTTCTTCCTGTTCAAACCGAGTTTTTCCTCTACACTGTCGCTTCAAGCATGCTTAGTGTGAGGGATTGCCTTCAAGTCATTGAGTCAATGCAATCAACTGGTCTTCCTTCGATCGTCCATCCTTTCATCCATCCAGACATCCATCATCCCACTGTCCATCCATCCAACTATTAATACATCCATCTAGCTCAAGCTGAGAAACTACTGTGTGTGTATTTATATATATATATATATATATATATATATATATATATATATATATATATATATATATATATATATATATATATAATATATATATATATATATATATATATATATATATATATAAATATATATATATATATATATATATATATATATATATATATATATATATATATATATATATAAATATATGTGTGTGTGTGTGTGTGTGTGTGTGTGTGTGTGTGTGTATTGTTTTGTAAGCAGAATAATATTCCGTAAAGAAAACTCTAAATAATAATAAGCAGAGGGAAGAGAACCAAGAATGTAACATTTTAATAACGCATTACCAAGTTTTCTGTTTTTTTCTTTTTTTTTAGGTTTTGATTGCAATTAGTGGAAGGCGGAAATACACAAGCCTGCCTGATCCTATGTCAAAAAAATTGGCTTCCTTGTTATAAACCATCTGTGATTAACACTGTGCATTGAAAGGCTAAGCTTGATTTCCCTTGTAACACCCAGGTCAGATTACTGCCAGGCCTCTAGAATCTAGAAACCACTGATATAGAACTTGTCAGCAACACAGAATTCTCGAGAGCAGACAGGGAACAGAGTCACTGGTATCTCCAGAGTGAAAAAAGGTTAGGAATGTTCTGAAATTCCTCCACCAAGATGCAAAAGATGAATTACTATTTTCAGGAGTTGATGGATGGCAGTTGTTGCAGGTACGCGTGGGATGAGTGAAGAGAATAATCATAAAGACAGGAAACCTGCAGAAAACTGCAGGGCCAGCCCATGTTAGCTCATGTTTAACTTTCATTGCCCCCTTCACTCTGTATATCAACAAATTTATGAAAACAAAGAATATAATTGGTTTGAGCTCTGCACTGAGATAAATTAGTGGCATAAAGTTTGTTGATATATATATATTTTTAGATAAAAAATAAATGTGATAGAAAAATTTTTTTAAAACTGAAAGAAGATTATGACCAGAAAAGTATTTTGAAACTGAAAATAAAATATAATTCGACTACCAGTATCTTCTAAATCTGCAGCCACAGTGATGCGACAGCAGGTTGAAATTGAAAATAAATGAAAAAAATAAATATGAATGTCAAAAAAACAAATGTGTAATAAGTAGTGTTGCACCAATACAGATATCAGTATCTAAAATTGTGGTATCGGCGACTACCAACAAATATCATTTTATATTCAACTATTGTCACCCATTCCTGGAAGGCAATACAAAGTTCTACTGGATTCACTTTGTATTAGTCTTTTTCCTTCTTCACAAAGGTAGGCAGCAGCTTGACAAAACCATGATGGCAATTATTTTACATCCAAGTAGAATGCATTTCTTCATATATGCACACACACACACATCAATTTCATAAATTTTCAACAGACGGTATCGATATAGTATCAGTATCAGCCGATACTGCACAGCCAGGTATTGGATATCGGTATCGGGGCCAAAAAGTGGCATCGGCTCAACATTAATAATAAGTAGTTTTTTCTTTGTAGTTTAAAATCGTTCTTTTTTTTTGTAACATATTATTTGGTTTGAATTACTTTTTTTTTCAGTTTAAAGAACCTTTATGGCCATAGAAAAAAGTTTTATATATGTTTTTTGGATATATTCTCAGTATTTATATCTTTAAGTGGGGTTAAAGTTTTGCTTTATTTATGCTAATTTTTTTTAACTTACTATTACTACTAAGAGCTGATTTGATCAGTACTTTTGAGATGAATAATGTTAATTCAATTATTATTTCTCTTTAACCCTAAAATTCAGAGGCAGGTCAGAAATGATGCTGTGAATGTATTTGTCTTTGTAGCAAGTCAGCAGGCCCGGAATCTGTTCTAATGAACCATTATTAACATATATTTAAGTTATTGTCTTTTATTGTAGGTTTTGGGTTTCTACAGGGGGAGTGTTGGCCCAGAGGGTAAGAGCAGTATGCTTGTGCTCTGAGAAGGTTGCAACTACCCAGTTTGATCCCCACAGCCTGCACTCTGGTTCCCTGAGCAAGACCCTTAAACTCACACTGCTCCCCAGTTGCCGCACAATGGCAGCCCACTTCTCCCCAAGGGGATGGGTTTAACGCAGAGGTATATTTCTCAAATGAGAGATCAATAAAGATCAATTATTATTTCAGGTGGGAGAAGAGTGACCCGCATTCACCTTTTAGATTAAACGTCTCATTGTTGCATAATGTTTCCAGCAGAGCTCATAGATTGCATGTTTATTTCTGGATTTAAATGAATGTTTTTTTCTGCTTTGGAACCAGTTCTGCATTTTATCAGTATGGCAGATATCATGTCTGCTTTGAAGGCTAGGCTTCAAATTTTCAATTTTGTTGAATGTAAACCTTGAAGGGGTTTAGCTTATCATGTTATCTGTCTAGCTGTACTGCTATAGGCTCTATCCTACCGTTTTTCCATTCATTAGCAGTTGTAGCTGCCTCTAACACAATTTCCTTTCGGTTTCTCTTTTCTCAACAAAGAAGCTCCACCAGACACTTCTTTTCCCTCTCTCTACATGTTACACACTCAGCCAGTGGAGGCTCTAGAGATTTTTATCTGCATCTGCTAAAGGGAGGCTAAGCATTGCAGTGCTATGTAGCATCATTTGCTCTTACTGTACATTTTTTTGCAAGATGCCAAAAAAAACAGGGCACTCACCACTCTTACATCTGCTAAAGTCAAAGTGGATAATTAATATGTCTTGTTATGCTAACTAAATAAAACTTATAAACACAATTATTAACTGTTATGTGAAATTCACATTATTTTTTTTAAACCCAAATCTTGTAAACATCTGGTGAGGGGGAGTGTTGGCCTAGCGGGTTAGAGCAGTGGGCTCCTGCTCTGATAAGGTTGTAAGTACCTGGTTCGGCAAGATGCTTAACCCCACACTGCTCTTCGAGCGCCGCACAATGGCAGCTCACTGCTTCCCAAGGGGATGGGATAAATGCAAAGGTAAATTTCTCTAGTGTGAGAGCAATAAAGTTAAATTATTATCTCATGTTTGATTATCAATGAGTTAAATAATAATACATCTATAATTATCTATATTCTATGTGATAATTCACGGAGAAGAAATTCATAAAAATGTTCCGCTGAATATAAAAGCACCAGTTTAGGACATATACTTATCATATAAAGCTCTCCGCAATGGTTGCACAAGATGATTTTTTGTCCCACTTCATATTTTTTAGGTTAAAGCAAAGTTGAGAAATATTAGAAGAAAAGATACAAATACTTTGAAATTAGGGGATACAAATCACGTGAAATAATGCCAACAAAGCCCCACTTTGTAGCCTGTATCCGCAGCTTGAGACATGTTCCTTAGGTGAGAGTTGCGGTGCAGTTTCTTTATCAAACTGATGGAGCAGCTGTCTGACTCAGCTCCACAGATTCCTGTTTCCACCTGTTCTGTGCGGAGAATTTTGTAGTTTCTTTATTGGACATGTACAATAAAAATAAAGGTTAATAAAGTTTCCTGGTGGAGATGGGGAATTGGTAAAGGGGAGGCTGAGGGCATAAGTGACAGCAGTTAGTGCTTGGATTGTCAATGCATTTTACATCAGACACAAAAAACAAGGATATCAACACATTTTTTATGATATTCCCAAAGCTTCAGTCCTGACTGGATCAAAATACGAGGGGCGTTCAATAAGTAATGCCCTTGGCCCAATTCCAGTTGTTTGATCTAGCTTAAATTTTGTGTTTGCAATCATTTATATCTCTATAGATTAAATGGTAAATTACAGCTCTGAACTAATTGCGGTTTCTGATTTACAGGCTCTTTAACGGAGTCAAGTCTGAAATGAAGCCTGTTTAATGTTGAGCAGTGATCCAGTTTTTATATTTGAAATAACACACTCCAGGGGAGACTTTTGATGAAATGAATGTAACTGTCAGGGAGCAAGCTGTAAGGCAAAAGGAACACAGGAGTGTCTAGAGTTACATCTCTAGATTTAGTTTAAAGATTCTGGTCAGTTTTTCTTTCCTCTCAGGATCACATCTGATAGTAAGATTTAAGGACACTGGGACAAGGACTGCCCTCACTCTGGATCCGCATAAGCCATGGACACATGAAAGATATGCGAGGCCCAGGGGACCAGGACAACCAAGGAGCAGACTGACTGAACTCAAATAATAGGGAGGTACATCAAAGAGTAATGAAAGGACAAAAGGACCAGCGAACTCTAGCTACACGTCGAAAGAATGCAACACTAAGGAGCGACCAGCAGATGGACAACCGAGAGGACCAGATGTGATGAAAGCATCACAGGGGGGAATGGGATCCCTCTCCAATTGAATTAGATAAGTCAAACACTACATACTACAATAGGATTGGAATAATATGAATATTATTTTCAATGATTAGTTGATATTTGCTGATAAGAACACTAATTGTGGTTTTTCTGTCTTACTCATTTTGAGGGGATGGATTGTAAAGACCTGTGACCCCAGGCATAAGACTGCAAACCTTCGACTTCTGACTGCAAAATCCTAAAGGCGGGAACCGGTGATCCTGTGTTCATGCCTTTAAAAGCTAAGGACAGAGCCCTGAAGTGAAAGAACTATATTTTTGATTTTTTCAACAGGAAAGAACACAACACAAGTATTGATTATTCTTGTATTCTGCAAATATAAACCTGATGATTGTAACATGCCATTGCTTTGCATTATAACCTGTATTACTGTTTTATTATTTCACTTTGTAAACCATCCATAGCAGGCTGTTTAGAGGAGTACTGACTGACTGACGTCTGACTGACTTTTATTATTAATTATGATACCTAGTAATGGTTAGTTAATGGTTTCATTTAAAGGTTTATATCCCCCAACTTCCATCCATATCAGGCTGTGTCCGTAACGTTAATATTACGTTTTTTTTCACTTAAACTTCACACACATGTAAGTGCACTTAGTCGCGTAGTATTCACATCACCATGTAACATCACAAGTATTTCATCTG
The DNA here is from genome assembly GCA_030533445.1 of Cyprinodon diabolis. Taxonomy (NCBI): domain Eukaryota; kingdom Metazoa; phylum Chordata; class Actinopteri; order Cyprinodontiformes; family Cyprinodontidae; genus Cyprinodon; species Cyprinodon diabolis. The sequence goes on from CM060082.1 coordinate 5,589,155, forward strand.
CAATGAACTACAGGGGGGAATGTAGTAGCAGTTTTGTTGTCTTATATCATATCAGAATCAGAAATCAGAAATCAGAATCAAAATGTATCCTACAACATGGCCCTATAGTTACTTAGCAACAAAACAGTACATCTTGAAGTTCAAGTATGAGTCTTAGCAATAATAAAGTCTCTGATGCTGTAGAATATAAATATCTGGCTGGCTTGCCAAACATGGAAGCACTTGTACTGCGTTATGTAGTGCTGTTTCTGACCTTATGCCCACTTAGCAACAAAGAGAATGTAACATGTAAACAGAGAGTCTACAAGCTGGGAGTCACGTACGAATCTTGGCAAAAACAGGGTTCTTACTGGCTCACTCGCACGCAATCAGGTCATGAGCTAAGAGATTTCCAGGAAGAGCGTCCAGTCGTGCACGTGCATCCACACAGTGCGATGTGGAGCCAATAAAAGGCCGCCCACAATGGATTGAAGGTGGGGGAAATAATAGATGTGAGGACATAGCGCTGAATGTATGAAGTGTTTAAGACAGCTGTATGAATTCGGTTTTGTAAATAAATGTTCCACCCTTCGGATGACGATGGTGTGAATCAAGGCCTTCTTTCTGTCTTAAGAGAATTCTACCAATGAGCTTCCACAGAGGTAATTTAAAAAATGTCGGCTTTATTGACGCCCCTAAAAAATGAACAAAATACAAAACAATGCAAAAATCAGCCGGCCTTTCTATCTCTTCTTTCTTTCATCTTTTCTCTTTTTTTCCCTTTCTTCTTCTGTTTTTCTGCTCTATTTACATTGCAGTGTCCATATAAACTGTAAAACTCCCTGCATAATTATAATAAAGCAATTTATATGCATGAAACAAGTGGAGCAATATGGCAATTGCCATACTGCTACACTTGTGAAAGTAAAATCTGTTTGGCTCTTTTTTGCATATAGACAATTATTCTTATTGCAACATTTCCAGACAGGACACTGTTAAAAAAAAAAAAAAAATCAGCCAGCGCATAAAAGAGGTCAACTGAATCTAACAATACTTAACTTTTAAGTTAGCAAACAAAACAAATTTAACTAAGGAAAAATGACCCAACACAATAACACATCAGGGTTACATATATAGCGGTTTGGCCAAACCAAAGAACAAACACAGGCGAAAACAAGATGGCTGACAATTAACTAAAGCAAACATTTAAACTAACTAAATCCAAATCCCCAGATAGTTTAGATGTACATAGTAGGGCTTATCGAGCCTTTGACCAGTATTAGGCCCATTGCCACGCCTTTGCTTGTCAAGAAATATGTTCATCTCCCACCATGGCAACTCAAACAAAGGAAAGAAATGTTTCAACACCATAACAGCAGGGCAAGATAAACCATCCATCCTCTGTCACACTTATCCCAGCTGGGGTCTCAAGGGGTGCTGGTGCCTATCTCCAGCTGTCTATGGACAAGAGGCAGGGTTCACCCTAGACAGGTCACAGTTCATCACAGGGCAACACAGAGACAAAGAACCATTTACGCACACAATCACACCTAACGAGAATTTAGAGAAGCCAAGTAACCTAACAGTTATGTTTTTGGACTGTGGGAGAAAGCCACACATGCACAGGGAGAACATGCAAACTCCATGCAAAAAGACCCTGAGCCGGGGAATTGAACCCACAACCTACTTGCTACAAGGCTGCAAGGCAGTGCTACTCACCGAGCCTGTGAGGAAAAGAGCCAGCCAAGCATGAGGACACAGTGGTGATGGTCAAGAAAAAATGGGTTTTATTTCCCCAAAGTAACAAGAATCCAAAAAAAAAAAGATTTCAGGGCCCTTAAAGAGATCAAATGAGGAGACTAACTAAGCGCAAAAAATATCAAGCTCAAACATCAAACTAACTGAACAAACAAAACTGACCTGACACACAGCAAACAAAGGGGACTTAAATACTGGCTGATCAGACCAGACTGACACACTGAGGAAGAGGTAGGGAGAACATCTACACAAATTTAACAAAAATAACTAAACAGTTAGCTTGAGGATTAAACTTAAATGATAATCATTAAACAAATGAACAAAATGATCAAATCACAAAAGCAAGAAGAAGAAATTATGCAACATATTTAAAATGTGGAGTTCATGGTCTTCCCCCATAGTGGAACTCCAGATGGTACCACACAATCGGTCCATGATTATGTCAGCCACATTCTCCCAGTTGACGGCACTCCCACAACACCAGAAAAGACGGCACAAAATATATTAAGCATTTGACAAAATTAAATATACAAAAGTTAACCAAATGTGCACGCTACAATTGGAACTAATGTCTTCCAATATTGTCAAAACAAAAAAAAAACAATACATTTATGCAACTGTGTGTTAAAACTTATAATGAAAAAGTTGTTGTGTGTGGGATTACTGACCATATGATCATCACAGTGCCACTAAGCAGCCCACAAGATAAACCAAATTAAAAAAATGTAAAAAAAAAAATAAATAAAAATATTACCACTGTGGGGCTCCAGCCTCCACACTAACTTATGGTGATCATGCTCATATGGTTATATGATGGGGCAACAAAAACTCTGACCTGACTGAGTTCAAACACCTGTACGGTGAGGAAAATAAGTATATGAACATCCTGCTATTTTGCAAATTTTTTTGCAAAGGGGTCTGAAATTCTCATTGTAGGTGCATGTCCACTGTGACTGACATCTAAAAAAAAATATATATATATTTTTATTAAGTCATAGCATCCCAAGATAAATCTAAATTAGGATGTATTCATCAATTTGATATTATATTACATTTGGTTGTTGATATTTTGCATTAAAAAACAACCAGTTTAAATTAAAAATCAATTCACAGCTGTCAACTCTCACCCATTGGGGGTGAGACTCACCCATCTCAGTGTCTTCACACACTCTCACTCCATATTCCCAATTTCTCACACTAAAAAATGCTGAATAGAGTGAACAACAAAGACAAGTACCTGCAGAGAGTTTTGCATTTATTGCAATTTAACGTAAATGACATCAGGGGGTAACGCTATTTGACGGGCCTGTAAACCCCGTCAGATAGCGTATATATCCATCCATCCATCCATCCATCCATCCATCCAGATTTCTCCCTTTCCCCATATAGGCTAACATTTGATCGTTCACGCTCTCCGTAGTTTCCCTGTGGCGGTGAATCGTTCCGCCTGCGCTGTGCGGAGATGCAGGGGAAACCGTATCTGATGGGGAAACGCAGCTCAACGTAACACCGGTTTTTCCATCTGGAAAAAGCTGTTTTGCTGCTGGAGTCCTCCTCACTCTCCATCTCTCTATGTGTGCTGTACTTTAACACCCACCAGCGGAAACACCCACCTACCCAACTAATCTCACTATACATCAGCCAATCTCATCCTCCCCTCTCTCATGACAAAGCGCGCACGAGTCCTATCATGAAAAAGGTTCATTGTGTGACCTGAGTAACGTGCAGTACCGGGGCGTCAGCAATGGTAACTGCATTAAAGTTATAGTCAAAGTACTAAGTTAGATTACCTCGTTACTAAAAACAGGTAGAGGAAACAGGTAATGCCGTTACTTTCAACACTATTACTCCCATCACTGCCAATGACTTATCCAACGTATGCCAGCGTTTTTTGCCAGATTTTTCATATGTTTGGCATATGCTGGTCTAAATTTTCAAGGTGGGACAGGGTCTGAGTTAGAAAACATTTTGCCCACTGGCATTATAAGAAGAATCTCACTGTATTTCATGACAGCCAGGACCCAATTTAGCTGCAAATAACTGGATTTAAACCTATTGTTCAATTGAATTCAAAGGTAGTTTATTGATCTCCTTTTTGTAATTATTCTTATTATTAGTTGTGTTTTTAATATAATTGCTTCTTTTAATGATTATCCTAAAGTATTTGGTCTTGCCATTATGCCACTGCAATGTAATTTTCTTTCTTTTCATCCCCTCATGTAACAGCACTTTGAGTTTCCATCCACTGAAATGAGCTATACCCATAAACTTGATTTCAAAGAAAAATGAAAAAATGCTGTAGCTCATATGATTTTTTTAATGAGTTGAAGATACTGATCAAATCAAAACAAAAAGATATTTTAAAAAGGAAAATGTTCTTTTGTGAACAAAAATATAACACAAATTAGACTGAAAATTCTTCTTAAGCAAAACAACCAGAGAAGCATAAAATTTGAGCTACATCATTTTGATCTGCTAATGGGATTCATTCATTTGTGTGCACAGTACCATTTGCTCACCATGGTGTCCGTCGCTCAGAGTTATGATGGAAAAGCCTTTTAGTATTCACTGTGGTCAACTTTAATTTTAAATATGCCTCATAATCGGTAACATGTGAGCGGGACAGAACAGCCAAAACAGAAAAAAGCTGTGACAGAGAAAACACTTTGTCAAACAGCCCTATTAATCATGGATTATGTGAAAATGAACAATGTTGCCTCACTGCTGGGCAGCTATCGAACCCTGGGAGTTTCCTTACCACCTGCATTAGTACACTTGAATGGCAAGCCTAAAGCTGCCATCAATAACACAATAGTTTAGCCTCAGATAAAAATGATAGATGCACTGACTTTCCTTCAGACCCCGGTTCAGCCAACCATTTATTTTAATATTTCAGCGACTAGCGGGCAATATCGTTAATCACTGTTAGAGGGTAGATAGGCAGGGAAGAATCGCAGACAGTAGGGCAGCGGTGGAGCCGGGACAGGGTTGACGGACGAGGATGGAGGAGGAGGAATGGGTTCGGGGGAATGCCACTTCTTATTGGGGAAGCCGTTGCTCATCTGTCGCCGGCTCATTGGGGCATGGCTAAAGGCTCTCGTTCAGTCAAACTGCTCTCCTGTACGCATGACATTTCAATTACAAAGCAAGCTCTCATACCTCTACGCAGACAGAAAAGCCAAAACGGCAAATGCCACACACAGCAGCCTCACACACAAACAACCCCCCCTGACCTGGACCCACACATAAAAAATGTAATGACGGGTAGAGACAGTTGGGTGTATCAAAATATTTAGACTGAGAAAAGCAGAGGTTTCAATACTAAGACATGCAAGCGGATGTCTGATAATAGTTTCAGACGTTATAAAAAAGGCGATAGATGGGAGGTCTCAGCAGGGCAACAACTATAAACAAATACAGAGGAAGGTCCTATATAAATGAAAAGTAACTTTATCAACATTTTCTAATAATCATATGGCTCCCAAAGCCTGAGATTCACAAATAAAATGGTAACGTTTTCTTTTACGGTAAATCAATAACCATGTAATAATATGGTAATAACATAGCAAGTCACACTATATTACTTGGTAACAAGAAAAACTTTATTTGGTAATTACGCAAAAAAATTAACTATATAATTCCAAAGTAATTACCTCCATGTAATTATTAAAATTGTATGTTGCTATGTAACAATGGAGACGTTTGGTGGATAACTACATTTAGGTTACAACATAATGGTTTTGAATTGAAATAGCCTCCTGTATAGGAAGCGAAACAACTTCAAACTTGGAAGCAAAGTCCAGTGGATTGTTTTTTAACCTGGATAACTGAGAATCTTCAACAACAAAACGGTTTCTATTATTGGCCACCACCTACCTGTCATGATCTGGCCTGTTTGCTCCCCCTTAATTGGTTATTTCTCTCACCTGTCGTTTTCCCTCCCTGCCTCAATTATAATTTATTCCTCTCACCTGTTTCCTTTGGTTTATATTCAGTTCAGCCTGAGCATTCAGTGCCAGATCATTATTTGTCTTTTTGTTAGCTTCTCTGTTATTTTGATTCCTTGATTCGTGCTTTGGATCCTAGCAGCCAGTGGAAAGAGGGTTTTGTGTTTGTCTCGTCTCCTGATCGTCCACTGTTCCTCCCCTGTGGAGTCCTCTGGGTTTTTGGGTCTATATGTGGGGAGGTTCAGTTTTTATCCAAGTAAGCCTGGCTCCAGGGAGGAGATCAGTTTAAAGGTCCTGCATCAAGTTCTGGTTCCACGTCCTGTCTCGGCTACCCTCTCCCACTGAGCTTGCTCATCTGCACCTGATCCTGTCTGCTCCTGTGCGTGACCACCTGTTCACGCTTTCGGACCCTGTCAGACTCTGAACCCACCTGGGACCTTGTGGATGCCTGGAAGTATGAATCCTGCCACCTGTTCTTTTCCTGCCTGATCTGGATCCTGTGTCTGTCTGTTCCTGTCTGTTCTGGATCCCTGACCATGATCGGCTTCCAGCATGACCTCTGGGACTGCAGCACTTGGGGACATTCTTGGACTGGACTGTTAAACCAGGTAAGTGGCCAACTCAGATAATCATCTTCTGTCAGATGATCGTGGTCACTTACCTGTGTTTCTCCTGCAGAATGTCTGAGATTGGGAGGTGCCCCCCCCCCCCCCCCCCCCCGCAGTGTCCGCGAGCCACAGCTCCACCTCAGTTTTTGTTTTACTTTAATAAACTTTAATAAACTTTCCTACTGACTTTCCTTGTTAATTGTTGTTATTTTCAGCTTAATTTACAGTAGGTAAAATATCATTCAAGGGTTCATATAATTGGTCAAATGCCAAAATAAGATGTACAGACATGTAGCAGTATCTTTGCTGAATGGCTGGATATAGATCTTGTGCTTCTAGACCTCACCGAGGGATTAGGGGGACTCCATTTGCAAGGGGCATCAAGTGATCAAAAACGGTGACTTGCCTTATAAACGGTTAACCTTGTGAAATCCAGAGCTTTGAAATAACGTTTGTTTGGTCAACCTTGCCAAAATCCAGATGATGAAGATGACACGCTGCTTTTCACTTAGACAGGCAATGGTTGTCTCATAGGAAAGTGTTCCAGAGAGTTTTTGAACTCCTGAGACAGGAAAAATTAGATATTGTACATATCTTTTGTTATCCAGACAACATCGCTATTACAAAAAAGTTTAAAAAAAAACAATCCACTGGACTTTGCTTTTCATCCAGAATTTTTTAATTCAAAATGTCAGGAATAGCGTTGAGTTTGAGGCTTTATAAAGTAGCCCAACAAAGCCTTGCACTGGCATAGAAAACATGGAAATTGAAATGGATGAACTGCTTCACCCCTTTGAAATGGGCATTGTTTGGTTTGTTTGTTAGCCTGCAATAACCCATCACCGTGTTAGCCAACATATTCAACATAATAAATAGCCTCAACCTCTACATTAGTGAAAGGCACAGGATCAGGACTCAGGTCAGTGACGTTTTAAACAAACTTTATTTAAAAAGCACACAAGCGTGGGGATTTGGGGCATGCTACTTGCTCTTAAACAGTAAATCCCTGGATTACAGGAGTACAGAGCCTAGGACAACGGCTCTGATGTCGGCAAACTGGTCTAGTACTGGGATTCGACTTTGGGCCTGGCTTTGGGGATGTAGCCGTTGGGCAGCCAACAGGCAGGCAGATACTCCATTTAGGGTTTTCCAGAGGGGCCAGGTCCGTACACTGAGAGTTAGATTCTCTGTTCAGGGTTTTCCAGGGGCATTATCCAGAGGGGACCGGGTCCGTATACTGAGAAGCAGAGATCCAGTGGCAGTACAAGAAGGGTGATCATAGAGGGGAGATCCAGGTTTGGTCCTGGTCTAATATTAGGCAGGCTCAGAGATTACAAACAGGTTATGCAGAATCTGGTACTCACAGGCAGGCAGGGTCAGGTTAATGGGAAGGCAACACTAGGTCAGGCAGGTAAGCAGGTCCAAGGACAGATCAGTTCAAGCCTCCAAGCAGACAGGCAGAATCATAACAGGCAGGCTCAGTAACTGAAGGTAGAATCGGGTCAGGCAACAAACTGGTATTCAGGGTAAGGAATGCTGGAAAGCTCGCACATGGCTTGAGACAATCTGGCACCGGCAGCTAGACTGCATGGGGGTTATATGGAGGTGAAAACAGGTGGAACCTGTAAGAGCTAATTGTAGCGAAGGAGGAGTAGAGCAGGTGTGCTGAATAGTGGATCAGACCAGCACCAGTGCCGAGATTGTCGCAGTTGAAAAGTGAAAAAATCTCTCCCTTCATGAAAAAAACTTCTCTGGAGAAGAACAATACATGATGTAATATTTGGCATATAACCCTCTACTGACTGAGTTTTTATACACTGAGAACCTGTCTGTTGCTATCATGAGGGATGTTGTGACTTCATGCCTAACAGCACTGTGTTAGCACTTCAGCTCATACTTCTCTGATGTGAAGACTGATGCCTGGAATTTGGTGCAACAGGAAACGGCTTGACAGGTAAAACAGAAGAACAAGATTTATCTTGTGACAGAAAATTAAAGACAAGATTCAAGGAGGCAGGTCATGCAAAATTGTAGACCTCATTCTGACATGAGTTTCCTGAATATCCCGTGAGGCCATGATAATATTTATGCCGTTTCCACTTAGCTCTGTGAATCATCGTTTTCCACTCTGACTGTAATGAAGAACAAATGCAGGGCTCGTTTACAAGGGGAGGGCCATCTTAGAATTTGTCTGTCATCCTTCCCTCCAAGAATAGAGAAATTGTGTGGTGTGAGAGAGGCTCTTGGTTCTCAGTAATTTTCAAGGATTATTAATGTCACTGATGACTGGCCTCACTGTGAGTAAAAAAAAACCCAAAGAAGATAATTTAAAAACGGTTTTCAGCAAATAGTGTTCAAATCCCTATTTTGATTTCTGTAATGTATTTGGTAGAGAGGGAGCAATACAGGTCTTTAAAGGCAGATGACAGTTCTTGAAACCAATATTGCCTTTCCTTTCTTAATTTACATCATCACAAATGTTACATAAATCTTAATATTTACAAAAAAATCTTATTAAACACTAACAAAATATTAACAATGGAGAACAAATGGAGGGAGCTGTACATCTCCAATATTTGATGTGTTTATGTATCTTTAAAAACATACATACATACATGTATTTAAGAGTACAAAATGCTGTTTGATAAAACCAATAACATCAGGAATCTAAAGGGGTCCTGGATAAAAATGTTCTGCGAAAACAGTGAGAGCCCTTCTATTAGAAAATAGAATATATATGTAATTCATATAAGTAATAAATTCAATTTCAATTCAGCTTATTTACATATGTCATTTCAAGACAGAGAAAATCCAACCATATCATACAGTCAAATTGGTCCAAAGACAACCAGCTGATAGCATCGACTGAATGCCTCTACAGCAATCTGTCACACCAAGGATTTATGTAGAGACTGCGGGGAAGAAAAATTCCCTTTTTATAGGAAGAAACCTCCACTAGAACCAGGCTCAGTTTTAGCTGTCATCTGCTAGGGTTTAAGGAGACAGAAGTGAAGGTAACTGTTAACTAGCACCACAGCTGCCCCCATCCAGGAAAGACACAGACAGGTAGATCAGCTCTAAGCCAGTTCCCATGGAAGATGGAGAAAGAGAGCAGATACAGTCAGTCACAGTAAAAAAAAAAGGACTACACACACAAAAAATATTCAATAACTATGAACAAAGGTGTTGATATCAGCACAGTTGATACTTCAGTTCAATTCAGTTTATTTATTTAGCACCAATTCACAACAGATGTCATCTCAAGGCACTTTAAAGTTCACCAGATCATACAAATTGATTCAAAATTGTATATCTAAGGGAAAGCAATTGATTGCATCGACTCATTGACTTGAAGGCAATCCCTCACACCAAAGCTTCTCTCCAGAATGGTGTCACAGCCAAACAGAAATAGGCCAAATGAAGCTACTAGCTACTAGAAAAAGCAGAGAGAGCATAGCTTTAGCTTTGAATTAACACATTCTGCAGAGCTGGAGAATCGAGATAGAATGAAGCAGAATGATGAAAAGTGGTCCTATGTCCTCCGGCAGCCTAAGCCTATAGCAGCATAACCATAGAGATAGCTGACAATAACCTGAGCCCTTCTAGCTACATGCTTTACAAATAAAAGTTTTAAGCCTACCTGTAAAAGTAGATTGAGAGAGAAGTGCTCTGTTGGGAACATGCAATCAGAACAATCAAACAAGAAAAGAAGAATTATACCCCTGTTATAAGACAAAGCTTGGTAAATTGGGGCATCATAGGTGAGAAGGAGGATTTTGAATTATATTCTAAAACTAACAGAAAGCCTGTGAAGAGAAGATTAAGTAGAAGAGATATGATCTCTCTTTTTAATTTTCAGCAGAACTCTGGCTGCAGCATTTTGGATCAGCAGAAGGTTTTTAACTACAGTTTGTGGACTTCCTGATAGTAAAGAATTACAATAGTCCAGCCTTGAAGTAACAAATGCATGGACTAGTTTCTCAGCATCACCCATGGACACGATTAGTCCCCAATCTCTTTAATATTCCTGATATAAAAGAAGAAAATTCGTGGAAACCTCTTGGTACAAAACATTTAACATTACCTTGGCAAGAAACAAAAGAACAGTTATCTGATCAAGCTGGTTTTAAAGAATTACACTTTAATAAAAAAAAAAAGATGTATATTTATAAGATAAATAAAAAAATATATATAAAAATACAAGACATAATTAAAAAAAATCTGAAGTAAATCTCATCTGAAAAACTATCTGAAAAAAACATTTTAGAAAACAAAAATCTGAAACAAATTATAAAATCATATCTATTAAAATAAGAGCTGCTCAGTGGCGCAGTGGAAAGCACTGCTGCCTTGCAGCAAGAAGGTTTAGTGTTAGATTCCTGGCCTGGGGTCTTTCTGCATGGAGTTTGCATGTTCTTAATGAGCATGAGTGGGTTCTATCTGGGTACCCACAGTCCAAAAACAGTGTCCGAAAACATGACTGTTAGGTTAATTGGCTTCTCTAAATTCTCCTTAGCTGTGAATGGTTGTTTGTCTCTGTGTTACTCTGTGATGGACTGGTGACCTGTCCAGGGTGTACCCCGCCTCTGGCCCGTAGACACCTGGAGATAGGCACCAGCACCCCTCGTGACCTCAGCAGGGATAAGTGTGACAGAGAATGGATCAATGGACCTCCTAAAATAATTGAAAAATGTAATTCTAAAGAAAAGTTGAAAATATAAAATCTCAAGAAATATTTAAGAGAATAGAGAAACCAAACTCTTCTATTAAAAATTAGAAAGCAAACTGTGAAGGTATTAGATACACATTTGCATTAACATCATACGTTAAGCTCCAAACCTTTTATTTAATTGGGAACCATTCTAACGTTCATTTTTTTCTTTCTAGCCATATCTAACACAAAATAAATCAAAAGTTAAATAGTTTATAGGAGACTAAAAATAATTTTGAAACATATATTTGCAAAGAAACATTTTTTTTCTTACCTTGTACCTTATTTTAAACTTAAATAAGCCTACCTGTTGTCAGCTGGCACATAAAATCCAAGTTACTTCATTAAAAGTCTTTGGTTCAGATTAAGATTATATATATTTTTTTTTTTTACTTTTTAAATCTCTCTTCCAGCTCAGTGGTTGAGCAAAAACGTTTAAAAAATCACATTAAAACAGAATGGAATTTTTAAAATGGACATAGTGACATAGCTAGATTGCATTACTACATTTTCAAGTCTCTACTGGTTTTGTATGTGCACAGATTGTAAGCACTAATATGAAGAAAGGTCAGCAGAAACAGGAGGAAATACCTACTGTTTTCAAGTTGTGGTGTTAACAGGGCCTGATGTTTTCATTCTGATTGACTGATACTTGGAATAAATATTTCCCCAACTATCAAAACCTGTTTTTCTCCATGTTAAACCAAGAGAGCTGAAACTAATCAGGTTGTTTCTTCACAGTGAAATGAAGGTGAACATTTAGCATGCATCCATGGAACTGATGACTCTGACAGGATTCTGGATATCCAGAGGCAAATCCTCTGCTGGATTGTGGAATATGCAGAGTTGTTTTGTAGTGCAATCATGTTTCTGGAAACACTCCATCTTTTTTTTCTGCAGGAAAAAATAAACATCTTGGCAAAGATATTACTAGACAAACTAGACAAGAGAAAGACAAACCTGCCTCTACACTTGGAATGAGGATTGCCTGCCATAATTGTACAGCACAGAACGGGTGTGACTGCACAAAGATTTCCCTTTTCACCATCCCATTCAGGCATTGCAAACCGAGCCAACTTGAAAAATACAAAAAGGAAAAATATGGAAGGCAATGGAAAAAATTATATGTATAATAGACTAGCTTTAGTTTTGAAATTGTTGGGAAATAGGATCATTTCCCAACTTAGAATTGTTAGGCAAATAAAAAAGAGAGGGGAAGAAAGCTCCATAGAGGGTGTAATGTTTTTGCTCTAACTCACATTCTTCACTTAAAAGTAAATATGCTTTGTGACTACTAAGTACAGGTACCAAATGAATTAGAAAAAAACAGAAATAAAATTGTTATTCTATCTGACCGGCTGGTCACATACACCAAGCTGATGGATGAGTCTTTCATTGTAGAGATGGGATATACAATGTCTGCATAGGATGAAATGAACAATAAATACAAATGAACAGATGCCTGTGAGCAGAGATAATACCCATATTGGTTATTAATAGTGTTGCACTGATACCAGTATCGAGTGGGCCCTAATAAAGCTCTGAAATGGTGGTATCGGTATTGGCGAGTACCAACAAAGAGGGCAACGATACCATTTTGAGAGCCAAAAGTTTATTCAACTATTATCGCCCATTCCAGGAAGGCAATAAAAAGTACTACTAGATTCACCTTGTATTAGTCTTTTTCCTGCTTCACAAAGCCATGACGGCAATTATTTTACATCCAAGTAGTATGCAGTTCCTCATATATACACATACACATAAATTTCAAACAGATGTTATCGGTATGGTATTGGCATTGGCTAATACTGCGCAGCCATGTATCATATCGGGGCCAAAAAAAGGGCATTGGAGCAACACTAGGTATTAGCAAATGGAGTTGTAAAATATATACTTCTCTGATAGTGTGAGGGACCGAGGTAAGAAGCATGAGGAGTCACAGGGATTTTTTCCCTGTTATTTTTAGCGCTGGGAAATTAGCGTGTTAATTTCGATTTAATAAACACACAAATATTCAGGCGTTTAAAAAGTTAACCAGGTCGGAAGATTGATGTTTAAAAAAGGAATTATAGGGGACTGGCTAAGGACAAGCCAAGGACCAGCCAATGGCCCATCAAGGAAAGTTGCCGAAGTTCTGAATGGCTACTACTGTTATATGCCTTTTTGCAACGGCATGTAACATAATTAAGTACCTTTGGATATATACGTCTGCTCTTTCCACTCTGCACTTCTGTGCTGTTTCTCCAAAAATGTCTTCTTGGTTTGAAGGTAAGACAATGTTAAATATTCCAAGAGTTATAAATAGTTTTGTACCTTACCCACCTGGTCCAGCAGGTAACCCTCCAGTGACCTCTACTTAGGCAGACTTTATTGTCATTTTGTACACACATAGTGTATACAAAATTAAATTTTATTCAGTACAGCTCTCAAGACATTTTCCATTTCTAAAGTGCGGCAGTGATAAAATGTAAACATGGTGATCAAATGTAAACATAAAACTAGTATGTATTTGGAGTTTCCAACATTCAGCTCCTTTTTTGAACCCCATTTTACACAGCATTCAGCAGACTAATAGCAATGGCGAAGAAACCGTTCTGGAATCTGCTGGACCTGGATCCAATGCTGTGAAACCTCTTCCCAGAGGGCAACAGGGAGAACAGTCCATGTTTCAGGGTGTGAGGGGTCATTGATGACGCTCTCTATGGTGCTTCTGTAGAAGGTGTTCAGGATGGGTGGGGGCAGGTGGGTTCTCCTCATCCTTGGCAATACAAGTGCTTCTGTGCCCTTTTGACCAGTAAGGTGGTGTTTACATTCCAGGTGAGGGTGTCTGTGATGTGCACCTCCAGGAATTTGGTGCTGCTGACCACCTCTACAGCTGAGCTGTTGATGAGCAGTGGATGTGTGGTTAGGCTGGTTCTTCCTGAAGTCCAAGATGATCTCCTTCATCTTCTCCACATTCAGGATCAGGCTGTTATCTCTGCACAAGCGAACCAGCTGCTCCACCTCCTCTCTGTTGTAGTGGTTGTTGTGGTCTCTGATGAGGTCCACCACTGCAGTGGTTCAAGTCATATTTAGGCAATAGGTTATTCTCTGTGATTATTTCTCCTCTTCTCAAACCCCTTTGATTTCTGAGTAACCCCCAGCTTCCATTTGTCCACTTTTTTGGTACCTGACGCCAATGGGTTCTGTGGTAAATCATCATAATTTGTCCTTTCTGCTGTATTCAGGCAGTCTGCAAATCTGTCTGATCATGTTCCCACTCTCCCCACTTACTCAGTGCATCCTAGCCTATCTTATACACATAAAACATTGGTTATCACACACAATGTTAAGGTTCAAATGAATAAATGTTTCTTGATGAGTCCTTGGCTGGTCCCCTGAGATTCATCTTTTTAAACATCAATCGTTGTACTCAAATATTCTTTCTGTCATGATTTTTGGACATTAAAGCTGAAGTCTGTAAGTTTTTAAAAATCACTTTTTTGTCATATTGGCTAAAACTGTCCCTATGCCCAGACAGCAGTACATGTGATACGTAACCTGTGAAAAAAACTGCTGCAATTGGTCCCGCATACTGCCTGTATTGCAATCTGGAAAGAATAATTCGGGATGAGTGAAAACAGCCAATCACAGCCAGAGGAGCGTCAGATGGAGTGTCAATCACAGCTCACACACTCTGAATCCCCCCCCCCCCCCCCCCCCCCCTCACCGCTTAACCTGCCGCAGTCAGGAGGACGCGCGTGGAAGTCATGGCAGAGCGACAGCCACCAGCGAAAGAGAAACTGCCCTTACTGCCCCTGCCAACAACTGCTTACACGGCAAACTTCGGTATAACCAGCATCTTATATCTAGCTGCTTGGAGGTGAGTGTTATTGCTCTTACCGGTTCACACTCCATGCCGTGTACGCTGCTTGGACGCTTCTGGTCGCATGCGGTAGCAGATGCTGTGAGAGGGCTGGAGCTTGGAGGTGGGGCATGAGTGAAGCAGAGAGGGTGGGGGAGTGGCGTGAAACCTGTTTTTCTTCAAATTTTCAGTCGAAGTCTGCTCTCTTCTCAATGTTACAGACTGCAGCTTTAAGAAGGAGAAGGCCAGTGTCTTGAAGTTGGAGGGGATTTTGCTTGGTGTTGCAGGGGAGCAGGCTGCCGTTCGGCTGGCGTTTTACTTTGGAGTGTCCTTTTGAATTGCTGCTACTGTAATAAAAAAGTTGACTGTGTGGTTAAGGCAAGCTTTTTACAGCTTAGAATACTAGCTAACATCAAATTGGTTGGCGTACTATAATGCCTTGACTCGATCCAGCCTCCACGTAGCCTTTGCAACTTGTCCTGAATGTGGCTCCTCACCAACACCCAGAAGCAGGACCACATCAGGCGGGAGCTCTGCTTCCTCCACTGGCTCCCAGTTTATTTCAAAGCTTGTTGTCAGTTTAGTCCATTGCCTTGCTCCATCTGGCTCTCCCACCACCCCTACATCTCTTCATAGTAGGCTATCACCTGCTGGTGGTCTGCTGTTCAGTTAAACAGAAGGGTGATCAGGCTTTTGCAATGGACACTTCTAAACTGGAACTCTCTTGCCTTGAAGACATGCTTCATCACAACCATGCCCCTGTACAAGAAGAGGCTAAAGATGTTTAGATTAACCTTGGACACAAAAAAAGATTTTACATGGCCTCTTTAATTATGCTTAGATGTACTCCATCCGTCATTTTACTTTTATGTTATTACGTCTTTCTTTTACTTGTGTTTTTTTATCTTTGTTCAGCACTTTGATTAATTTCTCGTTGTTTTAAAGTGCTTAATAAATACATTGGATTGAATTATTGTTTGAACCTCCAGAAAAGTTCATTTATTTTACAAGTTTTTGTTTTATAAGAGACCACCCCATGCTAGGGTGCTATATTTAGCATCTTTTTCTTGCAACACTGAACTTGGTGGTAGCATTTTCCTTTTGCTCTGATTTATAGTTCATGTCCTTTTTTTGCATTTTTATATCATCTTGTACTTTCATTTAGTACTTGGAGTGTGCGGGGGGACCTTTCCATTCCGCTAATTAGTCTTCCTTCTGTCCTGGCCCCTCTCGCCCCTCTGGTCGGCCAGAAACTAATTGGGGTCTCGCCTTTACCAAGGATGATCCAGTAATTGAAATGCCGCAGGAGGGGAACGACAGCAGGAGCACAAAGTGTGCAGGTACATCTTCAGTTGGAAAAAATCCCAGGCTGGTAGGTTTTTTTCCCTTTTATCCTGACTTCATGAGAAAACTACAGTTTCAGTCCTCCACGATTACACACTCTATGTTATCATTATTAGCCCTATATTTCCAGCTATGGATCACAGTAAATAACTTCTGGGAATAGCTCTGCCAGTGATCTTTAACCGAGTAATTAACCTCTGTTATTTTATCAAAACATATTAAATCATATGCGGAGGTGCAGTGTATAAAAAACGTCAAATGGCAAAGATTTTAAAGGAGGGTGTTAATTGCAGCATTACAGTTGGAGAGGCAAGCCTTTTTCCAGACAGTCCAATGCTACACAGGCTTGTACTTGACAAAGTATGACGTAAAATAATTTTAGATTGTAATTTCATTTAATTCAGCTTTTAGTTTTTATGTGTATTGCACCAGTTTATAGCACGTCATGTAAAGGGTCTTTACAGAGAAGGTCTTTACTGAAAGGTAACGCAGAAGAACCAATCCACAAATACTTTCTATGTTATAAAAGACAGCAGTACTCTAGGTGACTCTGTCTAGGAAAGAAACCAAAAAACAGTTGGGTTTCGAGACTGTTTACATGTCAAATGAATGACAATATTGTGCACATGCAGTTGGTAACAATTAAAACGGAGCCGATAGCTTGGTCTAAGAGAGAAACAATACTTAACACTGAAAAAGCAGGTCTAACTCTACCATCTATTACTGGAGAGGTTGATGGCCGGAGTCCAGCCCACATTTCTCCAGGATTATGTCACAGCCAAAAAGCAGACCAGGTGAAGCAACTTTATCAAGAAAAAGCATACTGTTACACATATAAAGTTATGGGTTGCACTAACAACTAATGCAAAAATGGAGAATAAAGAATTAATGAGGCAGGATGAGGAAAAAGGGTCCCTATGTCCTCCAGCAGTCTAAGTCTATAGCAGCATAACTATAGACATGGCTCTGGACAACCTGAGTCACTCTAAGTATAAACTTTATCAAAAAGGAAAGATTTAAGTCTGTCAGGGTTTTCAGATGTCTAACCCACATGGAGAAAAACACGCGATGGAGAACTGAGGGCTCAGGAGGCGACAGGTTGCGAAGGGACATCAAGCTTTCTCAGGGAACTAGGGAGCGTCAGGTTTCTAAAACAAGAGGACACTTTTAGAATTGAGTGTTGGTCCTGAGAGCTGACCCACCGATGCCCTCTTACCAAGTAACGCGACAGAATTCGCCAAAGGGATGCAGTCTACAAGATCTACGAACGCACGGAAGGCGGACGGGGTCGGACTGACGGTGCTCAGAGGCATCCTGGACCGACTGCCAGCTGGGGATCGATGGAAAAGCACCCTGCTCTGGGGAAACGCTGCAGGATCAGAAGCAACCTGAGGCACATCGGGAAACAGCGTTAGCGAGGGAAGAGATGGAGCTTTCATCTAACAGTGGCCAACTGAGGCGTACCACACTATGTTGACACTCTGACGGTGATGTGCTGGCAGCCATCCGTTTAAATCGTTCCCAGAAACACTGAAAACCTGCGGCTGTGCGACTCCCTGCTCATCAAGGTCACCTGTGGAAAGAGAGAAAGGATGGGAACTGCACCCTGATCAGGCGCAGCCCACAGAACCCTGACAAAGTCTAGCCTTAAAAGTGTCAAAAACTTGTAAAATTTTCTTTTTTTATTGTATTAATAGGCAGCAAGAAATGTTTATTGTACATTGTGGTGCAAAACTACTGGAAAAAATTAACCAACCAACATTGTACACTGCATCAGAAACACTTTCGGTGTTTAACCAGGAAGAAGATGTAATAACTGAATGGTGTTAACAGCACCTCTGTTTCACTAATGCAGGGAAAAAATAAGGCATTAACTTTAAACTTGGTATTTTTTTCTTAGAGAAAATTAAATAGAAATCAAAAATTATTAATTTAATTCAACATTCTATTCGACTGAAAACCTTAAGTGAACCCAAATACTCAGCAAGAAAACACGCCAGAGGCCCCAATGGGGATTCAATCCAAGGATCTGTCGCTGCAAGGCAAAAGTGGCTAATGACTGTGACACAAATGTATCCAAGTGGAAAAGAAGAACTACTCACTGTTCTAATATTGCTTTAAGTGACAAAGTGTTTTGTTTGTACCATTAAAATTCACCAAACTAAAAAACAAACAAAAAAACAGCAGAGTAAACAGAGCGAATATGGGGAAGTGACAGAGGAGGCCGCATTAATGTTAAGAAATTTTACATGAGTGGTTTGAGGGAAGATTAAAGGTAGAGCTCTTCTCTATGCAAAGTGTGACACATAAAAGCTCCACAGCTCACCAAATTGAGCTGTGGAGCTTTTACTGAAGTCATTTTGGTCAGGATTCAGGATAGAAGGACCCAGTATTCAAGACAAAACAAACAGCTGGCTAACTCAAAGCTATTATTTATTTCTCACGGATCTGCAGTGGAAGTGGATGGGTATCGCCGTTCACTGGACACTCTAATTGGAGAAAAACAGGTAAGTGACCATAATAATCTGATAGAGGATGATTATCCATGTGAGTCATTTAACTGCATTATCAGTTTAGTCCATCTCAATTTAATGCGGTAGGATCCAGCTGGAGGGCTGCCAGCTAGATGCTGCGGGTGCCACCGAGTGTCCCCAATGCTGCAGTCCCACAGCGCAAGCAGGAGTCCGAGCCAGGTCAGGGAAACATATCAGAATTGGAAGGCTCAGAGGTCCAGGAGTTCAAAGAGAGTACAGGCAGAACATTCAGATAGGAACAGGCAGGCTCAGTGGTAGATGGGCAGAACAGGTCAGAATCACAGGAACAAAACGGAACACTAAAAAACTAGCTCCTTCCACAGAGCCAATACAGGAACAGGCACACTCAGTGGATAAGAGGCAGATCAGGATCAGGAAATCAGGAACACTACGAAACACTAAAAAACCCTCTCACCACTGGCACTCAAGAACGAGCACTAGAACAACAGCATCAGCAACAACATCAATAATCTGGCCCTAATAGCTGAGTCTAAGCCATATATATAGAGGCAGGAGCACTGGGAATGAGTGGAAATTTTAAACTGGGCAGAGTTAGGCAGGTGAATAAAATGAGCAATTAGGTTTGCCATCAGTGCTAATATCCTGACAATTTTAGTTTATCAAAATAAATATTTTTGCCCCTTGAGATCCACCCTGACTGATCTGCTGAGCTAATATGCAGTATGTAGCCTACTCAAATGGCATAACATCCCCAACAAGAACTTAAGAGTCATAATTTGGGATTATTAGCCCATTTTCAACTGAAATCTATAGGTTTTAAAGCCTCAGGCTTTGTATTACCGAATAAAGGTCTGAACACGCCAGCTGCGCACAATTTTTTAATCTCCAATTAAATTTTTTTTTCCACGTCACGTGACTGCATATAGAAATGCTCAACTAGGCAGGCTGCACAGATTTTTTTTTTCACTTATGTCTCTGTGCTACACAAATTAAAACAACTTCCCTTTAATCAGACATGGGAAGTGTACTCAAGTAGATTTTTCTGATATTTTTACTTTACTTTACTACTTATTTTTATGGCGACTTTTTACTTCTACTCCTTACATTTTTACACAAATATCTGTACTTTCTACTCCTTACATTTAAAAAAATTGTCTCGTTACTTTAGTTTTGAATCATTTCAATGGAGTTACCGTTATTATTTTTCACGTCATCAATACCAAATTCAAGCTAATTGGATGGGAATCTACGTTGCATTTGACGCACCACTACAAGATTGTGAAAATGGAGCCTTTTTCCCCCTCTGTTCCTAAAGTGTAGCCGCCGTCTATCACACACAGCGTCGCGTCCTTTACTACATTTCCCAGCATGCACCACGGACCGGCCGTCATGGCGGCGGCAGTTCCAAACAATTCACCCGGTAATTTACACTAGTTCCGAAATTACAACGTCACCTTTCATTCAACACTTTACTTACTTACCAACGTAGCAAACTCTGAAGGTACCCACTGCGACAGCTTTAATATACATTCCGTAGTCGGCAATAAAACTTCCCAGTCAAATTACACATTCTCGCCCTTGGTCCGTCAGCATACTGGTCCGTGTGGAAACACGTACCGCATCGGAGCCAGTCTCTTATCCATTGTCCCAGGGCATTGGAAAATACTATGTGGGGACAGGGGTGTTAAGTGGGATTTCAATGTATGTAATAATTGTTAGCATGGTAATTAGTAGGTGAATTGAGACTGTTAGCATGGTTAAACTATTTCATAATTATGTATGTTTTTTGTATGAATGATGCTATTGTCTGTATTTTGTTTTCTACAATGTTAACTGTGCTTTATTGGGGATTTGCCTTCATGTTTAGTTGGGCTGTCCCAATTGGCTGGTTATTGGTGGGTCTATTTAAGGGGCACACTCCCAATGGCTTGGGAGGGCTGCTTGGAGAGACTGGTTGGAGAAACTGCTTTTGAAGGTCTGCTTAGAGAGACTATATTTAAAGTCAGCTTGCTGTGAGGCTGTCAGTGTTTTGTATTGCCTGCAATGGCCGGTTTTGTTTTCTTTATTTGAAAGTATTTTGTTTGTTTTGTTTTTTTTTGTCTTCACCATCACACCAGTAAATAAACCGCTACACGCTTTTGAACTGGAATTTTGTCGTCCGCTGGTTCTTACCAACTTTTTGCAAGTCACCTTATTACTCCTCCTCTGACGTGAGACGGGAGCTGGCGAGCCGTTATCTCACAAAGATGAATCGACAGATTTGGCGGTATTCATTCGCGGCAAATCATTGCAGCTTGGTGGCGGTGGCGTTAGCATAGTAGTATGGACGACAAGATGATTGAAAATGAACACAACAGAAATCTAGTCCTATTGGCAGACATCCATTTAAAATGTAGGCAACGGCATGAAAAAAGTGGTTTCTACTTTTACTTTTATACTCTAAGTAAATTTACAAGCCTGTACTTTGTTACTTTTACTTGAGTAAAGAAGTATAATCAGTACTTCCACTTTTACCAGAGTATTTTTTAACAAAAGTATCTGTACTTTTACTCAAGTACGGAAAGTGAGTACTTTTGCCATCTCTGCCTTTAATTGACTTAGATAGATTATGAATGATTATAAAGCCACCGGTGCAACTATAGGTCTAAAGAAACAGATTTGTTTTACTTTGTATCTTTGTCCCTCTTCCTGTCAGAACTTTTGAAAAGCAGCTGAATTGCTCCACAGTCCAACTAAACTAGACTTGGGGTTTGTCTCAGTCGGACATATGCCCCCTCTTGCAGATAATCGTGTCAGTTATGATCATCCACATTGACTCTAAATGTGCGCTAAACACCACTACAGACACGATTTTCTGTCAGATCAGACGCAAAATCGGATTCTGTGTTTTCTGGCCTTAATTGGAATCCCAAATAATTTGTCACGTTCCTTTTCTATTACTTCTAGCTCTTCTTGGCTAATAGCCCTCAGATCCTGGATCTCATGATCCATCCAAAGGCTGGAGCTTCTCCTCTTCTGCTCCATCATGAGTTCAAGAAATTGTAAAATGGTAAGCAGTGTGTTGGCTGTAACAAAACAAAACACAGATTTTAAGATAGTGGGATGGGCAAACTGAACAAAAAACAAAAAAAGAAGCCGGACATCCACCAATCATTGCTCCTGGCCCTTAACAAAAGCCCGACACGGCAGAGCAAGGAACTGGGACCAAAGGAAAGCCTTAGTAAAGCAAATTAGTAGTGTAATTCTGTATGGAAAAGCAGAGTGTGATTTGAGAGGCAGTGGAAAAGGAGCTATTGTGTTTGTTATGGTGTTTTCTTCCAAGGCAGTTGGTGACCACCTGAGGACGTGGCGGACAAGAGCTGAGCTGGACCCTTTGCTCACCTAATACAGATCTGGAGGAGTGCAAGAGGGGCTGACTGCCAGTCATTCAAAGTCTGTGTGGTATAGGTACCTATAGCCTGCAAATATTCCTTCTGTTTGAGTTTTTCTTTGGAAATCCTTGGAAAGCCCAAACTATTCCCTAAATATTAACCTCTAATCTGTGTGCTCGTTGGAGTAACTAATGAATGGCTCAAAATGCCAAATGTCGAAGATAAATAATAATACAAAGAAAGAGATTCAGTGGATGTTCATGCTTTTCAACTGTCCTAATTTCTACATCTTAGTTGTACCCTTACTGAGATTACAAACTGTACGAGAAATTGAACGACATAAGGCCAGGAGCGCCGCTAGCTAAATGGAATGCTCTCTGGTACAATTTTCACCACAAAGAAGGATATTAAGGAAACTCGATCTTTGTAGTAGTTTACCATGTGCAATCTTATAATCTTACCATGCATATCTATTATAAAGAAATATAGATATATCAGGAGGTGTTTGTAGCAGAGTTGTTTCTATTCCCTCACCAAATTGCATAAAACTGTAACTCTAATGAGGAAATTGAGAATTGTTTTTACTGTCAGTATATGTTCCCTGGAGCATTGAGCCTAATGTCAAGAGGAATTTCCCTATCATTACTACACAGTATATCGAGTGTGTGTGTGTTTGCTCTAATCCGTTCAGTTTTGGATGTCCTCTGTTTCATGTCACTGAGGGCTCTGCATTTCGGTCCTCCATCCTCTGAGGCTCTGACCCTTTTCTATCCATGGGCTGAAATGTGAGCAGATAGTTGTGGGAATCGTATCTTGTGCACTGGCAAAACCCAGGAGACATTTTGGCTTCAGGGTCACGCTATAGATGAAACTAGCCAAAGGCATCAAATCTCCTTGGGACTTCTAATATGACAAGAAAGCTATAGAAGTAAAAAGCCGGCAGACAAAGTTTTTGTCCTTGACCAGCAACCAATAATGTCTTTTTACAATAACTAAGCTCACTCAGGAAATATATCTGCAAATTATTAAGCCTGACTAAAATCATCGGGCCATAGGGACCAAACATGATTTTTTTATCATTGATATTTATTTCTAAATTGTGTACTTCTTGTCCACATAGACAAACATTGCATTCGATTTATGTCCATAATAGGGATGTACCAAAACAACTTTTTCATTTCCGATACAAAACCAATTCAATCTGAAAAACTCACAGAGAGAGAAAGATGCAATTAGAAGAGTTTATTGATACGATAGTTTGAACTTTGGCGCTCAGGCCTCGGCAGGAAACATAAACGCTGATTTATACTTTAATGCAGATAAACTGATGTATGAGAATAAGGATATTCCCCCCGAGCCTGAAACTGGTGGTGGAGTTTAGATAGATGAAGTTTGGTTAATCCATAGAGGCTGGTATACAGGGTGATGCTTAAGTTAGATGTCACTGAATGAACAAAGTTTGCATAAACTGTCCATGAAGAGCAAGGATGAAGCGACTGTGGAGAGAAAAAACTCCCCTTTGGGAAGAAATCTCTGGCAGAACCAGGCTCAACATGGCGGTCTTCTGCCGGACCGTTTAAAGTGACAGGGAACTCCATGAAAGTCTGGAGGGAGTACACACTGGAGGTGAGGTTGAAGGAGCATCGAGGAGGAGTCGGACGAGCTTACTACAATGGTGGAGAAGGGGATGGAGGTGGGTTGTCTGAATCAAAGTCCGACATAGGAGCGATGGATCTTGCGCTTGTTGAAGAGCAGGCCTAGAGATGATTTGGAGTGGCTTTAAGTAGAGTGCTGGAAGATGATTGGGCATCGAGGAAAGTTGCTTGAAGCGGGTTGGCTGCATCGGAGGCGGATCAGCCTCAGATTGAATGGAAGTAATCAGTTTCTTCAGTTGAATTTCCGCCTTAGCTTCATTATTGAAGCTTTGCGTACTGACAAGAGGTGAATGTAGCTTTAAATACTTGTTAGTGTATTAAAAAATATAAAGTACTCACTCTGCAATGTTTTCTTGCACCTTTCATGCATTTTAAAGTTTCAATTTCTTTTAACATATACCAGTATGAACTACATGTAACAGCTAAATTATACTTTTGTATTTTAGAGTCTGAATAAATTTTAAATTAACTCTAATTCAATTTTACTGTATGATCTGGTGAACTGTAAAGTGCCTTGAGATGACGTGTTGTGAATTGGCGCTAAATAAATAAATTGAATTGAATTTGATTATTTAAGAAAACAAATATATTTTTAAATACATATTTAATGGTGATTGATTTTGATGATTAAAATGGATATGTATTATATATTTAATTTCTAAAAAATAGAATGGGAGGCAGATCTTTTAGTTATCAGGCTCCTCTCCTGTGGGACCAACTACCAGTTTTAGTCCGTGAGGCAGACACCCTGTCTACTTTTAAGGCTAGGCTTAAAACTTTCCTTTTTGATAAAGCTTCTAGTTAGAGTGGCTCAGGTTATCCTGAGCTATCTCTATAGTTATGCTGCTATAGGCTTAGACTTCTGGAGGACATAGGGACCCCATTTCATCATTCTGCTTCATTCTATCTCTATTCTCCCACTCTGCAGAATCTGTTAGTTCAATCTCTAACGTTCTGCTCTCTCTGCTTTTTCTCATAGTAGCTTCATCTGGTCTGTTCCTGTTTGGCTGTGACTCCATCCTGGAGAAAAATATCAGCTGTGCTGCTGCCATCAACACCCTTGTTTATAAATGTTGGAGATCGGCCTGTTTTCCAGTGTAGTCCTGTTTCTCTGACCGTGACTGGCTGGATGTGCTCTCTTCATCCTCTGACATTGGAGTTGGCTCGGAGCTCGTCTGCCTGGCTGTGTGTTTCCTGGACGGGTTCGCCTTTTACAGCTGCTTTTTGTGTCTCTGCTTCTGTTTCCTTGAACCCCAGTCGGCCTCGGCAAATGGCCGCTCACACTGAGCCTGGTTCTGCTCGCGGTTTCTTCCTGTTAAAAGGGAGATTTTCCTCTCCACTGTCGCTACAAGCATGCTTAGTGTGAGGGATTGCATTTGAGTCAATGAGTCAATGCAATCAACTGGTTTTCCTTAGATAGAAAACTTTAAATCAATTTGACTGGATGATCTGGTCTAATTGTAAAGTGCCTTGAGATTACTTGTGTTGTGAATTGGCGCTATAGAAATAAACTGAATTGAATTGAATTAAATTTATCTTCAGGATAATTTTCATAATTTCAGCATTTTTCAATCCATTTTTTAAAATGTAACAATAAATCCACCGTAACTCTTTATCAACACCCTATAGTGGACGTAGAAGTCTTTATTGGCATTATGGCATTAAAAAATTACCAAGGGTAAAAAAATGTTATGCTTATGCTAATGTAACACCTAACTTTTTGTTGAAAGGTAAATATATGGACAGGATTACATTTGTTTTAACTTTTAATTAACAAAAACTAGAAAAAACAAGTAGCTTTCGGATTAAATTCACAATTTCAGTTGGGGCTGGTGGCTATTAATTCAAAATAGGCGTAGGCCAAAAACCAATAAAATGTATAATAAGTTATCATACCAGAATATTTATATGAATGAAACAACAAAAAACATTATAAAAACACAATAAAAAAAAACATAATTTGATGAACAGTTTTAATTTTTGTACATACATTTTGTCTTTCTGAGACTTTGTCCTACCTGACTTTATCAATGCTGGGTTTAGATCATGACCTTTGAAAAAGGAGGCAGACAATCAAGGCAGCAGAATAAAGCATTAGCCTTGGTCCTGGAAAAAGACAGAGTGTATGGTCTCCATCTGTCTTTTGGACTGCTGATTAATTCTGATGTTCAACTGATCAGGGCCAAGCGGTTTCACCTCCAGCTTCCAGTAAGTTTGCTTTCTGCCTGTAACTTAGCCTGTCAATCGCCTGCACAACAACTGTGATACTGTGATAGCTCACCTACACTGGAAAAAATCCAAATATAGATTTAAGTTTTCTTAAATTAAGTGCATTTGTTCTTGAATTGAGGAGCTAAGTAAGACACGTTGACTATGGAACAAGACAATTTACATTTGAATTCGGTTCAGCCCAAGCGATCGAGGCAAGATCATTGTTTGGTCTTTGTTTGCTGTCTGTTTGTTTATGTCCATTAGTTTGTCTGTTTAGTTTATTCTATGGTTTATGTCCTGGTTCCCGGCGGCCAGTGGGGTGAGAGGGTTTTTGTGTCTGCCTTGTCTTCTGATCCTGTCCCGATCCTTCTCTGCCGAGTCTCAGGGCTTTGGCTCGGAACTCGGAGAGGGTCAGTTTTATTCCTGTAAGCCAGGTTAAAGCCCTGCTTAAATCCTGGTTCCACGTCTTGCTTCCCCTGCATCCCTCTGCCAGTGAGCCTGCCCGTCTGCATCAGAGCCTGCCTGTCTGCTTCTGTGCGTGTCTGTGTGGGCACGCTTCTGGATCTGTCTGACTCTGGACTCTGAACCTGCCTGAACACTCTCTAGGTAGAGGGACTGAACTGTGAAACCAGCAGAGATGGGAAGTAACGAAGTACAAATACTTTGTTACTGTACTCAAGTATTTTTCTGATATTTTTACTTTACTTTACTACTTATTTTTATGGCGACTTTTTACTTCTACTCCTTACATTTTTACACAAATATCTGTACTTTCTACTCCTTACATTTTAAAAAATTGGCTCGTTACTTTAGTTTTGAATCATTTCAATGGAGTTACCGTTATTATTTTTCACGTCATCAATACCAAATTCAATCTAATTGGATGGGAATCTACGTTGCATTTGACGCACCACTACAAGATGAATCGACAGATTCGGCGGTATTCATTCGCGGCAAATCATTGCAGCTTGGTGGCGGTGGCGTTAGCATAGTAGTATGGACGACGAGATGATTGAAAATGAAACCAAAAGAGATCTAGTCCTATTGGCAGACATCCATTTAAAATGTAGGCAACGGCATGAAAAAAGTGGTATCTACTTTTACTTTTATAGTTTAAGTAAATGTACAAGCCTGTACTTTGTTACTTTTACTTGAGTAAAGAAGTTTAATCAGTACTTCCACTTTTACCAGAGTATTTTTTAACACAAGTATCTGTACTTTTACTCAAGTACGGAAAGTGAGTACTTTTGACATCTCTGGAAACCAGGTAATTGACTCACCGAGATCATCATATTCTGTCAGATGGTCATGGTAACTTACCTGTGTTTCTTTCCCCAAAGTGTCAGTGAATGGGTGGTGCCCCATCCCCCTCCTGCAGCCGCCACAAGCCTCAGATCCACAGCAGCGCACTTCTGTTCTGTCAATGTTTAATTTTAATTAATGTTTTGAACTTTCCTACTGGATTTGAGTACTGGGTCCATCTGTCCCGTTTTCATGACCCATATACTTCTGTATTGCAGAGGAGCTTCTGCACATCTACAACTTTTAACGAAAGTCAATGGGCAAACATTTTTGTGCCCTAGGGCAGGAATACGTCACCAATCCAACTCAAAATTAGATGATGGTTTACTAATCAGATTAAATATCTATCTTGTACATCTGAAAAATATTGCTGGTTCCACAGAATTGTGTGCAAAGCTGCGTTTGGATTTTTACCATTTCCTTCTCAGAAACTTCAGCCCAGGCAAGCCTGGCACGCTTCCTGACTCTGAACGTGAGTCCTCTCCAGAATCATGTCAAATATATATCTATATATCAATATATTTTTAAATATTTACATTTTATGATATAATTTTAATGTCTTAGGTTAAGACTCTTAATCAAGGTCATTGGGCTGGTGGGGTGGCACACTAGCGTGAATACAAATACAACTTAAAGAAAATCTCCAAAACTACCTTATA
Source organism: Cyprinodon diabolis (assembly GCA_030533445.1). Lineage (NCBI taxonomy): Eukaryota > Metazoa > Chordata > Actinopteri > Cyprinodontiformes > Cyprinodontidae > Cyprinodon > Cyprinodon diabolis. The sequence goes on from CM060082.1 coordinate 5,617,039, forward strand.
ATGCCATTGCAGTGCAGAGGTTAATTTAAAAAGTATGTAAATTAAAATGTTTGAATATGCAAAGGAAATAATGAAAAAAAAAAAGAATAAAAAAACATTTACATGATAACTGTATTGATTGAAAAATAGAACTAGGAGAGATATATTGCAAGGTGCCTTTTCCTTTGGGACTTTACATTTTAGCTATTCTTTGGGAGCAGTTTACCAAATTTTTACCTGTTTTTTTACCTGTTTTTTAGCCTGTTTCTGTGGAGCCTGCTGCCCCTGCAACCCTAACCCTAAACAAAAACCCTGTTTTGTTTTGATTTTTGTCTTTACCTTACATCTGCTTTAACTTCTTTTTTTCAGTTTCGATGTCAGTAATGTTGAAATTGTAGCAAATAGTATTGCTTTATTGTCTGTTTTCTTGTTTTTAAAGGAATTGCACAGGGTTCCTGCAAGTTTTAGTAAGTTAAATGTAGTGATTAATATCTTCTAAGACATTTATGAATTACATTTGTGACATATTTAACACACCAGAGGAAAGATTCAAATAATTACCAAAAATACAAATAAGGAAATGTTTAATTGTCATTAATGTAGATTTCAATTTTAAAGATTGAAATATTTTAGTATAAAAGAAAATGTCCGGTCACATTCTGAATTCAAACTTCTAAAAGTACTTTAAGTATGAAATTATTACATACTGTTCAATAAATTATAAGTGTTTTAATTAAGAGTAGTTTTCCTTTGAATGTGCTTTACTGGAGACATCCATGCCTGTCAACGAAGACTACTGCCACCTAACGTTGCAGTATCAGCTGTTGAGCAAGTCCCAGGGCTGCATCTGGTGTTTGTCACAACGCGCTACTATCCATGATGGTGAAGACCAGTGCACTATGCGAAGCAGAGAGTAACGGATTAATTAAGTGTTTTTTTGACCCCCTCCTTAAGTTGGCAATCCAACAACGAAATCCATCAGTGGAGGATCATGAATTGGAAAGTTGAAATAACTCATTTTTTTATTCACATTTACCCAATGTATTCCAAAATCCAACTGCCATGCACGTGGGCATTGTCAGTTTAACACAATTTCAATGGTGAAGTCCTCTGGAAATCTTCAATAATTGTTGTTCATTTTAGATGTGTCCTGTAGTTAGTGATTGTGACAAAAATTATTATTATTATTATTATTAGTTTTCTGTGATTAATGATAAATTCAATAAATCAAGGCAAACATATTAGTTTTCGGTATAAATAATGACCCATTGGTTATTCCTTGCTGCCCGGACTTTTCTTTTACGGCATACAAATAAAATTGTTGTCCTCCTATCCAAAGTAGTCTTTTTAGCAAGGCCTTAAATGATATTTTTACATTTTAGACTTTCACTGAGGGAACCCTTACAGTTCTACATCACAATAAATACCCTAATGTAACATAACCAATGGCGTAGGGACAAATAAGCCCAGTCTGCTTTTCCTAAGACCTGTGTCCCAATATTATTTTCTTTCCTATATCTACAACATTTTCCATATATTCTGTTTCAGTAGCTTAACAAAGTAAGATAGAATTTTTCAGTGCAGTTACTTTTGTCCAAAATCCAGCCTGTTTTACTGAAAGGTTGTCCTAATGTTTGGCTCAAGTCAGTTTTTGCTAGATAAAATTCAGCATATATCACAAATCTGTCAGCAAATGACTTCCATGTTTACAACAGCGTATATCAAGTCCATCACTTTTATATTCAAATGATGCATTTCGTCAGTTCAGTCACTTTTGTTTTTTTCCTTTAATACCTTTAAGTTGATTTACAAGCTGGAGTAAAACATCCGGTACAGTGTCTGTGTTTGATTTAGCGTGTGTGAGTTGCCAGAAGGTAAATAGCTATAACAGTGCTGATAGAGGTCACCACTGGGGCATAAATTACATATGGACTGTTTGGACTTGGCTATAAACCCTGCTGCGATGAGCCTATGAGGGGAGCATAAAACTAATTGTGCCGGGCTCCTTACTGTCAGCTGATGAATTAATTTTTCCCAGCGTACGCTCAGCTGCTGCTGCTAAACACTTCAGCACCTCATTATGTTGCCACGTGGATCACCCTGGGGACAGGATCATTTTGCATCCTGTCAAAATAAAGCGAGTATGCTAAAGTAAAGCTGAACTATGGCTAAAGACAAAGCAACGAGGGGATTTCCTGCCACATTAATAAATACTCACGTCCCCATCTCAGCACACAGGAATTCAGCAAGAGATAAATTAACAATAAAATTATAAGATCTTTGCATGGTGATTGCATTAGAGAAAAGGTCACAAAGTTAATGAAATCAGTTCAGATGATCATTCGGAGGGAAGCAAATGGTTTACTAAAACCTACAGCAAACAGATTTTTGAATCTTGAATGGATGTTAGAGTTGAGGACGATGTAAATTTTAAATGCCTTTAATGGTTTCCCTGTATGATGTAGAAAAGGATATTCTAAAGAATATATCTGTCTATCCATGTAAGGATTGATCTTCTGACTTCATGTGATTAAAGGAAGATTAATTAATTAAATAATCGTATAAAATATTACTTAATTTTTATAAAATAAAGCAACAAGCGGATGCTGTTAGCATTTCAACAAACCATTGGTAATTTCTTCTTTTTCTGGTTATAGAGCTAGGAGGAGCAATTACATCATCATTAAAGGAAAAGTCTGGTTATATTCGGAATTCAAACTTCTGAAAGTACTTTAAATATGAAATTATTACATACTGTTCAATAAATGATATGTATATTTAATTAAGCATTTTTTCATTTGAATGTGCTTTACTGGAGGAATCCATGTTTGTCAAAGAACACTACTGCCACCTATTGGTTTGTGTCATAACGGTGCGGTATCGACTGTTGAGCAAGTCCCAGGGCTGTATCTGGTGTTTGTCACAACTTGCCAGAGATGGGAAATGTGGAGTCAAGTCATCTCTATGTCATGTATTTGTTCCACCCAGCCAATTAATCAGGGGAATCCAATCTGCACAGGTGGATTCATGGTGAAGATTGGACTCACCTGCTTCACTGGGTGGGTAGAACAAATACATGACATGGAGATGACTTGACTCCACATTTCCCATCTCTGTAACGCGCTATTATCCAAGTCATCTTGAAAACATTCTTCTTCCAATTTTTTTTTTTTTCTTTGGCCAGAAGTTCGATGGCAAATCCTCCCTCTTCAAGTTGACGATCCAAAGACTAACCCGTCCATGGAGGATCAGGAATGGTGAAATAATGGAAAGGTGAAATAACTCTGTTTTCTTTTTTTTTTCCCTTTTACCCGATGTATTCCAGCATCCAGCTGCCATGCACGTGGGCATTGTCAGATTCACTATAGCTCTGGTGAATTTCAATGGTGAAGTCCTCTGGAAATCTTCAATAATTGTTGTTGATAGCAGATGTGTCTAGTAGTTCCCATTGATTTTGCCTGTAAAGCAGGGAGAATGGCGCTAGGCTTACAGCAACGTGAAGTCACTGCCGGAAGATGTCAGGATACAGGATTTTTAATACTACAAAAACCTTGAAAAAATGTTCAAGAGCAACAAATACTTTATGGCTCTATAAATAAGTTAATTGTTTAAAAGCAATATTGAATTACAGTGTTAAAAAAAGATGGGAACTTGATATTTAAGGCTAGAGAATATATATATATATATATATATATATATATATATATATATATATATATATATATATATATATATATATATATATATATATATAAGTAAGGAAGGAGGCAGAGGACTAGTGAGTGTGAGAACCACTATCCAGGATGAAACAATCAAGATCCATAAGTACATCAAGAACAAGGCTCCAACAGATGATGTGCTCAGTGAATGTCTTAGACAAAGGGGAACAGAAGATGAGGTGCTAGAGACTCTGTCATGGGAGGATAAGCCCCTACATGGGATGTACCAACAAAACATAGCTGAAGTGGTGGATATCAGGAAATCCTACAGATGGCTAGACAAAGCTGGACTGAAGGACAGCACAGAGGTACTCATCATGGAAGAGCAATAAAGGTCCAGATCTACCACACCAGACAGGACCACAGGTGCAGACTGTGCAAAGAGGCCCTTCAGATGATCCAGCACATAACTGCAGGGTGTAAGATGCTGGCAGGAAAGGTTTACATGGAGCAACATAACCAAGTGGCTGGAATAGTGTACAGCAACATCTGTGCAGAGGATGGGCTGGAGATTGACCGATCCAAGATCCCGTGGGACTTCCAGATACAGAAGGATCGAATGGTAATGGCAAACCAACCAGACATTGTGGTGGTGGACAAAAAGCAGAGGAAAGCTATTTTAGGTGACATAGAAATACCAAGTGACTGCAACATCAGGAAAAAGGAACATGAGAAACTAGAGAAATACCAGGGGCTCAGAGAAGAGCTGGAGAAAACCTGGGTCAAGGAATCAGTGGAATCAGTACTACTGGTCTAGTGTGTTTAATAATCAATATTTGAAGGATGATGGGGCGATAACACATCCATAAACTATAAACCAGCCTTCTAGAAATAAAAAAGTGTCTTTATCTTCTCCTAATCATTGTGCATCTACCACAAGTCATCTCTGTGTGTTCTTTGTTTTACGTCTCAGTAGCCCCATATGAGGCCCACAGCTACCATTTATTCTGTCCAGAGGACCAGAATATCTATCAGCATTATAAAACCAAAGCTTTGATCAAAGGATTAAGGATTATCAAGAACTTACAATTTAGAGTTAAAAGGAGGCAGCTGATAGGTTGAACTGCTTAAACCGTTTCGCCTGACAGAGTCTATAAGGCTCAGGAGGAGTGCAGAGAAGCAACACACAATACCAGCTGTGTGTGTGTGTGTGTGTGGGGGGGGGGGGGGGGGGGGGGGGGGGGGGATGGAGGAGACAGAGGGCACACTTTCGCTGCTTTTTCTCATTAAAATCTGGTATCTTCAGGCAAGTCAAAAAAAATGTGATTTCCATAAAGATTTGCTCTAAAAGTAATTGGTAAAAAAAAAAAAAAAAAGAATCATATGAAGATCAATCTGATGCGTCCTTCGCATTGGTTTTGCTCACATTCTCTCTCTGAGCTTTCATAAATATTCACAGAGATTAAGGAGCTTTTGGTAGACATTGCAATACTATTTTGTTGTTGCCTCAATATATGACAATTTCACATGGAGCAAGGATGTATGGAGGATTCTGACAGCTTTTATTAAGGGAGATGAAAGCAAACAGTGAGGAGCTTTAATTAAATGCTTTCAGATTGGACACAGATGTGTGGAGCAGAGCTCAGTGATTAGCACTGTTAAGACTCTGCCGAGGTATAATTACCCAAAAAGACAAAACTGTTGCTGGCATAAGACAGCTATCCTCCAAAGGTAAACAGTGTTCAAACAGATTAAAATATTTTCATATGGGCACAGTAAACTCATCTTTACTGCATGGTATGATGACTAGACCAAAAAAGATACATTTTCATATAAATTCTACAAGCAGATCTTTCTCCATAAACACTAAAAAGTAAAAGAGTTGAAACAAAGATGTGTCATAGGTTACTTTAGACAAAAAGAGACATTTATTAACAGATCAAAGAAATAGTATTAATTATAGATAGAAAATGGAGGAAGTGGCAATGCATACGTCCTGTTATCTCAAGGCATGGCTGCTGAATGCTCTAATAAAAAGGTGAACGCACCCAGGAATAGGCTGACATGGATACAGGAAAAAAGACAAAAAATATTATTTTGATTTGTTTGTATAAAATTGGAAGTTTTTTGTAACTATAGAATTTGTTACTTCAAGGTTGCACTATTGTAATTCTTTACTATCAGGAAGTCCACAAACTGTTGTTAAAAGCCTTCAGCCGATCCAAAATGCTGCAGCCAGAGTTCTGATGAAAATTAAAGAGAGAGATTATACAGTAGCAGCCATTCAAAATGCCAAGCCAAATGGCAGCCCACTTCCCTGCAACTCCCAGCGAAATTCCCTCCATTAACCCAACATATTTCTAACTCTGAATCCACCCTTCACTGAATTACAGGGTCTGACAGGAGATGCCGCTTCTCTTTGGATCTTATTGTCCACAAATATTGATGGAAGGAATATTTTAGTACAAAGGTTGATGTTTAGAAAGGAATTTTAGGGGGCCACCCAAGGGCCCACCAAGGAAGGTGGGGAAATTTTGAATGGCTACTACTGTATCTCTCCTATCCTAGCTTCTCTTTGTTGGCTTCCTTTTAAATCCAGAATAGAATTTAAAATCTTCCTTCTCACAAATAAAGCCTTAAATGGCCAAACTCTGTCTTATATCAGAGATCTGATTGTTCCTTATGTTCCTAACAGAGCACTTTGCTCTCAATCTGCAGGTTTACTAGTGGTTCCTAGAATTTCTAAAAGTAGAATGGGAGGCAGATCTTTTAGTTATCAGGCTCCTCTCCTGTGGAACCAACTACCAGTTTTAGTCCGTGAGGCAGACACCCTGTCTACTTTTAAGGCTAGACTTAAAACTTTCCCTTTTGATAAAGCTTATAGTTAGAGTGGCTCAGGTTATCCTGAGCTATCTCTATAGTTATGCTGCTATAGGCTTAGAGTGCTGGAGGACATAGGGACGTGAATGGAGGCTTTAGCAGTAAAGTGAAATATATTTGATAAGGGCAGGATAACATTCCTTACATCATAACTTATCTGCCTTTCAATTCAGCACATGAGGATATGATACTATAGGAAAATACGTCATAACATTAACTTTCTCTTGCCCAGAATTCAACTTGCTGGGAAAAATAAATCTGGCTACCACATGTTTTATCTTTATTTTAAGCATGTAGAAAAAACACATTTTAGTTGCCATGTGTGTTACTGGTAGCTATGCCCATATCAGAGGCTATGCTGTAACAGTACTACAAATAATACTTATTCTCATGCCTGTATATGCAGACATTTGGTCTGTGCAGTTTACCTCACCATGCAAATAGCTCGAAACAGAATAAAAATCATTCTCAGATCCTTGGAATACTTAAACTGCATTTATATTGAATTGCCAGATGCTTGACTAATCCTTTCATATGGGAAAGGAATATTAAGATAGGATGTAATGCATACGGATACAAAGGAAAATTTTAAGTTTACAGTACAATAAATTTTACACTGTTTATCCCTGCACAGACTTTCTATTCGAAATGGGTGCATCAAAAGCAAACAACACACTTCAAAGTTGTGAAAGGACTGGTCCACAATTGGTCATCAACTTCCTGACATTTAAAAACTCATAGAACTTATCTCCACACAATATCACGCATAGTACTGCTTGAAACAATGTGTCGGCAGATTAAGGAAAGTTACCTTCCAATTAGGTGTAAAGTTGTATCTGGTTTTGGGGGTTTAGGCTCCCATGCATCTACAATTAGAGTCCTTAAATTCATTCCTAAGTGGTTACACATGCACACTCACTATAATTGAAATGGCCAAACATAAAACCAATAAAAAAAAAGAAATCCAGGAGAGTTACTTTCATTTGTATTGTGAATTGCTATGAACATTAAAATGTATTAAAATTATTATAAAAAGCTAATTCAGTAAAATTTCAAATCCTTTAAGACCAACATTTGTTATGATACATGAAACCCATTTTAATCCTGTTGTTAATGTTTGTAACCTTTTTAAGTAGTTTTTTTTCCTTCTCTATGAACATTAAAACTCTTTAGTGTTGAGTTTCACTAGGATTTTAAGAAGTTAACTGATGTTTGAATTAGAGTTGAAAGATTTTGCAAAATTATTATATATTGAATGGAAGCTTTTGTGAATTCATTCCATATGATGCAAAGTTAACTGACCATGGTTTTAGTTTAATTCACACTTTCATCTGTTCAAACACAGCCAGTTGGGCGTTTATTCACAGAACAACACATGACAGCCTGAAAGTTATTTATCTAAATATTTCAAAAATAATTGCAAAAGAAATGTTATACGATGTATGAATCTTGTGCAATTTTATGGTCATGTAGGTGGGCTTTGCATACAATATAAAGTTACACAACTGATCAACATGGAAGTCACCTCGCTTTAGCTTTACACAAAGGCATGCAAATAAAAAATTTCAAGATATCTCAAACAAACAGACACAGGAGGTTTACCTCCATAAATAAATAAATCTCAGTCATGTTGTTATTGGAAAATGTCTATAGGGATGATAAAACCAGCCAATAAAACAGGTTTCTTTGCTCTGTGTGTGGATGCTATGGGATCTTCTCCAAAGCTTTTTTTTTTTTCTTAAACAGATTGCTGATAAAATGGATTAGCCGTTCTTCTTCCAATCTTTCCAGCTTTGACAGACACACACCTCTGGTTCTGCCTGCTCCCCCCCCACCCCAACCCACACACACATGCGGCCCTCTGGCTCAGCTCACCAATGTGGATTATAGCTCTCTCATGGCTATCATGATCTTACACAAACAACATTTGTCAGCTCATTTATCACTGTTCCCCCTGGCTGTCCACCCTCGTCTATTCATCTATGCTCTGTTTCTGCATCTCTGCCTCCAGGGGTGAAAATGCATGTTACCTCCTCTACTGAAAATAACCCCCCCTCCCTCGCACAAAGTCCCCTTTGATATTTGCGCAAATCTGCAAATGTCAGCGTCTATAACTGCAGCTTGACTGACTAGCCTTAAATCTGTGGAGTATCTCAGTAATGACATACGACACGAGCACCTTGCAGGAAAGCTGGACTTTCATTACATTCTATTTGCAATGCCACTTTAACAAATGAGTATCCACCTGTGATCAAATCTGCTTAACTTCAGCAGTAGTAGCGGGATGTGCAATGGTCAGAAGCTAACTGGCTTAACAAGGTGAGCATGAGCAGCATAAGCACTTTGATACAAATCATTGTTTATAATGGAATAAAGAAGGCACCCTTAATGTACTTAAGAGGACTGAGCTCCGGGGGATAAGGCAGCTTTTCAACCTTAGCCTGATACAAATGTGGGGGTGTTGCCAGCAGATGGAAGTCCAAGCCTGAGAACTGAATGTCCTCTACTATCCTCGGGAGGATGGTGCAGTGATACTCTGCTGGATCAAAGCTTGGACTCACCCAGGTTTAGGTGTCAGAACAGGCATGAGAAAAGGTGAGTGAGCAGTTGTGGCTGAGAGAGAACTTCAGAATCAAAAAAGCAAAGTAATGGAGAAGTTTCTGGAAGGCCCAGTTGGATTTAAGTGTATTATTAAGACTTTTCTACATGAATAGATTTCATACAGAGTAGACATGTCTATGTTGAATAACAAAAGAATTGAAGAACCACTGTCAACTTAATCATTTCTGATGTTTTTCAGCTAAATAAAAACAAACAAATTGCCTGTGTGTAATGAAAAGTCTGAAAAAGGCTTAATTAGGCCATCTATATATATATATATATATATTTATAAATATAAAAAAGAAAAAAATATATTTTCCTCTGGGAAGTATGAATTAAAATTAATTAAATGTGTGGATGTGTGTGTAGAGTATGGATAGATTTCTATCGATCTGTCTTTCTGTCTGTCTAAATAAACATGTAAAATACAATTAGTTAAGATAATAAATGACTGTGTTGCAGACTGACTCCAATCCTGGGGGACAACCACTTACAGAATCATCAATTGGCTGCTGGGGCGTCTCCTACTCTCCTTGCATTTTCAAAGCTCAACCGACCAGTCCATTTCAGCACCAAAATACATATCTCTAACTGTGGCTGGAAAAATGATTGAATTTGCAACATAATTGATAATACAATTGTCTGACATCATCTTCATCTTTGTATTGTTTTGAAATATTGTTTCTGTCATGTTTTGTGGACATTAAGATCTAAAGAGAAGCATCATCTCCTGGTCAGACCCTGTAAGGGGGGAGTGACAAATAATGAAAGTTAACACCCAGGAAATGGAGGCGGTCACTCCAGTGGCTGGAAGTTGGAGGGGATTTTGCTGGGAGTTGCAGGGAAGCGGGCTGCCATTCAGCTGGGGTTTGACTGGCATGGGCCATTTTGAATGGCTGCTGTTGTGTAGTGATTTGGGGTTTAGGCGTCAGGGCGCACATTCACACTCATGCAGAGATTTGCAGCTAGCCCAGGCCCATATATGCTATCTAGAAGTCAGCACCGTTTCACAAAACAGTAAAATCCTTCAACGATAAAAACAGCAAGGAACCAGAGCCTAACATGTAGTTGTTTGTGGTAGGTGCAAAAATACAAATCACAATTTTAGTAGCTCCTTGACTCCCTAAGCCCGGAACGTCTCTGGAGGATCTGCTGGACCCAGGGACGCCAGCGGCTTTGTTCGGCTTTTCAACACAGCAGCATCTGTAAAGTCTAGATCATCTAATTTGAGGTGAAACCGACAACCAGCAGATTTGATAACATGGTGGAGCCTTTTGTCCAGTGTAAGAATTTCTGTCGCTCACCAGGCAAATTTCTGGTGAAATGTCAGGCGAGCTAAAGTACAGGGAAACTTTTGATTCTTAGCAGGTTTGACATTTGATTTAAACACACCATATCAGAAGTCAAATCAACTCCTAGTCATGCCTTTCGTTCTGATGTCAAATCTTTTACCCATTACTAGTCTGTCTCCAAAATATTGTGCATTTGTAATTATTCTTTCTATGTGCTTCATCATTTTCAGAGAAGTGGAGATAAGGTCGCCTTGATTGCCACATTAACACTTGTATATCAAATCACTGGGGGGAAATAACATTAGAAACAAATAATCTGAAAACAAAGCTTATGTAAAAGTCTGGAATATGTTCTGGCTGAACTGAAGGAGGCCAAAATAAGCTAATTAATTAGTATGGATCTGTCAAACACTGGCTAAAGGAAAAATAAAAGTCAATAGATGTTGGTGTGGTCCAACAACCTGAATCGATCCGACAGAGATTACAGTTCTTGCCGGAGAATTTCTGTCCTCTGCGAGACAGCTGCTGCTGCGATGACTGGAACCTCTTCATACTGTACGTTGATGAGAGAGATGAAGCTTTATTGATCCCCGTGGGGAAATGGGATCATTGCAGCAGGGAAAAAAAAAAAAAAAGGATAAGGTGTAGCATGCGAATAAATAAAAGTTCTCTGGAAGCAAAGAGAGGAAATCTACAATAAGCTCTACAGTGCAAAAAATAGGAGGGGGGAAAAACAAGATATTTAATGTATTGACCCAGATGCGTCCTTTCAAAACACGAAGCTAAGGATATCAGATAAAGATGGTTGAAACAAAAAACTTTAGACATTTAAAAAGAAAAAGAAAAAAAAAACGCTGATCAACCTTCTGAGTGGCTGGCACAAGCCCCTCAGAACCGCTGGTATTTTTCACTTTGAAAGTTTTGCAGCAGTCTGTGGAATATCAGAGGGTTATTATAGGCAGCAGATACCATATGCATCCTAATGATCGGCCAAGCCTGCTGGCAAGACTGCTGAAGTTTTTGAAGCTCCCCACTATATTAAGGAGTCATAGATGGAATAATTCAATTTGAAATGCCTGCTGCAAGTTGGGGAAGCAGGAACATTACTTAGTGGGATATGTATTATGCGAGTCCAATCCATTTCACACTGTTACAGTAATGTGGAGCTTAAAGCAACATAAAGGCAAGGAACTGGGTGGTCTGGTGCATTAATTTCATTGGTTTGAAAACTATATTTTTGAACTTTTGGGCATCTCTTTTTCTGATTAGAACTTATCCTACTAATGCTGTGGTTTGGAGAAAATTTAAACTACAGCCTCTTATTGTAGCAAGTTTTTAATGAAGTGAAATATTTGATTTTGGTAAAACAATCTGCAAAAAATCCACAAATAGCTAAACACATAAAAGTAACATTTCAAAATATTATGTGGTCATATTTTTTCTTTTTCTCAACTAAGAAATATTCAAAAAATGTGCCTGGCTTTCCTCAAGTGTTTAGATTTAGTCTTAGGTCAGCTTTATGGAAGACCAGGAGAATCATTGGAAAAGAAATGCAACTATTTTAAATTTAACATTTAAATCCAATAACACACTTTACATCAAATTATTAGCAAGGAGCTGTAAATTAAATCTGGTAGTCCATTATTGATTACTGCTATTTAAATATTGTGGCTGCTTGGCTTATGGAAATGCTAAATGGAGAATTTAAAGTAAAAAAAAAAAACATTAAGGACAAGGATGTGATATTAAGGATAAAAAGAAGTTGCCCTTTTCAATGTATGATATGTTTGATAAGACATGTTTTCTGAATCAGATTTTTGAATTAAATCCCCTTTAAGAATAAGAATTTGAAAACACATTTTCAAATAGAAGTGTTTATCAGTTTACAAAAAATAAAATTAGTATTTTCTCTTGAATAACTCAATTTATAAAGTGCAATTACAAAATGCTTTTCATAGTGGATTTCTAATTGTAATTTTCTAATGGTCATCCATTCAACTAGTGTGCTACTTTGACAGATTACACAGAAATATATAGAAGGCAATTTTACATGTAAAATATTCTATTAATTCAAATAACTGTTATGATTTGTGGACCTTAAGATCTAAAGAGAAGCATCATCTTCTGGTCAGACCCAGCAATACAGTGAAGGAGTCATAGTAAAAAAAAATACATGCCCAGGAGAAGGCCAATGGCTGGAAGATGGAGGGGATTTTGCTGGGAGTTGCAGGGGAGTGAGTTGCCATTTGGCTGGCATTTGACTTGGAAGGGCCATTTTGAATGGCAGCTGCTGTAGTATTAAAAAAAGTGTGGTGTTGTCATGATTGGTTTAAGAGACTTAACCCACATGCAGAACACAAACGGAAACAGAGTAAAAGTTTAACAGAGTTTATTAAATGGTTTGCACAGAAAAACATGAACTGGTTCAGGCTCGGGTCCGGGACTGGAATCACTGATGTCTGCAGAGACGGATAGTTTGATTAGCCAGGCAGTCAGATGATTAGTCGAGTTTATTATTCCAGAAAATACCTTGACGAGGTCCAAACTGAATTCTTGTGAGGGAGGGAACCGGTTGGGTCCAGAGACTGTTGGTTCAGCAGAGTGCTCAGCAGCAGCAGCGTCTAGCTTCTGACTGAGAGAGTGGCAGACCTTGGTTAGGATTTCCAGCTCTTCCTTGAGAGCTGCAGGAGGAGTCCAGATAGAAATCTTCAGGTTTGGCTTCTTGGGCAGGCAGGCAGGTTGCAGGCTAAGCTCATCCAGAGCTTTAGACTTAGACAGGTTCCTGTGAGCAAGAAGACAGATGCAGGTTAGAATCAGGCTTCTCTCAGGAGACAACTAAGATTCTGTCAGAATAACTGAGGCTCAGGTTAGCTAACCAAACTTGGTCAACACTGCGGCGTTGAAGGAAGGTCTGGCTGCTGCTTAAGTAGGAAGGTCTCCTGATGGGCTGATGAGCATCAGGTGTGCTGGAGGGCTCCAGCCCAGGAGACCCACAGCGCACTCTGCTGGAGAAAGGTGGTGAATCTCCAGATCCCAACAGGTGTTTATGGTAAATACTTCTTCATTAAACACTTTATTCCATTCTGACTAACATCACTTTATTTGTTGATGAATTTTTTATTCTTTTTGTTAGTTTCATTTCTATGTAAATTTTTACATTTCTAAGTTTGCGATTGCGTAAAATTAGCTGGTAATACATTTTTTTTCTTGAGTTTTTACAGCACTAGTGGCTTGTTTTTTCTGACAGTAGGCTGACAGGAAAGAGGGTATGAGAGAGAGGGGGAGACAGATGCGGCAAAGGACAGTCAGGTTGAGAACTCAGGTTGGCGGCATCGAGGAATAAGGCCTCTATATATGGGTTGTGCGTGCTAACCACTGCGCCGCCTACACGCCTGGCGATACATTTTAATGCAGGCTAAAAAATATTGGTAAGATGATGTAACCATGGGCAGTTCTAGACAAGGGCCCAGAGGGGCCAGTGCCCAGGTAGAAATTGGCCCTGGCCTCTGCTTTGGTATGTAATATAGATAAAATACTTAGCGATTGTTTTTAAGATGATATGCACTGGCATATCTGATTGGTTTTCTTATTCTAATTTTCTACTCTTAGTTTTATTTTGAAGGGTACAAATTATGGAAAAGGACGTTTATTTAAGGCTTGTAATGTTGCTAAAATCTTAGTTCATAATAAGAAACTTCATATGAATACTATTTACATTTTTTTAACCCTGAAGGAACAATCCTTTATAATGGTAAGGTGAAGACCTGCTTAACGCAGGAATACCCCCAGAAGACATGATAACCCCAAAATAACTTTCAAAGTAAGGAGGAAAACATTTAGCAGAAATGGTTGCAATTTGTGTTTGGGAGATCTGTACCAATAGGAATGTGTTTCTTTGAAACCTTGCTTTACTACAGACAACTTTGATAACCTTTGCTCAAAATCTAAAGTGAATTCACCAATTGTTTAGTCCTTAAACATGACGGACACCATCCGTGGAAGCAGCTGATGTGTCATGAAACGAGAAAGATGAACGCAGTATTCAAGGCGAGTCGGACAATGGGAAGTTTTGAAACATTTAATGACAGAAATTAAAACAGAACAGAAAGGAACGCAGGTTTCCTGTGGATGAGCGGACCGGGAGCGAATGCAGGGGGAGGGCGAAGAATCACTTAACTAAAGTGTCCCCGTGCAGCAGCCCCAGTTAGCAGTCAAAGAGTCAAGAGCATTAAGGCAGATTCTAGCAGAGTTCTATGATTCCAGCAACAAGCTCAGACAGACACGCTCAGATGGAGACTGGCAGACTCAGTGGTAGACAGAGACAACACATGGTACCAAGAAAACTGCAGAAAGGTTAAACTGGTCTCCATCCAGGAGTCAGGATTACAGGACTAAAATTGACCTTCCCAGCGATCCGAGATAAAACCCTGAGGGCTCCGCAGAGAAGAGCCTGGACACGATCAGTAGACAGGAGACAAACACCAAACCCTCTCAATCCACTGGCCTCCAAGAGGCAGGACATGACCCGGGGACTTTACTAAAACTCGAAAACAAACATGAACAACTGACACAAAAAACTAAGTATAAGGAATAAGAATAAAAATCTGGCCTCAATAGCTGGGCTGAACTGAATATATAGCATAGGGCACAGGTGAATAAAAGAATGACAATTAGAAAGTAGGGAGTGAACGGCAGGTGAATGAAGTGAATAATTAGATCAGCTACAGGGGCTGCAATCATGACAGGATGGACAAAAAACAATGATAAGTTAATCAGACTTTGTGCTGTTTAGGGTTAATGCTAAAGGTATCCTGTATTAGCTAATTGATCTCTTTTGTTATTGCCTTTTGTTAAGTATAGATTAAATTTCATTCTGCTCATATTGCTTGTTGATGCTCAAAATAAGGTATCTGTAATGAATAATAATTTCTTGCAGGGAAGGTGACATTACAGGAAAAAAAGGCATCTTTCATGCATTTTTATTTTATTTTTTTTTGCTTAACTTTTTTATTTCACCAGGATAGAGATTACATAGCAATATTTCTAAGGGAATCCTCACCCAGAGGCAGCCACGTATAAAACACAAGGTTACATAGTTAAAAGAAAAACAACAAGCAATGTTTTTTTAAAATCACCCTTAAGGACTCTTAGCTCGGAAGTAAAAGCACTCAGTGAGATAAGCTCAGTTAATTAAAAAGTTTCTATAATGAGTTGCAGAGGGAAGAAGCTGAGCGATTGAAAGCTTAGTTGCCTAATTCAGTCAAAGCAAAAGAGACAGGAAGAAGCAGCTGTATGTTTTCGGCTTGGAAAACCACCAGAATTTCATGATAGATTAATATTTTTGAAAAGCAATGAGAGCCCTATATATGATTAATATTTAATCATATATAGGGCTAGAGTTGAATTTGGATGGCATAAACAAGCAGGATATAAGACATTTAATGATTCAAAATAAGGCTGTTTTACTTTTAGCTTCAGTGATATAAGGATAAGATCCCAGTTTTGCTACATCTGAGGTCTCCAGAGCTGCAAGTTGCTCTTTGGCTCACTTATAATGTCAGATGTTATTCACCATTGACCTTATTTTTGTTTCATCTTTTTTCTCGTTGCCCCCATGAAGAAAATAATACCCCATCCCACAAGAACTGCCACTGGAAGTAGTTAATACAAATAAAACAAAAGACCTTCATTTAGTGGCCATTGGCTGGTGATTCTTTGAATTTTATATTTCTGCTCCATTGCTCCCTTTCAGTTATAGCTGATAGCTGCTATTACTGAATCAGGTCTCATCACATGCTTCCTCAGGTGGAGGGACTCCTGCAAACAGAAAAATATTATCTTAAGGGTTGTTACTAATTGAATTTATAAAGAGATTATGAATATTACTATATCCATGGGTCAAAATGGTTTTCTTTCTGAATGTGATTTACACCTAAAGGTTTTATTTACCGTGAAAATATTGTTTCTATGTAAACCAGCTATAAAATACCTTTGATACAGTACGGTATGAACTATAATTAGCCTGTAATACTAATTTCCAGAAACTTTGATTATTGTGCTAATATCTGTAAATGTGGACACAAAAGTTTCAACTCAAAAAAAAAAAATTGCAATATGTTTTACAATAATAATTTATTGTATTACATAATATTTTTAACTGAAAGAAAAATGGCTTTTATATTGATCTAAAAATGACAATATATGCTAAAATCATATATGCAATACATGAAAATAAGCAGATCTACACCCACCGGCCACTTTATTAGGTACCCCATGCTAGTAACGGGTTGGACCCCCTTTTGCCTTCAGAACTGCCTCAATTCTTCGTGGCATAGATTCAACAAGGTGCTGGAAGCATTCCTCAGGGAGTTTGGTCCATATTGACATGATGGCATCACACAGTTGCCGCAGATTTGTCGGCTGCACATCCATGATGCGAATCTCCCGTTCCACCACATCCCAAAGATGCTCTATTGGATTGAGATCTGGTGACTGTGGAGGCCATTTGAGTACAGTGAACTCATTGTCATGTTCAAGAAACCAGTCTGATATGATTCCAGCTTTATGACATGGCGCATTATCCTGCTGAAAGTAGCCATCAGAAGTTGGGTACATTGTGGTCATAAAGGGATGGACATGGTCAGCAACAATACTCAGGTAGACTGTGGCGTTGCAACGATGCTCAATTGGTACCAAGGGGCCCAAAGAGTGCCAAGAAAATATTCCCCACACTATGACACCACCACCACCAGCCTGAACCGTTGATACAAGGCAGGATGGATCCATGCTTTCATGTTGTAGACGCCAAATTCTGACCCTACCTTCCGGATGTCGCAGCAGAAATCGAGACTCATCAGACCAGGCAACGTTTTTCCAATCTTCTATTGTCCAATTTCGATGAGCTTGTGCAAATTGTAGCCTCAGTTTCCTGTTCTTAGCTGAAAGGAGTGGCACCCGGTGTGGTCTTCTGCTGCTGTGGCCCATCTGCCTCAAAGTTCGACGTACTGTGCGTTCAGAGATGCTCTTCTGCCCACCTTGGTTGTAACGGGTGGTTATTTGAGTCACTGTTGCCCTTCTATCAGCTCGAACCAGTCTGGCCATTCTCCTCTGACCTCTGGCATCAACAAGGCATTTCCGCCCACAGAACTGCCGCTCACTGGATGTTTTTTCTTTTTCGGACCATTCTCTGTAAACCCTAGAGATGGTTGTGCGTGAAAATCCCAGTAGATCAGCAGTTTCTGAAATACTCAGACCAGCCCTTCTGGCACCAACAATCATGCCACGTTCAAAGTCACTCAAATCACCTTTCTTCCCCATACTGATGCTCGGTTTGAACTGCAGGAGATTGTCTTGACCATGTCTACATGCCTAAATGCACTGAGTTGCCGCCATGTGATTGGCTGCTCAGAAATTAAGTGTTAACGAGCAGTTGGACAGGTGTACCTAATAAAGTGGCCGGTGAGTGTAATTGTATAAGTATTAAAATACAGAAACCACGTATGGGTCTACTTTTACATTAAACAACGGGAATATTAGTTGCATATACTAACAAACATTTCTTTGGGTAAAGCAGTGGTTCCAAAATCTTTTTAATGTATTTTGAGTGTAGTACATTCACTTATAATAAAATAAAATACAATCTCCTTTTAATCACACAACAACCACCTTTAAAGAGTTATTATTTTAATTTTAACTGTTCATTTTTGTATCAACATTGCTATCAATGCATTTTCTGAAAAGGACTTTATAACACGGACAATTTATTCACCTCATGCCCCCCCTTCCCTCAGGAAGAATTCCTCTCCTTTTGGGAAGCACTGGCATAACGGAAGATCGCATAGAAGGTCAAACAAATGCATTCCAGTTTCCCTGTTGTGTAACTATTTCAGGTAAAAACATTATTGTTTACTCAGAAACACCTGATACCCAAATGTTTTTTTTTAAAGGAGAAGTTTGTTGAGCAAGGAATAATCATTGGATCATTATTTAAACCTAAAACTAATGCGTTCATGGTGATTTCATGCTTTTAGCC
Source organism: Cyprinodon diabolis (assembly GCA_030533445.1). Lineage (NCBI taxonomy): Eukaryota > Metazoa > Chordata > Actinopteri > Cyprinodontiformes > Cyprinodontidae > Cyprinodon > Cyprinodon diabolis. The sequence continues at coordinate 5,635,482 of CM060082.1, forward strand.
CTAATCACTAAAAAATAAATATTATAATTTTCGTCGTGGTCACTGAGTCCATTTTTGCCCAAATGTATTAACACCTCACCCCTGCCATCTTCTGGCAGTGACGTCACGGTGCAGTAAGCCTAGCGCCATTCTCCCCGCTTTACAAGCAAAATCAATGGTAACTACTAGACACATCTGTATTCAACAACTGTTGAAGATTTCCAGAGGACTTCACCATTGAAATTCATCAGAGCTATAGTTAAACTGACAATACCCACATGCATGGCAGTTGGATGTTGAAATACATCGAGTAAAAGTAAAAAAAAAACGTAGTTATTTCACCTTTCTGATTCATGACCCTGGATTTGCCATCGAACTTCTGGCCAGAGAAAAAATCATATGTAGCCAACATTTGGAAGAAGAATGTTTTCAAGATGACTTTGATAATAGCGTGTTGTGACAAACACCAGATACAGCACTTGGAACTTGATCAACAGCCGATACTGGTAGGTGGCAGTAGTGCTCTTTGACAAACGCGGATGTCTCCAGTTAACACATTTAAATGAAAATTACTCTAAATGAAAAACACTTATCATTTATTGAACAGTATGTAATAATTTCATATTTAAAGTGACTTTAGAAGTTTGAGTTCTGAATGTGAGCGGACTTTTCCTATAACTACCTCTAAAATTTTCCCACGAGCAGTGTTTATGACACTCTTTTAGTACCAAAGACAAATGCGACATGTCTTGGAAAACTAATAAAGCTGGACTTTAAATAAACAACAAAACAAAAAACAAGGACAACATAAAACATAAACTTGTGGAATTATATACTAAAGTAAAGATGTATGGTGATCAAAGACAGGAAAATGTTTGGTAGAAATCAATCACTCTACACCAGGCTGAATACTTCTTAACCAGATCATAGTGGAATTAGAAATTAGGAATTGGAGATTAAACTGTATCCTGTGCTATCTTTCTGTTAATATTTAAATTTGTAGCCTCCAATCTGGTGAATTTGTACAGATTTAATTCTCACAGCATTTTCTAGAAATGTTTAATTAAAAAAATAAAATAGAGGTAGTTCAGAACTCTCCTATATGGTAAATATTATCCAACTACCCCCCAGTGTGCTGTTAATGTGAAGATATTTTGAATTTAAAAATCAACATTAAAATTTTCAGAAATTCTTTGGCACCCAATTAACCAAAGCTCATGAAACACACTTAATGCGTAATAAAGAATTTAAGGCCAATAACCTGCTGAGGCATCTATTATAGTTAATTAATGGTGACTTAAAATCATGGCTCAAAAAGCATGTCTCATTAAACTGCTTGAACTCATCTGTCTTTTTAGTTCTTCGTCTCCTATCAGCTTTCATCTAAGGTGATATGGAAAGAGATCAAACCAAACGAGGAGAAAAGAGGTAACTCAGAATGGATTAAACCAGAAATGAAAAGAGCCACGGAAATCTGAGTGGGGCGACAACAGGATGTGGAAAATCAGGAATACGCACAAAAATACAGATACCAGATGACACGTGTGGATCCACATTAAACTGGTATGAGGTTTGTTATTTCATAAAAGAAAAAGAGTATAGGGCATCTGATTATGCATTTGTATCGCTATTTTTATTTTTCAGGACACTATTAATTTGTGCAAAGAAAGAAGCTCCGTTTTCAACACAGATATCTTTTATTGGAAAGTCCAATGCCTTCTGTTGCTTCACACAAAGCGAGCAGAACAAATATCAATTAGTTACTACCTCCCAAATTTTTAATCTTCAAATCAAATCAACAACTAAATAATTGAAGCGTTGAAATCACTCAATGTTGCAGCAAAAAAATATTCTAGAATCACATCAAATCTGACTTTTGATTAAAAAAAATCTGGCTAGTGATGTAATTTAAAGGTGTTGGCTCTGAACTTAGGCAACAACCATGGAGCCAAGGATTGGTATTAAAGAGTTCATTTTGCACAGGCGTTTGGATGATCCTGAAAATGCTGGGAAGGCAAAGAAAATCACAAGAAACAACAAAAAAGAAGGCTTGTCAACTGGCTAGTGTGTTGAATAATGCAGCAGGGGGAAAGAAAACCGCTACAGTATGAGCAGGTTCTGTCTCGCTTAGAAGCACTCGCAATGATGGTGTACTTCAGCCGATGAGAGACCAACAAGGTTTACCGGTACCAGACCATCATTTTCAAATCATTGACATCATGCAAGTAGAAACGAAGTATGTGAAAGTTGAAGACATTAACAGAACAGGGACAGGTGAAGTATCTAATGTGCAAAAGTCACCCGGAAAAAGTACCTGTTTGCAAGGCGACCTTCATTAAAGTACAAGGAGAGTACAATGTCATTTTGACGGCTAGTTTAAAACAGTTTTTCAGTTTTCTTCCTTGTGTTAAAGTCAGTTTTTATTGCAAATATATACTCCTATGCTAATGTAAAATTATGGAATCTAACTACAATCAGGGCTAGGAAAATTATTTGTGTGGAAGTCACTCTTATCCCTTTATAGTGCACTCAGTGACATAATTTAAAAATCACATTTTCAGCAAAGAGTGCACTGCAAAAAACTGAAATCTAAGTAAGTCATTTTTTTTTTAATAAGTGCATGTTTTCTTCAAGTGAGCAGGCAAGTGAGACACTTTGCAATTGGAATGAGAACATTTACATTTAAAATAAGGAGAAAAATGCAGTCTCTTATTTCGAGTGCATAATACTGTATCTAATTATCTGATTTTAAGGATAAACAAACTCATTCTATTGGCAGATATTCTTATTGACCTACTTAAATTATTGGTGAATACACATATTTTAAGACATTTTCACAAAATTTCAGATATTTTTTGCAGTGTGTTATTGGAATCCAGGACACCTTAAACAACTATAGGAAGCATATGAGAATAGAAATAGAATTTAACACTTCAATCCAACAAGGTGAGGTGAACAGTACAGAACATTAAAATACCTAAACTCTTGGATGCTCTTGCTTTTAAACTAAATGGACTTACTTCCTCTTGGTTGGTGAGTTTTTCGTTTGTGAATCAGTATCAATCTACAGTGAGGTAAATAATTATTTGAACACCCTGCTATTTTTTAAGTTCTCCCACCTAGAAACCATGGAGAGATCTAATATTGTCATTGTAGGTGTGTTTCCATTGTGAAAGTAATAATCTAAAAGAAAATCCAGAAATCACAGTATATATATTTTACAGCTGCAAATAAGTATTTGAACACCAGTCTATCAGCTAAAATTGTGACCATCAAAGACCTGCCTTCAAAATGTCCACCTCCACTCAATTTATTATCCTAAATTAGATGCTCCTAAGAGGTAATTAGCTGCATAAAGACACCTGTACACCCCATACATTCAATAAAATTGACTGTAGAGGGCTACGGGTAAATTGCCAGGCAGCTTGGTGAAAAAAGTCCCCTGTTGGAGTAATCAAAAGAAAATGGAAGATGCTAAACATGGGGGCCAATCTCCCTCAGACTGGGGCTCCATGCAAGATCTCACCTTGTGGGGTCTCAATGATCCTAAAAATGGTGAAAAATGGATCACTGTATTAAGTGGAGGATGATTGGGGCCATGTATTGCAATATTTTGGGGAACAACTTCCTTCCCTCAGTTAGAGCATTGAAGATGGGTGGAGGCTGGGTCTTCCACCATGACAATGACCTGAAGCACACAGCCAGGATAACCAAGGAGTGACTCTGGAAGAATTAGATCAAGGTTTTGGCATGGCCTAGCCAGTCTCCATACCTAAACCCAATGGAGAACCTTTAGAGGAGCTCAAACTTTGTGCTTCTCAGCAACAGCCCAGAAACCTGACTGATCTAGAGAAGATCTGTGTGGAGGAGTGGGCCAAAATCCCTCCTGCAATGTCTCCAATCCTGGTGAAAAACTACAGGAAATGTCAGACCTCTTTAATTGCAAAAAAAGGCTATTACACATAATAATATTGACTTTCTCTGGTGTTCAAATACTCATATGTGCTGTATCACACAAATAAATAGCAAAAAAATCATACATTGTGATTTCTGGATTTGGGTTTATAGATCATGTCTCTCACAGTGGACATGCACCTATAATGATGATTTCAGAAACTTCCATGATTTCTAAATGGGAGTACTTAAAAAGTAGCAGGGTGTTCAGGGGTGCACCACTGGAACCCAGCATCCATGCATCCATCCATCCATCCATCCATCCATCCATCTTCTTCTGCTTATCAGCAGTCCCAAGCCAGCCGAGAAACATAGTCCCTCCAGTGTGTCCTGGATCTCCTCCTGGGCCTCCTCCCAGTGGGACGTGCCTGGAACACCTCACCAGGGAGACGTCCCAGCAACTCAGACAAAATACAATGTTGTTTTTGCTAATGATTACTGTGAAGCCTTGCTGTGAGACCGCTTACATCACCATGGCATTTAGTTCTTTGATCAATGCGGGTTTTGATCCACTGCTTAAGAACAGCCAATAAAGAGGAAAAAATAGCCTTATTTTATGAAGCCAAAATCACAAATATAGTCTAATCTTCTCTGGTTTGAATTCATAATCCATAATAATAAAACATATTAAAGTGACTCCTATAATCTATTGTCCTAGAGTAATAGCTAAAAACGTGAATATTTTCTGTTTTTTTCTGTCTCTTATTGGCTCCGGAATTTTAGAAAGGCACATGGATTCTGTTACCTGTGTTCGACTCTATTTGATTGAATTTTTAATCCTTCACAAATAGTTTAAAAAGTTTAAAAAAAAAAAAAAAGTTTCATGTCATTTGATCTAATTGGAAACTTCAACAAAAAAAATGATATGCCTAGAATATGGAATTTTAGGAGCAGTAATCTTTTCAACATTTGAGACTCTAAAGAATTGTTTGTATTCAGATTGGTACATGAAACAAGTATATGAAGCAAAGTTTTGATTAGAATTATCATTATAAAACTGTTATTTAATTTTGGAGTATTGGTTTCTAGGATACTGTTAAAAAGTTAAGAAAAGTTGCAGATGGTACATAAACTACTTTTTTTTAATGCTTTTATCAAGGTACAGTCTAGTAGTGTGTTAATTACAATGGGACAGCTTTCCGCAAACCAGTAAAACAGTCATACAGAGAATGCAGACCAGAGAGGGATTGGCAGAGATTTTAACTGAGGAGGAATATATATTAAATTGACAACACAACAGCACAAACCCACAGCCAGTCCATTGACATTTGCAAACTGCTACCTCCCAACTCAGTTACTTCAAAACACACCAATTAAAGCCTCTCTTATCGAAACAAATGTCACATTAACATTTTAGTTGCCAAGTCAAACAAGCTACATTTAGAATGATCAATTCATGGCTTCACTGATTTAACCCACATGTAGAATACCACCACCGAGACAGGGATAAAAGTTCAACAGTTTATTTTGATTCACACACAAAATGATCACAGGTACTGATTCTGGTCTGGTACAGACTTCACGAGGGTTCTTCTGTAGAGAAGGGATAGTTAGGTTAGCCAGAGGTCTGGGGAATCTTGTCACAGTCAGATACTGATCTGTACCTGGAGGGATTCTGAATGACGCAGTGAGTGAGGGAACCAGTTGGGTCCAGAGTTGAGAGATCAGCAGAGAGCAACAGCGGCAGAGCTTGACTTCAGACTTTGAGTGATCAACCAAGGTGCTCTCCTGAGAACTGGGAAACAGACTCAGCTTGAGGATCTTCAGGTTTGGCTTAGTCGAGGCTGGCAGGCAGGTCTAGGAAGCAGAGAAGACAAAAACAAGTTAGAATCAGATTACTCCTCTGAGTATCAGTTCAGCAGGCTTGGCTCAGGTTCTGCTAACCATAACTGGCAACACTCTGGCCGCTGCTTAAGTAGTTGGTCTCCTAATGAGAGGATGAGCCTCAGGTGTGCAGGTGGCTCAGCTCAGGAGACCCAGGACGCCCTCTGCTGGAGAAAGGTGGGCAGAACTCCAGATCCCAACAATGCAGGCATACACTTCAAATCTTTTTTGAGTAATTAAAATTATCTCTGATCTTGTTAGGCAAGCTTTATTTCTAGTATTATTTTTTTTCATGACATTGCACTTTTTGGTCTTTAAGATTTTTTCTGTAAAGGTTATGTGGAGGTTTTTGAGGACACATATGCAGAGGCAGTGTATTCTCATTATGAGTTCGTATGAAATCGTACGAAAAGTTATGCACCGTAATTTCGTACGTTTTGGACGTTTTTTTCGTTGTATGCTCATGCGCATCTGACGCACCATTCAAGAACATAGAATTTAAAAAACAATTAGCCCTAACCCTGACCCTAACCCTAAGATATAAAACAGCAAGCAACGTAGTTAGAGACATGAAGAAGTGATTATTGCACTGTTTTTCCCAGTTTTACATCCGTCCGCGGATCTGCTTTTTTTTTCCTGTCTGCCAGCGCATGTGCACTGATTGGGTTTTTTGAAGAATAACGTCCAAAACGTACGAAATAGTGTGCATAACTTTTCATACGATTTCATACGAACTGATAATGAGAATATGTTGGCAGAGGTGAGGAGCCAGAGGTGAGTCTTGAAGATTTAATAAAGATCCAAAGGAAAACAGGGGCAAAAATACAAAAGTATAAAAAAATGGTGAAAACCAAAAAAAAACATCAGAAAACCTCAGGGAAAACACACATAGGGAGCAAGGAGACGACGTAGCAACAAAAAAACAACGCGGAACCAGAGAACAGTGACTGAACATGAGGTGTATAAATGGGAGACTGAACCAAGACCAGGCAATTCAGCAGATTGGGAGCAGGTGTGAACACATGAGTCTAGAGGGGAGTTCAGAGAAGGAGACTGTCACAAGAGGGCAACAGAGGGTAAACAATAAATATCTAAGAACTACAATACAATCAAAAATAACTAGAAAGACACAAAATGGAAATTATACCAATAAAGAAGAAAATACAGAAGGACTTGAATCAAAGTATAAGTCAAAATAAAAACAAATAAAACTTAAACAGAACCAAAAAGTGAGGGGTCATGAAAAATGTCTAATTATGGCGTCATACAAACCGGGCTCTGTTTGCTTGACAAACTATCTAGGCCAAAAAAGGAGAAAAAAGCAACACAAACATAAATAAGGTGCTATTTCTTTAAACAACTAATGTGCAAGACTGAAACAGTACTCTTATAAAGCAACTCTGATAATCAATGCTGAAAATAATTCTTGAAAAAATACGACCATAAGTCCATGTCAGGAGATTGGAAAACATGAAAAATTAAAGGTCTATCTTACCATGAGCACATTGCTGTTATAAAAAAAAGTAACTAATTGGTGTTGCCTGTGTTTTCAATGTTCAGCTGTTTGTGTATGACTAACAAAAATAACACCATAGAAACTAATGAGTATAGATGTCATGATCTGGCCTGTTTGCTCTCCCCTAATTAGTAATTCCTCTCACCTGCCCTCTTCCTTCCCAGCCTCAATTATAATTTATTCCTCTCACCTGTTTCCTCTGGTTTATATTCAGTTCAGCCTGAGCATTCAGTGCCAGATCATTACTTGTCTTTTGTAGTCTGTCTGTTTGGGTTTTTTTTGTCATGGTTCCTGTCCTGGATCCTAGCAGCCAGTGGAAAGAGGGTTTTTGTGTTTGTCTCGTCTCCTGATCGTCCACTGTTCCTCCCCCACGGAGTCCTCTGGGTTTTTGGCTCTTTATGGGGGGAGGTTCAGTTTTTATCAAAGTAAGCCTGGCTCCAGGGAGGAGACCAGTTTAAAGTCCAGCTTCAAGTTTCGGTTCCTACGTCCTGTCTCGGCTACCCTCTTCCACTGAGCCTGCCTGTCTGCACCTGATCCTGTCTGCTCCTGTGTGTGACCACCTGGTCATGCTTCTGGTCCCAGTCTGACTCTGAACCCTCCTGGGAGCCTGTGGATGCCAGGAAGTCTGGATCCTGCCACCTGTTTCTGTTCCTGTCTGTTCTGGATCCTGCCTGTTCCTGTCTGTTCCTGTCTGTTCTGGATCCCTCACCAGGATCAGCTTCCAGCATCACCACTGGGACTGCAGCACTGGGGACACTCGTCGTCTGGACTGTTAAACCAGGTAAGTGACCAACCCAGATAATCATATATCAGTTTATCGTGGTCACTTACCTGTCTTTCCTCCCCTAGAGTGTCTGAGATTGGGCGGTGCCCCGCCCCCCCCGCCTGCAGTGTCCGCGAGCCACAGCTCCGCTTTTGTTTTTATTTTAATAAACCTTTTGAACTTTCCTACTGACTGTCTCTCTTGAATACTGGGTCCATCTGTCCGCGATTCATGACAATAGAGCAGCAAAAAACCAACAGTTAATAAATTAAGGCCAATTATATCATGGTCTCACTACAGCTTCTCTTCTGATTCAAAAGTACATAAGAGTCCTTTCGGTTAGAAGTGCAGAGAGCCGAGCTGGGGCAGCTGGGTGCAAGTGGAGGCGAGTTGCTAATAATTGCATCCATCTATCAAACACTAGGTCAGTGTCACCATTTCAAATGACAACATCCTATGGTGCAGCTGCTGACTAGGGCACTGTCAGCAATGTTATCACGTGGCATCGTTCAACCACTGTGCTGGAAATTGGCAAAGCAAGAGTTAGAGGCCAGCAGCAGAGGTGTGCAGTCTGACCTGCTGCTGCGGCTATAACTAAAGACTGTGATATAAAAGCCATAAGGTTAAAGAGAAGGCGATGTAAACTGTAACTGCTTGTTTGAAGGGCAGGAAAAACAACGAAAAGCATTGTTAAAGTGGGATAAAAAAGCAGATGTGAAAGAAAAAAAAATTGGAAACATTTTTTGTGATTTAAAAATGACATTTTGAAGTTATAGTGAATAAGATAAAATTTTTTACCCATTGGAGACTTTCTTTTTCATGTATACACCTTCCTAATTTAACCTGTTTAATAAACAGAGGTAAACTCGATTAAGAATTTTAATTGACTTAATTACAGGATCTGTAATTATCTGATTGGAATTAATCATTTAATTGTTCGACAGAAATCCTATACTGACAAAATAAACAACCTATTCAGGTTAGAAATGCTGTTTGCTTCCAAATTATTGAATGAATTAACATATAACAACAACACAAATATTTGTTGTTTTTAATCTATTATTTAGGTTATGCAACCATGATATTGACTGACAGAATCATTTAGCATTTTTAGAAACTGATGATATTTTGCAACTTAAAAATCTACTTCTGAATTGTGACATGAACAGTGTGAAAACATTAATTACAGCACATTTCTTTCCTTTTAAATATGGTAAAAAAATATATTTAGCAACAAGGGATACATTATTGGGCTGCGCAAGAGGTAGCACCACTGCCTTGAAGGTTGTGGGTTTGATTCCCGGCCAGCCAGAATTTGCATGTTCTCTCTGAGCATACGTGGGTTCTTTCTGGGTACTCTGGCTTCCTCCCTCAGTCCAACAGCATGATTGCTGCTATAAGTTGTTTCTCTAAATTGTCCTTAGTTGTGAGTGTGTGCGTAAATGGTTGTTTGTCCTGTTTGTCCCTGTGTTGCCCTGCGATAGACTGGGGACCTGTCCAGGGTGCACCCCGCCTTTTGCCTATTGATGGCAACCCCAGTCGGGATAAAAATGTTCGTAAATGGATGGATGATTACAATGCTGCCTTTAAGAAGCAGACATAGAAAAAGAATCAGATACAAAAGGTAACTGTAAATGGTGGCCCCATACAGGGAACACACAGCGAGGCAGACATGCTCCCAGCCAGCTCCCATGTCAATTATTAGGAATCAAACAGGCTTATTTTTAACACAAATATCCTACCTTGTGTAGTGCCTTGCAAGCAGTCTAACTTAAGTCCTACCAAAGGCAGGTGTCTTACTCACTGCGAGATTATTGCACTTATTATGACTTTGATTTTCTCAAAAGAAGATTGATAATGTAACATAATATGCTCTTAGTACATCAATGTCCAAAGAAAATCATGTAAAGGTCTGTGTGTTTACACATTCAAACATTATCTCCATGATTATTTCCTAAGAAAAGGTCACTTGGAACACTTTAAATATAACTTTATACATGTTAAATGAGTTTAACACATGCTTCAATAGGTTTAGAAGAAGTAATCTTACTAAGATGAGAGAAATTACCCAGGTTACAAATGGTACAACTTAACCATTGTGTTTGCTTCATTGGAAAGTTGGCCGGAACAACAATTAAAGAAGCATTTTATATATCTCCAAGGTTACACCGTGCAACTTCATCACACCCTATATCCAGTGTTGTGCCTGAACGCGTTCATTGAACGAAAGTTCATGAACTCGTTCATATTTTGCGCGAACGTGAACTGAACGTACTGCATTACTGCCTGATGAACGTTATTGTGAACTCGTTCATTCTGGTGTCTGTGAACGGCACGCTCTCTCAGTTCAACTTCGTTCAGTAGGTTGCCAGATTTCCATAGAGCCCTCCAGACGAAACCCCGGTTAAATCACACAGTAAACAGGCCTTAATATGTAGCGGGGAAAACACCCAATCTGGCAACACCAGCTACCAGTGTCGTAGCCTACAGCCGCGTGCGTCATCAAAACAAAATCCAGCGCGGAAGCCACAGCAGCATGGAGGCGACCGTGGAGGCGATAAAGCAGCAGTATGATCACTTAAAACAGTTTTATGACCAGGTGGTCGGTGAGGATGATGGCAACAATCTTACATTTCTCTGCAAACTTTGCCCGCCGGCTTTCAGTAAAAAAATCCGCACTTAAATCTGCCTGGTATATTTTTCCAGGATTCCAGTATTCCTTTTTAGTATGTACTGAAATGGGATTTCAAATGGAAAAAAATAATTAATTAAAAAAAAAAAACATTTGCACCTTTCAACTTTCCTGTTTTTGTTTTAATAATTCCTCATAAAAAAAGACCACTCCAGCAGCACATTTTTCCTGATGTTTTTGAGAATATACTGTAGGGGTGAAAGCTGCAGCTGCTACTAGTGTGAAGTGAATGGACAGCAACAAAGCGTTAAAGCAACAATGGGGAAATGCTGTCCCCTCAATGCTAATGTAAACCCTGGTTGGATAAGGATTCAAAACTGGATATGAAGATGAAATCTGACGCACAGTTTCAGTGTTACAACTGATAAAATAATTGCTGCCTGTGGTTCTACAGTAGGCTATGGTGTAATTGAGCAATATATGGAAAAAAAAAACTATGAACTAGTTCATTTTTTGGAACTGTGAACTTAGTTCAAAATTTTGAATTATGAACTATGAACTGAACTAGTTCATTTTAAAATGTGTGAACTGAACTTTGAACTAGTTCACGTAGAAAGAGAACTTTCCCAACACTGCCTATATCATTAAATCATACATAGGTTTGTAATATGTCAATGTTAATAACCAGAACCCTTTTTTCTTTATTCTCCGCTTCAGGATTAACCATGGAGGTTTTATCTTGCTTTTACAGTCATAGCCATTCAACATTTCCCCACTTTCCTTGATGGGTCCTTGGCTGTCTCTTCTCCTTCCTTAACCACGCCTGGAATATCCACAGAAACCCTTCCTGTACACCCTCAGCTCCATGCACCCTTGAAGGAACTCAGGTTCACATCATGTGATGTCTTCTGCCAAGCAGCTGATCCCATCATATCAAGGCTCCACAAATACCCCCCCGACAGGAAGCGTCCAGAAACTATTCCTAACTTTTCATCACTGTCTTTCCCTCCAGCACCCCTCTCAGTCCTGGTTCCTGCAGCAGTTTCAAATCCCTCTCCTGTTAAGCTTTATTTGTTCCAAATCACTCCTGATCAGACCATTCCTTCTAGGTAGGCTGACCTTGTTTTCTTAGTCAGGGATTTCTTTTTACAAAATGGTTCTTGTTTTATTTATTCATTTTGACGGATCTTTTATTTTGATTCAGATAAAAATGTTTACAATGTCACACACTATTCTGTGAAGGTTGCCAAGGTTGTTGCAAGAGATGATCTTCACTCTTGACAGCTTATCAGACCTCTACAGGGTGTGTATATCTGTCAGGCATTTTGGAACATGTAGTTGAAGCACTTTAAACACTTGTAGAGGCAGTAGAAAAGTTTTTTCCTTATTTCTTACTGTTTTTGTCATTTTTCATTTTCCATAAGACTAGTCATACACCTTGAAATATATATGTTCTCTGGAGCTTAACTGTGCAATTATTATATTTATGAAAAAGGAAGTGCGATGTATTATTTCACATAAGTTATGACTTCTTTCCCAAAGACTAATGATAACAAATGTGTATGTGGAAACTAATCAGGGGCGCATATTCATGACCTAGGTTCGCAGAATGACGAATAAGGTGTTCAAACCTCTAGCAAGCGTAATTTGTATCCCTGAAATGAGATTTGCTCACAGGTTCTTTAATAAGCCAAGGCCTAAACCCATTCAGATGCTGATGGTGTAACATATTTGTGCAGGCACCTCAATATTTCCAAAGCTTAAGCATATTCAGACTATTCAATCATAAAACTGTGATTACACCTAACTGTTGTACTCTGTTTATTTCTGTTTTGTACACCAACCCACCACTGTATTATGGGTGTTGGGGTAATTGAGGGAAAAAAAAATGCCTCACCAGCAGTTCATTGACCCAGTCTTAGGTCAATGACACCTGGCCTTGTATTCATTTGGATATTAGGAGGGTTGCTGTTTTCAGTTCAGTTTCATATACAGCAGTAGCCATTCAAAATTTTCTCACTTTCCTTTATGGGCCTTTGGCTGATCCCCTAAGGTTCCTTTTTAAACAATCTTTGTACTAAAATTTGTACTGATTTGTGGACATTAGGATCTAAAGAGAACATCATCTCCTGGTCAGACCCTGTAATTCAGTGAAAGGGTGGAGTCAGAGTGAAAAATATGCAAGTTACTCCAGTGGCTGGAACTGGGATGCCAAATGCCAGCTGGGGTTGGACTGGGAAGGGCGATTTTGAATGGCTGCTACTTTATATCCCACAAGTCATGGCCGTATACTGTATGCTCACTTTTGGAAATAAAGTTTGGGTGTCAGTGTGTCTTTTAAATAGGCAATGACATTATGCACACAGCAAAAATGGCTTACAGCAAAAATGTATGTTTTATCAATCAGCTCTGATCAGTCCCAGAGAGAATTTGTTGAAAAAGCTGAAAGTATTTCACCAAGTTGTACTACAAACCTGAATTCATTACAACAAATCAAGTTTCAACTATTGTGAACTTATTACCGGGCAACCATGTGGTGGGAGCAGATTTGTATTTACCCCCCTCCAGTGTGCGAAATACCTTTCAATATTTCGGGGGGGTCCCCATTTCCCGATTGTTGCGCAATACCGATCTAAATTTTCTCAATATGCAGTAGGTCTATAACATTTCAAAGTCAAAGTCAGCTTTAATGTCAATTCTTCAGATTCACCAGACATACAAGGACTGGAGAGGACGTTCGTTTCTCATTCACCAACAGTGAAACCGATAAATTGCACAGGCACAACAGATAAGATCAGTTCCTTATACTAAAATTTAAACATTCAATTTCACAATAAAATATAAAATGTACAATAATATAAAATATGCAATACTTATGCTAGTGCAAAAAGGCAGATGGTAATGGCAGCAGAAAAATTATTATTATTACCAATTATGTAAGATATAGTATTTGTAACAGTGCAAAAGAACAGTAAATAAATATAGTATTAATAGTAGTGCAGGAGACAGTTTGTCCAGAGTGATTTTTTTTTTGAGGGGGGGTCAGCCTCCTGACAGCTGGGTGGATGAAGCTTTCTGTGAATCTGGTGGAGCGGGCAAGAGCCTGAATAGACAGTCTATGAAAACACACACACTGTCTGTCTGTCTGTCTCTCTCTCTCTTTCATGCACGCACATGTCCTGCTTTAATCCAGTTTCTGACGAATGGAAATGGGTCGAATTTGTCCAGAGGAAGTCCGTTGAGGTCCACAAACAGAAGTAAAGTTCTGCTGTCTTCACGCAATCTGTTCCGCGTTGCCCGTGTTATTAACTGCGGAAAAGCACATGGCTAATTTGCATACGCGAACAGGATTGGCTGGCTCCACTTCGCAAAAAACAGAGCATATTTGTGAATAAAGGTTTTGAATTTTAATACTGGACATGTTGAGCTTAATAACATTTTAGTGACCATTAGTGAAAAAAAAATATTTTATGTCCTGCCCTCACTCTTAGCTTAGCAGATAGATAACCATAATTTCCAATAACCACACCATAAGCCTTTTCTTTGGATTTATTGGCTGGTATGGATGGATGAATGAATGGTAAAACTGCAACAAAGAAATAATGTGCATAAGTCTTTGTGTTAACAGGCACAATTCCAAATAAACAGGCACAATTCTCCTAAATAATAAACTCAAGTTAGCGCATATGCTAGCGGCTAGTTAGCCGGTATGCTAGCGTCTTTTTAAACTTCTCTTCTCTGTGACCTTTCTTGCAATAAACCTCCAAACACAACATGAAACATAGTACTATATGTACATAAACGAAATACACCCTTCACATCAAATTACATGCTGTACTGGCCAAAAATGCAGCACAGTGAAAACAGATTCAGCTATGCAGCGTTTACTCGTTAAACAGGAAGACACCAACTGCTCATCTTCCGGTGCTTTCAAAATAAGACTATATCAAATATTATACATAAGAAAGCTTATAGTATATAACTTAGAAACAATACGCAAATATGAGCAATGGCTTCCTAAGGAGCCAGAACATTTTATTAAAATTTTTTTGACACAATTTAAGACACAATTTAACCCCCTTTAAATTTTCCTTTTGAGACTTTCAGAGGGTCTCATGGGTTAATCGGGGGGCTCGACCAGCCCGGAACCCCCGTATTTCGCACTCTGCCCCCCTCGCTGCTGACTAAAAACGGTGCAAATTCTTTGGAGTTCTTTAATGAATTTGCTGGTGTTGAAATTAGGAAAGTCATAGAGATTAGGCCCCTTTCACAAGTTTGGGATCGCCATTTCAAAGTCATGTTGGTTTCCAGTTTCCCAACCCACATGCAGACGGAAAACAGATAGCAGATAAATGAGCTTTATTTAAACAGTTGAACAAACATTCAGAGATCAGAATTGGTTGTTGGCCCAAGGGGGTTTCACGGAGAAGTCGGTACATTGCTGAGCAGAGAGAGGATTAGTTTGAGGTTGTCGGCAGCTGAATTTTATAGAGTTAAAGGAACAGATCTTATCAGGCATGAGGTCTTCCTTCTTCCAGAAGGGAGGATGATTTGGGTTGTAGTTTGGTTCCTTTGTGGGTGTCCAGGTTCAAGATAGGAGTTTTTTTTCACTGAGTGAGTTCAGGTTGATTTTGTGGGGGTTGCAACGGAGGGAGAGGTATGCTCAGGCTTGGAGGAGGAGAGGGAAGTGATCCGACTGCCAGCTGGAGAATCCAGGAACTGCTTGAGATTAAACTGAGCTGAGGGTGGAACTCGGGCAACCAGTGGATATTGATCCATGGCGTCACAAGGAGAGAGGATCAAGAGCTAGCGATCTGAGAAAAAGTCAGACAACAAGGTACTATCTAGTGGATGAATGTGAAAGCAGCAGGCAAACAGGAAAAAAACCCACAAGGAGAAACCAAACCAGTTCCAAACACATCTCTTAAAATGTGAAAATAGACAACTTGAGTCCTTTTAAATATGACAACTTATTTCTTAATTAAATATTTGTCTGTTTGTAAGATTCAATTTTTTTTTAATCTTGTTTTCAAGATAAAAACAATGAAACTTTTATGGGTTTGTTGATATTGTTTCTACAGTTTTTTTTTTCTTTTTTTAAAGAAACAGTACTTTTAGCTCTACTTGAATTTTAAATCAACTCTCCACAAAAGATAAGCAAAATTGGCTAATTGTCCATGGCTTGCAGCATGAAGAATACAATGAATCAGGACTCTTAAACTAATCCGAGGACCGATACATTTCCATTTTAAGGAGCCCTGAATTCTACATAATATTTTCCATTTGAACTGAAATGCATAATTGGAGATTAGATTGGAGATTAACAACAGACCGTAATTGATTATGAGTAAATAAATAAATAGATGAATGACAAGTTTCAGGATGGACGAGACAGCCCTCTGTGTTAAGGAGATAACATTATAGCATTTGGCTCATAACTAATTTGGTTAACATAGACAGTCTGTGTGCAAACAGTATTATGATTAGGCTGGGGGAGAGAGCCAGCCCCTGGCAGTGTCCTTTTACAGTCTCTGCTCTCCTCCCTGTATTAACTGCTCAGAGAATACTCGTGGCACAAAATCGAAAATGTTTATTTGCTCATGCATTTGTTGAATTTTGCAATTGCATGTTTACTTCCATATGTTTATATATTAAAGCGGAACGCTGTTTTTTTTACATTGGGCCCTTGATTTTACGTTATTACATCATGTTCTACTCACCCATATGAGTTTTGTGTCATTTGGAGCTGTTCTAAAGATATTCCGTTCATTCATTCATAACATGTAGGCGAATCACTGTGCCCCAGAGATCCGCAGTTATCTTTTTTATATTTACATTTTTTTTAAACAAAGTGAAGTTTGTATGACGAAATCCGTGCACTGGACTGGAGTTGTGACAGGCAGCCAGGGCCACAGGCGGTTACGCTCTACCCCTTCTATTCATTCGGCTAGCTAATCTGAATTGTTCAATTCCATTTCGACAGCGAGATCATCTGTGGTAGTAGCACTAGACATCTTCCCGGCATGTGAGTAAAACTAGCAGCAGTTCAGCGGACAGGATGAATGAATGGTAGCCAGCGCGCGCGGATGACGTCATACACATATCATTCTTCATAAAGCAAATTATTTAATGATTGGCTAAATCATTAATTTGGGCAAATAATGTTTTATTCACCTCATGGATTTGCATTGTGAATTGGTCTGAAAACATTCCAAATTCTTTAAAATTAGTGAAAACCTAATTTGATCATATCCCAAATTCTTCCAGATAAACTTTGGTTTTCAAACAAAATCCATCTTAAACTGTAATATGGTTTTCAACCATGCTTCGCTTCCTCTTTTTACAAAGAGGTTTAGTTTAGTTTAGTTGAGTTTTACTAGACTTAGCTGAGAGTGTTAAACTGAAATATGTTTGACTTGGAGCTGAACGGTTTTTGTTAATAAACTATATATAAATATTTTGAACAGCAGTTATAGTGAATTTATTCCATGTATGTGCAGAATTAACTGTTTGACCATGATAAGAGCTCGAATCACTCTTTCATCTACTGTTCTAACACACAGCTAGTAGGGCTGTGTGTCATAAACACTATATAAAAGCTGATTACATAAGATATTTTACCCACATTTTGGATCTCGGGGAGGGGGTCGTTACTGGAAGGTCCTACCTTCTGATGACGTCCCCCACCCTAATTTTAATTTGCATTTTAGACACTTTCTTCTACATGGCCCCCCAATCTGGGTTGTTGATTGGGGGTGTGTGCTGGCACTGCCTGTCTTACAGAGGGGGGGTGGTGTGTGCTGGACACCCCCTTTGGTACTCCTAGTTTTAATTACACCTGAGAACAACCTGAAACATCACACACATCTGAGCGGGCGTAGGGAGGATCGGGGTCTTCCCACACCCCTGTTCTCTGGCTGCCTCTTGGAGTCTGGGGCCTGTAGGAAAAGTGGGCCGTCTGGTCCAGGGTCTTGGTGGGGGGCTTTTGCAGAGCCTGGGTGGCTGTTATTGCACAAAAACGACAGTAGGGGGTGCTCTGTTTTTGTATGAGTAACAGATATGATGTATGTGTAAGGAGAAGAAGAGAGAAATTAAATGAGAACTGAAGCTGAACTACGTCTGAGGCTGCTTATTTCCCATTTTTGCAAAATAGCAACACCACAACACACTTATATTTCAACGATAGTAACAAGGTGTTACTTTATTGTATCTCATACTATATCCGTTGGTTGTGGTGGTCTTTTTACATGTCTCTGCAGGTGATGAAGCAGACTGAAGATATTTTACCGTTATCTCCTAGTTATCTCCCCTTTTATCTCCTCTTCCTTAAATCTTTTCCCCTTTTTATCTGTTTTTCCTTTCCTGTTCTACTTACATTGCAGTGTCCATATAATCTGTTATACTCCCTGAATGAATTATAATAAAGCTATTTATATGCATAAATCAAGTGGAACACTATGGCGATAGCCGTACTGCTCCACGTGTGAAAGCAACATCTGTTGGGCTCCTTTTGGCATCCAGGCAGTTATTCTTTTTGCCACATCGTCAGACTTGACACAAGTTGATATAAGCACCAAAAACAGTTCCATATGGAACTGGGGAAGAGGCTGCAGCTGTGTAGAAAAGAAGCATGCACTCATAGGTTGGTTGTATTGGTGTCTCATTGTACTGAATCTGTTCAAAATGCAAAAGGAGAGCAGGTTATGCATGTGTGTAATTATTAAAACTTCTTGTGATCCAATATGTTTAGGCTCAAACCACATTTATCATTAAAAAAAATTTTTTGCAAAGGCATATAACATGATTATGCCCCTTTAAGGAGCGCTTGATTCCCCATCTATCAGAACCGAGAGCTTGCTGTGAGGATAATATTTTTTTTTCTTCATTCCACTTTTGTGTAGATTTTTTTTGTGGGGAAATTTTTAGAGAGTGAATTGATGACATCTTCAACTGTTGGAAAAGTGGTGCAAACATTTAATCAATCTTCTGGGAGTGTTTGTATTAGCATGTGTTTATCATTATCAGTTATTTTGCATCCATTACTGAGAAATACCCAGAGAGGTACAGCGTTCTGACCCTTAGGCATGTCCATGTGATGATTTTAAAATCACTTGATCATAGAATCATAAACATGTTCATAAGGTTTCCATAATAACAAGATGAACACACGTCGACTCCTGGTTAAATAAAGTAACAAAGAGAAAAAGCCCTCCGTATGTAAAGGGGGGGCTGCCTTGGTAATTGACGGGAGTGATGAGACTAATAAGCTCCCCTGTGAACTCATCAAAGAACAAGGGGGAGATAATGAGAGTGTTTTTCTTTTTTTTTGAGCTCATAATCAGTTTGCCTTTTTCTCTTTTATCCTCTTGTGCCTTAACCTTCAGCCTCTCCTCTCACTTGCCCGTGGACAAGCTAACAAACATGTGTTTACTGAATAATGATGTTTAGTTTGAATATTACCAGAGGTTTTTACACCGTAGCTTATTCCTGAGATCCCTTCAGTGGTTTGATCCATCATTGAGCAAAATAATAAAAATTTTATTTTTAACAGGCAGCTTGGTTTCTTCATTCATACAGAGATAATTTACTTAGCTTCGCTCTGATGTCAAACAGACTTGTCTATGTCTGAAGATAACAAAATGCTGAATATCTCTTGAAAAGAAAATTAGTTTAAGGTTTGGTAAGCTGAAAATGGAACAGAGGGATGTGTCATGATATAAAGGACTTAAGTCTGTTTTATACTGTATCTTTAGCAATGCGTGATATAATTTAATATTTTTGAATTTTTTTGAGGAGGTAAAAATCAAGCCAGAGGGCAGAATCAGGCCCACAATGGCAATTTATTTGGTCCTCAGGGGTGTGTAGCATATTTGTAAAGATAACAGTATACTATATTTTAAATCAATGCAAATTAATCGTAACAGGTCAATAGGCTAGTTCTAAGAATATAGATACGACTCATTAAAGAGCAGACAGAGACTAGAAGTTTGCAGTTGCGAGTGCCTTATATTTATAGTGAGGAAAATTATGTTCATATTTACAACATCAGTGAAACATCCAAATGTCCATATAAAATGCGCAAAGGAGAAAAAACCAAAACAATAAGAAGGAAATAACAAAACTAATCAATTCCACAAATGATAAACCCACACCCCTTCAGTTCATTCATCAGGTCCCAAGCAAGTTCCTTTTATGGACTAACAAAAGTCAGAGCAGAGTGGAAACAGAATTGTTCTTTGCATAGAGCCTCCTAACAGCCTGGCAGGAGATTTAAAGTCTTCACGCCCCCAAGAGTGTTATCTTTCTTGGGCTCTATTCCTGGACCTTCAGCTCGCCATCAACACCTGGCTAATTCCGTAGTTTATATCTCACACAAACAGGTTTTTTTTCCATCTCATCTTGGCTAAGTAGTAGGCTCCTACAGCTCTGCTTCTCCCAACATGTCCTAATCTTTCATACTTCCCTACTCCAGCTAATATACCTAACTGATAGGCTGCGGGGATACATGTGACCCTGATACTCAGCAATTGGCTGTGTAGTAATGAGGGAATGGAAGTTATTTGTATATTATCGATACTTGTAACAGGAAATCACTAGGATTTACAACCAGGTTACAGGTGCATTCAAACAAAATGCTAAAAGCAGCTAAAAAAGAATCACCACTGGTAGGTGCTGTTTTCATTGGACATTTTGCTAGAAATTCAACTGCTGAGCGGCAGCATTTCGCATGGCTGTTGAAATGCTCCACTATCTCATTGAACATGCTGGTTTCCAGCTTCACCTCAACATGGTGGACCATTCAGTGATCTATAGACTAACAGAGGGGTTTTAAAGTATATTCTCTGAGCTAAAGGGAGCCAGTGGAAGGACTTCAGAACCGGACTGATGTGCTCTTTGTTCTTAGTTCTGCTGAGAACACAGGAAGCAGCATTTTGGATCAGCTGCAGCTGATGAAATTTTAGGAAAACCTTTAAAGACAGTTTTGCAATGATCGATTCTTCTAAAGATAAATGGATGAATGAGTTTCTCTAGATCCTGCTAGACATTAGACCTTTAATCCTGGAGTTGTTCTTCAGGTGATAATTGGCTGACTAAATAACTGTCCATCATGACACCAAGATTTTGGGCATTATCAGAGTGGACAAACGAGAGTCCAAAAAACAAAAAAACCCCAACCCACCAAAGATGGGCGAGGGCAACCGAAAGTCTCTGGAGGCTGGCAGTGGGGCCAGAGGTGAGGAGGAGTCTCTCAATGCCCCCAAGAGCCCTCAGCGGGCTCTTGGGGGCATTGAGAGACTCCTCCTCACCTCCGGCGATCATTGCAAAAGTGTCTCGTAATGGGTTAGCTTCATCTGG
The DNA here is from genome assembly GCA_030533445.1 of Cyprinodon diabolis. Classification (NCBI taxonomy): domain Eukaryota; kingdom Metazoa; phylum Chordata; class Actinopteri; order Cyprinodontiformes; family Cyprinodontidae; genus Cyprinodon; species Cyprinodon diabolis. Next base: position 5,656,506 of record CM060082.1, read on the forward strand.
ATTTTTAGACAGATATAGCTGGGTATCATCAGCATAACAGTGGAAATTAATCCCATGCTGTCTAATAACTCTACCAATTGGGAGCATGTATTAACTAAAGAGAATTGGTCCTAGCACTGATCCCTGTGGTACTCCACAGGTAACCTTTGAGCGTGTTGAAGATCTATCATTAACATAAACAAACTGAATTCGATCAGATAGATAAGATTTAAACCAGTCTAGTGCTGTTCCTTTAATTCCAACAAAATATTCAAGTCTTTCTAAAAGAATATTATGGTCAACTGTATCAAATGCAGCACTAAGATCCAACAGGACGAGCACAGATACAAGTCCATTATCTGAGGCCATGAGAATATCATTAGTGACTTTCACCAGAGCTGTTTCAGTGCTATGATGAGCTCTAAAGCCAGACTGAAACTCTTCAAAAAGTTCATTATGGTGTAAGTGGTCGCAAACTTGTTTGGCAACTACTTTCTCAAGAATTTTGGATAAGAAAGGAAGATTGGATATAGGTCTATAATTAACCAAGTCATCTGGGTCAAGAGACAGTTTCTTAAGCAGAGGTTTAATTACAGCAACCTTAAAAGCTTTAGGTACATATCCCTGTAACAGAGATAGATTAATCACATCTAAAATGGAGGAGGAGATCAAAGGGAATACCTCCTTAAATAACCTGGTTGGAACTGGATCTAACATACAAGTTGAAGGCTTAGATGAAGACAATAATTTTGCTAATTCAGAAAGTTCAACTGGATCAAAGCAGTCTAAACCCGGTTCAGATTCCATGACTACCTCAGGTACAATCGCGGATAGAGGAGTGCTTATGATCTTATTTTTAATAAGATCAATCTTATTTATAAAGAATCCCATAAAATCATTGCTGCTAAGAGCAGGTGGAATGGACGGTTCAACAGAGCTATGGCTCTGGGTGAGTTTGGCAACTGTATTAAAAAGAAATCTAGGATTATTCTTATTCTCCTCTATTAATGAGGAGAAGTATGCTGCTCTTGCTTTACAAAGGGTCCTCTTATACAGCAGTAAACCATTTTTCCAGACTAGGAAGGACTCCCGCAGGCCTGTGGAGCGATATTTTCTCTCCAGTTTCCTAGCATTTTGCTTCAAAGTATGCAGCTCTGCATTAAACCAAGGAGCAAGCTTTCTATTTTCAACGGTTTTCATTTTCAAGGGAGCTGCGTTGTCTAAGGCAGTACGCAGAGAACTAGCAACCCCATCAACAAAATCATCAACCTGTGAAGGGGAATACGCTATGCTTTTGCACTCTGCAGCACTGCTCAGCGACACAGAGGAGAGAGAAAGTGAAACAGATTCTTTAAAATTTATAACTGCACTATCTGATAAAGATCTACTAAAATTGAGCCTTCTTTTGGGGGAGGAGAACTCTGTTAAAGTAATCCTGAAGGTTATTAGAAAGTGGTCAGAGAGGACAGGGTTGTGAGGAAATACTGTTATTTCTTCACATTCTATGCCGTATGTCAGCACAAGATCCAAAGTATGAAGATGAGAATGTGTGGGACTATTCACATTTTGAACAAAGCCAATAGTGTCTAAGATAGTATTAAAGGCTGCTCTTAAGCTATCGCCTTCAATGTCAGCATGGATGTTAAAATCTCCCACTATGATGACCCTGTCAGTATTTAATACCAAATCAGAAAGGAACTCTGAAAACTCATCTAGAAATTCAGAGTAAGGACCTGGCGGACAATACAAAGTTACAAAAAGAAGAGGTTTTCTTGCCTTGAAATTTGGATGAGGGAAATTAAGGGTTAAATGTTCAAAAGAGCTGTAGGTATTAACTGTTTTGGGAGTAATCAGTAAGTCAGACTGGAAGATTGTTGCTACTCCTCCTCCTCGCCCAGAACTTCTGGGTATGTGAAAATTTAAATAGCTTGAAGGAGTTGCCTCATTTATGCTCACATAATCCTCTTGCTGCAGCCAGGTTTCTGTAAGGCAAAACAAGTCAATGTGATTATCACAAATCAAGTCATTAACTAGCAGACTTTTAGAGGAAAGCGATCTTATGTTAAACAGACCGCATTTAATTGTTTTAACTTTTTCCCCAATTGGAGTTATTTTGATTTTAATTAGATTATCATGATTTACTCCTTTGGGAATCTTTGCTAATTTATTAGATTTTGGTCGTGGGCAAGAAACTGTCTGGATGGAGTAAAGAGTGGGTAACAGTAGAGAAGCTGCAGAGATGTGTGTTAAACTACAACTCTGCTTCCTGGTCTGCACCCTGGGTGGTCAGGGTTTTGGAGGACTAATAAATGTGGCCAGATTCCTAGAAAGAAGAGCTGCACCATCCAAAGTGGGATGGATGCCGAATCACACCAGGCTTTCCCCAAAAGGATTGCCAATTATTAATGTAGCCCACGTTGTTTTCAGGACACCACCTAGACAACCAGCGGTTGAATGACGACATGCGGCTAAAAATGTCATCACTGGTCAGATCAGGGAGGGGACCAGAGAAAATTACGGAGTCTGACATTTTTTTGGCAAACTTACACACCGAAGCAACACTAATTTTAGTGACCTCCGATCGGCTTAACCGGGTGTCATTACCACCAGCGTGAATAACAATCTTACTGTATTTAACCTTATCCTTAGCCAGTAGTTTCAGGTAGGATTTGATGTCGCCCGTTCTGGCCCCCGGCAAACATTTGACTATGGTCCCTGGTGTCTCTAATGCCACGTTTCTGACTATGGAGCTGCCAATCACCAGAGTGGGCTTCTCAGTGGGTGTGTCACTGAGTGGGGAAAACCGGTTAGAAACGTGAACGGGTTGGTGGTGACCAGTGGGCAGAGATCCACGACTACGCTTTCTGCGTACAGATACCCAATCGCCTGGCTGCTCAGGCACTTTTGGAGGACAGCTACGTGGGGGGCCTACTTTAACTCCTGGATGTTCAACAGCCTGAAGCCTGGATTCTAACTCTGACACCCTCGACTCCAAAGCTACAAAAATACTACACTTATTACACATCCCATTATCACTAAAGGAGGCAGAGGAATAACTGAACATCTGAGACAGAGAGCAGGAGAGAGGAGAGGAAGAAGGAAGAGTTGGAAAAGAGTCAAGGGAGGGAGAGAGAGAAGCCATAGCAATGCTAAGCTAGCGCTAGCCTAGGCTAGCTACTCCTTGCTATCAGAAATAAAACCGTGTGAAACTGACAAGTGCTCAGTAGAAAAGTGCAGCAGAAGGTGCTATGTTTTAAACTAGCCAGTTAGAGTTACTTAGATACAGAGATATCACAGAGAAAATAACTTAACTTCAGATGGAGTCCCTCTGGACAGCTGCAGCAGCTGCACACTCAGTTAATCCAAACAGGAAGTGAACAGGTCCAAACAGGAAGCAGGAAGCAAACAGTGTTAGAAGCACCTTCATATCTGTTGGTATAGTTTAATAGTTACGCATTCTTAGATATTTTGAATCTGAAAGTTTGCTCATATTCTAATTTCCAGGCCAATTAATAGTTTATTCAAATTAGGACATTTTAATATAGACATAAATAATGGAAGCAATACTAACAAATGTGTTTCCACAGTAGAAATATTAAATTACTGCTGTTCAAAATCATGTTCTATTTAGATAAATATCTTCCTCTGTCTCTCTGCATTCTAAAATTATATTAATTCAAGAGTTCAAGAGCCAACATAATATTTAAAATTTGCTTTCACTTAGTTTTAGATCACTTCTGTGTCTTTCTGTGCCCTAATTCCCCTCCCTCTGGATTTAGCCTGATGGGTTTAGTCCTTTTCCTGGCCGTTAAAAATTAAACTATTTCCAAGGAGGCACTTTGCTCTCTAGTGAACCGCAAGTTTTTGAGTCGTTGGGGGAAGCAAGACATCAAAATGCACCTTTTGTGCCACCAGAGACATATCTCTAAGGCGTGCTGCAGTCAGAGGATTCTCATTTCTTTTTTATTTCACTTCACTGTATATGAGGTTGATAAAGTGAGTGAAGAACTGCTGGTTATTTAGAGTCACATGGTTTCACTTAATGTGATACAAGTCTGAAGAAGTTCCATTTGGTGTACTTATATTTCCAAGACTGTCTCCTTTTCTTATTTTTTTAAAAGCAGAAAGTTATGTTGGCTTTTCTTTCAGGTTTAAATTATTGATCACAAAAAGTCATATCCAAGCAAATCATTAGGATAGGACCAACATTATCATTACGTTTTATAATACTTGTTTAAATGTGAAGTCAGAATTTTCCAAAAAGAGCACATCCAAATTACATTTACAAAGTAAAGTTTTGTTTAAAACATGTAAACTACTCTCCATGCACATTTTGAACACCTTATGCTTGCAGATTTAATACCATCTTCAGGCTAATCTCTGCTCTTCTAGAGAGTTAAGAATTGGTTAAAGGAATTTGTGGTTTAAACACATTGTGTGCTGACAGTAGCAACAGTAGCAACATCTTGGTCTAGATATGTTGTGATTTTGCTATTCACATAAAAATAGCTGTTTATGAAATGTAAAAAATCCTAATTACGTCAGGATTATATATCCTTTGCAGAGTTGCCAAGTTTTAGGAAAAGAAAAATGTTTAGTGTCATGCAATGTCGGTCCAAAAAATTTGCCTTTTTTAACCTCGATTTATACCTCTAGACTGATGTCCTACACTTGCAGCTGTAATCACAGGAAGAGGTGGTGCTACTAAGTATTAACTCAAAGGGGATGAATAATATTGGACACCCAATGTCCTCAGTTTTTTATTTGCTTAAAGTTTAAAATATCCCAAAAAAATGTGTTCCACTTCATTATTATGTTCGACTTTTTGATTCTTCAAAAAAACTCACAATTTCATACCGTTGTTTGAAACCTGAAATGTGGCAAAATGTTGAAACGTTCAAGGAGGCTAAAAACGTTCAAAAGGCACTGTCTTTATACATCAGTGCTGTTTAAATAAAGGTATAGTTCGACAAAATATATGTTTTAAAAGGTTGAATGCCTGATTTTAATCTTTAACTACATAGAAGATCCTAAATGACTTCAGACAAAGTGTACACGATAGAACATAAAATAATAATTCATGAAACAACCTGAATCCTATTTTTACTACTCGGTAATTGTAGTATATATTTCTGAAGAATTGATTGGTGTTTTTGCTCACAATTTGGTTAATATACTACGTTTGAATGTAGTCAGACATTCTGCATGACATGATCCCCATGGCCCCCTCTTGGGATTCAAAAATATGACTTTTTTTGTTACCTTGTTAATGGCAGGGCTCAGTCTTAAAAGGCCATACTTTTCTTCAAGACTAATAATGATTCTTTTCTACTTTCGGCTAGTTTAGATTGCCAAAGAAATGTAAAATAATAGCAAATATAGGTAATAATATGTTGAAACTCCAAAAGAGATTGAATCCTTAAGAAAAAGGTGCCATACAGTTTGTCCGAGTGAAGTTGGGATAACTAAGTCATGACTTAGTTGGTCAAAGTGCCTGTCTTGTAAACAGGAGATCATGGGTTCACATCCCAGCAGTGCCTTTGATATGTTTATCCACCTTTCTAACCAAAATATTTTTACACTATCTTTAAGAACTTTATCAATAAATATCATCTAGCTTTTATTTGTGAGTTTCTGTTTCTCAGGCTTCAAAAATTATTATTAAATATATTACATTTCTGCATTGTCCAGGGCACCAGAATTTCTAGAGGAGTTCCTAGAACAGAGCATCTTAATTAGCTTGTTTAGCTTTTTTTTAAGTCATTGTCTCTAATTCTGTTACCCCAGCAGATGATGGCAAAAATATATCACTCTTTCGACAAAAGGCAAGGCAGTTTGCTCCAAAAATCCCAAAGCGCTCCCAGGTCAGCCGAAAAAACATAGTCCCTCCAGTGTGTCCAGGGCCTCTCCCTGGGCCCCCTCCCGGTGGGACGTGTCTGGAACATCTCACCAGGGGGATGTCCAGGAGGCATCCTAACCTCAACTGGCTCCTCTTAATGTTCACAACAGAAGCTATTCACAACCACCTGGATGAATATTTGTGATGCTTTGGCTTGGCAATACACAGTATCATGGGTGGTCTCATTAAGCCCAGTTTATACTTCTGACACATAGCCTCTGCAACTGTCAAATCTGTCTCAGTGCATGACCACGCCCCCCACACAGAGGCTCTGCAACAATCGTTGCACACCTCAAAAAAATCCTGACTACACGTCGGCCGGTCGCAAACCCGCACAAACCTCAAGCGGAAGTGCGCAGACAAAAAACAGCTGTGATTGGTCCTTGTTATGCCTTTACAGCTTTCTGTGTGGTTATCCTTCTCGATTCGGTGCCGGGGTGCGCCATTTTTAAAAACCGAGGAGTAGTAAAAACAATGGATAACCATGATGAAAGGTTGATCGAGGAGGTTCGGAGGTACAACCACTTGTACGATGCCTCAGACATGTTTTTTTTGTTTTTTTTTTTAATAAAAACTCCCACCGAAGAAGTTCTCATGACCATCCGTCGAAGTTCTCGCTACTTCTAGAATAGGCTCCCCTTAGTGCTTTGACGGGAAACTGCTGTGCATTCCTAGAAATTCCAGACCAACATTGCAGAAGTATACCAGCAATACTGGTTTGTGCGGTTGCAGAAGTATAATCTGCCCTTTAGAGTATGCTTCTTTAAAAAGCCAAAATTTCATTTTAAAGATACTTTAATAATCCCAATGGGACATCAAATGTTGCAGTAACTAATAAGTTACTTTTTAAACAGGTGTTGTAGATGTTGTGAGCAAGAAGGATCTACTTAATGGGTCTGTCCTGCACTGAATCTGGAGAAGCCTCTTACTGAAGACACACTGTTGTTTAAAAATCTTCTGAAGAGAATGATCACTGCTTTCCATAATGTTCTTCACTAAATCAAGATTTTTTCTTTGAGAAATAATCTCCAGAGTTTCTAGAGGAGTTCCTAGAACAGAGTGTCTTAATTAGCTTGTTGAGCTTTTTTAAGCCATTGTCTCTAATACCGTTACCCCAGCAGATGATGGCAGAAGATATAACTCTTTCTACAATTGTTAAGGCAGTTTGCTCAAAATATGGTCACTATACAGTATATTAGATATTTATGTCAGGATGTAAAAGCATCTGATTGTTAAAGGGAAAAACCTCGTTTAAAAAAAACAACAAAGAAAAAAAAAAACAGCAGTGCCCTGTAGCAGGTAAAGGAAAAAATTTGATCTGTGGCGTAATTAGTATTTAATGCCTTTTAGTAAAAAATCTTTTCTTAACACATGTAATATGTTTTTTTTTCTCCCAAAATTTAAATATTTTTTTTTTCTATTAAGTGGCAAGATTGGTTGGCTTTAAAAAAAAATTCTTAGTCCTATCAGCTATAAGGCGCTGTAGCTTAGTTGGTAAAAAAAAAAAAAAAAAAAAGAAGGCCTGTCTAGTAAACAGGAGTTTCCTGCGTTCAAATCCCAGCAGTGCCTTTGAGATGCTCATCCATCTTGCTGGCCAAGATCACTGTTATATTTGTAAAACCTCATGAACAACTTTGTGGAGAAATCATCTACCTCTTTTAATTATAAGTTTGCCTTTCTCAGGTTTCAAAAATTAGATAATATCTACCGTTATGTGCATTGCCCAGGGCACCGGAATCTGGTTTCCTTCATGTAGCCCTTGAACTGTGGTACAGTGATAAGATGCTGAGTGCTGACAAGGTGCTGGGGATTCTCTCACCCAATGAATGTCCACATTAGGACATAAAAAACACACAGTGAAATTCAATTAAGTACATTATATAGCACCAATTCACAACTCATGTCATCTCAAGGCATTCTACAGATACAATTAAACCAGATCATACAATCAGATTGGTTAAAAGTTTTCTACCTAAGAAAAAGCAGTGGATTGAAAGCATGCTGGTAGTGAGAGTGGGGAGGAAAACTCAGTTTTAACAGGAACAAACCTCTGTTAGAACCAGGCTCAGTGTAGATGGCCATCCAATGAGGCCAAATGGGGTTCAAGGAGACAGAAACAGACATACAGACAGAAGCAGTGATACAAAAGTTGACTGTCAACAAACTCCACAGGTCATCCTGGAAACACACAGCCAGGCAGGTGAGCTCTGAGCCCGGGTGATCATACTTACTCATGTATGCTGTTTGTGTTGTCGAAGAAGCCAGAAGAAGATGAGGAAGGCCAATCATAGAAGTAACATTCTCCTTCAGCTTGCTGTCACATGTCCTGCAGTGTGGCTGTGTTGGGATCTGGAGGTCTGTCCACCTTTCTCCAGCAGAGGGCGCCCTAGGTCTCCTGGAGCTGAGCTGACGATCACACCTGCGGCTCATCAAGTCATCAGGACACCAGCATATAAGCAGCGGCAGGACTTCACTCCAGCGCCAGAGTGTTAAGCCAGTTATGGTTAGCAAAGCCTGACACAACCAGCCTGTCTGATTCTCTGACTCCCCTGAAACCTGAATCCAAATCTAATCAGCTTTTTGTCTTCTCTGCTTCCTAGGAAGAAACCTGACTGAACCCTGGAACTCTGGAAGAGTTTCTCAGCTGGAACCTGCCTGTCTACTCTCAGCAGCACATCTGAACAATCAAACTGTCTGAACCTGCCTGCCCGCTCTCAAGAAGAGAACTGGAAGGAAACCCTGGACCTGGACACTTACAAGTCTTAAGTCGAGCCCTGTCGTTGCTTAGCCCTCTGCCAACCACCTGCCTCTGGACCCTCCTGATTCCCTCCCTCTGCTGCTCAGCCTGAATCACGTCACAGGTACAGACCTGCACAATTCCTCTGACCTGATCAACTGCATCCTGGCTAACCAAACTGTCCCCCTCTGCAGAGAACCCTGTGTGACCAGTCCCGGATCTGTTTCCCAGCATCGGTGCTTTAACTTTGTCTTTTTATTAATAAACAGTCAAACTTTTCATCTGTCTCCGTTGTGTTCTGCATGTGGGTCAGGAACCTTAATCCCACCATGACAGGCTGACCTGCTGCTGCATGGCTTATAAGGAGAGAATGCAATCAATTTAATTCAATTCAGTTTATTTATATATATCATGATATTGGTGCTGATGGCTGGCTTGATTGCTCATTTCATTCACCCGTCTAGCTCTGCCCTGTTTCTCATCACTGCTCATCTGATCCACCTGTTCCTGCTTCTATTTCTCCTTGGTCCCAGCAATCACTGCCAAATTATTCTTGAGCCTTCTGTGTTGAGAGTTCTCTAGCGTTTCCATTGTGTTCTGATTGCCTGATCCTTATCCGTTTCTGTATTTGGACATTTTAGCCTGACTGCCCCTGTCTGATGTGTTTGCCTGGCCAGTCCTTGGACTCCTGTTAGATTTTTCTGTGGACTGAACCTGGATCTGCCTCTTGACTGCACCCTGTGGATTATCCTGCCTTCCATTGTAAGCTCGGATCTGATCTGCTGTCAGCTCTTTAGCCTTCTAGGCTTCTGTGTCTGGAAATCTCTTTACAAGTGACTGCTCCATCTTGTCAGCAAACCAACTAAAAGCCCTAGCCGCTGGAGCCACCGCCACTGCAGATTCGTTCCATCCTTTTTTGAATAAATGCCTTTTTTTATTCCACTATCTGTCTTGCCTGAAATCTGGGTCCATGTTCGGAGCTTATGACAATATATCTCTAATTCACAACATGTAATCGCAAGAAACTTTGCAGAGATAATTTGAACCAGATCATACAGTCTGATTAGATTGAAGTTTTCTATCAAAGGAAAAAAAGATGATTGCATTGACTCATAGACTCGACAGCAAACCTTCAAACCAAGCATGGCCAGGCATTCCGTGAGAGGTAGAATAGCAAGGGCATCTGGATAGTTGAACCATGGCTTCAACACTTTCAAATGAGCCAGCCAGCATGTCTCAAGCATCTGTTCTGAATGCCTTGGATCAATATTTAACTGTTAGTTCACCAGTTCATTTGAGTTTGGACCAACTTTACCACAAAAGGTTTAAAAAAAACAAAAAAAACATGACACTTGAAAGAGCAATGTGTAACTAAAGTCTCCTTTTGTTAGTTTAATTAGGCATTGCTTTCATAAATAGATCATTAAGTTACATTTCTATAATAATCACGATAAAAATGAAAGGGTATCTATAGCTTCGAATCAATTGTTTATAAATACAAAGTTGGCAGTGCAGCATTGTGTTGCACTGTTGCCATCTTCAATTACGGTAGCTGAAAGGGAGAGGGAAGAGAAAGTATACAACAAAAGACAAATAAGTAATAATTGGGTTAAAACAAGAGTCCACATTAGCACAGCCTTCACCAGGTGGAGACAATTATTAAGGAGGTCAGACTTCAAAACAGACATGTGGTTGCTGGTGAACAGGCACATCTCTCCATTATAATCTCCAGTGAAATGTAAAAACCATGGCCTTTGGTGGATGTAGTTGTGGACCAAATGGAGAGTCGAAGAGGCAGGATTGATTGCTTGAAAAGTTGAATGAAAAAAAGTCTAAATATTCAGACCAGAACTGATAGACGTGATAACTCAAGAACAAAAAAGACTAGGAAAAACTAGGGAGGAATTAATCAGAAGAAAAACCTGCAGCCACAAGGCCATTTCTGGAACCAGTTTGACACCCCTGATCTAAGGTAAAGGAGACTGGCACTACAGGGCAACAGGGAGTAAGCTAAAAAACAAAACACTGCTTAAATAAGACACAAAGTGGAAAAGATAAAAAATATCAAGAAAACAATGCATAACATAAATCAAAGTGTAACTGGGAACTTAAAGAGAAACTTAAACAAAGGGCACAATCATGACAGAATATGACGTAAAGCAGATTTCTATATATAAATATATATATAAAAATCTGGGGTGCATCCTAACCAGATATTGATCTGGAGATTATGTTTGGTGGTCTGAAACTGCCAAGAATGACGGGCAGCGTCTTACAGGTAAAAAAAGAGAAATTGGGCAGACTCTCCCTTAGAGTGATGTTAGGGACTGGTGAATTATTTTAGGAAGCATATCAGTTAAGTGATAGTAACCTAAGAGGTTAACACTGACTGTTAGGGGCATTGTGTATTTTTGTATCCTCCAATCTGAAGAAATCAACATCATTATTTAAACTGAGAATTTTAAATGCTGCATTCCTGTTACTTTTAACCTAAATCATGTTTTTACAGACAAACAAAGGAGTGTGATTGATTCTTTCCACTCTTTGGCAGAGCACATTAAAAGAAACCTCTCTGACATTTAAGTTAAAAATAGGCCACTGACTGTGTTTCCAAGCTGCCTTGATTTGAGGCATTTGACCATGTAGGACCTGAATGGTTGCTTTTATATTTTCAGTTCTGCCATCAAATATAGATTAGTTACAGACAAAGGCCTATGTTTGTTCTGTCATCATGGCAGAACATGATGTCAGTACATGTACTGCAAAGGTCATCTGCATTACAGCGTCACTTTTATTCCTACAGCAGAACGTATTGTTACCGTTGAACCGTTGAGCTGCAGTTAACCACTATTTCTCCTGCTTAAAACAATTAATTCATGCTCTAAGCTGAAAGAACCAGACAAATATGCTTCTAATCCATAGCTTTAAAAAAAACAGCTTGAAGATATGTTTCTTAAATTCACTTAAATTTAAAGTGAGAAGGTAAATATTTAACTTCTATAGTGGCCATACAAGTACTTTGCACTGTGCTCCAGCTATGAATATGCTTTACTATACATTTAATAACACTTTACTTTAAAACATAACTATGGATGTCTGCTAAAAAAAATAGCTGAAAAGACTATTAAAAATAATTAACTTCAATCAATATAGAAGGTTTTACTTTAATTAATACATTTTAAGCATTCTTATAAAAATCTTGATATCTGTATCCTACAATAAATCATTTCTGAAGTAAATAGAAGAAAAATCTGCCCATGAAAGTTAAGAATCTGTTCTTTAAGTGAGCGAAAATAAAAACAAATATTTAAGTCAATATATTTCTATAGTGTCAATTTTCATCACACTGTGCCACAAGAGTCATTCCTGCCTGTGGCCATCAAACTGTATAACTAATTTCTTTGACAGTCACTAAGCTCCATAACATATTATTTCCATATTTCATTACTTCACTATGTGCAATAACACTGTTGTATGCAATAATACTAATTTAGAAACTGAGCAGTATTGTAAATTGTAAAATACTATTGATTGACTATACTGTGGTCCTTATTTTATGCTTATCTTTGTATTATTTTATCCTTATATCTTATTTTACACTATTTATATGGAAACAGTTGTAATACACCATTTATAGGGAAGGGGGGTAATTTTACTGTATGGGTTGTATCTTTACTTATTTTATTCTGTCTTATATTTTATTTTGCTCTATTGTACTTAGAATCTTATTTTTGTCTGTCCTGTAAACACAGCAAGAAAAGAATTTCCCTCAAGGGATTAATAAAGTAATTCTGACTCTGATTTACAACATGTCATGTCTAAACGCTTCACAGAGACAATTCAGTCAGATCATCCAGTGATAAACCAGTCCTCATGCAGCAAAAGTGGTAATGAAAAACTCCATTGTAACAGGAAGAAATCTCCAGCAGGACCAGGCTGAGTGTGAGGTTCCGTCTGCTGAGGCCGACTGGGCTTTAAGGAGACAGAATCATCAGAATCAAAAGAGAACATAGAGCACATCTTACATCTTTTTATGTTAGATGTGGTAACGTAAACTAGCTTCATAAGTGGCTCTGTCTGGGAAAGAAACCATTAAGCAGATGAGGTCTGAGCCAGTTATAATGTCAAAAGAATAAAAGAGAGGACATGCAGCAAGCCACAGTAAAAGCTGAGCCCATAGCTATATCTAAGACAGAAACAGGATTAAACACTTGCAATCCAGTAACTCAATCTGTAGTCTTTTGGGTTCTGATTTTCTTAGAAACTATAGAAACATTTTTAACAACTAGCCTTTAATTTGATTGAACTGACTGTAAAGTGACCAGAGATTTAAATTGTCAGGATTCCAGTCTGTGTGTGTGTTTTTCTATGTTTTTTCTCCCTTCCTCCACCAGGAGGCGCCTGGTTCTGGTCCGCCTCCCTACACACCTGCTGAGAGTTACCTCATTTACAGTGCTCTCTTAAGTTGCTGACTGCCACTACCTCGACGCCAGAGTGTTTGCCAGTTTTGGGTACTCTAGCCAGGCTAAGTTTTGCTGAGTCAAACTGAGTTCTTGTCAACCTAAGTCTTAATCTTGTTTTTTGGCTTTGCCTCTCGACAGGAAGTCATCCTGCAAACTGGATCTTTCATACCTTCTCTCCCTGGAAGGATCTTCTGAGCTTCAAACTGAGCTGAGGATTTAAACTGGAGGTTTGAATCAACTTTTCCTCAAGAGATTGTTGAGCTTCACACTGAGCAAGGGATTCAACTCCACTACGACCCGTTCAACTACCGCAGGAAATCTGAGTGGCAGTCAGCTTCTCCATTCACCTACAAACCACCGCATTCTGGGTAAACCCTGTCCACCCTCCACCGAAGCACACTGGAACTACCGCACAGAGACTGGAGTCAAAGAGTCAGCAACTTCTCTGGAAACGTGAGTCAGCAATCTATTTCCTCTTTTCAAATTCGAGAATCAAATTTCCCACCGAGCCTGAACTAAGCGCAGTGTCTCACCCTCACCCTTCAGTTCTGGTTGAGCAGTGTTCAGAGCAACACTGGATTGTTCACAATCTCCTAAATAAACCTGTTAAACTTTTTTCATGGTCTTTCTGTATTGGTTTACTGCTTTTGGGTCAGATCATAGTTATCATCATGACATAAATTAGTTTCATGTCACAGTTTTTTTTTGAGTATTCAGTTTTCCTTTGCTCCATGTTTTCTAGTTTTTTGGTTTAATTCCTATTTTGTTGTGTTTTCTGGATATTTGAATTATTTCTTTCTTTGTTGCCCTCTCGTGTTGGTCTCCTTTGCCTCCCAGCCTAATTAAATTTCAATTCAATTCAATTATACTTCATTAATCCACGGAGGAAAATTCAGTTTCCCTGAAGGAGAAGAAGCATGTGTTAATGGTTGTTGCTCTAAGTTTCAACTGATTTAACTTGATTTATAAGGCTGCAGGGTGAGGCAGCTTGTAGCTATATTGCCTTGCAGCAATAAGGTCCTGTGTTTGATACCTAGCCAAGGCTAAATTTACATTGGAGTTTGCATGTTTTCTTTGTGCATACTTATGTTCTAACCATGTACATTATACAAAAACATACAAATTGTATTTATTGAGGACTCTTAATCAACCATGTGTATGGTCATCTAATCTTTGCTTTTAAACTACGTGGGAGTTACTGTTTTATACTTTGTTTGTAGTAGTAATGAGTTATTTTTTGAACAAATTGTGAAATTAAACAGGTGTTGGACTTTCAAACATCCAACAAAAAATATCAAACAACTCAACATTGGTACCATGGAAAAGTTGAAATTCAAAACAATCTCACAATCCTCTGGAAACTTTTCAATGCAAATCCTGTGTCGTTTTGGTGTCCTAAAGCTTCTTTTCCCACTCTACGTCCCTCTATATAGTTCCTATTGCTACCTAGTTTACAACTATGAAGTGACCTGATCTCGGCACCATAGGCTGGTTTTTACTCCTCCTCTGATCTGCTTTCCTCCTCCGTGCGTTCATTATCTCTTTTCAGATCCACCTGTTCCTTCTGCTATTTATACCACCGGATCCCAGCCGGTGGTGCCAGATTATTCAAGCTTCCAGTGAGTCTAATTCTAGTGTTTCTGTATGTGTAGGGTTCTACCTGATCCTGACCTATTTCTGCTCCTGGACTTGTGAGTTTAGGCCGCCCATGTTCTGCTCTGTTTTTGCCTGGTCCGTGTTTCCAAACTGTTTTCTGGATTTAACCTGTTCACGACCTTGGATCTGTCTTCGGACCATGGCTTGTATTGTCTTTCTGGATCTCTCCGTTCCTCTGCGTGCTCTGGCTGCTGCTGGTCACTGCTCCTCTTCTCTCCTGAATCTCTGGTACTTGCTAAATTTTGACCCGCTGGTTCTGCTCCTCTGAACTTCAACCCTTCTTCTGGGCTCAGACTGAACTTTGCCAGGTTGGTGACTTTCAAAGCTCATCGTCGTTCCCCATTTGAGTTTCAGAAGTCACCGACCTGAGTCTCCATCCCCGCACACAGTCTCTTCAATAAAACGCCTCTTAAGTATCACTGTCTGTCTCGTCTGAATTCTGGATTCTGAGCCTCCTGACATTTAGTATTATTTACTTTATTTTAAGGAAATACAATTCTTTGTTTCTGTATTTAAAAGCAGGAATGTATTGGTTTATTTGCTTTTACTGTGTTTCATGGCGCAATGGATTTGCCACTGTTCATGGTCAACCCTGCAGTGTTTTAAGTGAGATTGTGCATTATGATTATGCTGTAATCACAGAGGAAGAGAATTTGTTACAGCCTCTAGAGTGAGAAATGGTTACTTAAGAATCCAATTAACTAAAGCAAACACACTGCATCAGTTACCAGGAGCATGCTGCCTGTGCTCACTTCACACTGTTAGGAATAACATGCGCTCCACATGGAGGGGGCTAAAAAGAGAAGTGTATGATGAGCACTTCAGAGCCAATCATATGGATGTCTTTGCTTTGATGTTTTTTGCTTCTTGTAACTAGAGCCTCCATGCAGAGAGAGAGAGAGAGAGAAGAGCGATAAGGATTAGGACTTTGGCAATCATATCCATTAATAGAAACTGTTTATTGCCCTTCTGAGATGAATCTCACGTGGCTGCGGCTGTCTGCAATTTTATCTGAAATATAATTTAGTTTCAGAAGTGAATGTACAGTTGGCATAAAGAAAAAAAATTAATAAGGGTTTTGCTGCAGGTTTGGAGTGCTTTCCTTCTGGAACCAACTTTATAAAAGCTAATGGCCAACAATTTAAAGTTGCCTTTAGAATTACTCTGCTTGGGGGTCAGAGATTAACCATCATTACATTCGCTTTTTTGGTCCCAGAGGTTGACAGGTGGGACACACATCGTATTAGCTGCCAGTCTATCACTAAGCTACCGAGGAGGCAAACTTTTCAGTAAACCATTTGCACTCACTAATTTCTGAAAGGCATCACATAACTTATAGTGTTTGGAAAGGCATTGTTATCTTTTGCATCTCTTTTTTAAACAGTATTTGCATTTTAATTTTTTCTAAAGGAGAAGTCTGGTCAGCAAGGAATGATCAATGGATCATTATGTATACCTAAAACTGTTAGGGCTCCTATCTGTGTGTTTGTTTTTGTATTTGTCCCCCTTCCACCAACAGGAGGCCTGGTTCCGGTTTGCCTCCTCAGACACCTGCTGACGGTTACCTCATTAACGGAGTGCTCTTAAACTGCTGATTGCCACTACCTCGACGCCACAGAGTGTTTGCCAGTTTTTGGTACTCTAGCCAAGCTGAGTTTTCTCTGAGTAAGACTGAGTTCTTTTTGTCTTTGCCTCTTGGCAGGAAGTCATCCTGCAAACTGGACCTTTTCAGACCTCCTCTCCCAGGAGGGATCAACTGAGTCTTAAACTGAGCCAGGGATTCAAACAGGAGGTTTGGATCCAGTCTCCTTTTTGAGGACGTTGAAATTACTCTCTGAGCAAGGGAATAATCTTCACCACGACCCATTCAAGTACAGCAGGAAATCTGAGTGGCAATCAGCGTCTCCGTTCACCTACACTGTCAGAGTTCTGGATAAACCCTGTTCCGCCCTCCACCGAATCAGACATACACTGGAAAACCAACACCAAAATTGGAGTCAAGGATCCTTCACTTCTCTGGAAACTTGAGTCAACAATCAGATACTCCCCTTCAAGATTGACAAATCAAATTTCGCACTGAGCCTGAACTAACAGTCTGTCTTCCCCTCGCCTTCCAGTTCCGGCTGAGCAGAGTTCAGGGAAACTCTGCAGCTAGCTAAACATCTTCAATAAAACCCCTCAAACTTTTCATCCGTGTCTCTCTGTTTGGTTTCACTGCATCTGGGTCCGAGCCTTAGATAAAATCATGACAAAAACTAATATGTTCGCAGCAATTTGACCAATTTTGGTGTTAATCAGTAAAAAAAAAAATTAAAACAATAATTTCCGAAACCTGGGAGGGGCCATTTTTGCAGAAATATAGTTACACCTCACTCCTGACATCTTCGGACAGTGATGTCACGATGCGGTAAGCCTAGCGCCATTCTCCCCACTTTACAAGCAAAATCAATGGGAACTACTAGACACATCTGCAATCAGCAACAATTATTGAAGATTTCCAGAGGACTTCCCCATTGAAATTCACCAGAGCTATAGTGAAACTGACAATGCCCACGTGCAAGGCAGTTGGATGTTGGAATACATCGGGTAAAAGTAAAAAAAAAAGAGTTATTTCACATTTCCTTGACTCATTTAGCCAAAGGGACATCATAAGAAAATGCACCTTTAAGGAAAATGCCACTGAAACTTTTATTCAAGCTTACTCTGCTACTTCAACCTTGGGGTGCAACTCAGTAGATGAGCTAGTAGATAACTTTCATTCTAAAGTCTCAGACATCATTAGCTGCATTGCTCCAATTAAAGTGAAAGTCTTTTCCGGAAAGAAAAAAATCTCCTTGGAGAAGTGCTCCAGCAGTTAGAAGTGAAAAAAGGGAGTCGAAAAGCTGAACGCAGGTGGAGAAAGACGAAACTGCAGGTTCACTATGACATCTTTAAAGAGAGACTTTACAGATATAGCTTACAACTGAAAAATGCAAGAGAATCTTTCTTCTCTGAAATCATTAACAAGAACATTAATAATGCTCGTGCGTTACTTGCCACAGTCGACAAGCTAACAAATCCTCCTGTGTCTGTGGCTCCTGAACTCCACTCCACCAGGGCCTGCAATGAATTTGCTAATTTCTTTACTGAGAAAATCCTAAAGATCAGAGGATCAGTTTATACATCCATATCAAGTTCAGTACCAAAGTTGTCTCCAACTGGAATTGATCTTGACCAAATGTCCCAATTCAGCCAAATAAACTATAAAAGCTTAGAGGAAATCATTCAGCAGCTAAGTTCCTCCTCCTGCTGCCTTGATGTTCTACCCACAGCTTTCTTTAAGAAAGTTTTGCCTGCCATAGCGTCTGATTTGACTCAGATAATAAACACGTCCCTTCTGTCATGTGTTTTCCCGCAGTCCCTAAAAACAGCAAATATCAAACCAAAGCTGAAAAATTCCGTAAAAATTCAAAAAATATCCACTGGACTTGGTTTTCAAGATTTGAAGACGTTTCGCCACCTCTCCAGGAAGCTTTCTCAATTCAAATGTCTGGATCCGCAGTGAGTTTGAGTCTTAAATGGACAAGGCCTTGTATTGCTTTTTTTTAACATTAACATGTCTGCCAATTTTAACTGTGTGGAAACTTTTCAAAGTTAGCTGTTAATAACCAGTTATAAAGATAATGAAAATGGCCATTATTTTATTTGTTTTTGTTTTTTACTTTAGCAGTCGTAGTCGTAGTGTAGTAATGCGTACAATTCATATCAAGTACTTTTATTCAAATTGAAGGATACTTTTTGATTTCTCTTTACCTCATTAAAAAACAGAAAACACTCTTTATGTAGGGCCATTGCAATGAATTATTTTGACAAAAACAGAGAAAGTTAACAGAAATGTGCAGTTGAAGGAATTTGATAAATTGAAATTCATGGAAATTAATAAACAGATTTTTTTTCTCTCTTGATGTTGTTCTTTTACCACATTTCAAGGTTAGATTAAAATGTAGTTAAGGGCGATGGACGTTCCTGCGACAGGGGAGGTAATTCTTGGCTGGTAGGTGTTGGAGTTATTATGATTTCTGTTGTTTTTATCATTTTATTCATTTATATCTTTTATACTGCTTTTAATCATTTATATGTTCTATATGTTACTCTCATCATTGGAAATAGTGTATAAAGGCCATAAGACGGTCAAATGTTTTGCAAGAATGCTTTCCTGTTTTCCATTTGAGAAGCACAGAAGTGAAAGGTCATAACCCTGACACCCTTGTGTAAAGAGTATGCTGAAACCAGGCAAGTTCCCTATCTTAAAAGTTCATGCTATGTCTAAGAGATTGCATAATCGAAACTAACGCCTGCTGTTGTAATGTGTTGACTGCTCAATAAAAAGCCTGGCAAGTGTTGAGCCAAGTGGAGATGTAGGGATTGATACTCTGTCTCCCCTTTGCAAAGCATTTCAGGAAAAATCTTACACTGTCTTTGTTTAATTTTTTATAGGTTAAAGTTGGGGAAACTTAACAACCCTAACAGTAGGAATTTCTCTGGATATTTCTGTCCAGCAAAAATCTTAATTTTGGGCATCAATGCATAAGAAATATAAAAGAATAAAGAATATTTTTAAAAGTTCCCTTTACATTCATATTTTAATACGTTTTCTCATCACTGTGCGAGAGGGGAGGTCATGCACTGCAGGCAGGTATTTATTGGTATAACTCCGGTGGTGAGTCTGGCATAGAGGAAAATTTGCAAATCTTCTTTTGGAAAGTAATCTTGTATGAGTGATGCAAAGAACAAAATTTATAAAGAATGTGCATGAGGAGAAACCGGCTTGCGCATGGTCTCGCATGTGTTTAATAGGCATTCCAGGTTGTACATGTGCATTTATTAATTTTTTTAAAGTGGAGAGGGCGGGTCTTTTCAGAGATTC
Source organism: Cyprinodon diabolis (assembly GCA_030533445.1). Lineage (NCBI taxonomy): Eukaryota > Metazoa > Chordata > Actinopteri > Cyprinodontiformes > Cyprinodontidae > Cyprinodon > Cyprinodon diabolis. Next base: position 5,676,146 of record CM060082.1, read on the forward strand.
GTGAAAATCCTCCATTGTACCTTTAGAATACCCAACCTTGTCGGCTAGTGGTTGGCGAGTTTAGGTGGTAAGTCACCTGTCCTGCAAACAGGATTCGTATCGCAGCTTGGGGAAATGAGCTGCCAGTGTGGGTCCTTCACGCTAATGACTGCTTTGGGGAGTGATTAGGGGATTGCGCTTGGAATCCTGAGGCTCTGATTTCCAGCTCCATCCCCACGGAATCCCTTAATCCCAGGGTGCCGCACAATGGCAGCTCACTGCGCCCCAAGAGGCTGGGTTAAATGCAGAGAGTTAATTTTGTTGCTCTGTACTTGTAACATGACATGATGAGTAATCACAATTGAAAAAATATATATATATTTAACAAATCCCCTTTCATTCAAATTTCGGTTTTCTAATTTTTCTGAATTTTAATTTAACCTTGAAGAAAATAAAAAAATAAAGTGTTTGTCTCAACAGGTCAGTTTTGGCTCCCTATGAGTAGAACAAATCTTAGTTGTGATGACAGGCGATGCTGGCGTTTCAACTACCAGTAGTTGGATGGGATTGAATAGATCTCAGGCAGTAAGTGGCACATTATGGTAGCCCGTTCCAATTCTGTACTTTTTGCCAGCTGGTTGCCAAGTCCCCTAATTTAACTTACCTGACCAAAAGGAAAGCAGGAAACTCCATGTTGCTTTTAATCCTTTTTTCGCCCACTAATGCTCAAATGCTTGACCAAAGACCCTGTGTATGAAATGTAACACAGAAGAAGTAACTTATGCTGGTCAAGATTCTCAGGCACCCAGGTCACAGTCATTCCATCGCTGAGTTTGAAGATTTATAAAGTAAACCCAAAGTTTGTTTTGGCTCAGAAAACATGCAAATTGAACCAGAACAACGGTTCCGCCCCATCGGAATGGGGAGTAGTTTGGGTTCTTGTTAGCCTGCAATACCAGATACTGGGCTATGCCTCTGAAAGGGGGTCGTTAGGGGCAACTGTTAGCTTAGCTGCCGAGGCCAGATGTTGTGTCCACTGCATGGGGGACGGGGGTTGAAATGATAGCGGGGAAGGCATCAACTCTATCACTGCATTGTAGGTTTTTGAGATCTGAAACCTGAGTCCACCCCCTTCTTAACAAGAAGTAACTTCTCATCTTCATCACAGAACAACTAAGATCTGGCAATGAATGAGCTCCATCTAATGTGACTTTCACCTATTATTCTTGTTACTGCAGCATTCTTAGGTGTAAACATTCACATTGTAACCAGAGGTAAATATTTTTATTGTTGGACCCATTAAAATCTAAAAACCAAATGATTTCAAACACTCAAGACCAATTGGATCATTCTAGATCATCTTCTTGTTCTTTATATCATAATATTCCCATGTTAGACACCTAAAATACCTTGCTTTAATATTAAACACCCTTACAGTACATTAGTATTTCTATTCTTGTCATTATCTGATGTTTGTTTACCTTTTGCTCCCTGTTTTGTAGGTTTAGTTTGGTCATTTTTTCTTATCTAAATTAGATTCCTTTGAGTTTGAATGATGTTCTTTTTATTCTTCAGTGATCGGAGTTCTGGATTCTTTCTATGTTTTATTATAGTTAACATGCTTTGTGTTACTTTGTTGATTTTTGATTTAGTTCCCCTTTCACATTTTGGATTATTTTATATCCAGTTTTTACATTCAAACATTAGTTCGTATTTGGTTGCGGATCATTTCTATGTTCATTATGTTCCCATTAGGCTAGTTTTTATCAGATTAGATCCTCTGTGTCTCTCCCTGATTATTTTGCCCTCAGTCAGGACCTCCAGATAATTAGTGACTCTACTCACCTGTCACTCGTTATGTTACAAGTTCTATTAGTTTAAAGTTTTCTCAGTTTGTCACTGGAGCCTCTGCCTGACTTTGCTGTCTTCACTCTGCAGTTTTTTTGTTATTTTGTTCCATGTCATGTACTCCCAGTGAGTTCCTTTTTGTAAATAAATTGGAAGATTTCTCATCATAACACACTCTGCTCTAGTTTCTTGCACTTTGGTCCACAAGCTCAGTTCTACACTCTGATATTCTTTTCATTTTCATTCATTTGAAAGTGATCGTTTACTTTTATGTTTTAAAATGTGGTATGCAAAATCTTTTGCATAAATGGAATTGTATTGGCTGGACGATACACGAGCCACTACTCATTTCCTTTTGTGAATTGTAAACCTGCTGGGAGAATGGTTAAAGCACAGATTGCTGTTCCTCTGTAATATTTAATTTATCAGACATATGAAGTTTGAGATATTCATTCCTGACAAGGTTTGTTGAATCATTAACGATGACAAAGAATTTTAAATGGACAGTTTTGGAAGACTACACTGTCTTAGTTGCTCTGGATTGTGAGTTGAAGACCTTACACTTTATTAAATAATGTCCAGATGTGTCACTACTTGTTTTGCCATGTGGGGGCGTGAATATCCAATGGGGCGATGCACCTTCCTCACAATATAACTTTATAATGAGATCATAAGTCCTCTTATTGGTTATTTCTAAATTGTCTCACTACTTTCATTGATATTTTCTTTTTATTTCATGACCACAGAAAATTGTTGGATCTTTTAGAGATTCACAAATATCCATCCATCCATCCATCCATCCATCCATCCATCCATTCTTTTGTCATGCTTATGTCAAGCGAGGTTGTGAGGGGTGCTGGTGCCTATGTCCAGCTGTCTACAGGCGAGAGGCTGGGTGCACCCTAGACAGGTTGCCAGTACCCACAAATATTTGTGACAGATTTACATTGAAGGTTATTTTGATCCAACCAATAAGTTTCTTTCTGCTGACGTAACAACACAACAGTAATAAAGTGACAATTTTGAAAAAACAAACAAAACAAATAATATTTCTTGAATTGACATTTGATATAACATTTGTGCGAGTTGTGCAAATCTATTCTTACCACCTGAAGATGCTTCGCTCACATAACTAGACACAACCAGGCAGAAAACACTACACTCTCAAAAATTGGGATCTCCTGAAAAGTCATTGCTAGTTTTCTCTCTTTAGTTGGTTCCACCATCAAGTGACAAAAATTAGTACTAGCACACAGAAACAGAACCTCTTGCAAGTATAAGAGAAACTATGGGAGCATAAAAATCTAACCAGGAAAACAGAGAAGGAGCATGAACTCATGCATGTAGCTCTATAGTTGTTCTCATAGTATTGGATCTATGAGCATTTAACACTCAGAATGCTTGTGGAGAGTAGTTAACATGGTGCGGTTTAAATAAACTGCTTATATTTGGGTTCTTTTTGCAGAACTATGACTTCATACACATTATATGAACTATGACTTCATACACATTTATATGAACACTCACAGGTTCTTGGTAGATTGCTAAATGAAAATACTACATGACATTACATTTTCAGCAATAACTTTATGACAATAACCTGAATCCAAGAGTATTTAGGTAGCTTACATTAGCAACCATTTAAAATGGCCCTTCCCAGTGAAACAGCAGTTTAGATTGGCTACTACTGTAAATGTAGGCTAGTCAGAAATCCAAAACTAGATTAAAGTTTGCTTTTATAAGTAATTTTGCATTAAAATAACCATTATCATTCTCATTGTTTGCCACCTCACACTGCAGATGTGCAAAGCTCATGAGTCTTGAATTTTATAGCCTGCCATTTTATGGTGATTTGTACCACCTAATTATAATATTTTGATTGAAAGAGTGAAAATAATAATGTGACAAGAGGCTTTTTATTGAGTTTGTCCATCTAGACAAGCATGCCCTCAGTGTATTCTTTGTGTTGGTCTTCTTTCTACGCTGAAAGAACCAAGCAGACAGTCTAGAGTTCACTTTAATTAGATTTAACATGTGTTCTAACAGAACACAATGCATCTTAAAGCATTTGCATGACAATGCCCTCTAATTGTGTTTTTGCTTAATTTGTTTTTAATAGCCAAAGCAGCAGTGCCTGATTATATCCAAAATGGATCACTGTCAGTGAGCACCATCCTCTCCCTTCTTCTCTGTCTCTGCGGAGCTCCCTTATACTCACTAAGAATTCAGCTCAAACGGCCCACGTTTGGAGGTATTTACAAGTACCATTAACCCTCCTGACTCTTTATTGTGTTGTTTTCCCTTGGGGAAATGGAATCCACACTCATTTTGATGGCAAACTGCAGTGGATCTTTTGTTTGGGCACCAGATGGAAAGAGGTTGATACTTCATTGTGTGAATGCGGCTTTGCCCTGAACTCTGCAGTAAATAGGAATGCGTAATGGTCTCTACTCTCAAGTTCGCGGAAGCCTTTTTCCTCTGTCACTAAACCCTAAAATAAGGTGCAGCAATTTTCTCGGGAGTGAGGGAACTTGACACAAACCTTATGGCTAAAAGACTGATTTCGAAACTTTGTGCCAATTCAGCGGCATACTTTCTTTGGGCACAAGAATCACTATACACACTTTAATCAGGGATACTGAACCTGATTTGAACTTAACACTAGAAAATAGGACGGAATCAATTACGCTTAGCCACATTAATGGTAGATATAAGCAACCAAAGGCTTGTAATGTAAGTATTTTTTAAAGTTTGATTACTTACATTTTGTTTTATCTGTTTATTTTTCTGTTACTTAAATTTTCCCGAATAAATATAGAATAATGTCTTTTTTCCATGCTGTTTGGATGTTTTACCTGTGCACGTGTTGGTTCTCTCAGGGTACTCTGGTTTCAGTTCAAAAGCATGGCTGTTTAGGCTGGGTTACACCAGCTGCGTACGACTTTTTAATCTTTGATCGCATATTTTTCCATGTTACACTGAGTGGTATAGAGAGGCTCCGACTAGGCCGGGTGAGCAGATCTGTGCAGACTTTGGGCAAATTTGACTAAGACAGATAATGAAAAGTGCCATCTATCCATCCATCTTCTTCTGCTTATCCGGGGCCGGGTCACAGGGGTAACAGCTTCAGTAGGGAGCCACTTGGGCAGGCTCCTTCAGGGGAATCCCAAGGCGCTTCCAGGCCAGCCGAGAAACATAGTCCCTACAGCGTGTCCTGGGTCTGGCCCTTGGGCCTCCTCCTGGTGGGACGTGCCTGGAACACCTCACCAGGGAGACGTCCAGGAGGCATCCTAATCAGATGCCCGAGCCACCTCAACTGGCTCCTCTCGATGTGGAGGAGCAGCGGCTCTACTCTGAGTCATCCCCAGATGATTGAGCTCCTCACCCTATTAATGAAAAGTTATTGAAAATAAATAGATTTCAAAAACCTACCAGTAGGGCATGTACCCCACGTAACAAAGTAGAATTACTTTGTTACTTAAGCTGAAATTTTGGCTATCAATACTTTAGTGGAGGAAATATTTTTTAAGACAACTTTTTACTTCTGGTTCTTTCTTCTTTTTTTTTTAATAAAAAACACGTTACCACACCAACTTCTTCACCACATACCAAAATAAATAGTTTTTCAAGATGATGTCAAATTTAACTTGACATCGTCTTGAAAAACTTTGACACTGTTGCCATTATTTATAAAACTAAGAAAATGAAGTATAAGGAAGTTATTATCCAGAATTGAAAAATGTTCCTTCAATAGGGGTAGTAGAGTAACCAGTATGTGGTTAAAAGCGTCTGTCCTTAACATATTTTCCTGCATTACCTTCACTTTTATACTTTAAGTAGTTTTAAAGAAAAGTTTAATAAATAATATATATCAGGATAAAGGTTATGTGTAAAAAAGATACATGGGTATATGCCTCATGCTAACATGGTTCCTAGGCAACTAAAGTTATGGTTTGGTGAGGGCGTGAAAGCTGCTAAAGACAACATAAATCTAAATCATACAAGATCACTTCCGGCCATTATTGCTTTTGAGGTCTTTGAAGGATCCAGTCTGTGTCCTTTGGAGGACGCAGCCCCTGGATAGGGACATACCCTCTGTGTTGCCCTTTGATGGGGAGGAAAACCCTCATAGACAAGCCTTAGAAGATGGATGGATGGTAAAAACTGTTTCACACAAACATGCCACTATATGGAAAAGTCAAATTCCCCTTAACTTTCTGTTTGATCCATCCTCTGCAGGAACAAAGGGAATCAGTTTTTTTCTAACTGGCTTTGTCTCACACTTATGGCTGTGGAAAACTGTTGGCCAACTCTTCATCAATCAACAGTTTTAACACAGTGTGTCAAGCTCTGGTGTTCTTTGAGGTTTTTGATTTTCTGTGTTGGTTTGCCGTTTCCTGCCATTATTCTATTGTGGTCTTTAAGTATTTATTATTCATTATTTCTGCATGAAGTTTTTTTCCTTTTACTGCTTTACTTCAGAAATGTTTGTTTTTTTTTGTCTTGGCGTTTTAAAGTATCTATTTTTCAGTATTTTTCTGAGGTTCTTTTACTTTTACCCACTACATTTAAACAACAAATGTCTGTCTTCTTTACTCTACTTCCTCAAAGCTGGCTCCTTAATTCTACACATATTGATAACAGCATGACATAACAGCTGCAAGAATCTGTCCAGTTGGAGCCCGGTTTGTTTAGAGAAAAGCTCTAATAGAAAAGCAGATGCAGATGATCGGGTGGATGGGAAACAGCAGCATGCGACATTCCCCATCCATTCCAGCTTTATTAGATTTTAAATTTACATGTTGATTATGTTTCAAGTTCTACTTTTGCCATTTGCAACTCTAATGTTATGACTCACAGAGATCTAAAAGTGTTCAGCTGTTTATGCAGGACATTGGTTCAGTTAAACTATATCATCTCAAACTATGCCAAGTCTGTATGTTTTTTATGTTATACCTTCCAACACACTTGAGCAGAGGAAAATTAACCTATTTTTAATGCATAAACCTTTACCGTATATTTCATTAAAGGCATAAATATTTGACTTTTGAATTTAGGTACTCTGGACAACATTTACTTTTTAACTATTGCTTAAGAAAAGAGTAAACCATGTATGGTTACTTTTACAATGGTAATTTTTGTACAGTCATAAAGAATTTAAGAATTTTTGGTGCATCAAAAATGCTCTTGAGGCGTGTCAGTGACCTTAATGTAAACAAGCATCAAATATGAAGCGGCAGAAGCTTTTTGCTGCTTCCAGCGCTTGCGGTCTGAACATAGCATAACTCCTATGTTGCTGTTTTCCCAATATCCCTGCTTTTTCACACCTTACAATAGATGACCCATTTCTGTTTTTTTTTTTTTTCTTTAAGTCTAGGTGTAAAAATACGGAAGCGTATTGCTGTCACTTGAAAAAATAAATTTTTGCTCATTATATTGTATAAACGTGATAATTATATTGTATAAAAGTGATAGTATATTGTATAAACGTGATAGTTATATTGTATAAACGTGATAATTATATTGTATAAACGTGATAATTATATTGTATAAACGTGATAATTATATTGTACAAACGTGATAATTATATTGTATAAACGTGATAATTTTATTGTACAAACGTGATAATTATATTGTATAAACGTGATAATTATATTGTATAAAAGTGATAGTATATTGTATAAACGTGATAGTTATATTGTATAAACGGGATAATTATATTGTATAAACGTGATAGTTATATTGTATAAACGTGATAATTATATTGTATAAACGTGATAATTATATTGTATAAAAGTGATAGTATATTGTATAAACGTGATAGTTATATTGTATAAACGTGATAATTATATTGTATAAACGTGATAATTATATTGTATAAACTTGATAGTTATATTGTAAAAACGTGATAATTATATTGTATAAACGTGATAATTATATTGTATAAACGTGATAGTATATTGTATAAACGTGATAATTATATTGTATAAACGTGATAGTATATTGTATAAACGTGATAATTATATTGTATAAACGTGATAGTATATTGTATAAACGTGATAGTATATTGTATAAACGTGATAATTATATTGTATAAACGTGATAAGTATATTGTATAAACGTGATAGTATATTGTATAAACGTGATAATTATATTGTATAAACGTGATAGTATATTGTATAAACGTGATAATTATATTGTATAAACGTGATAATTATATTGTATAAACGTGATAGTATATTGTATAAACGTGAATTATATTGTATAAACGTGATAATTATATTGTATAAACGTGATAATTATATTGTATAAACGTGATAGTATATTGTATAAACGTGATAATTATATTGTATAAACGTGATAGTATATTGTATAAACGTGATAATTATATTGTATAAACGTGATAGTATATTGTATAAACGTCATAGTATATTGTATGAACGAGATAATTATATTGTATAAACGTGATAATTATATTGTATAAACGTGATAGTATATTGTATAAACGTGATAATTATATTGCATAAACGTGAATTATATTGTATAAACGTGAATTATATTGTATAAACGTGATAATTATTTTGTATAAACGTGATAATTATATTGTATAAACGTGATAATTATATTGTATAAAAGTGATAGTATATTGTATAAACGTGATAATTATATTGTATAAACGTGATAATTATATTGTGCAAACGTGATAATTATATTGTATAAACGTAATAATTATATTGTATAAAAGTGATAGTATATTGTATAAACGTGATAGTTATATTGTATAAATGTGATAATTATATTGTATAAACGTGATAGTGTATTGTATAAACGTGATAGTTATATTGTATAAACGTGATCATTATATTGTATAAACGTGATAATTATATTGTATAAAAGTGATAGTATATTGTATAAACGTGATAGTTATATTGTATAAACGTGATAATTATATTGTATAAACGTGATAATTATATTGTATAAACGTGATAGTATATTGTATAAACGTGATAATTATATTGTATAAACGTGATAATTATATTGTATAAACGTGATAGTATATTGTATAAACGTGATAATTATATTGTATAAACGTGATAGTATATTGTATAAACATGATAATTATATTGTATAAACGTGATAGTATATTGTATAAACGTGATAATTATATTGTATAAACGTGATAGTATATTGTATAAACGTGATAGTATATTGTATGAACGTGATAATTATATTGTATAAACGTGATAATTATATTGTATAAACGTGATAGTATATTGTATAAACGTGATAATTATATTGCATAAACGTGAATTATATTGTATAAACGTGATAATTATTTTGTATAAACGTGATAAGTATATTGTATAAACGTGATAGTATATTGTATAAACGTGATAGTATATTGTATAAACGTGATAATTATATTGTATAAACGTGATAGTATATTGTATAAACGTGATAGTATATTGTATAAACGTGATAGTATATTGTATAAACGTGATAGTATATTGTATGAACGTGATAATTATATTGTATAAACATGATAATTATATTGTATAAACGTGATAGTATATTGTATAAACGTGATAATTATATTGTATAAACGTGATAGTATATTGTATAAACGTGATAGTATATTGTATGAACGTGATAATTATATTGTATAAACGTGATAATTATATTGTATAAACGTGATAGTATATTGTATAAACGTGATAATTATATTGCATAAACGTGAATTATATTGTATAAACGTGATAATTATTTTGTATAAACGTGATAGTATATTGTATAAACGTGATAGTATATTGTATGAACGTGATAATTATATTGTATAAACGTGATAATTATATTGTATAAACGTGATAGTATATTGTATAAACGTGATAATTATATTGCATAAACGTGAATTATATTGTATAAACGTGATAATTATTTTGTATAAACGTGATAATTATATTGTATAAACGTGATAGTATATCGTATAAATGTGATAATTATATTGTATAAACGTGATAGTATATTGTATAAACGTGATAATTATATTGTATAAACGTGATAGTATATTGTATAAACGTGATAATTATATTGTATAAATGTGATAGTATATTGTATAAATGTGATAATTATATTGTATAAACGTGATAGTATAATGTATAAACGTGATAATTATATTGTATAAACGTGATAATTATATTGTATAAACGTGATAGTATATTGTATAAACGTGATAATTATATTGTATAAACGTGATAGTATATTGTATAAACGTGATAATTATATTGCATAAACGTGAATTATATTGTATAAACGTGATAATTATTTTGTATAAACGTGATAATTATATTGTATAAACGTGATAGTATATCGTATAAATGTGATAATTATATTGTATAAACGTGATAGTATATTGTATAAACGTGATAATTATATTGTATAAACGTGATAGTATATTGTATAAACGTGATAATTATATTGTATAAACGTGATAATTATATTGTATAAACGTGATAGTATATTGTATAAACGTGATAGTTATATTGTATAAACGTGATAATTATATTGTATAAACGTGATAGTATATTGTATAAACGTGATAGTTAAATTGTATAAACGTGATAATTATATTGTATAAACGTGATAGTATATTGTATAAACGTGATAATTATATTGTATAAACGTGATAATTATATTGTATAAACGTGATAGTATATTGTATAAACGTGAATTATATTGTATAAACGTGATAATTATATTGTATAAACGTGATAGTATATTGTATAAACGTGATAATTATATTGTATAAACGTGATAATTATATTGTATAAACGTGATAATTATATTGTATAAACGTGATAGTATATTGTATAAACGTGATAATTATATTTTATTAACGTGATAGTATATTGTATAAACGTGATAATTATATTGTATTAACGTGATAGTATATTGTATAAACGTGATAATTATATTGTATAAACGTGATAGTATATTGTATAAACGTGATAATTATATTGTATAAACGTGATAATTATATTGTATAAACGTGATAGTATATTGTATAAACGTGAATTATATTGTATAAACGTGATAATTATATTGTATAAATGTGATAATTATATTGTATAAACGTGATAGTATATTGTATAAACGTGATAATTATATTGTATAAACGTGATAATTATATTGTATAAACGTGAAAATTATATTGTATAAACGTGATAGTATATTGTATAAACGTGATAATTATATTGTATAAACGTGATAGTATATTGTATAAACGTGATAATTATATTGTATAAACGTGATAGTATATTGTATAAACGTGATAATTATATTGTATAAACGTGATAGTATATTGTATAAACGTGATAGTATATTGTATGAACGTGATAATTATATTGTATAAACGTGATAATTATATTGTATAAACGTGATAGTATATTGTATAAACGTGATAATTATATTGCATAAACGTGAATTATATTGTATAAACGTGATAATTATATTGTATAAACGTGATAGTATATTGTATAAACGTGATAATTATATTGTATAAACGTGATAGTATATTGTATAAACGTGATAGTATATTGTATAAACGTGATAGTATATTGTATAAACGTGATAATTATATTGTATAAACGTGATAGTATATTGTATAAACGTGATAGTATATTGTATAAACGTGATAGTATATTGTATAAACGTGATAATTATATTGTATAAACGTGATAGTATATTGTATAAACCTGATAATTATATTGTATAAACCTGATAATTATATTGTATAAACCTGATAATTATATTGTATAAACGTGATAGTCGAGACCTATTTAAGACGAACAAGCAGAAGTTGGCGCTCCAAATCAATGTTTGATTGAGCATCATCATCCTGCTCGTCTTCTCCTCAGCAGCACAATGGCAAGTTTAATGGAGTTGATAAAGTTTTACTTTATGCTCGGTCTAAGACACGGAGAGATATTGATGCTCCTGCAAACAGTGGATGAGATCAGTATTAGTATGAGCACATTGAGAAGAATCCTCCAAAGAATGGGACTCTACAGAAGAAAGCACCGTTCAGATCCTCTAGATGTGGCGGCGTTCCTAATTGACCAGCTGAACAGTTATGGGAGCCAACATGGATATAAGTTTCACCACCTTAAATGTGTTCAACACGGTTATGTTGTGACTCAGAATACAGAGAGACATCTGTTAAAAGTTCTTGATCCCAGCGGTGTGGAACGAAGGCGGAGGAGGAGGCTGATGCGACGCATGTATATTAATTCTGGACCTAATTTCTTGTGGCATGTTGACTCCTATGATAAACTGAAGCCGTTTGGTATCTGTATTAATGGAGCAATCGATGGATTTTCCAGACAAATTATATGGGTTCATGCTTTCTCCACAAGCAGTGATCCTAAAATTATCGCTGGATATTTTATAAAAGAAGTTGAGACGAGGATGGGGACCCCTGCTAGGCCATATAAGTTAGTGGTAAATGAATGGAAGTCAATGGAAGGTCCCCACAAGGATATTGTGACACAACATGTGTGTGTGTGTGTTGGGGGGGGGATGCAAGAGAGAGTCACAAAGAAAAACTCGTTAAAAATGAAAAAGATTGTTTCCATTTCTAAATGAAAACACAAATATTTCAATAACCACATACACTGGCTGTAAATGAGCTATGGTATATCAATTACAAGGACTTCAGGAATATGAAAATTTGGACCAATATTGATATCTGATATTGCTTTTAGTTGCCAAAAACCAATATTTCCTAATGTCATGTACGGTACATATTCCCCTAACCTTTTAAAACCTTGAAAAACAACCACAACAGTGATGCTTCACTGCATAATTTACAATATTCTACCCTGCATGATTATCAGCGTTTAACTACCACACAAATGCCAGCTGACCAACCCCCTACCCTCATCCTTTTGATGCTCAAATAGCAAAAACTTTGAAATGAACATAGGTGGAAAATATTGGTCTAGTTTTACTTACCAGTTAGATAGTAATGCATTAAAAATGAGTAATTTTATCTGATTAATGTTTACTTAGTTGTGAAAAATGAATTTTTAAATTCCACAAATGTCCTCTACAGGCATTTAAAAATGTTTAAAAAAAACAATCCACTGGACGTTTTTTCCAATTTTTAAGGTGTTTCGCTTCCGATCCAGGAAGCTTTTTCAATTCAAAATATCAAAAATAGCTTTGAGTTTGAGGCTTAATAGGGTGAACCAACAAAGCCTTGTTTTGGCTTAGAAAACATCCAACATCGCATGTTTTCTAAGCCAAAACAAGGATTCTGACATTTTGAATTGAAAGAGCTTCCTAGGTGGAAAGCAAAATGTCTTCAAACTTAGAAAGAAAGTCCAGTGGATTGATGTTTAACTCTTTTGGAATGACTATTAGCTGGATGACTGAGAATCCTCACCAGTATAGGCATTACAGAGGTATTGAAAGTTTTTCTTCTCTCTCAGAGAAAGTGTGCACCCTAAAAACAGTTCCTAAATTGTAAGTATTATTATGAATTTTAACAAACTTTTCTTTTACAGGAGGAGCTGCAACAGGTTTCACACTTATGGAACACTCACACCATCCGTCACAGCAGAAATGCAGTGGCTCCAAGTGGACGTCCAATTCTTATGTACACCATTCCACATCTGTTTCATGGACGCGAACACCTGGTGGAGGTCTCCCGGAAGGCGGTGGAAAGTTGTAAACAGGAATGTCGACAAAGGGGACCTTATCCTTGTGATCAAACTGTGTTCAGCTTTTGTTGCCTTATAATGTCAGAGAACTTCTTACTCTCACCAACCACAGCAGATGAAGCCATAGAGCTATACATTTTCCTTAGAACGTACATTCTTAAGGCTCTGTAGGCTGTGTCAAAGGTCCTGTCGCATTAGGGTGATGCTTCTTCATGCCTCTGACATATAAATGATGCACTGATTTGTTTTGTACATGAACTTTTGGTTTGAAACCACATATATATTAGAACTGAATTAAAATATATAATATTTAAAAATAATAATCATTAAGACCTTGAATTGCATTCATGCGCTGAATAACTTGTCATCATATTAAAGTGATTGTCAGAATTCCAAGATTAAATTAAGCAAATTGTTGAGAAAAAGTGTTTATTATTTTAATTTGTCAACAAACAAGTATTTCAGCTTGTAACTGCACGTGTAAATTTATAAAACATTCAACATATATGCTGAAATATCAATATTATCTCTGTTTTTGAAGCCAAAGATAATTTTTAGCATTGAAGTTGTTTTTGGAAATATTTATATATCAAACATCCCACTATAGAAAATATACTGCTATATGTGGGAACAAGAACAATGGTTTGTATAAATTGAACAAAACAAACCATGGATTCAACACAAACCTTCAGCTATAAACTTGAAAAGTAGGAATTTACTGGATACTATTCTGTCTGCTTCTTTCTTTCCATTATATAATTTGTTGGTTACCAAATGATCTAAACAACTTGATCTAAACAATGCTGAACTCAAAGGAGTTTTGATTCAGTAGTATGCTGTCCATTTCAGCACGCAGTTCTGGGTATGAACCATATGTCCATGGCAGTTCCAGAGCTGGTCCACAAGTATGTGCAATAGGTGGCCTTGCCAGACCTTCTACTGATGTGAACATCACTTCAACTTTATTAACACAGATAACATCTGACCCCGTAACAAATCTTAACATTCTTCTGAGGCCTGCATCATCCAGTCCCCTGATGTACTGCTGCAGAAAACGAAAGCTTTGATTTTCAGCTTGAGTTGTTGGAGATGTCTCCAGTAACTTCAACAACTTTCTTGTTGTTGGCTTTTTTTCTTCATACATGAGTAAAACTGCTTGTGGGCTGGAAAAAGATTCCTTTAAAATGTGACTAGCAGTTGCAGACATTTGTTCGGCAGCATATCTTGGCTTTTGGATCAAATGCTTTTGTGCTGCACTTACAAGAATTCCTTTCAATGTCTCTTCTGTTGGAAGTGTTGTTACATCTAAACGATCCAAAGATCAATAAGTTCATCTCGGTCACAAGATCCCTGTCTGATTGACTGATGAACAGGAGAAGGCTTTCGAACAGCATTTCATCTGAGACTTCACTCTGACCAAAAATAAGAGCAACTGAAAAAGCAGGGGCAACGCGACAAGGAAAGTATCCATGATCTTTATATCCCTTAAGCAAGACCCGGCCTATGGATTTCCACTCCTCTTTCTGCCATTTATCAGGCAATGAAGGGACCCTCACTTCCTCCACTTCTGCGATGCGATCCATGAACTCAGTCCAAAAAGCGGCATAGACGTCTCTTGAGACGCCGTCTGCATCAGCTCCTTTTTCATCTATAAAGCTGAATTTCAGGGTTTGACTTAGGAGTCTTTCATCCTTAAACTGTGTTATCAACTCCTCAAGGAGATTGCTCCGGGTAAGTTTAACATTGATGCAAATGATTTCATATGATGGTGTACTGGTTGTTGTTTCTCCTGCTAATACTGAAGTAAAGTGTGCTGTGCTTGTGGAAGCATGTTCACTGGATATGATACTAAACTCTTCTCCTTCAAACCTTGTGCTTGGTTGATATATCATTTTTGCAATATCCTGTATCCATCTTCAAGAAAGGTTGTTCACAAAAACAAAATGGCATTTTTTTTTTATCTTTGCACCTTTGCAATGTATCAAAAATGAATATAACTTTCCAGATATCCAGAAATCCAATTCTTGAAATTTAAAAATATATTTCTGCTAGAATAAATATCTTTCCAGGTACCAACTGCTTATTTTATGACTAGTTAAATTAGAATTCCATTTAGCTTAATTTCAACAATGCCTATCTAAAATGCAGTTTTAGAAACTATGGCATTTTGACATTTATTAGAAGAGCTATCCTCTCTATTGTTCCATTTGTTGATCTCTAAAATAAGATTCTTCCAGGTCAAAACTATATTTCTACTAGTCAGAAATGTACATACAGATATCCTACATATTTATATTTCAGGATGCAAAAAATATAATTGTACTAGTAAGAATATACTAGATATATACTCAAATACCTAGAAATCTTTACAAATTTTAAGTGGCCCTTTTGATATTTAGTAGCTTGACTGAATATGTAATCCAGATATCTGAAATGCATTTCTTCCCAGACAAAATGTACATTTTAATTATCTAAAATAACATTCTTCCAATATAAAATAAACATTTCAGATATCTGAAAAGTAATTCTCACTAGTACAAATGATGTCACGTTTCTCATTCATGTGAAATATAATTACAGATATCAACTATTGATATATGACTAGTTCAATTTGAATTTCAGATACCCACGTTTCAATAATGCCTATCTAAAAAGCAGTTTTAGATACTTAAAACCAGGATTCAAATAAATAAAAAAGGCGACTCCGTCTTCATATAAAATAGGCAGGCTGACTAGTCATATTTCTATTACATATTTTTACCATAAACATTCTATGGTACTAGTATCAACTACATTTTACATATCTACAAACCTTTAGTTGTTTAAAGTGCCCATTTTAACATATACTACTAGTATATGTACTAGTAAGAAATCTAATTCTTACTAGTACAAATGACGTCACTTTCCCTCTTTAATGTGTATTGGACCGTTACTTTAGGATATCTGAAATTACATTATTACCGTTCTTCCTACCTAATTTAGAAATGACAGCTTTTATGTAACCGATTATTGATGCAAATCGTTATTCCTGCTTCATAACACCGTCTGAATTTTTTTCCCCTATGGAGTAAAATAGAGGCAAAAATGAACATAACTTCTGTTTTTAACAGACTTTCTGTTGAAGTTTCTCCTGCATGACGCTCTATGTCGCCACAAATCCCCTGGCTGAGGACGAGTTCATTTCATTTTCTTTCAATTCTGTCAAGTAGACTATCACCGGTGCCATTACTGCTTTCAAATCCCCAGAGAGTAAGCTAAATTTATAAAACCGAATGTCTTGAATTTAGGTTCGAAAGCCTTAAAGATATGCTACTTTTAGTCATTAATTCCTGCTGTCTGAAATAAAAAATTATGAACAGTAACAATCAGATTATAGAGATCAGAAATAAATTTTTAGAAATCCAGAATGTTTATTATAGATAGGAGTAATGTCATTTCGGATATGTAAAAGTAACGGCCTAATGCACATGAATGGGGAAAAGTGACGTCATTTGTCCTAGTAAGAATTAGATTAGGAGGAATACTACTAAAGATATCTGAAATACAAAGAAATATATCTTAAAATGACCACTGATATTAAGTAAAGATTTGTAGATATCTAAAGTAATTTAAGAATTACATTTAAGGTGACTGAAATGTTTATTTTTTTAAATCGAAAAATGTTATTTTAGATATCTAAAATGTTCATTTTGACTAGGAGGAAATGCACTTGAGACACCTGAAATATATATTAAGTCAAGCTAATAAATGTCAAAAGGGCCAATTAATTTTTTTAAGATTTCTAGGTATTTAAAGGTTATTCTTACTAGTACCATAATATTATTTGCAGCCTTAAAATTAAAATTTTCATGGCTAACGTAATTAAGGACATCTATATGTAGAGTTCTTACCAGTAGGAATGTAGTTTTAGGTTAGGTTTTAGGAAGAATCATATTTTTTAGATCTACAAATGGAACATTAGAGAAGACAGAAATTCTAATAAATGTCAAAACGGCCTGCAACACACTCTGACTTTATTGAAGAAAACCTCCTCCCGACCAGGGAGGAGGTTTTCATTAAAGGTTTTACACATAACTTCATTAAAGGTTCTACACATGTTAATAATCAAAAACATCATGATTTTAAAGCATATTTTAGTAACAAGTGGCCAGGGACACCTAGTGGCAGCAAGTGGCAGTGCCACTGGCAACTTATTAGCAGATGTACTACTTTGTTTCGTCAAGTAAATTGAAGATACAACAAGTAAAGTGAAGATACAACAATTACTAAAAAAATGTAATTAACAATAGTTATCTGCATGCTTTATCTAAGCTAAATGGTCAGGCTAAACTAGGCAAGTACAAACAAAAGAACTACCTTGATGATTATTGCACTCATTTATAACCATTAATGGCCAATAATATATCTGAAATATGAGTGGCCGGAAAATACACTTACGCGTTCTTCCTCCATGCGTGAGAGACACTCCTCTGGTACGCCGCGGTTTCGAAGAAATCGAAGTAAATCATTGTCCATATTTGCAGCCATCCTCTCTCCACTTCCTTCCAAAACATGCTAGGGGGTCCAAGTCTCGCAGTCGCTAAAGACTAAAGGTGTATTAGCGGAACCATCTGGATTGAGTTATCACGTTTATACAATATAATCATCACGTTTATACAAAACACTATCACGTTTATACAATATAACTATCACGTTTATACAAAATACTATCACGTTTATACAAAATACTATCACGTTTATACAATATAACTATCACGTTTATACAAAATACTATCACGTTTATACAATATAATTATCACGTTTATACAATATACTATCACGTTTATACAATATAACTATCACGTTTATACAAAATACTATCACGTTTATACAATATAATTATCACGTTTATACAATATACTATCACGTTTATACAATATAATTATCACGTTTATACAATTATCACATTTATACAATATAACTATCACGTTTATACAATATACTATCACGTTTATACAATATAATTATCATGTTTATACAATATACTATCACGTTTATACAATATAATTATCACGTTTATACAATATAATTATCACGTTTATACAATATAACTATCACGTTTATACAATATAACTATCACGTTTATACAATATAATTATCACGTTTATACAATATAACTATCACGTTTATACAATATAATTATCACGTTTATACAATATAATTATCACGTTTATACAATATAACTATCACGTTTATACAATATAACTATCACGTTTATACAATATCATTATCACGTTTATACAATATAATTATCACGTTTATACAATATAACTATCACGTTTATACAAAATACTATCACGTTTATACAATATAATTATCACGTTTATACAATATAACTATCACGTTTATACAATATAATTATCACGTTTATACAATATAATTATCACGTTTATACAATATCATTATCACGTTTATACAATATAATTATCACGTTTATACAATATAACTATCACGTTTATACAAAATACTATCACGTTTATACAATATAATTATCTTGTTTATACAATATAACTATCACGTTTATACAATATAACTATCACGTTTATACAATATAATTATCACGTTTATACAATATAATTATCACGTTTATACAATATAATTATCACGTTTATACAATATAACTATCACGTTTATACAATATAATTATCACGTTTATACAATATAATTATCACGTTTATACAATATCATTATCACGTTTATACAATATAATTATCACGTTTATACAATATAACTATCACGTTTATACAATATAACTATCACGTTTATACAATATAATTATCACGTTTATACAATATCATTATCACGTTTATACAATATAATTATCACGTTTATACAATATAACTATCACGTTTATACAAAATACTATCACGTTTATACAATATAATTATCTTGTTTATACAATATAACTATCACGTTTATACAATATAATTATCACGTTTATACAATATAATTATCACGTTTACACAATATAATGAGCAAAAGTTTATTTTTTCAAGTGACAGCAATACGCTTCCGTATAAAAAGGCCTTGGATTTTTTTCAAAAGTAAATGGTGCCTAATGTTCTTCTTGGTCACTAGCTATAGTGCAGTTATTCTCACTCTCTCTTATTTTTTTAATCACAAGAAATGACATTAAATAATCTGACTTGCATGAGATCTGCAGTGATTTAGATGTGTTTCTAATTTTGTTAGTTGTTTTTTTCTTTTGCACTGCAAAAAGATTTTATCTAAATATAAATAAAAATGTTAACATAATATTAGTGGGGAGAGAGACAATCTGTATCCAGTTAAACCAAATATTCTAATGAAGCAGTGGATAGCCCTGCTGCCTTTCAGAAAGAAGGTTCTGGGTTAGGTACTCTGGCTTCCTCCCACAGTCCAAAAACATTACTGATGGGTTAATTGGTTTCTGTTAATTCTCCTTAGGTGTGAGTGTGTACGTAAATGGTTGTTTGTCTTGTTTGTCTTAGCGTTGCCCTGTGATGGACTGGCGACCTGTCCAGGGTCTACCCTGCCTTTCACCCACTGACAGGTGGAAATAGGCACCAGCACCCCATGCGACCCCAGCAGGGATAAGTGTGACAGAAAATGGATAGATGGATGGATGGACCAGATTCGAAAAATTTTTTCTTTTCCAAAAATGCTGACTGGATTTGGAAATAATAAATGCTCCTTTTTTTTTTCTCCACACAATTTTGCGCTACTTGTTTGGATTCTTTTAGAGATGTCCGGTCATATTCAGAATTCAAACTTCTAACTGTTCAATAAATGATAAATGTTTTTAATTAAGAGTAATTTAATTTGACAGTTTTTTACTGGAGCCATCCCTGTTTGTCAAAGAACACTAATGCCACCTTTTGCTTGTAAAGCGGGGAGAATGGCGCTAGGCTTAACTCACCGTGACATCACTGCCGGAAGATGTCAGGAGTGAGGTCTTACTATATTTGGGCAAAAATTGCGGCTCCCAGACTCAGTGATCGAGACGAAAATTATTGTTTTACTGATTAACGCTAAATTAATGAAATCACTGCGAAAATGTTAGTTTTAGGTAAAGATAATAACCCATTTATTATTCCTTGCTGACCAGACTTTTCCTTTAAAAGTAATGGCCTAAGTGTGGTAAATCAATAATGGGTCAAAAAATGTACTCTACAGTACATTTGAAATTAACTTTTTTGTGAAGACATTTGCTGTGAAATCTGACATTAAAACAAAACTTTTACAGCAGAAGAGAAAGAAAAAAGAAAATAAAGCCTTAGATTCCAGTTTTTATGTGTGTGTTGCTGTACTTTTTGTTTTTCAAAATCCATTAATAAAAAAACATGAAACATTAGCAGATAGGGGTAGCATGCTGGGATTTTTAAATCTGCAGCCACCATCTGTTTTTTTTTACATTTTTGTGGCTGTTAAAATTTGAACGCTCAACTTTCATTTCCAAGGAGCAGTGGTTTCACTTAAATGTGAAAACAATAGTCAGTAAATCAATGTGTCAGCTCAACTGAGTGGAGTTGGCAGCAGCAACGTTTCTGTCCTGAGCACCACAATTATATCATTAATCATAGTGTAAAGCTTAAAACAAGGGCTTTACGTCTGCACCCTGACAAACATTTAATCAAAGGTGTATCACAATGTACCACCTTCCAGCATTTTCTTTATAAAGTCAGTGCAATTTTGTTTGCTGTCTATGATCAAGTTCACTCTTTTTTTCTTAGATATTAGGGTAGGTAGTTGAACAGAAGATAGAAATAGTGTAATTCTGTAGTGGAAGTAAAATGTAAGCAGGCATGGCTTCAAATGCGTCTGTTTTTCCAAACTGTTTAAATCCGCATGGAGCGGGTAAAAATAAAATCTGTAAAGTTTGTTGTGTATTTGTATTTACTTCCCCTGACTGACATCTACCCATGTAACTTGGCTTTATACGTATATCTCAAGGTTGGTCAGATAGGATGCATTTGACACAATTCCCCCCATTTGCTCTATCAGACGCTCCAGAAAGCCCAGGAGGTGGCCTAAACAAATGCTCTGATCAAAGACTACCTGACAAACAGATCACAGTTGGTGAGACTGAAAGATGAGCTCCCTTACCAGGTAGTCAGGATCACTGCAAGGGTGGTAACTCTCACCATTCCTTTTTACTCTGTACAACCTCCAACTTCCAGTACAACACACAGTCCTATCATCTGCAGAGATATTCAGAGAGCTTTACAGTCACTGAATATTCTCTATATGTCTTTTATTTAGCTGATAAAGAAGAGTAGCTATGTTCTTCGAACTCCTGCAGAACATCTGAATATTATTTTTCAAGTAAAAATATATCTAAAAATTAAGATAGAGTATTGGCTGGATGACTACATCCTGCTTTCAACACAACCCCAAAATAAACTACATTGTTACA
Organism: Cyprinodon diabolis; assembly: GCA_030533445.1. Lineage (NCBI taxonomy): Eukaryota > Metazoa > Chordata > Actinopteri > Cyprinodontiformes > Cyprinodontidae > Cyprinodon > Cyprinodon diabolis. The sequence continues at coordinate 5,698,127 of CM060082.1, forward strand.
TTTAATTAAATATGCAGATCGGATTTGAAGCCATTTTCCCTTATGAATTTTCTTCAACTTCTACTAGTTCCACCAATGTAGACTCTTATTTCCTCGCCATTTATTAATGCCTTTACTTTTCTTGGTTTCTTTCTCTCCCCTCTTACTGGGCAAAGAGTGTGGATGGACTCCATTTCAACAGAAAACAGCAAGAAGAGCAATCTATTATCATCTTAGCTTACTCCTTTACCAACAACACATTTTTATACAGTATACAGGTAAAATGCGCAGGGTAAACAAGTTTGTCATTATTCAGCTACTGCAACTGAAAGATGGTGTTGCAAAATTGGGTGCACTGCCACCTATTTATAAATAAACAAGAATTCTGCTCTGTTTTGCCTCAAAGAAATGTTAGCCATTCTACCAGCCAAAGGGCTTTACTGCAATGTTTGTCACCACTCTGTACATCCCACAGGGCTGTGACGCTAACAAGGTATCAACTAAGCTGTATGTTACCACTAGCTTGCTACAGATAAAGCACCTGGAGGAGGTTTGAGTGGTTATCTGGGACTTTAATCACGTTAAAATGACAAACACTTTGTCCAGTTTTTACTAGTCTGTCACCTTTCCTACACAGGGAGAGAACTCTGGACTGCATGTACACTAACATTCACGGTGCATATGGAGCTCTTTGTCAAACACATCTCCATTCTGCTGGTGCCAGCATATCGACCACTGATAAGATGGAATAGACCAATTAACAAAATAGTCACTGTGTCACTCAGGGATCCAGCCACTGATCTCCAGGACTATACAGAGGGCACAGATTAGCAAGTCTTAAGGTGCCCGACAACATCAAGTCTAAAAGGGAGTTAAAAAAAATCTGTTTTTGGACCTATTGTAAGTACAACTTACATATTCCTTTTTGTAGATTGAGAGCACTATGCTTTCAGTTTGCAGGTTTACTAGTGGCAACTGAAGTTCCATAATGTACAACTGGAGGTACAGTATATCTTTTAGATATCTGGCTCCTCTCCTGTGTAAACCAGCTACCAGTTTTAGTATATGAGGCAGATGCCCTTTCTTTTTCAATGTATTTTTAATATTAGTGTAAAAACTTTCCTTTTTGATAATACTTAGTTAATGAGGCTCAGGTTATCCTGAGCTTGTCATCACCTCCCTGTGCATGCATGTCATGCATGGGTGGCTGGCTTAATTGCTCATTCTATTCACCTATCTAACTCTGTGTCTCATTACCTCTAATCTGATGCACCTGTTTCCAGCTACTATTTATGCTGCCTGTTTTCTAGCCACCAGAGCCAGATTATCTGAACCTAGTGTGATAAGTATCTACCGTACCCTGCATTATATTTTGACTACCTGATCCTGACCTGTTGTTGCCCCTGGACTCCTGAGTTTTGGTCTGCCCCGTTTCTGCCTGTTTCTGCCTGTCTCCTGTTTTCTGACTGCTGTTTGTACTCTGCCTGTTAACGACCTTGTATCTGTCCGCCCACCCCAGCTTGGATTATCCCCTTGGTACTTCTGCATCTCTCTGATCTTCCGGTCTGGACCCCGGCTTTGTTACCTGCCCTGGATTCTGCCTCTGGACTCTCCTGCTCCTGATTGCTTCCTACTCTGCTGGCTTCCACCCCACAGGCTGCTCTGCTCTGCTCCTGAAAGTCTCTGGGTGGCTCCTGTCGCATGTTGTGGAGAAGTCTTCTGACTGGTTTCCAGTCCTTCCTCTGGGCACGGACTGAACTTATTACCAGGTTAGTGATTCACATGCTAGTTATAGTTTCCCATCTGAGCCTAGTGATCACTAACCTGAGTGTCTGTCTCTACAGAGAATCCAGCAAACCCCAGCTGACGCCTCGCATTATCCTGAACTTTCAATAAGGCATTTTTTTCCTTACCTTACCGTACCTAACCTGTTCTGTCTGCCTGATTTCTGGGTCTAATATTCTGAGCCTCGACAAACCTATCTCTAAAACTATACTGCTATAGGCTTAGACTCCTGAAGGATAAAGGGAACACTTTTTATCCTTCTGCTTATATCCATCTTTATTGTCCCAATCTCCAGTATTTGTTTAACTGTGTTTTCTCTTTGTGTTTTCTCACAATAACGCCATCTGGAGTGGTCCTGTTTGGCTGTAAGACCATGTTTGAGGAAAAAAATCAGCTAGGCTTCTGCCATCAACACCTTCGCTTGTAAGGATGAGGCTCTTTTTCAGTGCTTAGTCCTGTTTCTCTCCTAGTCATAACTATGGGCTTGGCTTTTACTGAGACAAACTGTATGTTCTCTCTTTCATGCCTTTTAACATGAAAACTGGCTTGATGCCTGTTTGCTTAATGTTTATTTCCTTAACTGAGCCACATTTGGAGCTAGTTGTGAGAGATTCCTGAGTCTACAGTCTTCCTCTGGATGATCCGATTTGTTTGTAAAGCGCATGATGATATGTTATGTGTAATTGGCACTAAAGAAATAAACAGAATGAAATTATATCAGATTTATTATCTCTCTGTAATGATGTGAAACATTTCAAATCTATAGTAATTCACATATATGAAGCTGTCCTTCACATCAAAATTCAACTAAAATTATTTATAAAATGTGGATAACCTTGCTGAAAGACCTAATTGGGGTAACTCCAGAAACTGTTTCTTTTCCTCCTTTGATTACCAGTAATTATCTTAAAATACAGTTCTGCCTCCGGAGTGTTGTTACTCTAGTATATTTATGCATCCAAAAATAGGTCTTAGCTTTATGAGGTGTGAAGCTGTAGAATGCTTTAAAGATCAACCAGAGGAATAATGACTGTTAGAGCAGTCGTCTCTGTCTCGCTGCCAACTCATTCCTCTCTAATCAGCTCTGTGAAGTTGCCGGGCAGCACGGCATGATGCCGGCGATGAGCTTTCTGTTGCTGCAAATGAATGTGTGACTAAATCAGTGCTTCCTATTCTGCTCCAGCGGCGGAGCAGCATTGTTTTCCCAGCCATGATTAATGTCTTTGACAGTGAGGCAAATAATTAGAGCGTCTACCTGTTGCCTCGCAATTTCCAATCTTCTAACACTGTGTGGAAGAGGAGACGGGAGGAATGAAAGCAGATTATCTTCACTCCAGCAAATCCAAACTCACCCTGTAAATGCAAGCACGCTCAGTCTGCCATGTTTACCCTCTGCCTCAATGTGTGACAATCTGTGCTTTTGTTGACAAAGATGAGAATCTATGCGGTGAAGCCTTAGGCTGGAGTATAACAATGCCATGAGGTTTAAAGTGCTTAATGAGTGAGTTCCAGAGAAAAGAAGGAAATTATGTTACGGCCATTACAGAGATGTGGTGCAGACCTCACATTTAGCACACTGAATTAGCCAGCAGGTCTTACATGGAAATGATCATGTTTGCAATAGTAAGATATAAAGCAATATTTGAACTTTCTTTTTTTTTAAAGGAAAGATGTCATATTCAGAATTCAATCTTCATGATCTGGCCTGTTTGCTCTCCCCTAATTAATAATTCCTCTCACCTGCCCTCTTCCTTCCCTGCCTCAATTATAATTTATTCCTCTCACCTGTGTCCTCTAGTTTATATTCAGTTCAACCTGAGCATTCAGTGCCAGATCATTGCTTGTCTTTCTGTTCAGTTTTATTTGGTTCATGTCCTGGATCCTAGCAGCCAGTGGAAAGAGGGTTTTAGTGTTTGTCTCGTCTCCTGATCGTCCACTGTTCCTCCCCTACGGAGTCCTCTGGGTTTTGGCTCATTATGGGGGGAGGTTCAGTTTTTATCAAAGTAAGCCTGGCTCCAGGGAGGAGACCAGTTTAAAGTCTTGCTTCAAGTTCCGGTTCCTACATCCTGTCTCGGCTACCCTCTTCCACTGAGCCTGCCTGTCTGCACCTGATCCTGTCTGCTCCTGTGCGTGACCACCTGGTCATGCTTCTGGTCCCAGTCTGACTCTGAACCCTCCTGGGAGCCTGTGGATGCCTGGAAGTCTGGATCCTGCCACCTGTCTCTGTTCCTGCCTGATCTGGATCCTGCCTGTTTCTGTCTGTTCCTGTCTGTTCAGGAACCCTCATCAGGATCAGCTTCCAGCATAACCTCTGGGACTGCTGCACTGGGGACACTCGTGGTCTGGACTGTTAAACCAGGTAAGTGACCAACCCAGATATCATATATCAGTTTATCGTGGTCACTTACCTGTGTTTTCCTCCCTAGAGTGTCTGTGATTGGGCGGTGCCCCCCCCCCGCCTGCAGTGTCTGCGAGCCACAGCTCCGCTTTTGTTTTTTATTTAATAAACGTTTGAACTTTCCTACTGACTGTATCGCCTTGAATACTGGGTCCATCTGTCCGCATTTCATGACAATAATTATGACATTATTACATATTTTTCAATAAATGATAAGTGTTTTAACTAAGAGTAACTTTCATTTGAATGTGCTTTACTGGAGACATCCATGTTTGTCAAAGAACACTACTGCCACCTGCCGGTTTGTGACGTTATGTGGTATTGGCTGTTGAACAAGTCCCAGTGCTGTATCTGGTGTTTGTCACAACGCGCTATTATCCAAGTCATCTTACAAACATTCTTCTTCCAAATGTTGGCTACATATAACGTGTTTTTTTTTTTTTTCTGGCCAGAAGTTTGTTGGCAAATCCTCTCTCTTTAAGTTGGCAATCCAACGACGAACGCGTCCGTGGAGGATCAGGAATCAGAAATGTGAAATAACTATTTTTCTTTCACTTTTACCCAATGTATTCCAACATCCACGTGGACATTGTCAGCCTAACTTTAGCTCTGGGTCATTTCAATGATGAAGTCCTCTGGAAATCTTCAATAATTGTTGTTTATTGCAGATGTGTCTAGTAATTCCCATTGATTTTGCTCGTAAAGCGGGGAGAATGACGCTTGGCTTACAGCACCGTGACGTCATGGCTAGAAGATGGCAGGAGTGAGGTGTTACTATATTTGGGCAAAAAATGGCTGCTCCCTGACTCAGTGATTGCAGCGAAAATTATTGTTTTTATTTTTTTACTGATTAATGGTCAATCCATTAAATCACAGCGAACATATTAGTTTTAGGTATAAATAATGATCCTTTGATTATTCCTTGCTGACCGGACTTTTCCTTTAAAAAATATCAGGATATCAGGTGTTTGTGAGTAAACAATAATGACTTTACCTCAAATAAGTACACAACAGGTAAACTGGAATGCATTTAGTTGACCTTCTATGTGATCCTCCATTATGCCAGGGCTTCCCAAAATGGGAGGAACTCTCTTTGAGGGAAGGGGTGGCATGAGGTGAATAAATTATCCATTTTGAAAAGGTATTTTCAAAAAATGCATTGTTAGCAATGTAGTTACAGAAATTCCAGAATATTGGTTATGAGTGTGTGTATGAGTCCTTCTGATAATATTCAACCTGAGAAATGTTTACCTTTGGCACAGTGTTAGAAATGAAATCTTTTATCATCTATTAAGCAGTTACCATGGCAGTGAGCAGTTGCAGGACCAGAAAAAAGAAAGATGACGAAAGGAAAAAGGAAGACTGTGACGCCACTGTTTTCACTACAGCTGCTACACTATTTAATAGAATTAATGGGACTCATAACAAAACATCTCCTTAAAGCAACCCTAACCTTGAATCTCACATTGATACTTTGAATTTTATTAAATTTAAGACTCCTAGGAGGTTAAATCAATCAGCGTAAAGCTATCAAGCCACTGAGAACTGATCTTGCATAAGAACACAGAAAGTAAAACAGCGGAGGGTGTTATAACAAAAGAGATGCCTTTTTTATTTGTCTTTGTCTCCCTCAGTTTAAACTTTATGGGTCTATGGAAAAAGCAAAAACAAACAAACAAGAAAAAAAAAACAACGTTGGGATAAATGTCACAATAAATTAGCTGTTGTCTCCCAACAATGGATCACCAGTGCTGCTGCTTTAGAGCAATGAGCACCACTTTTTGTAACAGGGGAGAGTGTGCTGGTAGTGACATGATAAAAAATAAATAAAATGTGGGTTGTTTTATGTGTGTGAAAGCCTTGAACCGTGTAATGAGCAGTGAAGTCTCTTGCTGGGAGAGCTCTTCCTTTACACTGTTATTTATTTATCTCCGCCCCCCTAATGTGGGGTTCTTTGGAGACCCCCACAATGCTCAAATTAAAGTGAGAATGCTGAGTGAAAGTAAGACTTTGTTTAAACTGTGATGCAAACAAAAAAAAAAACAGAATGAAAACAGATCATGGTGGCTCTAATTGTATCATGTAAAAAAACAAGAACTGTGGCAAAGTGGTGGCTTAACGTAAGCCTAATTTCAGTGGGTTTAGAAATGCACAGATGTTAAAAATAAATCCAAGCAATACTGATTAATAAACTATAATACATAGTGATGTGACATTTAATATTTTTCTATATTAAAAAGGCTAGTTTTGTTATATAATGATGGAAAACAAAAGAACAAGTTCATTGAAATTATTTATTCAAAGGATTACACTGGGGTCCAAAAAGAAACGTTTGGGATCCTCCAGGGGTCATTAGACCCCAAGTGGGGGATGCTAAGATGGTTTTCTCTAGGGCTGAGTTAAAAAAAATGAGAAGAAACCAATTTTTTATTTGATTCTCATATTTATTCCTGAAGATCAAGTATCTAAACTCGCCAAAAAATAAACTAAGAAAAAAGAAAAGAAAATGCATTTTCTACGGTTCTTGGAGTCTATGTATGGATGAGAGTTCCTCAGTTGGTCCGATTTGCTTGGGCACTTCACCCTAGATGATATTATATATTATGTTTGAGTGAAGGTTTCCACAAGAATGTAAAACATTGTGGTTGGTTGGGACAGAATAAAGCCAGGCATACACTGTACGATTTTTTGCCCTTTTCAGAGCGCTTCTCTAATCGTGCGTCAATTTTCGATCGGGCCGAGTTTCAGCATCCTTATGTGTCCTGCGTCGTGCAGGGGTGAATAGTCTCTAACGTGAGCACCTCCCGATCAGGAATCAAAAGAAAATCAAACAAAGTTGTTTGTGTTTAAATCCTGCTGTTGAAGCAGAGCTAGGAGCCTCTACGAGCCGATTAACCAGAACTGTGCATGCTCAAACAAGGTGTTGGGATCTGGAGGCTTGTCTACCTTTCTCCACCAGAGGGCGCCTGAGATCTTCCTCCTGAGGGCGTGAGCTGACTTCTACACACTTGTTTCCCATCTGCTCATCATCAAGGCCTTCTTAAGGAAGAGGAGGCTGACACTTCCCGGCCAGAGTGTTTGCCAGTAACGGTACCAGCAAAACCTGAGCCAGCTTCTCTGATCTGTTTCTCTGATTTTTGTGAACTAGTCTGACCCTGTGTTCTTCTGCCTCTCAGATCCTGACTTATCTGGATATCAGTCAAATCCTGGAGAAAACAATCACTGCCTGGAACCTGCCTGTCTGCCCTCCGCCTCAGCCTGCCGACCAGCCTCTGGACCCACAAGGTTCCCCCCCTGCTGATCAGAATACCCTCTGAGCAGGTATTAATCCAAGCCGCCGTTAAACTGCAAGTTTCCTGGATCTACTCTAACCGATCTGTCCTCCTCAGTTGCTTCCCTCCCGTGACCAGTCTGACGAGCCATGACCCCATTCATATTTCACTGTAAACTTTGTAAATAAACCATTTAACTTTTTCCCTGTCTGCTGAGTGTTTCTGCATGTGGGTTAGACGCTTAGACCCCAACATGACAGAACACTTTGGCCAACAAACTAGTCCCGCGGATTCACTCAGAAGGACCTTGGAGCAGCAGCATGTCCTCATTCAGAGCCATGACTCCGCCCTACAAGAGCTAAGTGAACGCCTAGCTGAGTTTAACCGCACCCTGCAAGAAATCACAGGTTTTCTTCAAAGGTCCAGCTCACAGGCCACTACACCTGCTGCTGAAGCCACTCTGCTTCCGGCTCAGGATCCCAATCCACCTCTCAGGTCAGAAAACATAATCCACCCTTCCTTTTCTGAATTCCGCCCATCCCTCCCAGAAAGATTCTCTGGTGAACCGAGTAAGTTCAAGGGATTTCTGTTTCAATGTTCTGTTTTCAATGTTCAATAATTTTTAATCATTCTCCTCAGTCTCCTCAGTCCGATGTGTGGTTTTTGGACGTACAGTCCTGGTAGACCAACAGTCACTTGAAAATGCAGAACTGGAAACACTAACCTGAGCACTGCCTAGATTTATTACAAGAAAGCCTATGATTCAATGCCACACACTTGGATCATTGAATGCTTTGACGCTATACAACATTGACAGGACTCTAAAAGCATTGCAAACTCAATGTGGTTGTGGAAAACCATTCTTGAAGCCAATGTCAAGACACTTGTAACAGTCTCCATCAAATGTAGCATATACTAAAGATATGCTCTGTCCCCACTGCTGTTCTGCATAGGTCTGAACCCCCTCAGCCAAATAATCAACAACACCGTCCACGGACACCAACTCAGGAACTGGGCCACCATCAGTCACGTCTACATGGATGACATCAAGCTGCATGTTAAGAATAAGCGAGACATTTACTAACTGATTCATGCCACCCGGATCTACAGCACAGACATTAGGATGTCATTCAGACTAAAGAAGTGTCGTCAGATGGTGACTAAGAGAGGGAAGGTAGTCCACACAGATCGGGTCTCACTCCCAGAAGGAGCAATAGTAGACATGGAGGACAGTTAGTAGTACCTTGGAATCCCACAAGCAAATGGCAACTTTGAAGAGGTGACAAGGAAAGCTGCTATGGCCAACTACCTCTAAGGAGTGACGCAGATCCTAATAAGCCAGCTCAATGGCAAGAATAAGTCTATGAAGATAAAAAAATAGCTATGCTCTACCAGTAATCAGATACCATGCAGGAATAATAAGCTGGCCAAAGGATGAGATACAGGCCACAGATGTTAAGACACGAATGCTACTAACAGTGCGCGGAGGGTACCACGCCAAATCAAACACCACGACACTGTATGCTAGCCCAAAGCAAGGAGGCAGAGGACTAATGAGCGTAAGAGCCACTATCCAGGATGAAACATCCAAAATCCATAAGTACATCAAGGACAAAGCTCCAACAGACAACGTGCTCAGTAAATGTCTCAATGGGGAGCAAAAGTTGAGGTGCTAGAGGTTCTGTCATGGGAGGATAAACCCACACATGGGATGTAACACTAAAACATAAACGAAGTGGCAGATATAACGAAATCCTACCAATGGCAAGACAAAGCTGGTATGAAGGAAAGCACAGAGGCCCCCATCATGGCCGCACAGGAGCAGGCTCTGAGCACCAGAGCAGGCCCTGAGCACCAGAGCAATATAGGCCCAGATCTACCATACTAGACAAGACCCCAGGTGCAGACAGTGCAAAGAGGCCCCTGAGACAATCCAATTCAATTCAATTAAATTCAGTTTATTTATATAGCGCCAAATTCACAACACATGTAATCTCAAGGCACTTTACAGTTCAACCAGATCATACAGTCAAATTGATACAAAGTTTTCTATCTAAGGAAAACCAGTTGATTGCATTGACTCATTGACTCAAATACAATCCCTCACACTAAGCATGCTTGTAGCGACAGTGGAGAGGAAAAACTCCCTTTTAACAGGAAGAAACCTCCAGCAGAACCAGGCTCAGTGTGAGCGACCATCTGCCGAGGCCGACTGAGGTTCAAGGAGACGGAAGCAGAGACACAAAAGACAGCTGTAAAAGGCAGCGCCGTCCAGGAAACACACAGCCAGGCAGACAAGCTCCGAGCCAGCTCCCATGCCAGAGGACGAAGAGAGCACATCCACCCAGTCACGGTCAGAGAAACAGGACCACACTGGAAAACAGGCCGATCTCCAACATCTATAAACAAGGGTGTTGATGGAAGCAGCACAGCTGATGTTTCTTTCCAGGATGACGTCACAGCCAAACAGGAACAGACGAGGAAAAGCTACTCTGAGGAAAAGCAGAGAGAGCAAAAGGTTAGAGATTGAACAAACAGATTCTGCAGAATAGGAGAACAGAGAGAGAATGAAGCAGAATGATGAAATGGGTCCCTATGTCCTCCAGCAGTCTAAGCCTATAGCAGCATAACTATAGAGGTAGCTCAGGATAACCTGAGCCACCCTAACTATAAGCTTTATCAAAAAGGAAAGTTTTAAGCCTAGCCTTAAAAGTAGACAGGGTGTCTGCCTCACGGACTAAAACTGGTAGTTGGTTCCACAGGAGAGGAGCCTGATAACTAAAAGATCTGCCTCCCATTCTACTTTTAGAAATTCTAGGAACCACTAGTAAACCTGCAGATTGAGAGCGAAGCGCTCTGTTAGGAACATAAGGAACAATCAGATCTCTGATATAAGATGGAGCTTGGCCATTTAAGGCTTTATATGTGAGAAGGAGGATTTTAAATTCTATTCTTGATTTAACAGGAAGCCAATGAAGAGAAGCCAGGATAGGAGAGATGTGATCTCTCTTTTTAATTTTCATCAGAATTCTGGCTGCAGCATTTTGGATCAGCTGAAGGCTTTTAACTACAGTTTGTGGACTTCCTGATAGTAAAGAATTACAATAGTCCAGCCTTGAAGTAACAAATGCATGGACTAGTTTCTCAGCATCACCCCTGGACAGGAGATTTCTAATTTTTGCAATATTCCTCAGATGAAAGAAGGAAATTCTAGAAACCTCTTTGATATGGGATTTAAATGACAGGTCCTGATCAAAAATAACATCCAGCACATAACTGCAGGGTGTAAGATGCTGGGAGGGAAAGCTTACATGGAGCACCATAACCACTTGGCATGAATAGTATACAGGAAATCCGTGCAGAGTATGGGCTGGAAACCCCACGGTCAAAGTCGGAAACACCTCCAAAGATGGTAGAGAATGGCCGAGCCAAGATCCTGTGGGGCTTCCAGATACAGACGGACCGAAGGGTAATGGGAAAAAAAACAGGACATTGTGGAGGTGGACAAAAAGCAGAGGAAAACCATGGTGGTTGACATAGCAATACCAAGTAACTGCAACATCAGGAAAAAAGGAATATGAGTAACTCGATAAATACCAAGGTGTTGGGATTTTATGTTCAATGCCCATCCAGGTTGGATGCCACATTAATGTTGTGGATTTATATTTTATTAAGTTTCCAGCGAGCTGGGAATTTCTATTTCTGTTACTTTGAATTGTTTATTGCCCTCCTTGGTAGGGGTGGTAAATATCTTATTTAATCAGATATTAAATACTGGTTATAAGCACATGCCTACTAGCTGTGTGTTAGAACAATAAATGAGAGAGTGATTCGAGCTCTAATCATGGTCAAACAGTTAATTCTGCACATACATGGAATAAATTCACCACAACTTCTGTTCAAAATATAAGAGTTTATTAATAACAAAAATCATTCAGCTCCAAGTCAAACACATTTCAGTTTAACACCCTTAAAGGGGAACACCGTTCTTTTTACATTGGCCCCTTGATCTTACGTTATTACATCATCCGTATTAGTCACCCATATTAGTTGTGTGTCATTTGGAGCTGTTCCGAAGATATTCGGTCTTGTAATATCCAAGTAATTGTAATTATCTCAGAATGTAGGACCCAGAATTCGAGGCGAGACAGGCAGTGGGAAAGTTCAAAGCGTTTATTAACAAACAGGTGCGCGGGGTTGCTCGTCTGCTGCGGGAGGGATCTCTGCAGAAATGGGAGAATACAGGTCAGCGACTGGATATGGAGCTTAACACGACTTGGAGCAAAGTCACTGACCTGATTCAAAGTTCAGTCCGCTCGCGGAGCTTTGACCGCAGTTGCGGCGGGCGACGCCCCCAGAGAGAGCGAGCAGCAGACGCCAAGCAGCAACAGAGTCCAGAAGGGAAGTCCAAGGCCGAAGTCAGAAGACAGTCCCAGGTTCAGAAGCCGGTAGAATCCAGGACCAGATGCGACAAACAGAGCAGACAGGGGCAAGGCAAAAACTCAAAATCCTCAGGGCAGAAACTGGTCAATATCAGGGAAACAGGCAGACTACAGATTGCTAGGGAACATATCACAAAAACACAAGAATAACCTGGCGCTGATGGGAGGCAAATACACAACTTAAATAGTAGAGGAACCAGGTGAAAATGATCGCCGATAATCAGCCGCAGAACCAATTAGACAGGCAGCAAGGAGCAAAGGAAAAAACCAAACCATCAGCGCCGAGATCATGACAGAACCCCCCCTTCAAGGGCGGATTCCAGACGCCCCAACAGGCTGATCAGGATGATCCCCGTAGTGGGGTTCCTGATCCCGGATCAACCGGGCCGGAATCCAGGACCTTTCCCTAGGGCCATAACCCTCCCAGTCAACCAAATACTGAAGCCCACTGCCTATCCTCCTAGACCTGAGGAGGCGGCGAACAGTGAAGGCAGGGCCCCCCTCTCTGAATCGGGTGGGTGGAGCTGAACGGAAAGGATAAAGATCTTCTCTATCCCCATAATAAAAATCCACCAAATCAGACTCAGAAGAAGGGGGAGAAAAATAACCCGGACCAGGCTCCGGGGGTGCTGGGGCCGAGGTTACTGGAGGATCTGGGGTTCTGAAAGAAACCAAACGAGTCTTAGGTAACAGGAGAGCTGGGGAGGCAGAGAGTCTGGTGCGTCCCAGCCTGGTTTTACCCCTAGAAGGAGAGGAACTGAGGAAGTGTCCATCACTGCCACAGTAGAGACAAAGACGACAGCTGATTCGACGTGCCCTCTCCTCCTTGGAGAGGCATGTGCGTCCCAGCTGCATCGGTTCGGGCTCCGGCATCCGAGCCGGACCAGGGGCTGACGCAGGAGCATAGGGTGCGGAGTGAAGAGCAGGTTGAGGGAAGGCCGTCGTCAGTGCCCTCCTCTCCCTGCGACGCTCAGTGAGGCGAAGGTCGATCCGGTTGGCAATGTCCTCCAGCTGCTTCAGTGTCCGGGGGTAGTCGCGGGTTGAAAGCTCATCCTCGATGCTTTCCCGCAGGCCAAAGAAAAAAACATCCATGAGGGCATCCTCATTCCAGGAACAACTGTCACGGGCGGGGCAGCTGGAGCAGCCTGATTAATAATCAAGGATCTCCTGCATGCCTGATTCTAGACGGGAAATGCTCTGATCCACGTCATTTCGCCACTGCCCGTCTGCCGATGGGTCCATGTTTTGGCCAGGTTATTCTGTAATTATCTCAGAATGTAGGACCCAGAATTCGAGGCGAGACAGGCAGTGGGAAAGTTCAAAGCGTTTATTAACAAACAGGTGCACGGGGCTGCTCGTCTGCTGCGGGAGGGTTCTCTGCAGAAATGGGAGAATACAGGTCAGCGACTGGATATGGAGCTTAACACGACTTGGAGAAAAGTCACTGACCTGATTCAAAGTTCAGTCCGCTCGCGGAGCTTTGACCTCAGTTGCGGCGGGAGACGCCCCCAGAGAGAGCGAGCAGCAGACGCCGAGCAGCAACAGAGTCCAGAAGGGAAGTCCAAGGCCGAAGTCAGAAGACAGTCCCAGGTTCAGAAGCCGGTAGAATCCAGGACCAGATGCGACAAACAGAGCAGACAGGGGCAAGGCAAAAACTCAAAATCCTCAGGGCAGAAACTGGTCAATATCAGGGAAACAGGCAGACTACAGATTGCTAGGGAACGTATCACAAAAACACAAGAATAACCTGGCGCTGATGGGAGGCAAATACACAACTTAAATAGTAGAGGAACCAGGTGAAAATGATCGCCGATAATCAGCCGCAGAACCAATTAGACAGGCAGTAAGGAGCAAAGGAAAAAACCAAACCATCAGCACTGAGATCATGACAGTAATGCCTTCCTAGTCTTCCTATGGGCAACGAGTTGAAGGCACAAATTAAACTGTTCATAATTTTTTCTTTCTGGTACGCCAGCATTCACAAAGTGTAGCCGAATCACTGTCCCCCAGACATCCATGGTTTTATATATATATTTATATATATATAACAAAGCAGAGTGTGACAGACATATATATATATTCATATACATATTAATCTCAGGACTAAAGTCCCATCTGCACTTAAAGACCTTGGGATCCCCCCAAAACAAGAAGGAGGATGTGCATCCACTATTTAGATGTGTCATGCATCACTCATCTAAATATTTGAGTGGGAGTGCTTGGCAACAAAACTTTGTTTTTTGTAGACCAGCATGACGGCCATATGGGCAATCACATGTGAGAATATAGGAGCATAATATTATGTGAATATAGAGAGGGAGGCAGCGCTCCACTGAGACGGCGGACAGTGGGGAGGCAAGTGTGTCAGTGTTGATTATCACTGGGAGGAAAAAATAGAATAAGCACATCCAAACTGAAGCATCTGACTTTTTTTAATCCCAACATGCCCTGAGGACATTAATACTGTTTGTTTTTATATGCTAACAGTTTTGAAAAATTTTAAATAATTGAACAATGGTTACCATGGCTTAATTTGTAAAAAAAAAAAAATAATCAGGTAGTGAATAGTGCTACTTCTGTTTTTATTATTATTAATATTATTATTATTATTATTATTATAACTTCAGTACTTGTGTTCTGCACAGTATAGGCTGAACTTTTTGTGTTTACAACTGTGTTCAACCAGTTTTTAATCTTTAAAGAATATTTAAAGTGGCTGTTTTACTACATCAAAGCTCTGCTGTGACGTAGCAGTTGTGCAGCTCAATCCTTATATGTTTAAGACAAGTCAGTAGAGTTTTAGAAAATGAAAATCTGAAATGGGTAACCCTCTTATTTAATGGGTGTGACTAAAACTGCCATTAAACTGTCATAAACATGACATTTGGAGATAAATTGGCCCAATTCCCACATGTGCAATTATGCTTTTCTAAGCTCTATAAATCTGTTTTTGTATATATTTTTTGTTTGTATATAAAACATTTGTAAACTCTAAAAAAAATGTTAGTTACTTTAGGTATTTGCAAATGTGCCTCAAATGCACATATATAAAAAATAAAAACCTAGAACAAAACTAAATTACACACATTTACTCCTTCACATAAAAAACAGTTAAATAAATGTGCACAGCACGCTTGATTCGCACTACAACACTGCAGTTACACTATATTGCCAAAAGTATTTGCTCACCCATCCAAATTATTGGAATCAGGTGTTCCAATCACTTCCATGGCCACAGGTGTATAAATTCAAGCACCTAGGCATGCAGACTGTTTTTACAAACATTTGTGAAAGAATGGGTCGCTCTCAGGAGCTCAGTGAATTCCAGCGTGGAACTGTGATAGGATGCCACCTGTGCAACAAATCCAGTCGTGAAATTTCCTCGCTCCTAAATATTCCACAGTCAACTGTCAGCTGTATTATAAGAAAATGGAAGTGTTTGGGAACGACAGCAACTCAGCCACGAAGTGGTAGGCCACGTAAACTGACGGAGCGGGGTCAGCGGATGCTGAAGCGCATAGTGCGAAGAGGTCGCCAACTTTCTGCAGAGTCAATCACTACAGACCTCCAAACTTCATGTGGCCTTCAGATTAGCTCAAGAACAGTGCGCAGAGAGCTTCATGGAATGGGTTTCCATGGTCGAGCAGCTGCATCCAAGCCATACATAACCAAGTGCAATGCAAAGCGTCGGATGCGGTGGTGTAAAGCACGCCGCCACTGGACTCTAGAGCAGTGGAGACGCGTTCTCTGGAGTGACGAATCGCGCTTCTCCATCTGGCAATCTGATGGACGGGTCTGGGTTTGGCGGTTGCCAGGAGAACGGTACTTGTCTGACTGCATTGTGCCAAGTGTAAAGTTTGGTGGAGGGGGGATTATGGTGTGGGGTTGTTTTTCAGGAGCTGGGCTTGGCCCCTTAGTTCCAGTGAAAGGAACTCTGAATGCTTCAGCATACCAAGACATTTTGGACAATTCCATGCTCCCAACTTTGTGGGAACAGTTTGGAGCTGGCCCCTTCCTCTTCCAACATGACTGTGCACCAGTGCACAAAGCAAGGTCCATAAAGACATGGATGACAGAGTCTGGTGTGGATGAACTTGACTGGCCTGCACAGAGTCCTGACCTCAACCCGATAGAACACCTTTGGGATGAATTAGAGCGGAGACTGAGAGCCAGGCCTTCTCGTCCAACATCAGTGTGCGACCTCACAAATGCGCTTCTGGAAGAATGGTCAAAAATTCCCATAAACACACTCCTAAACCTTGTGGACAGCCTTCCCAGAAGAGTTGAAGCTGTTCTAGCTGCAAAGGGTGGACCGACGTCATATTGAACCCTATGGATTAGGAACGGGATGTCACTTAAGCTCATATGTGAGTCAAGGCAGGTGAGCAAATACTTTTGGCAATATAGTGTATGTCAGATCATAACAAGTGCAGAGAGAGTTTAAATGCTTGGGGGAAAGTTGGATCATCTGGATTTTCTTTGGAATTTAGTGATACTTACTTTGTAGAACAGATTAAACCACACTGCACTGGGGGCCTTAGCGGCATCAGAAAAATACATTTATACTGAATGCATGCGTGGTACTGGTCTTGTGTGTGGGTAGGCGAGATCTTAATAAAACATGGTGACAAAGCAACGGTATCTTGAATGTAAAGTTGACATTGTGAGTCAGCATTGGGGCTGTTCCGTTGTGAGTCTGCAGAGGCTCTAGACTTTTTTTTTTGTTTCATGAGAAGGCAGAAAGTTTGTGATTGTGTTCACTGAGAAACATTTGCTGGGAGGAATGTAACAATGGAGGTTACCTTCAGGAGATGGACAGACCAGGAATTAGCAGCAGGGTGAGGTTTGCTCAGACATTGCTCAGGTAGGTTCAGAAAATCTACTGAAGAGAAATTCAAAAATCATGAAGAAGAGCAGGATGTAGTTAGGAGTTTACACATTTTTAAAAGTTATTTGAGATAGGGCCTAGGTTGAGGGAGCTCTTGTTGGTCTCTCTCCTTCTCCCGATACGCTCTTGCCGGTGTCTGACCTTTCAAGATCATTTTCTGAATCCGACATTGTAGCATGGCATAGACAATTCACGTTTGCAGTTTGAAGAACACCTGCTTGCTTCAGAAGATTTCCTTTAGTTAACCAATGAGTGTTTGCACTATATGACTCATCCAATTACACTAGTTTTCACTAGATGTGGATGGAATCAATGATCTGCATTCGATTGCGCACATGACCTGAAATAAATATTTATAAACATTAAACCAGGGGTAACCAATAAAAAAAATCAGCGGGGTCCAAATAAAGAAAATCGTCAACCAGTAAAGGTCCGGAGACATTTTAATGATCTGTTACTTTAAACAGAATTTAACGCTTTAATTACATGAGGAATTTATGCATTCCTGTTATACATTTAATTTTTAAATAAAAAAAAGAGGAGTTGACACTTATATGACTGTATTCCTGTATATCCATCAGTAGTTAAAGGACCAGGGTCAGCAAATGCTAATTCTGCCTGTAAAACAATGACAGCGCAATTGTGGCTGTATGATCAGAAGCCTCATTTGGAGCTTTTAAACAGGCTTTTGAAAAACTTTGATAATTTGCTGCTGTAATATTATAGATTTTTTTTGGAGTAAAAAGCTAGCAGATGTGCATAATAAAAAAAAATAAAAAACAGAAATACAATTATAGAGCATTGAGTATTGTAAGAAAGCCCACACTGTTTCTGAATAAATACATTATTCTACGAGTTAAATTCTGTTCTGTTTATGTTCCTTTCCTTGTAAGTATGAAATGTCACATGCTCCTGAATGCACCACAGCTATCTGACACTCGCCAATGCATCACACTGGTCTGTGAACGCTGTGCTGTGAGGAGGCGGGTTCGATTTTCTGCTTAAGACAAAGCTTTGTAAAAAAACTATATGAACCACCTTTCATCAAACTCGAAACCACGCCCACATTCCAAAGTGACAGCCGGAAGTCCCGCCTTAATTAAACCGGAAGTCCCGCCTTAATTAAACCGGAAGTCCCGCCTTAATTAATATAAAATTAATATAAAATTAATATAAAATTGATATAAAATTAATATAAAATTGATATAAAATTAATATAAAATTAATATAAAAAAATGTTTTTCTTTCCCATCCCCCACATCAGCCCATCCCCCCACTTCCGCCCACTTTCCCATCCCCCACATCAGCCCATCCCCCACTTCCGCTTCTCTTGACGTATAAGACCCTTCCTCCGACCTGCATAGTCATTGAATCCTTTCCAACATGGCTCCAGTAAGAAACAGGCTTCGCGCTATCATTTCTGAGACACCAGTCACGATCTTCAGCGATCAGACCAATTTTTGGCGTGCTCTGGAGACCCCCCGCAAGGGTACACTTTTTGTATGCAGAGCTCAGATGCCTCCGACCCACGCTCTGCAAGAAGAATGGTCTCTGGAACCCTATGGTGCCAGCGGTAAATGGGGGTATGTTTTCAAGTACGAAACTGGGGATCTGTGTCTCTATCAGCGGGGTGAAGAAGTTGAGAAGCTGCAGACTATCCACTCAATGGGTGTCTTATCATCAAACGACTGGGCTGTTCTGAAACTCATCATGCTCCGTAGACTAGACCGCGAGGACCTGAATGTAGCAGGCCCTGTTGTTAGCCAAGGAGCAGAGGACGGAATCACGGATACACCCGATGCTAAGCGCAACAAGCTGGAGCAACCCCTCCTGCACGAAACTGACATAGAATCAGGAAGTAGGATCTTCTCAGCTACTTGGCAGTCAAAGAGGGGGGTTACCGGCCGATGGTTTTTTCGCGCAAGTCTCAGAAAGGCTCAAGATGAATCAATTATTTTTATGCTTGAGTATTATAATACTGAGTGCGGCGTGTTCAGGACACTTTTAGCCATTCCATTTGATGCGTGGCTTGATAAGATGTCAGGAATAGCGGATCAAATTTCTACGCTGTTTCGCGAGTGTCGCAACTGGAAAGACATTCTGGGAGTCAAGAAAGCGCTTGCTTTGTAGACCCACCCCCTCACAACAGCCGATACCGCCCCTTCAACATTAACCACTCCCTACCCAGTATAAGACGAGCAACCAAGCGGGCTGATCAGTACTCCGTGCAACTTCGTTGAACAGACTTCTAGCATCTGAAACCATGAGGAAGGACGTGGGCTGCGGTACGTCGTCCTGCGTTGTGGAAAGCTCTCCTGCTCCACCATCGCCTTCTTCAACCGCTTCAACATCGCCGCAGCACGGGTCCCCGGACAGCGACAAATTCTTCCCGGGACCGTACCACCCTCCTTCACCATCACCCCAGCCGGCTCTTGATTCCTCTTCCCAAAGCGACAGCGGGAGTGAGGATTTGTACGCCGCAGCGATGAAACGCATATCCGACTGGTCTTGCCCCCCCGGTATGAAACTCAGCCCTGAGCGTTTTGTATTACGGGCTAAGGACTGCAAAGATGGCAAGTTTCCCTTCCCACCTAACCCGGTGATCCAGGACGAAGATTCACAGTTTCCACCCTCCCCGGAGCCTTCCCAATCCGAGGACTCACAACTTCCCCCCGGCCAAGGAGATCCTCCCTCCCCGGACTTTTCTCAACCCCTTGATTCGCAGGTTCTGACGAGCCAAGGAGAGGGTGAGACCGGACAGGATGAATACGACGGCTGGATACGGTTCGGCTTCATCAAAGCTGTGAAAACTGTAGTGCATTATCTGCTGAGCGCTGCGATCAACAAGTATATTCGTGACTCATCCTACGGATGTTCCCATAACCGTCCGAGTGTGAGAGAGCATCAGTGTGCATACGAGCTTGAGGATAGGTACTTTGAAAGCAATTATTCTCATGTAATGCAAGTACTTTACAATGCAAGGTTCATTGATGCCATTCAACAGTTTTTAGCCGCTCGCAACATCCATCAAGACAGTAGCATGGTCAGTGCTGTAGCACAAGCTTATTTGTATGAATTGACGTTGGTCAACCAGGTGTCCGACCCCCTCAATGATCTACAGGATCAGCTGGATGAACAAGGCCCCGACATAAAAAATCAGCTTGAAGCCGCCGCGCAGTACTGGCGGGGGTATTGATATATAAGAGCATGCATATTTTTCTTCAGTCATTTTCTTTTTCATGTCTTTTATCTATTAAATAAGTAGTTTCTGAATTAGCTTATGATATAATGAATGTATTTTCATGTCAGTGTTTTACTTTTCTAACTATGTTAATAAAAAAAATATATAAAATCCTATCGTATTCATCCTTTCTTTCATTAAGCATCACTAAGTGTGTGCGGGAAGGTTCAATTCAATTCAGTTTATTTATATAGCGCCAAATTCACAACACATGTCATCTCAAGGCACTTTACAGTTCAACCAGATCATACAGTCAAATTGATACAAAGTTTTCTATCTAAGGAAAACCAGTTGATTGCATTGACTCATTGACTCAAATACAATCCCTCACACTAAGCATGCTTGCAGCGACAGTGGAGAGGAAAAACTCCCTTTTAACAGGAAGAAACCTCCAGCAGAACCAGGCTCAGTGTGAGCGGCCATCTGCCGAGGCCGACTGGGGTTGGCTGAAAAGAAATTAATGAAACGTGTATATTACATGCCTGCCCACCCAGGGAGTTTTGGTGGAGTAAATAGGCTGCACAAAGCTGTGGAATGTGAAATGGGGAAGAGGATACCGGTTGAAAAGGTGCAGGACTTTTTATCACAACAGGATGCTTATTCTTTGCATAAACCGGCAAGAATAACATTTCCGAGAAATAGAGTGTTTGTCACCAGGCCTTTAAAGCAGTTCCAAGCAGATCTTTGTGATATGCAGAGCTTATCCGAAAAAAAATGATGGCTACAATTATTTATTAACCGTCATCGACGTATTTTCCAAAAGAGCCTATGTCAGGGTTTTAAAAAGGAAAACTGCTTCCAATGTCGTAAAAGCTTTTCAATCCGTTTTAGAAGAGAGTCAGATTCCAAAGAAACTTCAGACTGATGACGGTAAAGAATTTTTTAACAAATCATTCAAAGCTCTGATGGACAAAAACGGTATTGAACATTTTTCCACGGCTAGTGAAATAAAAGCTTCGGTGGTTGAGAGGTTTAACCGAACCTTAAAATCACGAATGTGGAGGTATTTCACCGCAAACAACACTCTCCGATATCTAGATGTGCTTCAAGACCTAGTCCAAAGTTACAACAATAGCATTCATTCAAGCATTAAAATGACACCTATGGAGGTAACCGCCGGTAACGCTTTTCAGGTGTTTCAGAACCTTTACGGGACTAATTCTAAACGATGCACAAAACGCAAGATAGCATTTAAGCAAGGTGACCACGTCAGAATCTCCAAGGTGCGTGGAGTGTTTGATAAGAAATATGAACAGAGCTTCACGGATGAAATCTTTAAAGTTTTAGAAACGGTACAGCGATCTCCTCCGGTATTCAAACTGGAAGATTTAGACGGAGAGCAGGTTCGAGGTTCTTTTTACGCAGAGGAGCTTCAAAAAGTAAAAATGTCAAAAAACAAAATGTATCAAGTGGGTGAGATATTAAAGAAGCGCAAAGTGCGGGGAGTCCAACAGGTCTTAGTACGTTGGAAAAATTGGCCGGAGAAATTCAACAGCTGGGTGAGAGCCGATGACCTGCGAGATGTATAAAAGAGAGCGCTGCTCACCGATGGCTGACAATGCAACATGGATCGCATAACTGAGGATGAGGGATTTTATCTGACGCTACCCTCCAACGCTAGTCTCAATGTGTTTAAGGATAATAACATATCGAGTTTCCACGTGGATTTAGCCGAGCATATTAATTTACAAGGTCAATGGCAAGTGGCTTTGACGGAGGTTTCTTATCCACACACGTGGCATAACGTCCCTGCGGAAAAAGCCTACTTTGAATGGCGGAAAGCAGAAGAGGAAAATATCCAACGCATAAAGATTGGAAACGGATACTACAATAATTTGAAACAGCTTATAACAGAGATTGAAACCCATCTGAGAAAGATAGATTCAGACATTTATTTCAGGGTTAATCGGCTCGCAAACCTACTCACCTACCAGGCCGGAGCTCAGTACCATCTACGTTTTCACGCTCCACTAGCCTACATGTTCGGCATGGAACCAGGAAAATGGATTAAATTTGACCACTGGCATGCCCCGCATCCTATAGATTTTAAGGCCGGTTTCTACCACCTCTATTTTTACAGCGACGTTGTTGCCCCGCAGATGGTGGGGGATGCTTACGCACCCCTCTTGCGTACGGTTCAGGTGGAGGGGGTGTTTGGAGATGTTATCACGCAGACCTTTCATAATCCCTACTATCTCCCAGTTGCCAAGAAACACATTGAAAATATACAAGTAGAAATTAAAACTGACCAGAACACCCCGGTGAAATTTACATACGGAAAGTGCATCGTGAAACTGCATTTCAGACCTGTGACCTCACAACGAGCCTTCAGATGAAACAGAATATATAAAAACGTGTGATTGCGGTTGGAATCATTCATAGCTGTGCAACCGGCCACACCTGCCACGTTGCTTCATGCTAAAAGTCGGGAAGAAAAAAAAAAAAGTAGTAAAAAACCGAGAAAACATGAGTCAGATAAATCTGAGAGATGACCCGCACCGTTTTGTCTCCTATTACCAGAATCAAGTAGGGGGTGCATTACCTGGTTTTTATGGTGCCCCCATTATGTACGGTCGGGGGATAGGGTCTCTGTTTTCCAGGTTATTTCGTTTTGTGTCACCTTAAGTTAAATCCGGCTTTGCAATTGTTAAACCTCATCTGAAAAAGGCTGCCACAAACATCGCCTCGGATGTCATAGGTAAAGCTATGACGAAAATATCAGGCTCGCATCAGGGTGTGAATAACCAAGAGGGGTCAGGAGTTATGGTTCTATCAAGAAGAGCTAGAAAGAGACCTCCGGGGCAACGTGTTTGGCGTTCACAAATACTCGCGTCACGTAAAAAGAAGAAATCAGTTAGGAGAAGCAAAGCCAGAGGGAGGAAGTCTGCAGCGAGCAAAGATATATTTAGCTGAATTATTATTATTTTTCAATAAAAATTCAATCATGGCTCTTTTACATCAGAAATCATCAGAATGCACCCTAGCGGAACTGGATTTATTTTCAGCACCCATGACTCAACTATCTATCGAAGATAAGGTCTACACAGAAATATTACCCGTATCAGCGATTACAGACATCGGCCCTATCGAGTTTTTTATTCCCGGAGATGGAGAAAAATACCTGGATTTGAACGACACTTTACTGCACGTCCGTGTGAAGATCACGAACGCGGATGGAAGCAACCTGGCAGACGACGCGGCTGTCGGACTGTTGAATTACCCGTTGAATACGATGTTCAGTCAATGCGATGTTATTCTGGGAGACAGATTAATTTCACAGTCGAGTGCGACTCACCCGTACAGAGCAATGATTGAAACTCTTCTAAACTATTCCGAAGACACTTTAAAGAGTCAATTCAGCGCAGGTCTCTTTTACAAAGACACAGCGGGAGCTATAGACTCGATTGTTGTGAATAATGGTCCGAACAGAGGACTGAATCAGAGAGCCTCTTTCACAACTAATTCCAGAGAGCTGCATCTGATGGGCCCGCTTCACGCAGATATTTTTTTCTGTGAAAGACTGCTCTTGAATTCTGTAGATATGAGGGTTAAATTAATCAGGGCCAGCGACGCGTTCTCTCTCATGGGAGCTCGTGATTCAACCTTTCGATTGAAAATTCTTGGAGCTTCTCTCTTTATGAAAAAAGTTATGGTATCCCCGGCCATCCGGCTCGGGCATGCCTCAGCTTTGATGAGAGGAAATGCCCTCTACCCGCTTTCACGCGTGAATGTGAAAACATATTCTATCCCTGAAAATTCTAGGATATGTACTCAGGAGAACCTCTTTTTGGGAGCCATACCGAAATATCTCGTTTTAGGAATGGTTCACCATGAAGCTTTTACAGGAAGAAGAGATCTGTCACCTTTCAACTTTAGGCATATGGATGTCGAATATATGGCGCTCTGTAAAGATGGCAGACAGCTCCCAGCCAAGGCGTTTCAACATCAATTCAACAACGGTATCTCAGTCAGGGAATATTATAACTTGTTCACCGCTACAGGTCGTCATTTAAAAGACCTTCCTCTGAGCATCGCTCGCGAGGAATTCAACAACGGTTACTCCCTGTTTGTCTTTAATCTCAATCCGGGCGAGGATGCTGACGCGCTGTCACCAGTATCTAATGGTAATTTGAGACTGGAAATGAGATTCAGGGTCCCGTTACCTCATACAACCACTCTGATTGTGTACGCGTGTTACGACTCAATATTGGAAATCGATTCAAAAAGGCAGGTCTTGGTGGATTTTTATTAAAAACATGAATAACCACGACCTAGAGAGCCTGATGCATCACCTGTTGGGGGACTTATTTTATGGGGTTTGGGCGTCGGATCACCTCCCGTTACTCAAACGCACGTACAGAGGACCCGCCTATTTCATCGTGAACACTCATCCTTCACACATGCCTGGAGAACACTGGCTAGCTCTGACTTTGGAAGAAAATAATCAAGCCACCTTTTTCGACTCTTACGGATTCCCTCCAGATTTTGATTTCTATCCCTCAAGCATTGTGTCATTTCTGAAAGACAGATCCTCAAAAATATTGTATCATGATCGTCAACTTCAAAATACTCTGTCTCTCGTGTGCGGTCATCACTGTGTTTATTATCTGTGTCATAAAGCGTGCGGGCTATCGGTGCATGAAATATTGGCGACCTACGGCGATGATGTTTATAAAAATGATGTTATGGTATTTGATTTTGTGAAGAAATATCAGCGATGTATCAAAAAGAGGACCTCGTGCTCATTTAATCATGGAACGTGTTCTTTACAAATGTTTAAAGATTGCTACAAACTGTAAGATAAAAAAAAACACTGTACGCATGAATAATTTGAAACAATAAAGATATCTTTATTCCAAATTCTTTTATCAAGTTTTTTATTACATAGACTTTCAGGGTGAATATTTCAGCCATTCTGGGTTTTTAACTCTTCCGCTTCTCTGTTTATCTAAATTTGAGTCCTGTCCGTTACGTTCATCCTCATACTCTAACCCTAGAAATTTTGGTGAAAGGATCTTTTTTTTTTTTTTCCTTCTCGCGAGAGGCTTATCTCCATTCTTCTCCTCCTCCTCCAATACAGCCGTTTCTGTCAAACGTCTGTATTGTTGACGTGCATGTGGATTGCTGACTGAGGAAACTGGGATGTTTAGTTCCTTTAAGGCCGTCAGGAAAGGGGTCCACCCAACAGGATCTGGGGTCTGCGTCTTCCTCTTAAACGGGAGCAAAAGATTTTTCAGCAGATCGAGTATATGAGACCCTCCCATCACACGATCCCGATAGACAAATTCGCCTTTGGGTGTCCAGCTCTCACCGCTTTCGGATAACTTTTTCAAAATGTATTTTGCGTTTTTGGAATCTCTGTTAGGCAGGGCTTTTAGAACTTCACTCGCCGTTTCATCCAGTCCGGCAGTAGACGGTGTAGAACCAGAGTTTACCTCACCTACATTATTTTCAGGCATGGGCTGATGTTGCAGTGTTAGTGTGACTCGGGGTTCCTCCTGCTGACCTTGCTTCATCAGAACCAGATACCTCTGCAGCAGAGCGTCGTATTTTTTAATTTTTTCATAAGAACTTAGTCCCGGTTCATTCAGTATTTCTCTCATTTTGGAATCCAAATCCTCTTCAACCGTCTGTCTGATAGAAGTCTCTGACGGGGTCAAACGTTTAAATTGATGCGGTGAAACGAGATACATCTTTTGAGCCGTCCTAAGAGACATTTTCTCATCTCCTGATAAGACCACCCACTAGCTCTCCAATTAAAGGCGCTACAACGCTGAGCAGGGGGAGAATAAAGCCACCCGTCTGATTTTTCAGAGCCAACTGCTTGCGTTTTAACCCTGTTCTTTTATCAGCCAGCAGCCTAATGATCTTTTTCTGCCTTTGCAATTTTTTATGTTGAGAAGGAGATATTTTAACGTTACCCTTTAAGATATTCAGAGCTATCTCACACAAGGCTTTAAGAAAGTAGGGTGAGCAGTGAGCGAGAATGTCTTTGCGTTTCTGTGGAGTAGCGTGATACAGAGCTCTGAATAAGGGAGCGTTCCTTTTTATGCGGGCTGACATGATGAATGAATTAATTAGGCTTAGGTAGATACACAACAGGCCACTGACCGGGGAGCATACCCGATCTCAGTCTGAAACGATCTGGGCAAGTCGGAGTCAGATCAACGATTAAATAGCCGTGAGGCTCTCTGGCAGCGTCTTCAAAACTCTCCATAAAGAAAGTATTCTCTGATGGAAATATTTGGCGGGCTAATATATTCAGCTGCAATTTATCTCTGGGGTTCTTAAATAACACCATATAATTACTGTTCAAGCTGATGGTACGACTGTACTTCCCTTGGTGAAACAACTTCTGAGTCAACATCATCACACTCATATTTCTATGATGTCTGTATTGTGTAAAAATCTTGACCACTTCTGGATGCTCCGAGGCCTGGAAAATGACATCGTCCAAAATGACCAAATGATTTTGGTCGCGAGGAAACAGATTTTCATCATCAAAAGAATGAGGTAACCCCTCGATGAATTTAAAATTTTTATTCATTTTTTGCAATTCAGCATACAGACTTTGAAAAGAAGTATAGATCCATACAATATTTTCTGGTACAACATCCATGACATGGTTACATTTCTGCAAAACATTTTTTACAAAGAAAGATTTCCCACATCCACTAGGGCCTACAATCATACATGAAAAGGGTGTTCTGAATCTTGGGTCAAATTCAATCTCCTGTGTTTCAGAGGAGAGAGACATTTTTTCAGTTAACACTTAGTAACCAAAAGGCAGAGTTGTTCCCTCGGGAAAAAGCCTTCTCTTGTCATACACCACACGGAACTTTTTCTGAAATGTGGCATTTTTTAGCTGAAAGCTTCTTTTATCTCGCCTGATGGTACGTTGTGGAGCTTCTAAAACGACCCCTGTAGAACCTTGCAAATAACCTTCCACCAGGTCTTTCACACTATCAAAATTCACCCTCTCACTACATTCCTGAGTTTGAGTGATGCCTTTAACGCGCATCACAACCTTTTTCCGGTTTCTGGTCTGATACGCGTAGCTTTTGGGTCCTGTTGATGCAAATTCCTGAATCGTGTCACCTCCCAGCTCATCCGTTAAATCACCCAGATAATTGCCCAGCTCCAAGGGAGTCTCACCCGGTTTAACCACATAAATGAGGCTGTCGGTATCTATGTACAAAACTCGATGCTGAAGTTGTTCGAGACAGGTGTACAGTTTCAGACGAGCGTATGCTGTGGTGAACGCTGCGATAAACACATTATTTACCTTGTTGGGTGGAGAGATGCAGCGCTTGTTGTATTTCCACTGAACCATACACATTTTATCGGTTAGAAAGTGAAAGTAGCTGACTGTGTATTTACCTGAGAACAAAAAGTCAAAAAACTCCTCAGCCTTGCAAACGATGGTAGTTTGAAGCAGGTCATTTCTTTGTGCAAATTTCCCCCAAAAACTGTTCAGACATAGTTTAGCCATCTGTCTTTTAGCAGGATTCACCTCGATGTTGTCCACGTTCAGCTGGATGCCCTGATTAAGTTTGTAGTCTGCTACATACTTTAAGCGGCTCTCCTCATCCGTTGCTTCAGCAGGGAAGCCTGAAGCTTCCTGTTTACCTTTGAGAAATTTGTGAATATACGGTTCAAAAATTGAACTGCTTTTTTTCTCAAAATGCCAAACCTCAGTGATTTTTGCAACACGGTAACCGTGTTCTAACGCTTTACAAAGCTCGACACTGACCCATACTCCCCTCAGCGCTCTCTCCTCATCAGAGTGGGTGCAGGAACCTGCCTGGTGGTTAATTTCAGCACATGCACGGCAGAGAGTGAACACCAGTTTACCCGCAGATGTCCTGTAAGGTAAAACAGGAAAAAACAGACCGTGGGGAGGATACACCGTAGCTTTAATGAACCCGTAGTAGTTGCGGGGATCATCAAAATCCCGGCAAATGATCTTGGGATGACCTAGGGGGTAGGGGAAGTTGGAATTCACGTACGGGTACAGAGAAGTAAAATCTACATAATACACCGCTTCCTCTTCTCCTGCACTGTACCTGAGTCTGAGAGCAGACGTCCTGCCACCGTATAAAGCTTCACGCGGTGAGAGAGGTTCTGGGGCGTTAAAACCTTCCAGAAAACTTTTGACGCCTAAGCGCGACGCCTTCAGCTGGACCCATTCGTGCTCCCAGACAACCTCTAATCGCACGCTGTAAACTGACTGTAATATCCTTGCTCTCTCGATGGTGGCTGAGAGGATTGCTTCAAAGCAAACACCCCTGAGAGGACAGGTGCGGTCGGGTAGAAAGCAGATGGGACAGCCGTGAAAAAAACACCCGTTGAACTCGAACACAGTTTTGACCCCGTCCACTTCTGCGTACCCATCCACATAATAAGGGCCAATTTTCTTTTCCCCTCTGTTTAACGCATGCTGAATCTCTATTCCCCTCTCATGAGCTAACCATTCTAGCCATTGAATGGACGCGTCTGAAAACGTCTTACACTGACGCCTGTAGTCCACCGGTGAGGGTATGGCTAGAGTATTTGCAGGAAGGAAATTGGATGTGAAAACCTTCATGCAGGCTGCGGCGATTGTGATGCATTTTAAAGGATCCACGTTCGTCTCTTTAAAGAACTCTTCCCGGAATTTCACACAGCCCATGAAAAGAATCTCAACATCATTTTGACAATAATAAAGAGCTTCTTTCTGAAAGTCAAAGGTTCGCTCGCACGCCTGGCTGTACCAGACGTTAAACTGTTCCTGCTTTGCAGGGTTCATGTGTTCGATTGCGTAGAAGCAGGGGGCAGGGAGCGGGCCGACATATTTTAAATTGTTCTCAGAGGAGAACAAATGGGGAAAAAAACCTTTACTGTGATCTGTGAAGCCTAAAGCTTTCGGCATTTGACTCAGTTTCATAGCAAGAAATGAAAGGCTGTCAATGAATTTCAGTGCGTAATCTGGTTCTGTGAAACAGAGGATTTTGCTCCCCTGGGTGATGAGGTGCGGTCTAATACCCATTTCCACCATCACCCTGAGAATCAAGTAAGAGTCATAACCCCGGGCGTTATGAGCGATAAATGTGTAACCCCTATACCGGGGTTTTCTGAACTGAAGCAAAAATTTACGGACGCAATTCAGTCCGTAAGCGTGCCAGAGATGACCTTTCCATGTTTTGGTACAGACAAGAAATGGGATGTGCACCCCGCTCTGATCGATGAAACATTCAAAATCGTAAAAAAACAGTTTATCAGTGAGCTCTCCATCAGTAAGGCTAGGTTGAATGTAGCACTGGTGTTCGTTTAACGTTACATCAATGCTACCAGGCACTTTCTCATGACAGAAGGTGCATTTTGATACACAGACGTGACCCCTGCTCTCTCCTCCTGCCGATACATGATGTAGTTTTTTACACGCAGGACAGTATTTTGTTGTTTGGCAATTACTTAAAAGCTTCCAGAGTTTAGGCTTCTCTCTGGGCTCTCTGTGTTTAACAAAGCAGAATGAATTACGACAGATCCGGTTACAATCTGCGCAGCGTACAGTGCGGGACTCTTGGAGAGTACAGCCCGGATCGTGGCATACGGAACAATGACCCCC
Source organism: Cyprinodon diabolis (assembly GCA_030533445.1). Taxonomy (NCBI): domain Eukaryota; kingdom Metazoa; phylum Chordata; class Actinopteri; order Cyprinodontiformes; family Cyprinodontidae; genus Cyprinodon; species Cyprinodon diabolis. Next base: position 5,727,739 of record CM060082.1, read on the forward strand.
GCAGTTATGTGTGTTGATGTTTTGGTAACCGGTAAAGCAGTAACTGCAGATGTACTTGGAGCCGGTTAAACCCAGCAGGTTTTTTACCCCATAATAATGATTTTTGAATAAGAACAGAAAAAGAGGATTTGAGCGATCTGGAAAGTCTGTCTCGAATTTACAAAGCAGTGCTCCCCCATCGCTTTTATAGAATACCACAATTTTCCTACCCACTTTCTTTTCAAATTTTTGCACATCGCTGAAAGTCACGGGGGATTGCTCAGTCAAACCTACCATAAGCTGCCATTCTCTAGCTTGATGCGCGGCTTCTGCGTCTGTAAAAGACGGGTTAAATACATGTGCTAGACTGATTGAGAAACATAGCTGATTAGAACAATTGTCAATGATATACAAATGACGTTTCTTTTTATGAATCAGCTCGCAGTCTAATGTTTTTACAGCTTTACGCTTTGCACCGCCTGTAGGGTTTCTCACAACCTGAAGAATTAGTTCTAAGTTGCTATTTGGTGGGAGCTCTGCGTTGGACTGTACAAGCTCGTCTAAAAATTCCTGAAACCCCGCCAGAATTGAATCAGGTTCATCATTTACTTGAACAATCGTATGACGAGAGAATCCCTCCCCGCTTAATTCTAACTGCACAATATCGTTACGAGCTGCTGATTGTCTAGCAGAGTTAGCAAGCTCGACGAGTATGTTATGTACCTGTGTATAGAATTCTGCGAGATTAGGAACGTCATGGGGGCATGCAGCAATCACATTGAAAGGACGTCTTATCTCTGTAACATTAAAATGCTCACGTTCAACATGGGGTGCATCGGTTACCTGAGTCTGTTCAGGGGTGTCTACCACCTGCTGATCCCGACTCATGTCGGGCTGAACCATTCGGTCAGGTATGGGGGTGGTGGAGGAAGAAGGAGTCAGGTTCGGCTGTTGAGGTAGGCTGGATGTGGGATTTTGCAGAACATTACTGGAAGAATCACTTTGATTACTTTCAACGTTTTCTATAACCCCCTGATTGATATGCCCTCCTTGCTGCTGAAACTGACCCTCTGTAGGATTAGGCGGGCTTAAGGACTCATTTTCTTGCAACACCGGATGAGGGACAGAAACGTTTAATTCTCGGATCGCTTGTTCTAATGAGAGTAAATGCTCCAGATTCCTATCTGCGTTTATTTGTTCTTCTCTTATAGGGGATGGTTGATATATATTGACAAATTTGGATTCATGCTGAACAGGTATATTCTTAAGGTCATTAACAGCCTGTACTATTACATTCAAAGCAACTCTCATTTGCTGTTTATCCATATTTTACAAAAGTCACAAATTACTTAGTTGTTGAACAGTTCGTCCATCAGGATGTGGCAGGTTCTCAGAAGCACCCTGGATTTTGATCTGTATCCTTCGGATCGACGTGACCCACAGGTCGGTATCCGTTCTACCGTTGATGAAGTTTCTGTAATACGGAAGAAAAATCACAATTAGGTTTTTGTCATTTATAATTAGTAAAAAAAAAATAAAAAAATAAAAAATAAAAAAATCACATTCATTTATTATATCACAAACTAATTGTAAAAAAGAAAAAAAAATAAATAAAATAAATAAATAGAAATAAAATAAATAAATAGAAATAAAAGAATGAAATTTGAAAATCTACCTGTTATCATGCGTCGAGCGGTCTCCACCTTAGAAGCAATCCTGGTAATGCTTTGCTGGAGGGCTCGTACCATTGATCGTAGTTTATTAAAGGTCGGTCTCTTCTTCTTCTTAATGGGGAGTCTTGCACTCCTTGGGGCCGAGGGTACTGTAAATGAACAGATAGAAAGAAAAAAAAAACAGAGAGAGAGAGAGAAGTTAAACCTCTAAATCATGAAATACAATCGGTATTAATTTTAGAATATTAGGGTTAAAAGGCATACTTATGATTAACTTACCGGGTAGTGGATTTTCCCTCTCTGATGTGCTGATTCCAGCTTCAGTGATAGGAAGTGGGTGGTCTGGTGGGCCAGCTTCAGCGTGTGCTACCGCTGTTGTTTCAGAGCGGGAGACGGTCAGCGCTCGTGGCGGAGTATCGGGTGAAATTATTATTACAGATGCGCCATGATGGTTGATGCCCTGTCGTTCTTTCTTTGGGGTAGATGTTTTTTCAACGGATAGTTGAAATTCAGGAAGTAAACTCTTTTTGACTTTGTAAAGAGTCAGCCTGTTTGTTGAACGTTTCTGACCAGGTTTGAAGCAGGGCTTCACGTCCTGCTTCTGGTCCTGCTCCTGGTCCTGCTCCTGGTCTCCCTTCAAGTCCTGCTCCTGATCCCCCCTACGGTCGGGGTTCACCCGAGGCAGAATACCAGGGAGAAGGCCGGGTAAGATTCTTGGGTTATAATGAGGAGCGGGCTGTCCATATTGAGAATCTATTAAACCTACTAGATTTAATAAGGATTTAAGAATAAAAAAACATAAAAAATAAAAAAAAGTAGAAAAAAATGGTTAGAAACAATTTAATAGTATTTTACAATATATTGAAATAAAATTGAATAAGAGCTTTAAATATATCCTACCATAATCCGTTAGGAAGTCATCCAAATTGATTTCAGAGGGTTCTAGGAAATAAAATAAAATATATATCGTCATTATCCTGAGACAGATCATATAAGCCCACCAATAGGGTTTATTACAGTGAGAACAAGTTCTTATTTCTGACAAAAAAAAACAAAAAAAAACAAAAAACAAAAAAAAAAACTAATACCTCAAATTAAAACAAACTTTATGCTCAATGACATTACTCAATGAAAGTCTATGGTGTTAAAACAGAGACAATCCAATACGCTGCATTTATCATTAGGTTACAAGTCATCTTAACTAACACATGACTGTAAAGGATCTTTAAGAACTTCAACTCAGTATCTCACAGTATATTAAACATTGCTAAAATGCTGTTGCTTATAAATACAGTTAGCTAGTACTTAACTTACTATGGGATAATGTGTCGACGTCCTGACACACCTCAGACCCAGGGTTATGCATTTCAGCTGATACAACAGGCGTAGAAGGATGTGAAGGCATTAGCAGGCTTACCTAAAGGTCCTGGATGCAGATGAGTCAAAGGGTGGGAGAAGTGTTCTTAAATGCACTTTCTACAGCTCCATCTATCGCCTTGTGAAGCTGTAGCTCCACCTTATCAGCTGATCGAATCAGGAGTTACCAAAGACAGATACCGCGACTTTTAAATTTATATAGGGGTTGGGGGATGGCTGCCGTGTGACTGTGTCACTCACACTCACACAGCTGCTCATTGAAACGGAGTGCTAACAGTGATTATATAAGAAATCAATACAAATAATTAAAAATAATCATTTAATCATCATAACCGTTATTAAAATAACATAGTTAATTTTTTATATGCATTTTTATACATTTTTTAATAATTTTTTTCATCAGGTGACGCTTAAACCGTGTGGCGTGGTGTGATCTCCTCATGGTGTGACCTATCACATCATGTGACCCTTAGGAAGGACAGTGATTCACAAAGAGTCTCTCCTCTTTTTTCTAAGTGGTGTATTTTTCACCCCCTCCCAAGGTCCAAACACCTGATGGATTAATTAACCATTCACATCAGGTGACTCTTAGGAAGGACAGTGTGGCGTGGTGTGAGCTCCTCATGATGCGACCTTTCACATGAGGAGACCCTTAGGAAGGACAGTATCGTCTTTGTATAGAGCGCTTCAGTCAGCCCCCCACTTTGTATAGAATGCTCTGGACAGCCGTCAGTAAGTCACCTATTCTTACTGGAGAAAGGACAGCAGCCTAGAGTGACCCAGATCTTTTCCACTGCAACCTGCGTCTGAGCGAGCACAGAATCGGCTAGAAACACAACAACCATGATGGATGATAAGGTGGGAGAGCATTTTATTTATTTATTTTTTCTAACCATCTTAAAAAAGATTGTGTATTTAAGTTTGGGAAAGACAGCTAGATGCGATCTAAACCTTCCCTCCATTTTTACGGAAGTAAACAAGGAGCAAGACGGCTTGTGACGTTATTGAAGTCTCTACTGCGCATGTGGGACGCTTAAACCGTATGAATGAACAAAATTAGACATTTTTTTTTTTTCTTTTATTTTATTTTATTTTTTTTTCTTTTAATAGACCGATACATATACATGTACATCATTATTTATTGTGTATAAAGATATATATATATATATATATATATATATATATATATATATATATATATATATATATATATATATATTCTTACAGAATCCTATGAGGCAAAGGGCCACATAGTAAAGCAGAGTGAGGGGGTCGCAGCCATCCCCCAACCCCCCTCGCTGCAGTGTGAGTGTCACTCACACTCATCACACAGCTGCTCAAGCTGCAGGCAGGCAGAGATTGAAACGGAGTGCTTACAGTGATTATATAAGAAATCAATACAAGTAATTAAAAATAATCATTTAATAATCATAACCGTTATTAAAATAACATAGTTAATTTTTTATATGCATTTTTATACATTTTTTTAATAATTTTTTTAATTATTCATTTTTTTATTATTTTTTTTATTCAATTTTATATTAATTTTATATCAATTTTATATCAATTTTATATCAATTTTATATTAATTTTATATTAATTTTATATTAATTTTATATTAATTAAGGCGGGACTTCCGGTTTAATTAAGGCGGGACTTCGGGTTTTATTAAGGCAGGACTTCCGGCTGTCACTTTGGATTGTGGGCGTGGTTTCGAGTTTGATAAAAGGTGGTTCATATAGTTTTTTTTTGTAGTTTCCAAACTCCCGTCGGCTATCACTGTTTATTGTTGTGTGTGAATAACACCCGCAAATGGGGATGCATATCTCGGCAGGCATGCACTTTTCGGGATAACAACGGACCACGGTCCGCTAATCCGTGACCTCTGCATTAAACCGAAGCCAAGAGTAATGAGTAACGTTTGTTTTGAAAATGTAAGGAATGAAAAGCACAGATACTTGTGTGAAAATGTAATCAGTAGAAGTCAGATGTAGGAAAAAAATAAGTTATGGAGTAAAGTATAGATATGTAAAAAGTGTACTAAAGTACAGTAACAAAGTATTTGTACTTGACACCTCTGCATAGGTGTAATATCATGCTTTTTACAGTGTGAAGTCAGTCTGACAGTAATAGCCATTGAAAATCTCCCTACTTTTTTGATGGGCCCTTGGCTGGTCTTTGGATGGGCGTTGGCTGGTCCCCTACAATGCCTTTTTAAACACCAATCTTTGTACTAAAATATTTTTTCTTTCATGATTTGTGGACATTAAGATCTAAAGAGAAGCATCATCTCCTGGTCAGACTCTATAATTCAGTGAAAGGGTGGAGTCAGAGAAAAAGAAATATGCACGCCCAGGAGAAGGCCAGTGGTTAGAAGTTGGCTACCATTTGGCTGTTGTTTGATAAGCAGAGGGACAGACAGTTCAGTTTAGACGCAGTATTTGTATTTGTTTTTTTTCTCCAATGATTTTACTGCTCACCTTATGTAGCTTTGAGAACCACATGAATTATATTTCTATACGTTCTAGACAGTGCTTCGCTCCACACCATAGGTATAGCTCTTGCTTTCTTTGCACAGGGAGATGTTTTGATTGGCGGGTCAACCAGCAAGACTGAAGGCTGATTCGACCTCTTTTGATCTCAGCGACAAGCCCAGGAAAAACATTTGGCATTGACAAGAAACACCAACTGAGATGTTCACCTCATCTTTTCTGCCAAGGGCAAAGACGTACAGAGGCTGTTACAAACCCAGCAATGTGTTAGCATTCAAAAACCACTGTAAGAAAGGAGGAAGGCATGTCTGTGTTCATGTATTTATTAAATGTAAGGCCACTTCTACAACATGCATTTAATTGTCATGACTCACTGTTATTGGGCCCCATAAGGATCAGTGATGTGTTTTTTAAATAAGGGGCAGAGCTCTGAGAAAGGTAGACATTGATTTAAGGTGGTAATGGTTAACTGTAGGGTGAAGGTCAAGGTTAAGCAATAAAAAAGAATGAAAGTAATTAGGAATGCAACTTATTAATTAACTTATTAATCTAAATACAATCAATTTTATTGACTGGTTAACGATTAACTGATTTCCTTATAAACCTTAGTTGTTTTAATTTAGAGGATCTTTCCAGAACATGAAGGGATAAAGATTTCTTTACACTATGCTAAATCATAAAATAGCAAATTTTTATTATTATTATTATTTTTTTTTTTTAATTAAATTTTCCAGATGAATATACAAAAATTAACATAAAAGAACAAATCCCCACCCTTCCCTTGCCCTCCCAGAACAGCACATCATAGAACACTTTCACAGTCAAAACAACATGACGAAAACACCATATATTGATCCAAAGCATTCCACAAGCATGAAAGAAAAGGAAAGTTATACAGAGTATTAAGTAGTGACGAGTTAGTCATAATCACTTTTTCGTTGAAGGAATTTTAGTACAGGGTCCCATACTTTCTCAAACACATCACCCTTATCTTCGTTATAGTGTCTCAGTCTTTCCAGATGCAGAGTATTTGCTAGTTCTCCCAACCACAAATCAAATGTGGGCACAGAGTCATTCTTCCAAAATCTCAAAATCAGTCTTTTAGCAATCACGGAACCAAACAAGACAGCCTTTTTCTCACTTTTAGTGGCTGGTTGCAAAGCACTGGAGATTCCGATGATGGCAATAAGAGGATCTGGATCCCATCTTTTTCCGAAAGCTGCTGAAAAAAAATGAGAAATTTTCTTCCAGAATGAGTGCAGCTGAACACATGACCAGAAGGAGTGCGTCAGGTTACCAATAGCAACTTGACAACGATAACAAATTGGAGACACACTAGGAAAGAACGTGCTCAGTTTCTCCCTCGAATAATGGAGCCTATGTATAGTTTTGAACTGTATGAGATTGTGTCTGACATTGACTGAACAATATTGAATACTTTTCAAACCCTCCTCCCACAGATCTTCAGATAACTGTTGCCCCAACTCATCCTCCCATGCCTTTTTAATCCTGATCGTGTCTACGCATATATTGTTAAAGATCTTATAAAAGTGAGACACTGCCCCCCGACTGACAGGATCAAATTTATTTATTTCCTCTAGGGTTTCATGTTTTGTTAAAGTTCCAAAATCCGATAAATTTTTCCTAACATAGTCCCGTACCTGCAGATAACGGAAAAAACTCAAATTTCTATATTTTAACAACATTTTAAAACTGTTGCCTTGCAGTCATTGGGTCCTGGGTTCTATTTCTGCTCTTATTTCTTTCTGCATGGCGTTTGCATGTTCTCCCTGAGCATGCATGGGTTCTTTCTGGGTACTCTGGCTTCCTCCCACTTCCTCCAGAGGTCCTCCTTTGTCACCAGCCACCTCCAGAGGCCCTCCTTCATCGCCGGTCTTCTCCTGAGGTCCTCCTTCATCTCTGGCCTCCAGAGACTCTGCCTCGCCTCCGGCCACATGGCTGGCCTCTAGAGACTTTCTTTGACCTTCGCCCACCCTGGATGGGTTGCTTTTGGTTGTGTTTTGGACTTTTTTTTTCGGGCGTCTGGTATCCACGATTGAGTGGGAGGTCCTGTTAGGTTTCTGTTTTCTGTCATGTTTTGCTTTTGAGTATCCAGTTTTCCTTTTCTCCTTGTTTCCTAGTTTTTATGGTTTAATTCTTAGTTTATTGTGTTCTTTGTTTTTTTTCTCAGTTACTGTCCTAGTCTTGGTTCTGTTACATTTTCTTTATAGTGTTCAGTTTTGCTTTGCTCCTTGTTTTCTACTTTTAGTGGTTTTATTTTTATTTTTGCTGTGTTCTCTAGTTAATTCTTAGGTTCTGTTTCAGTCTTGGTTCTGTTATGCTTTCTTTTGAGTCTTTAGTTTTTATTTTCCCCTTGTTTTATAATCTTAGTGGTTTAATTATTATTTTGTTGTGTTTTCTAGTTATTTCCGGTCTTCCAGGTTTTTCATTTTTTGCCCTGCGCTGCCCTCTGATGTTCTCCTTTCTCCTAGCTCCTGTTTTGTTTCTGCTCTGTCCTCACCTGTTCCCAATCTTCTCATTAGCCCTCTCTTTGTCTCTGTCTCCTTTAAAAGCCCTCTCTTTCCAGATTCCTTTTTTCTTTGTTCCTCGTCTAACCTTGTCTGTCTTCCTCCAACTCGTCTCTCTGAGCCTTCCTCCTGGTTACTTTTCTTCCACTGATGACTCCATGGTTTTTTGGTAACATTTGACTTGAGTTTTCTTGGTTTTTTTATCTTTGAATTTTGGACTCCTGGTTTCTTTTTTGTTTTTTGAACTTTTTTTTTTTTTTCATTTTTTGGATTTTGGATTTTTGGTTGCCTGTTTGTTTGGACTTTGTTTTTTCAGTAATTCATCATTAAATCAACCTTCTATTCACCTCTGCCTTCCTGTCTCTGCTTTGGGTCAACTATCCTAAACCAAATCCTGACATGGATGTGTCAGCTATGTTGATAGACATAAAATGTTTTCTTACATATTATTAAGCATATTCATAGTAAGCAACAAAACAGGGGCATATTAGGTTTGAATAAAAAATATCATAATTTCATATAAACTCAAATTTAAAACTATCATTAACAGAGAGGGTATGATGCTCTGACTGAGGTGGATGCTAAATGTCATATAAGCTCTCCGCTTTTAGCGTAGACCCTCCAGTATTTAGTGTTGGGAGGGACTTTGTGCTGTTAGGAGAGCTTTTAAACGGGTGGTTGTAGTTGCTCTTAGAGAAATGTTAAAACTCATTGTCATTTACTCATAAAACCTTCCCCATCTACCATGTTAACTGCTACCATGTCTTCTCTTCTCCTGCTCCAAACACTTAGTTTAACGCCCTCCACTTCTCTATCGTCACATGTTCACCTTCCAAACACAACAGAGAAGTTCAGCTGCTCCTCCATGAAGCGCCGATAAATAGTCCTATTTAGGTGAGAACTGAAGGAATTATCCAGTTTTTATATTTACAAACAATCCACAGAAAGTTCCTTCTGCATCCTCGTCTCCATTAAACAATGAAAGAAATTTTGGCTGGACTCTGGGTCTGTTTATGGTTCTACTGTAGCATGCCTCCACAATGAAGGTACTTTTTTGCAAATACTAGTGAGGCCATGCTTAACAATGAACAGCTGCAACTTCTAGTGGACACAGGTGAGATTAGAACACTGACTCAAATTCCTTTTAAGCGAGGGTTATCAATTAATTGGATGGGAAAAAATTAGGGTCTAGGGTTGTAACGATTGTTGCATATTATCATTAATTTCAACAAAAAAAATGCTGACATGTCTTTTTTTCATTGTTCATGAATCATCATCATATATTTTTGATATAACTATTAACACAAAGTCATTTTCTGGGCCCAACAGTTTGCTAGAGGAACTTTAGGGGCTGGTGTCGTCTCTTCTCCCCAAGGTAGAAGCGGATCTGATGGGCATTTTAGGTGTTTAGTTTAGGTAAAACAACAACAGAACAGCAACAGCCTGGAGCCAGTGCGCAGTTAACAGGAAAGTTTAGTGACACACCAAAATATTCCAAAGAACGGGAAATTCTCATCCAAAACAAAGCCGTAAAGTCATTGATTTTTTAGGCTGTGGAAAGTCGAACTAGCATATCACAGCAGCACTACTTAACCCATTAACTGTCCCATTCCATCCATGGGGATAGTGTGTTGCCCCCAAATTTACAGCCCCATCTAGCCAAAACAAGGCTCTTAAAGACCAGCTGATGTTTTAATCTAAACATTTTAATGCGTTTCATAATTCATTTTGGTGATTTTGGTGTAATAAGTTTTACATGAGCAACTGAAACACAAGCATCTAGGAGCGACTCAGTGATTCATAAATCAAAATTATAGCTGTTCATTCTCCTTTTCTTTCCAAAAATAGGATTACGTATGTATTCTTCAGAAGTGAGTGTTCCTTTATTGAAAATCCATAAATATTTACAATTTCTCTGTGTTGATTGGTAGAATATTGTATAAATCATCTGTTCAAGAGTTTAATAATCCATTGAGTAGAATAGCTGACACTGTTTTGAGGATTTGAATAAGAGGATTGTTGATTTGAGGATTTTGTGAGTGAGTGTTTTTCTGCTTTCTGCTTTCAGTCTACAATAAAGACATATATAACTTAATTATGTCCTTTTTGTTAATTATGTTTTGAATGTAAGTGAATGGTATATATATATATATATGTGTGTGTGTCCTTACATTTCTATCCGTGCAGGGTCCCATCGGTGGGAGCACACTCACTGCAGGGGGTCCAAAATCGGAGTGGGGCCCAAAATGCTGGGCCCCAATCTGATTTCAATTCAAATGTGCTCAGCAGCCCCCCCTGATGCTGCCATTGCTTTTTTTTTCCATCTCTTAAAATTGGCCCTTATGGTAGCAATAATCGGGTATGTGTGTAAAGGTGTGTGTCCGTCTTCCGCTTTCCACCGGAAGTCAGATGTTACACTTCCCGCGATGTTGGATACACACCGTGTGAAATTGGAAACTTTTGGCCAATCAAATCGCTGCACTGACAACACGGAAGGAATGTACACAAGTAACAGAAGAGTCAAGCCAGACGACGATAAAGTGATTGAAAATCGGTGAGTATTTTACATTTCTCTGCCTCTGCATTCAACAGGTCGAGTCCGTGAGTTTTTTGTACACAACAGCATGATTTCATATTACTGTTAGCATTTAGTTTCTGGGGTTACAATAGTCGGAAGCTAGCGGGAAGCTAGCGGGAAGCTAGCGCGAAGCTAACGCAGCTTCTGGCTTTTTTTTGTAAATATAAATTTTATTAAGCAAAATTTTCAAATGCATACAAGATAAGGGTTATAAGTAAACAATTATGTCACGTTACATTTGTTGCTAAGATGCTTTTTTAGGTGGAAAAGGCATAGTGTAAACAACCGCAGCATAGCTAAACGAAGGACTAAAGGCTCGTTTACATAGCAGCCTGTCCAAGATAAGTCTTTACAGTTAACATAAGCCTGAAAACAGGGGCGGATTTGAGAAAAAATAAAAGAAGAAAATAGAAAGATAAGGGGCAACTACATACCAAGGGGATCTATTACAAAACAATTCAAGAAAAGATTAACTCATTCAGAACAGAAATTGTAGTTTGAACATATAGAAAAATATAGTTTTCACTGCCTTCTTGCTGAAAGTTGTTTTGATTGTATTGATATATGAAATAAACAATTTATGAAATATTAGGGACAGCGGCTTCTGCTGGGAGAATTTACATTTGTGTAAAAGGCCATAATGATAAATAAGTTGATGATATGAGCCCTTTGTTCTATCCCGATATCATACTTTAGAAATCCTAAAACTACATATTCAAAAGACAGTAAAAAAAACCTTCCAATAAATTGTCAGTAATTAACTTGGAAACATCTTTCCAAAACCTTTTGCTGTTTGAGCAATGCCAAAATAAATGGGGTACCGTTTCAGGATATGCAGAGCAGAAACTGTAATTTAAAAAAAAAAAGTTAAACTGGGTAGTATTTGTGTAAAATTTTAAATGAGTATATTCTACTTTTGGGACGGAAATGAAAATGGAAAAAAAATTCATTGCAGCTCATAAGATCCCCATCTGGAGAAATAAGCTGATTTACTAGAATAATACCTTGGTCAAACCATTCCTGAGAGACAGAGAGCTCAATATAGCTTGTTTGTTCTGTCTAAAATGTTTATTTTGGAATAAAGAGGTTAATATAAAAAATAGCAATATTTATATATATATATATATATATATATATATATATATATATATATATATATATATATATATATTAGGGCTGCAACTAACGATTATTTTAAAAATCGATTAATCGGCCGATTATTTTTTCGATTAATCGATGAATCGGACAAAAAATATTTTTTATATTGACCTCTTTATTCCAAAATAAACATTTTAGACAGAACAAACACGCACACAAGTACAGGTTGCTCATTAACTGTACTGGTGCAATATGAAAATTAAATGTTTGTGTTAAAACTACGCAAACTTACATGAGAAATGTAGTTGTACATCCACAAAATATAGGGTACTTTGTTTTATAAAGTGCAAAAAAAGACAGTCATTTCTGTTTTAAAAGCCACTAAGGGGTTCAAACAATAGGCCCCCCCATTTCTACAAATGAGGGTTTATTTTTAGACTAGAAGAGTTTTGCCTTTTAAGACAGGAAATTATAGCAGTTAAAGTTGCTACTTGAGAAAATACTTAACCATAGAGATAAAAATAGCCCTGTGATTCAAATTATAAATTGTATTTGGAATAAAAATGAGAGAACTAGGGGTGGTAAAAAACACATCCTCCAAAGACAGATATTTACATGGGAATGTGGCATATAATTAATTGACATATTACTGATCTTGCTGGATTTTATTCTGCTTTACTTCCATAAATTGCAGAATCTTCTTTACTTTATCTTTGCCAGAAGATTTAAACTTTAAAAGCCTTGCCATCATAATTTGCAAGTTAATTTATTTATAAAGGCTATTTTAATTATTGTGATCAATTTGCGCCGTAAATCCAGGCACATGCGCGCTTCATGTGCAGTCTGGACGCTGAGGGTAAACATCCTGCTGGCTCTGACTGCAGCGCTGAGAGGGACTCCTGCGGGAGAACGGGGTGGGGAGGGGTTAGGCGCCTTACGGCAGCACCTGCCGCTGGAGGACAAGAGTAGGAACGATACATGCTTTCACGTAAGCGTCTCCAAAAGCCGCCAGTGACACCGTAAAAAGTCGCCAGATTAGTCGCTAGTCGCATTTTGAAAAATTGTCGCTGGAGGGGTCTGAAAAGTCGCTGAGTTGGCAACACTGCGCACCTGCGGCGCTGGCATGCTGTGCCGTAATTTATTTCTTCCCCCGTTTCAGTCAAGCAGCAGTGATGACGGCGGCGGCGGATGACGCATTAATCGCGCGACACAACTAATCGATGATGAAATTCGTTGCCAACGCTTTTAAAAGTCGATTTTTATCGATTTTATCGATTCATTGTTGCAGCCCTAACATATATATGTATATATATATATATATATATATATATATATATATATATATATATATATATATATATATATATATATATATATATATATATATATATACACTCTGAAATGAGCATCAGACTGAGGTTTGTGGTGTTCATGGAAGATTGCCTCGACTAAATGATTACATTTTTTTCACACAGCATTATGTCCACAAGGAGGAGAAGGAAAAAGCCCATAGATGACGCAAAGACATATATTCTGTCTTGCACTGACAAGGATGGGTTTATTTCGAGATTCATTGACAGTTGTAAAGGTAAGTGACAGAAGATTCCTTGACACAACTTGTGCATTTCAGAGGCAATTGGTAATATGGGGCCTTTAAAAATAAATGTCATAATTCATGTAGAATTTCTTTTAAAAGCTGGACTTTCTCCTTCAATTCTTTTCTTTTTTAAAAACTTTAAAGTTATTTTACATACATCAAGCCTGTGTAGCATCAACTACCATGACCACTGTGCTGTTGTTGAAATCTGTTGAAATGTAGGAGGCCACATGCTCCATCAGAGAAGATGCAGATCTGTCCAGCTTTGAATTTTTTCGTCACAGTAACTATTTGGGTCAATTTACAATTCCCAAATGAACTTGATGAAAATTTGTTTGTTTATTTGGTTTTGTGGAAGAAAGTCATACTCCAAGAATAAAAGAAAATAAATACAACACCATCCGGCCTAATGGAGTGCTTAAGAATATTAATCACACCAGTTACTGCACTTTGTTGTGGTTCAGTATAAATATGATTTGGCATAAAATGGTGTTAAAAAGGTTTCTTTTTACAGCTAACACAACTAGAACTCAGCATCATGCAGGAAAAGGCAGGACTTATGTGTCACAAGGACCCAGTTCTGTCAATAATCAGCCTATTTCATTTGTTGATGAGCTGTATTTATCTTAATTGTACAATCAGCAGGACAGATGACTTGCGGTATAAAGGACAGAGTCCACAATATAACCCCTTTCCAGTGCAAGTCTGAAAGGGGCTTAACACTGAATTCCAACTCAGCCTTTGCCTATGTCTGCGTTTGTGATATGTCAATTGCACTCTTTAAGTTGAATTACAGAAATACAAGAACTTTTTCAGGATTTATTTAATTGTTTTGGTAGTACCTGTGTATATATAAATATTGCTATTTTAGTTCCATGACTTGCTGCTGCTACACTGTAATTTCCCAGTTTGGGATCAATACAGTACATCTGTCTGTCAAAAGTCTGAGTTGCATGATGTCCGTATGCTTCATTAGTGTGTTGCCTACACTAAATGGTACACAGCACTCTCAGGTAAAGGGAACAGAATAGAGCAGACCCGACCTCAATGATATATTGATCTGGATAGGTCAGCATCAAAAACATTTGGTGGCCACATAAAGGCTGATCAAAAAAGCAGTTTACCTGTACACTGAGCAACACAACTTGGAGAGTGCTGAGCATTGTCTGCAGGTAATACAATGAGACATAAGAACCTCAACCTCACTTTAAAAGAGTGCTGCATTTCTTTTTGAGTTCCCAGAATTAAATGTTGACTTATTTTATATTACTATAGGAAGAGGAGTTTTTGCCACACACCCCATTGAACCAGGGGACTTTGTCTCGGAGTATAGGGGTAAACTCCTGACACAGGAAGAATGCCGGTCAAGACAATACTCAGAGATTGAAAGCACATTTCTCTTTGACTTTGAGTATCGGAACAATCGCCTGTGGTAAGCATGAATAGATGGATGTTTTGTTAGATTGGAGAAATTCTGATTTGACCCCGAAACATGGGTTTAATATTTGAATAATGTTTTAAAAGACACATACTCTTAGGTAGGGATGCACGATATAATCGGCCCCCTATTGGTATCGGCCTGTATCGGCCTTAAAACTGAATATCGGACATCGGCCCCCCCACCGATATTTAACCCGATATTTGATCAGCTTCTGAGTTTCTAAAGTCTAAAAAAAAAAAAATAAATACTACTTCTTCTTCTTCCTCAAAAACTTATTTTTTACAGACTTAAAAACTTCTTAAGATGAGGGAAAAAATATTGATACATTAAAATATCACAATATCTTCATATGCTGATATATTGCCATTTAAAAACACCATATCAATCTCTTTTACTAATGAAATATTGCTATATGTCATCATTATGCTACGAAATCCCCCGAAAATTCACGAAATGTTGCCATATTTTTATATGTTGATATTTTGACGCGGTATCGATCTATTTTACTAACAAAATCTCACAAGAATTTGCAAAATATCACGAGAGTTTGTAACAGAACGATGAAATTTCACGAGATTTTGAAAGTAAAATAGATCGATACCGCGTTTTTAAAAATCAATTTGATATCAGCATATGAAAACATATTTGAGTATATTATTTTTCAAAGTGTCAGAAATGGATAACAAAACTGCTATTTTCAATGACTACTTATTTTTGTCCAGCTTTAATATCAGTATCGATATCGGTTATCGGCTACATGAGTTTTAAAATATCGGCATATCGGATATCGCCCAAAATCCCAATATCGTGCATCCCTACTCTTAGGAATTTCTTTTGAAAATGCATCTTTCAATAAAACTTTAAACTACAACAATTTTTCTTATGCTTTTCAGCCTGGATGCATCTGAAGAAGATGGATCTCTTGGACGACTAGTCAATGACAACCACAAAAATCCAAATTGTGTCATGAAAAAAATCATAGTTGACGACAAGCCACACTTGTGCCTTTTTTCTCTTAAGAAAATGGGAATAGGAGATGAAATTGATTATGACTATGGTAAAGCAAAATGGCCTTGGCGTACTGAGGTGAGTTGGTTAGATTAGGTGTAGATTTTTTTATTTTTATTTTTTACAAAAAACAAATGTTGTGTTTCTCTGATATTATCGATGTTTCTAATATTACTCTGGACTATGACAATGTAAATGTGTTGAGTCTTTGATCTGTGATGTGATTTAAGATGAATTCTTTCTGTGATCCAGGTGAAAAAAACCCAAGCTCCTGCAGCAGAAGAAAAGCTATTGAGTGGTAAAGACCAGGTAATGTCACACACACCGTCATGTTTCCAGTCATGTCCTTATGGGGTCCTTCAATCTTCCAAATGCATTCTTTCTGTAGTCCCTCTTTTACACACTCCCATGTCACTAGTGTGAGCCATGTGGGGCCCTCCCGTCCAGTTCTTACTGTAACTGTTTTTAAGGCACCATGGTAACACCTGACATGACCTCAGCTGTGATTTTAACATTCATCATTGTGCACTCTCTGAGCTGTTGCATCTTTAAACACAATCTTTGCATTGATCCGATCATAATAGCTGCTGATGAGTCCTGAAGACCATGCCGTGCTCTCGGTTGAAGCACTGTGCTGCTTCAGAAATGTTTGACCACTAGATGATCTTATTTGCCAGTTAGTGTCTGTTCATTCAGTTCTAAATCCATTCTTGTCCTTCTATATTTCATGTGAAAGGCCTTCAGACTCCTGCAGCAGCAGTTGAGAATGAGACCAGCCCTGTTCCTCAGATGTTAAATGATGGACCAATCCCAGAGGAGCCCTGCACACAGGTAAAAGTACATTTAAACACATTCATCTATGCTGACTTGTATGCTATGGTGTAGGGATGAACGATATAATCGGCCCCCTATCGGTATCGGCCTTAAAACTGAATATCGGACATCGGCCACCCCACCGATATTTAACCCGATATTTGATCAGCTTCTGAGTTTCTAAAGTCTAAAAAAAAAAAATAAAAACGATGTACCAATTTAAGCCCCATCCAGCTCTGCTTGAACCAAGCCCACTTCACGTTTAGACCCCCCACTTCGAGTATAGATGCAGATAATTTAGATGGTTGAACAGACACAGATAGTGGTGAACTTGCTCATCCCTAGTCATTACCTTATTTATACATTAGACTCCCAAAAAACAAAACGTGTTGCTTGGAAACAGAGCATGTACATGTACGTATACACGTGCCTGTGCACATGTGCGTGTGGTAAGGGTGGTACCACCTCAATTTGAGCAAGGAAAAACCCTGGCACCTCTAGCGTTCAAGTCGCTATTGCACCACGCGCACGCGGCACGTTGCCTTGCGTCAACGCGAGCGACCTTCGTGCCGTAGGTACGCTGGGAACGCGTGGGCGCCATGATGCGGACGCGTCGCCAACAGCAAGTACTGTAGATGTTATGGCTGGCTAGTCAGAGTCTCTGTGGAAAGTCCTGGTGTTGTCCATACAGAAGTTCACCTAGTCTTTGATGCAGTTTAAGACTATCGATGCCATCTCCACGGGAGCTGCATGCCCCAGTTGTCTGGAGACAGTCCTCAGTCTCTCATTAACCTCCTCAGTTCACACCTTCACTTTCCACATCTGTGGTGGAACTTCCTCAGCCTTGGTGTATGTTGGGGGAGCAGAAGAACAATCTTATCAATTATGAGGCTACAAATCTTACCGAATATCCAAAAATCACCCACTCACATTTGTTGTATCTATTTCTATTCTGTTTCATACAGTACATGTATATATGCTTTTTTTTCTTTTTCTCCTTTCAGTGAGAATGTGCTTAGGTTTCTTATCTGTTTGTATATAAAAAATGAAAGTAGGAAAAGTGGAGGAAGCGCTGTATAGCTTGGTGCTGCTCACACAGTGCTATCTTAAAAAGAAAAAAAAAAACTAACTTAAATATGAACTTTTAGATTAGCATCAACCCACTTGCTGCTTATTGTATAGGTTGCTGCAATCTCTTGGCGGGGGACTATAATGATGATTAGTGATAGTGTTTTATTGTTTCCTGTTTTTAAATGTAAAGAACTTTGAGTTCGCTTTTAATCAATTGTGCTATATGAATAAAATTCAATTCAGTTTATTTATATAGCGCCAAATTCACAACACATGTCATCTCAAGGCACTTTGCAGTTCAACCAGATCATACAGTCAAATTGATACAAAGTTTTCTATCTAAGGAAAACCAGTTGATTGCATTGACTCATTGACTCAAATACAATCCCTCACACTAAGCATGCTTGTAGCGACAGTGGAGAGGAAAAACTCCCTTTTAACAGGAAGAAACCTCCAGCAGAACCAGGCTCAGTGTGAGCGGCCATCTGCCAAGGCCGACTGGGGTTCAAGGAGACAGAAGCAGAGATACAAAAAGCAGCTGTAAAAGGCGGCCCCGTCCAGGAAACACACAGCCAGGCAGACGAGCTCCAAGGCAGCTCCCATGCCAGAGGATGAAGAGAGCACATCCACCCAGTCACGGCCAGAGAAACAGGACCACACTGGAAGACAGGCCGATCTCCAACATCTACAAACAAGGGTGTTGATGGAAGCAGCACAGCTGATGTTTCTTTCCTGGATGACGTCACAGCCAAACAGGAACAGACGAGGCAAAGCTACTCTGAGGAAAAGCAGAGAGAGCAGAAGGTTAGATATTGAACAAACAGATTCTGCAGAATAGGAGAACAGAGAGAGAATGAAGCAGAATGATGAAATGGGGGTCCCTATGTCCTCCAGCAGTCTAAGCCTATAGCAGCATAACTATAGAGAGAGAGCTCAGGATAACCTGAGCCACCCTAACTATAAGCTTTATCAAAAAGGAAAGTTTTAAGCCTAGTCTTAAAAGTAGACAGGGTGTCTGCCTCACGGACTAAAACTGGTAGTTGGTTCCACAGGAGAGGAGCCTGATAACTAAAAGATCTGCCTCCCATTCTACTTTTAGAAATTCTAGGAACCACTAGTAAACCTGCAGATTGAGAGCGAAGTGCTCTGTTAGGAACATAAGGAACATGGAGCTTGGCCATTTAAGGCTTTATATGTGAGAAGGAGGATTTTAAATTCTATTCTTGATTTAACAGGAAGCCAATGAAGAGAAGCCAGGATAGGAGAGATATGATCTCTCTTTTTAATTTTCATCAGAACTCTGGCTGCAGCATTTTGGATCAGCTGAAGGCTTTTAACTACAGTTTGTGGACTTCCTGATAGTAAAGAATTACAATAGTCCAGCCTTGAAGTAACAAATGCATGGACTAGTTTCTCAGCATCACCCCTGGACAGGAGATTTCTAATTTTTGCAATGTTCCTCAGATGAAAGAAGGAAATTCTAGAAACCTCTTTGATCTGGGATTTAAATGACAGGTCCTGATCAAAAACAACACCAAGATTTTTTACTTTATTATCTGAAATTAGTTTAATCCCATCCAAATGAAGTGACTGGCTATTCAGCTTCTTTTTCAGAGACTCTGGTCCAAAGACTATAACTTCTGTTTTGTCTGCATTCAGAAGCAGAAAGTTAAGAGTCATCCAGGTTTTTATGTCTTCAAGACATGCTTGTAATCTATGTAATGGGTTAGCTTCATCTGGATTTATAGACAGATATAGCTGGGTATCATCAGCATAACAGTGGAAATTAATCCCATGCTGTCTAATAACTCTACCAATTGGGAGCATGTATAAAGTAAAGAGAATTGGTCCTAGCACTGATCCCTGTGGTACTCCACAGGTAACCTTTGAGTGTGTTGAAGATCTATCATTAACATAAACAAACTGAATTTGATCAGATAGATAAGATTTAAACCAGTCTAGTGCTGTTCCTTTAATTCCAACAAAATATTCAAGTCTTTCTAAAAGAATATTATGGTCAACTGTATCAAATGCAGCACTAAGATCCAACAGGACGAGCACAGATACAAGTCCATTATCTGAGGCCATGAGAACATCATTAGTGACTTTCACCAGAGCTGTTTCAGTGCTATGATGAGCTCTAAAGCCAGACTGAAACTCTTCAAAAAGTTAATTATGGTGTAAGTGGTCGCAAACTTGTTTGGCAACTACTTTCTCAAGAATTTTGGATAAGAAAGGAAGATTGGATATAGGTCTATAATTAACCAAGTCATCTGGGTCAAGAGACGGTTTCTTAAGCAGAGGTTTAATTACAGCAACCTTAAAAGCTTTAGGTACATATCCCTGTAACAGAGATAGATTAATCACATCTAAAATGGAGGAGGAGATCAAAGGGAATACCTCCTTAAATAACCTGGTTGGAACTGGATCTAACATACAAGTTGAAGGCTTAGATGAAGACAATAATTTTGCTAATTCAGAAAGTTCAACTGGATCAAAGCAGTCTAAACCCGGTTCAGATTCCATGACTACCTCAGGTACAATCGCGGATAGAGGAGTGCTTATGATCTTATTTTTAATAAGATCAATCTTATTTATAAAGAATCCCATAAAATCATTGCTGTTAAGAGCAGGTGGAATGGACGGTTCAACAGAGCTATGGCTCTGGGTGAGTTTGGCAACTGTATTAAAAAGAAATCTAGGATTATTCTTATTCTCCTCTATTAATGAGGAGAAGTATGCTGCTCTTGCTTTACAAAGGGTCCTCTTATACAGCAGTAAACCATTTTTCCAGACTAGGAAGGACTCCTGCAGGCCTGTGGAGCGATATTTTCTCTCCAGTTTCCTAGCATTTTGCTTCAAAGTATGCAGCTCTGCATTAAACCAAGGAGCAAGCTTTCTATTTTTAACGGTTTTCATTTTCAAAGGAGCTGCGTTGTCTAAGGCAGTACGCAGAGAACTAGCAACCCCATCAACAAAATCATCAACCTGTGAAGGGGAATAAGCTATACTTTTGCACTCTGCAGCACTGTTTAGCGACACAGAGGAGAGAGAAAGTGAAGCCGATTCTTTAAAATTTATAACTGCACTATCTGATAAAGATCTACTAAAATTGAACCTTCTTTTGGGGGAGGAGAACTCTGTTAAAGTAATCCTGAAGGTTATTAGAAAGTGGTCAGAGAGGACAGGGTTGTGAGGAAATACTGTTATTTCTTCACATTCTATGCCGTATGTCAGCACAAGATCCAAAGTATGAAGATGAGAATGTGTGGGACTATTCACATTTTGAACAAAGCCAATAGTGTCTAAGATAGCATCAAAGGCCGCTCTTAAGCTATCGCCTTCAATGTCAGCATGGATGTTAAAATCTCCCACTATGATGACCCTGTCAGTATTTAATACCAAATCAGAAAGGAACTCTGAAAACTCATCTAAAAATTCAGAGTAAGGACCTGGCGGACGATACAAAGTTACAAGAAGAAGAGGTTTTCTTGCCTTGAAATTTGGATGAGGGAAATTAAGGGTTAAATGTTCAAAAGAGTTGTAGGTATTAACTGTTTTGGGAGTAATCAGTAAGTCAGATTGGCATTGGCAAAATTGGCATTGACTAGCTGTGCCCCTGGTGTACCCGGGCAGCAGTTAACATGACAACTAATATTTCACCCTCTAGTCACTTGAAGAGAATTTAGGACGATAGACGGGGTGAAATAAACCAAAATTTCCCTTTTGATACACACATTCCATAAACAAATTATTTTACAAAATAACACAATCACTGTACTGACAGCTATTAGAGCTTTTGTGTATTGCATTCTTAAATGAAGCTATTTCTCTGTCTAGATGTCAGTATGCCAGGAGAGGAGGGATCAGAAGATGAGGTCAGCATTTCATCCCTGGATCAATGTACCTCCACATCACAAGTCCAAAACTGGAGTGTCTCTGCAAAAAGAGAGGTAAGCTTTGAGGGCTTGCATTGTCTTTGGGGCTAAAACCGCTCATTTATTTTTAAGGGAGTTTACCTTGCTTCCTTGTCTCAACTTGTTTCTTGTGAGAATACGTACGAGAATCAGACCTGTCTGAAGCCTGATGAATATAAGAAGCAGACGTCTGATGTGAAGTTCCTCATACAGCAACAACTGTGTTAGCTTTTGTAGCTACATTAGCAGCTTGTCACCGTTCATCTACCATCGTTTACTGGCCTCTTACACAAAAGATAAGTTACACAAGCAGCAACACTTACCAACTGCACATCCTCACTGAATAAATATAATCCACTGCTCCCTGGTCCATTACTCCACTGTTACAGCACTGAAAACTGATGAATTCCTGCTCAAACAGCACAGCACGGTGGATTTATTTCTTTTTTCCTCGTAGTCTACGTCATCCTCCTCCTCTCTGACAAAGCTGGTCATTAATCGGCATTAATCCGCGACAGGTAATCAGCTGATTTCAGGCGGTGCTAAAGAAGCTAGCTTAGCAGCTAGCAGCGACATTGGCTGTGTCCGAATGTCCTCCCTACTCCCTACATAGGGCCCTATATAGGGATCACACCATTTTGTAGGGGTGTCCGAATGTCCAGAAAGAAAAAAGTAGTGCACTCAAAGTTACCCAAAAAAAAGCAAAAGAAAAGCGACTAAACACAATATAAGTAAATAAAATATCGTCACTTAAAATATGAGATTTGATTTTGAATGAAATATTTTCATGCGTCCTGGGTACCGCAGTGGTTGCCATGGTGACAGCTGGTAATCACGTGATTTGCGGCGAGTAGTCAGCTTAGTGTCCCAATCGCAGACAGCATAAGGGCACTAGATAGTCTATGTAATGCAGCCCTATGTAGTGAATGAGGGGTTCGGGAGTAGGGAGGACATTCGGACACAGCCATTGCTCACGTCATCTGGAGAGGAAAAACAAAATGGCGTACTGTGGAGAGCGCGCTCTTGTGGCTGATTCTGGTGTGAAGAGAGAGCCTGCACTCAAAAACGAAGCCACTGTCACTCTCTGGAGTTTCTGGCACATTTTAACTGAGGTCCTGTTCCAATACACATGTTTTATCATGAAAAAGAGGAAATACGTTCAAACTGCTGGTGTTACTTCATCCAAGTTTCCTGAAGCCTCCACATGCAGCTGACTTTATGAAATTAATTTCTGAAAATGCCTTATAAATAAAATGTATTAGTACAGTAATTTCCACAAGCTCCTGCTGCCGGCCAAATAGCCAACTACCCAGCCGGCTACTCGTTTATAATCAGAACTGGACCATCGGGCTCTGGTCGGGATTCCGCACAAAGACCCATGAAGTTTACGCGCTCTGTGGCTCATGCAGCCAAAATGCAGCTAGCACATTCAGATTTCCCCACCGAGTTTCCCTTATATCTACTTAGGTGCAAGTCCCGCTGTGACACCGCTGTTTCCTCCACCAGAATGCTGAGAAGGATCTGTGGTGAAATTCTCTCCAACTCCTTAGTTTCACTCTCAAACTCCGCTGCTCCGTCGCTGTGGAAACTAAATAACAAACCATCCACCCGCCTTGAAACAGTGGCAGTCGGGCTGCTCTTGCTCCGTGCTTCGTATATTTATTCGTATATCTATGCATGCTTCGTATTTTAAAGTAACGATACGCCCTCTTTCACCCGGACATAAACTCCATTTGAGGATGTGTCCGGGGTAAATGAGAAAATGTGCCGTGTTTTTTTTTAAATCATGTGAGAAGGAGCCGCAGCGCAGAGAAACCAGAGTTTCCTGGTGATCACCTCGTCTGTTAGCGACTGCACGAGACAAGGAACGCACTGTAACCCGTGTTAGTTCGAAATATAGAGAGATTGTGCCAAACTCTCAGATCGGAAGGTTTTCCCATGGAGGATGTGAAGCTATTCAGACTTTCCTGGAGAGATCACATCTCCATCACTCTCTCCACTGTTTTGCTAAAACACGCTCTTAGGGAAGAAGAAAGTGCAGAAACATAATTGAAAATGAAAATAAATCCCGTTTTCATCTTCTCATCAGTTTTTCATAAAAAAGGTCTCTTTTTTTGTTTGTATGTGTTTATTACATTATTACATTCTTAGAATAAAAAACACCAAGCAGAAAGACACTTTGTAGAAATTAATCTTCTCCAACCCACATAAAGTGGACTGAATGCCACAGTATTTTTTCCAAACACTTGACCCCCCCCCCAGTAACCTTCCAGTTGCAGCATTCCAGTGTAGATAATAACTAGATAATCATAAGCAGCTACTCTCTGTTCAGTCATGTTGCATTTCCAAACTGTTTTAAAGGAATAGTACACCCAAAGAATGATTTGGCCTCTTTTTCTACGAGCAGTATGGAGGAATGTTGACAAGTTTTCTGGACTTTTTATGGACGTTTTTGGCTCGAGCGCAATGGACCTCCATTATTTGAATGTTGACAGACAGCAAAAAGCCTCCCAGATCTCCAGCTGCGTCTGAGATATCAAAAAAGTGCTTCAGTGTGTTTTTCAGCATGGGCGTGAGGAAAAAGAAAGAGACTAAATCATTCTTTGGGTGTACTATTCCTTTAAGAGAGAAAACAGAGGGAGGAAAAATGTAAAGGACTGTATAAACCCTGATAAAAACAGTTTAATTCCATGAAGTCATGCTGAATATTAAAGTTCAGATCTGAGATGGTGTGCTGACATAATAAAACATGATTTTAATGGCGGTATCAGCTGTACTGCCGTTACACATGTTAACTGACATCAGTTTAGCAGTTTAGAGCTCAATATAAACCTGTTCTAGAGGAAATGAGAACTGAAACCACTCTGACCTGTGCTGGATAGAAAACCAGATCACAATAACTAACCGGACTTCGTAGGAGGTGCTGGGTCTGGGTCTTTCTATACAATGCTAGGAAACACTGGGTCGGGTGTGTAGTATATACTCGGCTATGATGATAAAGTTTAGCAAACTTGTTGATAAAACACAAGACAGTTAATATTTGTTAATTTTTTCTCCTTTACTGTTCCAAGAAAAAAACAAACTGTGATCTGTGTACTTAGGTACATACCAAACCGTAATTTTTGTGTACCGTTACAACCCTACAAGAAAGAGAAAAATTGCTTTTAGATGACAGAACATAACAGTTACTGCTTAATTGTTGCGTGGAAAATTATACTGGAAAACTCTGTGAATACAGAATTTTTTTTTGTGTTACTTGTAACTTGTTACGGGTATGACAGATTTTATCTATCAAACAGTATTGCTATTTTAAGTGACTAAAATTTTCTTCACAAAAGAAGACCTACAATATTTTGTGTTTTTTGCCTACATAGGAAAGCAAACTGCTGTGAAAAGAAGCTGGACCCCAGACGAGTGTGCTGCAGTGAACACACATTTGAAGAGATTCATCATAAGAGGTCAAGTTCCTGGTAAAGAAGAGTGTCAGCGCTGTATTGATGCAGAACCTCAAGCTCTCAGAAACAGGGAGGGACTGGAAAGCAGTTAAATACTACATTAAAAATCGCATTACAGCCCTGAGAAGAAAGGTGTAGTGTGACAGCACCTAATGGAACCGAGGTAAAACCGAAGCATTTGAGGTAGGATCTTAAAATGTTTAATCCTTTGTTGTGTTCTGTTGTAGAGGTTTGCTCAGGTTTTGTTACTGTCCCGTGGCCTACAAATATACACATTTCACAATTCTTATTTTATCTTATTTTTAATTTATTTTTATTACGGGCGCAGGAAATGTTATTTCAAAGGATTTTTCATTTGTTTAAATATCTCTGTATGATGCCATTTAAATTTCACCGGAAAAAAAAAAAAAAAAAACTTAACATGACATTAAGGATGCAGTCCTAAAAAGCATGTAATTTCAGTGTTTGTACAACAAAAACTGTTTGGTTTAGATATAAGTTCGGGCCGAGGCTCTTGTTGCCGCATAGCGGCATGGAAAACCCTACTGCATATTTTTGGATTAATCTGTTTGGAAAGGGACTCAGTTTGACAACTGTGGCATAAACTGTTAATGCCAACAATAAAAGTGGTCTTTTCATTTTTGTCAGAAAATTGTATGTGTAGCGTGCTTCTTTTTATGTCTCAAGGCAAATGGAAGGTTTTACATAAACAGTTGTGCTTGAAAGTTTACATCCCCTCCCGTTAAAGAAAAGGTTAAATTCACAATAGTGATTCAAATAAGTAGAAACTGAAAATGGTAAAAAAAAAAATAAAGATTATGAAATAATAATTTTATTTTATTTGAATATTGATTTTGAATTTTGTCTGAAAAATAACTTTTTAAAAGTGTCCCAGAGAAATTTAAAGGTTGGAGGGTTGCAGAATGAAAGTATAACGTTTCATTAAAAAATTATTTTTAGCTTGACAATAATTATAAAAATATTTACGGGTTTGAAAATGGCATTATATTTACATCTATAAGCCATTGTTGGTTGCCAAATATGATCTCTGTGTGGCAATAGTATGTTTGGCACGGTTGGCAAGCTAGCACAGGGGGAAACAGGGAAGACTGTGAGTCAAGCAGCTGCTTCAGAGTCCTGGAGGTGTTCCTGAAGAGGAGTGACCTGACAAATTTAGGTTAAGACGACCCATATAAACGTTTTCTAAGCCATCAAAAACATGGAAATGGTGACTTTTCTCCTGGATCGGAAAGCTAGCTTGTTTGCTAATGTGGCTAATGTTAGCTGTGAGTTATAAACTCCTCCGCGTTACTTGTAGGACACGCTGCAGGCTGGTGGTCACTTGCGTATCAGCAGCGAGCCTGGGATCCCAGCGGCTGGAGTTGTTTTTCGGCCGTTGCAACTACAACTTAGACATACGTGATCTTGCTGTTCTGCCCGTGTTCCATATTCAACCTTTAAGCAGCTTGTTCATTAACAGTGGACCAACATACCTGTCAACAGGTGTCATCTGATTGACCATTACAGAAAACACCCGATTGCAGTGATTACCTCAAATGGTCAGACTGTATGGCAGAACTGTGCATCATTCCTCATTACAAAAATAACTATTTTAGTCCAAAATGCGGAAACTGGGATTAATAATCAAGGCTGGTCTCAGCATCTACTAATGGCGACCTTGGGCCCCATAAACACATAAAAACTTGATATGTATGTGTGTGTGCGAGTGGACCCCACAAGTTGGCAATGCTAGGAACGGGATCCCACAAGTCGCCAAATGCCTTTTTGGATAAAACTTTAGAAATTTGTTGAACTGGAGTGATTTTAAGGATTGGGATTTTTTTTTTAAATCAATCCTTGTTTTTACAGCAGTGTAGGACCACTGGAAAGGGTGGATCCCATAAAGCACCAAAAAATTGGAGGACCCCACAAAGGGCAAAAACCAGAATGTGGGTGTGTGTGTATTTTTTATTTATTTATATGGAGTTTAGAGGGCTGACCTTGTTTTTAATTTTAATCATCTGAAGCAATACAGAATGGAAATATTTTTTTTCTGAGTTTTTGAGCAAAATTATCAGTTAATATTAGTAGAAAGACTAAATCAAACAATGTTGCTGGGAAAGATGTTCAAACCATTTTAGCTTTGAAGGTTAAAACAAAATCATTTTTTTTCATCATGAATGTTTTTTCTCTCAGTGGTGCTCAGTGGTTTCTGGACAATTAATTTCAATGTCTGTCTTTCTTTCTTTTTTTTCACAGTCTTTGACCTTTATGAAAGTTCATAGACTGGTGGATGAATTTATTCTCAAGGACAAAACATGCCCCAAAAAACTGGAGTAATTACACAGAACACATGTTTTTTGCTAAATAATGTAGAAACTGGGAAGGTTAGATCTACAATAATATAAAAAATAATATGTAAGGGGAGCAATAAAAAAAATTATGAATTAACAGTTAATCGTAAATTGTTTATTTGTTTACATTCCTAGTAGTCATTCTGAAGTTCTAGTAAACATAATAGTGATACATGGATATGTTTGTGTGTGAATTTCCATTAGTTTTTCACCTAGAACCTAATTATTCCTCCACTTTTGCTTCGCTGGGACTTCCTAATCACAGTCCTCTGAGGTGACCCGTTAGTCAGAAAAGTTAAAACACATGTCGTTTAGCAGCAGGGCCTTTGGGCTGATGTTGTTTTTTTCCCCCCATTTTTTTTCACTCTTAAAAACCTTTCCACATCAAATCAAATTGTGCTTTGACTGAGCAACTTCACAAAATTACTTATCCATCATCTGAGAAACGGTTATACAAATCTCACACTGAGCAGTTGGCATCATTCTGCTAAAAGCCAAGAGCACTTCCCCTGTTTTCTCCACCATTCCCCCCCTATGGACAAGCAAACGCTGTCACAAATGTCTTAATGGGTCCTTTCCTTCGTTTTCTTTTTTTTTTTCATCACGTTATGAATTTTAGATGAGTCCTGTTTAATCCACTTCATCAGAATGTCAAGAATTTTGCTGAACACTGCTGAGGGCGAACAGCCTGCCTCTACAGTAGATGAGGTTTGGAACTCACGTTATCACTAGGCGCTCACAAAGAATAAAAAAAGAAATGTCCCCAATTCAACAGGTAATCAGACATACCATAAAAACCTGAGGCAAGTGGCGAAAATCTAAGAGGCAAAGTCACCTTGGGACCCCCATCTGTCAGCGCATATGTTCTGTACACACCGGTCTGGATGGAAAACAGACCTGGATGCCATGGTTTGCTGCTTTTTCACTCCTTTTTTTCAAACATTCCCAGTTCTACAGCTTATAGTCCAACTCAAGCTGCTTATATCAAAAACAAACAGAATTGCAATTTCAACTCGTTCATTGTAAATGTTTTCTATATTCTTTTTAATCACAGCTTTTCTGGTGCAGAACCCAACAAAACAAAACAAAAAAAATGCTGTGCTGTCCAATTTTTTTCTCACTAACTGAATTCCATTGACCATAACATTTTACAAACTGTAATAGACAAATAACTTAGTGGAAATACAACGATGTACAAAAATAACATATTTTCAATTAAACTTTTTTGCATTACAATAGGGCCAAGCAATACATTACAAAACATATTTAGATTGTACTGACATTTTTAAGACCTCTAAAAGATTGATTTAAGGCTTTTGAGGACTTTCTTTGTCTGGTGCTTGAATTTGTTTGGCTTGTAAACCAAGTAACTTCGTTTGGAGACCTTACAGCTCCCCTGCAGCCAAGGCAGTGTGAGCCCAATTTAAACACATAGTTTTTCCTCTGACTTTAAAGGAAAAGTCAGAGGAATTTTCAGACATTTTCAGAATTCAAACTTCTGAAAGTACTTTAGATATTAAAATTATTACATACTGTTCAATAAATAAGTGCTTTTAATTAAGAGTAATTCCAAATTAATGTGCTTTAATGGAGGCATCCATATTTGTCAAAGAACACTACTGCACACTACTGGTTTGTGACATCACAGTAAGATATCTGTGGTTTATGTTTAAGTCCCAGTGCTGTATCTGGTGTTTGTCACAACGTGTTATTATCCAAGTCATCTTGAAAACATTGTTCTTCCAATTGGTGGCTACATATGATGTGTTTTTTCTCTGGCTATAAGTTCGATGGCAAATCCTCCCTCTTCAAGTTGGCAATCCAATGACGAACCCGTCCGTGGAGGATCAGGAATCAGAAAAGTGAAATAACTCACTTTTTCCCAATGTATTCCAACATCCAACTGCCATGCACATTACCATTGTCAGTTTAACAATAGCTCTGGTGAATTTCAATAGTGAAGTCCTGTGGAAATATTCAATAATTGTTGTTGATTGCAGATGTGTCTCGTAGTTCCCATTGATTTTGCTTGTAAAGCAGGAAGAATGTCGCTAGGCTTACCGCACCATGACGTCACCCCTGGAAGAGGTCAGGAGTGAGGTGTTACTATATTTGGGCCAAAATGGACGCTCAGTGATGGAGGCAAAATATATATATATTTTTTTTTTATTGATTAACGCTAAAATTCATTGAATCACTGCAAACCTATTAGTTTAAGGTATAGATAATGATCTATTCTACCTAACCCAAACCATACCTATCCTTGCTGACCGGACTTTTTATTTAACAAAGAACTACTTAGCATATCATGTTTTGTTAAAAACCCTGCATTCAGCATCTATCTTTTTTTTTTTAGTTTAGCATTTTTTGTACCATTTAAACCAAACCTTGTGAGTGATGTTCCAAGTTTACAATGCCCCCTACACCTTTTGCAAATCAAACATAGCAAATGCAATTAAATTTCACGAAGCACTACTATTTTTTAGTAGAATCTGCAAATTACTTAAATCATTGAAAACATTTTTTTTTATCATTTTGCCAATCAGGTGTGATCTTAGGCATACCTGATTCACCCACTGTAGAGTTTAGTTTGATCTAGAGTGTACCACTCAAAACCTCAGAGACACCAGTAATAATTAGTATGTTAGACACATGGCTTAGCCAAGAAAATGGTCTGAGAAATTCAGATTCTTGAAAAAATAAGGAAAATAATTTAAAAACAAGACAGAAAACTCTTTGAATGGTAGCCTGGCCTGCTACACTGACACAAAATATACTCAGCATATTAGTCTTGTAAAGGGCTTGCACAGCTTGATTTCTATGGCAGGACTAACTTGGTCAGCCTCATCAGGTTACAAACAATCAGATGACTACACATTTAACGCAAAAACTCCAAACGAAGTGCTCTGGCTTTGTCATTTTATAGACCATAAAACATGTCAAGCCATCAAAGAAACTCTGCACTGATATAAGGTGTGCTCTCTGTTACATTTTTAATTTTCATTCAAAGATTACTCTGTTGCGGTGTAGGCTTTTTTGTTTTCCTAGCAGGAAAAAACGCTGCTGAATTATTGGTAAATAAGGTGGTAACCTCATGCTTCTTAAAGTCGCACCCCCTGCCCTGTGATTGGTCCGGCCTGATATGGCAGGACTCAACAACACTTTATTAGACTTGCTGGCCATGCCACATGAATGTACCAAGAAACATTTTAGCAGTCACAATATCCCGGAGGAGGCATGTGGTCCAATACCTTTAACTGACCTTAAAAGATGGCAGTAATGATAGAGTTTTTGCATACCAACTTAACACAGTAGACATTCTCTCCTAAATTGAAACACATACAAAAACATTGGCACGAAATCACAAGAAAAGTTGTCTTCAATTTGCTCACAACTTTATGATTTTGTCAAAGTTTTTTGTGGAATTCTATACTGTGGGATAATGCACAAGACTGGTACTAATCTGGTCTTTGGGTCTGCAATATGTCTAGAGCAGGAAGAATAAAGCCTCACAGAGAAGAATGTCATCTGTATTCAGAATCATTGGCGAGACTCAGTGATGTTCTGGAGCTATTTTAATTTTTAAAGCAAACCTGCATTGTGAAGGAGGAGGCCTGGGGGAAAATATTACGCCACCTCTGAGGAAAGGGAAGCTTATGCAACTTTGGACCTTCAAACTGAACAACGATCCAAAGCAAATCTCCAACTGCCCAAAAGCTTGGTTGCAGAAGATATCAAACAGCTATTATAGTTGCCTGAATTAGACTCAGGGTTATTGAAAATCTGTGGTGGATTTTCAAAAAGGTGGAAGCAGCACACAAACCCAAGAATGTAATGAAACTTCAAACCTTTGCACAGTATTCCTCTGAAAGGGGGAAGCTGGCGTTTGGAACTCAATGGTGTTTGCAGTATTCTATAGCTGCAAAAAGCTGCCCTAATAAGTTAGAATTTTTGGCTTTTCATGAAAGGATTTATTCACTTAAAGTAGGACATTTTCATTTAAGAGACTTTTTGTGATCCATTGAAACCAAATGTAATATCAGTCATATTGAGCTATTCAGTTGTTTTTTTTTTTCATCGTCCAGTGTATAAAAAGGTTTGGGGAAATTTTGTATTTTTTAATGTTGCATTGGCTGCACGGTGGAGCAGTTTGTAGCACTGTTGCCATGCAGCAAGAAAGATCTTGATTTGATCCTAGTCTTTCTGCTTAGAGTTTCCATGTTCTCCCCATGCATGAGTGGTTTCTCTCCGGGTACTCGAGCTTTCTCACACAGTCTGAAAACATGGCTCTTAGGTTAATTTTTGCTTTATTTCTTAGAATTTGTCCCTTAGTACCACTGCTCAGGTGTCAAAATAGATTTCAATTCAAAGGGGTCTGATATAAAAAAAAAAAAAAAAAAAAACTGAGATCACCTACATAATTGTCTCATAATGCCATGGTAATCCAGAGCTAAATGTATTCGAATTCAATCGAACAAAAATATATTTAAAGGAAAGATAGTAAATTTTTTAATAACAATACAAGGAAACATTTACATCATATGTAAATAGATAGAAACAAGAACAATGAGAGAGAAATACTCAAAGATCTATGCACCTTTTACCTGGCTCTTTATCCAAAAAAGGAACAGTATGCAATGAAATATTTTCTCTGGATATAATTTAGGGATTCCTTTTAAGAGAAATGAAAGGAGGTTTAGTATCACCTCTTGTGAACTGGAAGAAATAAAACTTTGATAGACAGACAAATTTTTTACGCTTGGCGAATGATGATCAGCCCCATTTAGTTTAGAAGCGAGAGCAGGAAGAGCTGTGCTGTTGAGAGTGAACCATCGTTGTGGAAAATAAAGTGCAGACTCTAAGCGTGCACAAAGACGCATTCCTGCTCAAGTACAGCTGGAAGATCAGACTTTGTCAGAGTTCAGCACTCAGTACTTTCTTTATTTTCACCTCTGCTGCTGATGCCATGGTCCATCTGTTGTCATGCAGAATGTGCACTGCATGACCAAAAAGGACGCAGCAGCAGTTCGGAAACTAAATGTCAGGAATCCAGTTTGTGTCTGTTGTGTTTTTGTGTTGTTCTCTCCCTCCACCACCAGGTTGCGCCCTGTTCTCGTTGGTCCTCCCAAACGGCTGGTTGGCTCATTACTGAGGACTATTTGAGCGGTGGACTGTCACTACCTCGATACCAGTTTTGGGTACTCTAGCCAAGTTGATTTCTGCTGAGTCTAACTGAGTCTTCGTTTTTGTAACCTTGTTTTTGTCTTTGCCTTTTTTGGCAGGAAGCCTTCCTGCAAGCTAGATGTTTGGCCATCTTCCCCTGGAAGGATTGTTTGAGTCTCACACTGAGCAGGGGATTAACCTCCACAAGTTCTGTTCAAGTCCTACTGGACACCCAAGTGACAGTCCAGTCAAAAACTCATCAGGATCCAACCAATTCTAAACCTGTCCGCCCTCCAACGAGTCTCTACCTCTAGATCAACCCACACTAACTGGATTCTGGGAGAAGAGGTCTTCTCTATCGTGAGTCCTGTTTTCTCTGTCTCTCCAGCCATCGCTCAAAGTTCCCACGGATCCTGAACTAATCACTGATACTTCCCTCTTCCAGTTCCGGTTCACCAGCACACTGAGTTTCCTGAATCCAACCCCTGCTGTCCTTATCAATAAACCTGTTCAAACTTTTACCCTGGTTCTCTGAGTGGTTTACTGCATGTGGGTCAGATCTTTAAAGAAAATCATGACACTAAAAAATCATGACACTAAAACCCATGAGGTTTTTGTCATCAAAGATCCATGTTTAGCTTTCAGTTTTCATTATCCTCATGAAAAAAAGGAGCGACAAGGAAATTATTGTGTCATTTTCATCATTGATGAAATAAACACTGCCTCCAATAGGTTCCTTTGTGGAAGATTACTATTTTAGGCTCAGGTGTTAGGCTTAGGACTATAGTGTGAATTGAGTTTTGGTTAGGGTTAAGTATGTACTTGTAATCGTTAGGTTTGAGGTAAGAGTTAAAGTTAAGGGCTGGTTTTACCCCCGCATCAGTGTGTCGCAGTGAGCTTGTTGTAGGTATGATGCCAGCATACCCAACAACCCAAGAGGGACAATCATAAACTAGCTGTGGGTCTAGATACAGCCGAGGCAGTGAGGAAGTGGGGGCAAGTTTGTCCGACAAAGGGGGGATGTGAGGGCGAAAAAGAGCGGGGATCTTCTTATGTAGTAAAAAAGTGAATAATACATAGTCTACAAAATAATGCCATCTGTACCCTGAATCATTGCAGAGACTCAGTGATGCTCTGGAGCTACTTTAATTTTTATAGGACACCCGCATTGTGAAGGAGCAAGCCTGGGTGAAAATTAGTGATGTTATGAGATGACCCGAGGCTTTGAGGCGTGTGTCGAGTAATGGAGGGGGCGTTTCCCCAAGCACATATCGAGGCGTGATTCATTTAGAGGAGGGGCCAAAATTGATGACGTCCGAGGCCTTGCTACCGTGATACCACGTGACCGCTTCGGGAAGTGGTTCGGAAAGCACAATAATTTTGACAGGCATCTAAACAGCCTCAGTATTTAGTCAAGAGGATGGAGTTTGGAGGAGCTGCTGTCAGTTGGATAGAGTTTGGATAGATTCTAAGAATAGATTGTTTGGAAAAAACAACCAATCTAGTTGTTTAAAACTATTTTGGTTAGAATAAACAATGTAATGAGCAAACTCTGAGCAAGCCACCGGACACAGTTAGTGTCAACATGTCACTATTAAGTAGTATTTTCTCCATGCCACGGTTATCTACATAGGTGGTCTCAATTGCAAGACTCAGACTCTCACTCTAGAGGTTGATAGTTAAAGACCTGTCTTTGACTTTTGAAAGTTGTGATTATACTTAATTATTTTGGCTGATGAGACTAATATGCATTGGTTTGCCCGAGTGAAAATATAGATTGGGTAAATTAGGTCGGTTTAGCCTACTTCCAACTTGATTAAAACCAAAAAACGTGCAAAAACTATCATGATTGAATAAAAATGACTAACACCTTTCATTGTGCTCATCATTGCCAAATTTGCACAAACACTTTTACTGTCTGGTTGAGTTTATTCACTAAAATGGCAGAAAAACTGTTCACATTAAATTATTGTTCTAAGAAGTTTTACACTTACAAAAAATTTCAAGATTTTTTAATATACACACCAACCATTAACAATTTCAAAGGAACTTAAAAGGGAAAAAAAAAAAAAAACAATTGCAAAAAAAAATCGTAGGTGGTGACATGTTCACATCAACCCTCATGAACTGTGGGGATCGTTGAAGCAATTTGGCCAAACGGTTCAATGCCTCATGAGGCTTCATCTCACCATCACTAGTGTAAATATTATACCACCTCTGAGGCAGAGGAAGCTTATGCATCTGTGGACCTTCAAACTGAACAATGATCTAAAGTAAATCTCCAAGTGCCCGAAGGCTTGGTTGCAGAAGATATCAAACAGCTATTATAGTTGCCTAAATTAGACTATTAGGATTTGGTTGTGGTGTTAGGACTCAAATGCAGAGTCAGGGAGGCAGATGTGAGTTTCTTGATGATTTAATGAAGGGTAAACTGAACACAGAAGCATGAATCAAAAAATCAAAACATGAAAAACAAAGTCAAACAAACATCTGAGGAAAAAACAATCACGAGGAGGAAGACTCAGAGAGACGGAGTTGGAGGAAGTTAGAAGAGGAACCAGCACTGAGGAACTGAACAGAGAGTGTATTTATGGGAGACTAAAACAAAAGAGAGGACTAACGAGGAGATTGGAAGCAGGTGTGATCAGAGGAGACAGGAAAGGAGCTAGGGAAAAGGAGAACACAAGAGGGCAGCAGAGGGCAACAAATGAAAACCTTAAGACTGAAAAATAACCAGAGAACACAACAAAATAAGAATTAAACCAACATGGAGCAAAGTAAAACTTAAAACTCAAAAGGAAACATAATAGAACCAAGACTGTGACAGTAACTGAAAAATAATCAGAAAAAACAACAAAATAATAATCAAACCACTAAAACCAGAAAACATGGAGCAAAGTAAAACTGAGGACTCAAAAGAAAACATAACAGAACCGGAACTATGACAGACTCAAAGTTATTAATAATCTGTTGAGGATTTCCAAAAATTTCATACAATAAAACACTAAAAAACTGAGATAAAAAACCC
The DNA here is from genome assembly GCA_030533445.1 of Cyprinodon diabolis. Classification (NCBI taxonomy): domain Eukaryota; kingdom Metazoa; phylum Chordata; class Actinopteri; order Cyprinodontiformes; family Cyprinodontidae; genus Cyprinodon; species Cyprinodon diabolis. The sequence goes on from CM060082.1 coordinate 5,763,311, forward strand.
CTACTACTTTACGGTAAAGTGATTTATCACTAATTGAATTTGATTTGAATGCATCTCATCGTGTGTCTAAACATGTATTTGACAAAATACATGCTTTTTTGGAAATATTTAACTTGTTTTTCTGCTGATGAAATGCAAAACATTACTATATTTAGAAAAAACACATTTTTTTTCTCAGAGGTATAAGCTGATACAGCCAAGAAATGAGCACTGTATCATCGGGTGATGATCTCTCCTCCCTCATCATTCTCTGTTCATGTGGTTTTGCATCATCCAGTTTCCCTCTCACTGACTCTTTCATGGTTTTGATGCTGTTTAAAGTTTCTTTTTGAATTTTATTAGTTTTATTTCCATTTTGAGTTGTTTTCTGGTTGTATTTGAGTTCTTATGTATTTTTGTTTACCCTATGTTGCCCTCTTGTGTCAATCTCCATCCCCTTGCTCCCTTCCTGATTCTTCTGTCCACACCTTTTCCTCGTCTGCTAGTTAGTCCTCCAATTGTTTCTTTTTCACATATATACTGCTGCTGTGCAGTCACTCTTTACTGGTTTCTCGTCATTTCTTGGCTGCACATGTATGTTTTCCCTGATATTTCCGGGATTTTAGTTTTTCTGTATGTTGTTTTTTGGATTTTTGCTTCTGTTGACAACATTTGGATATTAAACTTGTAAGAAAACTTAAACTTAGACAAAGTTTATTGTAATTTTGTACACACAGAGTATACAAAACAAAAGTCAATTTTGTAAAGCTCTCATGACGTTTCCATTTTGTTAAAGTGTGGCAGTGATCAAACGTGGGGAAAAAAAACATGGTGCAAAAAAACAACAAAAAAACACATTGGTCAGTTTGATGCAAAGTCTGTGACATGATTTTGGGTTTTTCAACATTCAGCAGTGTGATGGCACTGGGGAAGAAGCTCTTTCAGAATCTGCAGGACCGGCATTGAATGCTGCGAAGAATCTTCCCAGAAAGCAGCAGGGAAAACAGTTAATGGTGGTGGTCATTGATAATGTTATGGGCTTGGGACACGCAGCATTGGTATGAAATGTCTTCTATGGAGGGAAGAGGAGCCCTGATGATCCTCTCTGCTTTTCCCACTACTCTCCTCACTTTCATAGAGTCTGAGGCGCTGCAGTCTCCACAACTCACAGTGAGACAAATGGTTAGAATGCTCTCTATGGTGCTTTTGTAGAAGGTGGTGAGGATGGATGGGGGCAGGTGGGCTCTCCTCATCCTCGGCATTTTGACCAGTGTGGTTGTGTTTAAAGACCACCTCTACAGCTGAGCTGTTTATGAGCAGTGGAGCGTGGTTATGCCGGTTGTTCCTGAAGTCCATGATGATGTTCAGAATCAAGCTTATCTCTCCACCAGTCCACCAGCTGCTGCATCTTCGCTCTGTAGTCCTGGATGTTGTTGTCTCTGTTGAGGCCCACCACCGTGGTGTCATCTGTGAACTTCACAATGTGCTTGGGGGTGAATCTGGGGACGCAGTCATGTGTCATCAGGGTGAACAGCAGGGGGCTCAGGATGCAGCCCTGAGGGGAGCCTGTGCTTATGATGATGACATCAGAGGTATTCTGGCCGACCTGAACTGATTTAGGTCTGTCTGTGAGGAAGTCTAGCAGCAAATTGCAGAGGGATGTATTAAAGTGTAGCTGTTCCAGTCTTCCCATCAGATCCTGTGGGATGATGGTGTTGAAAGCTGAACGGAAGTCCAGCATCCACACGTGGGTGTTCTTCTCCTCCAGGTGTGCTGGGCTCAGGTGAAGAGCAGAGTAGATGGCATCCTCAGTAGAGGGGTTCCGTCGGTAGGTGACCTGAAATGGGTCGAATGTTGGGGGCAGACTGGAGACAATGTTTTCTTTAACCATCCTTCGAAGCACTTCATCGTGATAGGAGTCTTTGCAACAGGCTGATAATCATTGAGTGGGTTGACCTGAGGCTTCTTTGGAACCAAAATGATTGTGGCAGACTTAAAGCATGCTTGCGCTATGGATTGGACCAGCAAGGTGTTAAAAATGTCTGTGAGGACACCAGCTTGCTGACCTTGACACTCCTTGTCCACCCACGCAGGTATGTTATCAGGCCCTGGGGCCTTTCTTGGGTTGACTCTCCTCAGAGTTTTCCTCACTTTAGCTATGTCCAGGTTGAGTGCCTCCTCTCCATGGTGTGGAACAGCTTTCACTGCTGGAGTGCTGTTTAGTGCCTCAAACCTTCCAAAGAAGTTGTTAAAGAAGTTTCTTTAACTGATGCTGCTCAATGTGTAATGATGAACAAGCGTCATTTCATGGGCTTGTGCATCATTTCATGGGCATTACGCTGCATAAGTTAGGTTGTCATTGGACATAAGTTCTGGACTTGTTATGATTACTCTATGTATACACCCAAGATTTTTATAAATACATAGAAAGTTCAGCGTATACCAGCATTTTAGGAGAGGCATACACTATCTAAATCAGCATGTTGTGACAAAGCCTTTAGGAAGTCAGCATTTGCTGCATCTATCAGAGGGGAGGGTGTGTTGTAGTCCGTGATCCCCCGTATGCCTTGCCACATTCTCCTGTTGTTGCTAGCGTCGTGGAAAAGACCCCAGATTTTCTGGGTGTGGTTCTGCTCTCTAGCTTCCGTGCTTCTCTGTCACCAGACCTGAAAGCTGAGTTCCGTGCTTTTAGCGATTTAGCGAAATCACAAGACTACCCCCAAGTTACTGATTAGGGGTGACTGTTGCTCCTCTGTTTCAGTTACCATCAGTGTCCAAAGAAATCGGCATATTCATCATCATCATCATCATCATCATCATCATCATCATCAACTGTGTAGAGCTTTGAAACAGCTGCAGTCGAAAACAAAATGCTTAACATAGCTAAAAATAATAAAACACAATAAAACAATAAAATACGTCATAAAAATATAATATAAGACAATAATAACATTTTGTTTAACATAATAAACAAGGTCACCACAGCTAAGTCCTGCCAGTGTTACAAGCCAGCAGATAAAAGTAAGTTTTGAGCAGTGTTTCAAAATTTGTGCAGCAGGAGGCTATTCCATAAATAAGGAGCAGCGATAGAGAAGGCATCACCCCTCTGAGCTTCCTCTTACACCAGTACCTGCAGGAGCTGCTGTTCTGCTGACTTGAGGGACCAAAGAGGCAAGCAGGGGTGAAAAAGGGCATAAAGCTACCAGACTGTGTGATAACAAAGCACATGTAACCCAACATAATAAACAAATCATAATTTGCCAACAGAACATGAACGAGTAGGTAGATTTTGCTAAATCCTTACACTTGCTGTCTAGCAATAAATCCCAGTATTTTTTACAGTAACAAAAGTTCAAGTTTATTTATGGAGCACACTTAACGTCATTTCTACATTTTTTGACAAACAGATTACATGTGAGACACACCGAAATATAATTTGTTGTTTGGTGTACGGGTGAACATTTTGTCAAGTCTTCATGTAGACGGTAAAATAATTGTGCACATTTTGTCTTGTTTTAGTCAACTAAGATCCAGTTTTTTTTGTTGTTGTTTTTGTTCACTGTCTCATTATAGTCATAAAAAATAGCTTTGTCAGCGTTGTTTTCATCAGCGTCATACAGTAGTACCCATTCAAAATGTACCGAATTCCTTGATGGGTCCTTGGGTGGTCCCCTACAATTCCTTTTTAAACATCAATATTTGTACTAAAATATTCATTCAGTCACGATTTGTGGAAAAAATGGTATGGGATAGGTCTTTATTCTCAGCCATTCTTTACGGTTTTATTGATGCATTTTGACTCATCATCTGGTTCGCTAATGGTTATGTGTACACAAAATCAAATATCTGGGGGTTCAATAGGTGAAGACGCCTTTTGAAATGCTTGTGCTATCATGTTTATCTGATTGTAATTCAACCAGTTTTGTAGGACTTACATGTCTTTTTTTGTTAGTTTTTTTTTATATATATATCTGTTCACCAGTATTGTTGAAATGTCTTTTAGATAATAATGTGACCAGATGTTTTTTGAGAGTCAATTCATGCTGTCTACATATGACTTTCAAGTAGAGAGAATAGTCTGAGGTCCCAAATAATACTTATTTACCAATGACTTTCTGTCATGCTGTGGCACTGAATATGGACTATGAATGCTGAGGGACAGAGTGTACAGAAATTGTCAATTGCATACAGAATAAATATCTCCAAACTCCCAGTGGTGTTCAGATTGGTTTATGAAACACACAGAGAGGACTTCATTAAATGAGTTTTCCTGCTCAAGCAGCTCTATTCAAACCTTACAACATGAGCTAAAAGGAAAAGCATCACATGCAGTGGATGCAGTTTATTGAAGAGAAGTTTAGGCATATTTAAAAGTAATATTTGCAATGTTCTCCGGCAAACTGGTGGATGTGTCTTGGTTTGGTTGTTGCTGTGAGAACAGTGTTTTCCTGACTGCATTACGGCGGCTTTAGAGTTTGATTGCAGTGGGGTTCTTAGGATTGCCTAACAATAAAAGCTACAAAATTATTATGTAATTAAGTGATCTGTAACTTTCTATTTAATAAAATAACTTCCGGACTGTCATATGCTATTCTGTGAACACAAACCCAACTAGCTGAGTTATGACAACGAAGGAAAGTGTGAATGAAGTTGTAATTATAGTCATTTAACTCAGCATACATACAGTATGGTATAAATAACTTCCATCCAAAGTATGAAAATTTAGTATCAAAATTCAATAAACTCCAAATCCATAACATTTCAGTTAAAAACTCTTATATAAGGATGAAAACTTAAACTAAAGTATATCGTAAATAATGAAGATGATTAAAAACTATTTTGAAAAGTGCCCTGCAAACTGCAATGTTTCCATTTAAAAGATTTGTTTTTAGAATTATAATTTGTGCAATTTAATGGCTGTCTGTTGGTCAGTGACCCTCACCTTATGTAGAAAGATGTTGCAGAACTAAAGGGCTTTTAAGTAAAAGACAATTGTGCCGTAAGTGCCAAAATAATCATAATCACAGATTCTTCCTAACTGCTGGTGTTAGACCTTGTAACAATCAAATAAATTTAAATTTTAAGTTCCTGTTCTCAATTCAGATTGTAACCTTTTTTAGTGTAATAAGTTTTTTATAGGTTCTTATAATGTGGGAACATTGTTGCTTTTGGCTTTAATTCAGTGTATGTGGCCCCTTCAACTCAAAATGAACAATCTGGTTTCATCTGTACAAATCTTGCACCTCTCCTTAGACTGTTGTTTCTTTTGTAAACCATAACTGTTTAACAAAACCTTTTTTCCTTAAACAAGAGGATTGTGGTTCTTTTTTTTTTGTGTGTTTTGTTTTGTTTTGCATTTCATTTTCTGATTCTGACACTGCTTGTTCTGATCCTGGACGACTGCATGAGAAATCTCACCACCAACCTTGGGCTCATCTTTGGCTGACTGTTTTTTATTTGTATTTTGTATTTTATATTTGTATTTGTATTTTATACTTTAGAAAGAGTTAAACAGTAGTTTTAAAACATTCTACATCTTAACTAAGCAGCCTATTGTTGTCTGCATTTTGTATACGCTCCCCTTCTTTAAATAAACATTTTAATGAGTTAACGTTATGAATGTTGTCTGGATTCAACCACCATTGTTAAATTCCTAGACAAGAGTGCACAACACCACACTTGGACAGCATGTGTTGCCGTCATCCTTAAATAAGGCTTTTTTTTTGCATCCTTCTCCGTCTTATTAAGAACCCCACTGATCAAATTATGCACAGTTATTTTTTTTTAAACTCACCCTCTGGAATTAATATTGAAATTACACAAAATCAAGCAGCTTACATGTCATTACCACTGTGTCTTCTTGTTTTCCATTTCATTAATAAACCTAATGGTAAATTATTTGCCATTTTAACATGTTATGTTTGAAACATGACTTATTTTTGATTATTCAGGCTCACACAAATGCCACATTATTTGACCACATTGACTAAATGTGATGGAACAGAGTGCGTTAGGTATTCCATATGACGTCTGAAGCAAACAAACAAAAAGTGTGTTCAACCAGCACAGCACAGAGTGATAATGGCTCCCTGATGTTTGGGGAGAACACAGGGCATTTTATCTGAGACACCATTCATCACACCTAACTCCACAAATGCACAGGGAATAAATAAGCAGCTCTGAACATTTATCTTTGGGGTTCATGGGTGGGAAGAGCTGCATGTATAGCAACTGTCCAAACTGTTGAAAACAGAGGCAACAAAATTATGCATTAGGAAGTATTTAAAAAGCAACAACATAAAAGCGAAACATATTCCATAAAAAGAGGCTACTTGTACTGTAGAGCTGATAAACCCTGTGGAGCTCCATACTCTGCTGTAAATTATTCATTAGAAACAACCTGCAATATGACAGATACATGCCATTCAAAAACATAGAATTAGTCAATAAAGACCAAACTCAATATCTGCAAGAATTTAGAAAAATAATGATGTTTTAATTTGTGTATCCTGTTTTAAAACTAAAATCTCTTTTTTCATTCATTCTTAAACAGACCTCTGATACCTGTACTTCAAGAGGTATTTCTGATATTTTTAAAACAGAAAGTTTGAATGTTAAAGGGTTTATATTGTGCAAAATGAACTTCTTTTAGCTTTAAATAATACAATAATGTTATTCCTTTAAATAAAATCATGTTCTAAGTGATATTTAGTTTAATTCATGCATATCTGAGTAATCCTCATGAATTCTGCTCTTAGAGGAGCAGCCCCACCCTGTCCTAGAAAATAAGTGGTCTTCAATGTTTTTGATACGTATATAGGAAAAATAACCAGCACTCAGCTTTATTGTGACACGCCTATCCAGTAAACAAAAATCACTTACTTCGATCAGCAAGTGATGATATGAGGTAGAGCGTAATCATACTTAAAGCTAAGACCAATTAACTCTTTTAGCAGATAATCTGTACCTACAGGACCCAACTTATACTGCTATGTCTTGGGAACTGGGTTGGTTTCTCCTTGTGGGTCTTTTCCTGTTTGCCTGCTGCTTTCACCTTCATCCACTAGATGACGACCTGAGGCTGCACCTGGAGGGGCGCGCTGGTGGGCTCGCACACCTATTCTCCATTACCTAATCATCCTGGAGCTTGAGAGGAAGCAGCCTGCCAGCACCTCACCTGCCTGAGTGTTTGTAAGTTATGGTATTCTGAGCCTCCCTAGGAGAAACTCTCTGTGATCTTTCCCTGTAGACAGCCCTTAGTAATTGTCTCTAGTTGTCTGCTTTTTCCTCATATGTTTCCTTCCGATTCTGTGGATCCTCCTTGTAAAAACGTAGTCCTTTATCTCCTCATGACACCATGGATCAACACTCACTGGTTCCCCGAGTTCCACCCTTAACTCCTCAGTTTAATCGCAAGCAGTTCTTGGATTCTCCAGCTTGCAGTCAGATTCCTTCCTTCTCGTCCTCCAAGCCTAAGCATACCTGTCCGCCCTCCATCGCAACCTCCACAAAATCAACCTGAACTCACTCATTAAAAAAAACTTCTATCTGGAACCTGGACACCCACAAAGGAACCAAACCACAACCCAAATCCTCCTCCCTTCTGCATGAAGGAAGATCTCAAGAGAACAGTGTGCTGACTTCTCAATGAAAACCCCTTGGGCCAAGAACCAATTCCGATCTCTCAATGTTTGTTCAACCTAATTTATCTGCTGCAATAGCAGCCATTCAAAATGGCCCTTCCCAGTCAAATGACAGCTGAATGACAGCCCACTCCACTCCAACTTCCCACCACTGCAGTGACTCCCTCTTGCATATTTTTGTTTTACTCTGACTCCACCCTTTCCCTCAAACAGGGTCTGACAAGGAGATGACGTTGCTCTTCAGATCTTAATGTCCACAAATCATGATTGAATATTTTAGTACAAATATTTATGCTTAAAAAGGAATTGTAGGAGACCAACCAAGGACCAGCTAAGGGCCCATCAAGGAAAGTGGGGGAAATTTTGAATGGCTACTACTGTATCTGTTCTCCTGTGGTTCTGCATGTGGGTTAGGAAACTGGAAACAATGAAACTATGCACACTATAAACAGCACTAGACTGGTTTAAATCTTATCTATCTGATCGAATTCAGTTTGTTTATGTTAATGATAGATCTTCAACACGCTCAAAGGTTACCTGTGGAGTACCACAGGGATCAGTGCTAGGACCAATTCTCTTTACTTTATACATGCTCCCAATTGGTAGAGTTATTAGACAGCATGGGATTAATTTCCACTGTTATGCTGATGATACCCAGCTATATCTGTCTATAAATCCAGATGAAGCTAACCCATTACATAGATTACAGGCATGTCTTGAAGACATAAAAACCTGGATGACTCTTAACTTTCTGCTTCTGAATGCAGACAAAACAGAAGTTAGTCTTTGGACCAGAGTCTTTGAAAAAGAAGCTGATTAGCCAGTCACTTCATTTGGATGGGATTAAACTGATTTCAGATAATAAAGTAAAAAATCTTGGTGTTATTTTTGATCAGGACCTGTCATTTAAATCCCATATCAAAGAGGTTTCTAGAATTTCCTTCTTTCATCTGAGGAACATTGCAAAAATTAGAAATCTCCTGTCCAGGGGTGATGCTGAGAAACTAGTCCATGCATTTGTTACTTCAAGGCTGGACTATTGTAATTCTTTACTATCAGGAAGTCCACAAACTGTAGTTAAAAGCCTTCAGCTGATCCAAAATGCTGCAGCCAGAGTTCTGATGAAAATTAAAAAGAGAGATCATATCTCTCCTATCCTGGCTTCTCTTCATTGGCTTCCTGTTTAATCAAGAATAGAATTTAAAATCCTCCTTCTCACATATAAAGCCTTAAATGGCCAAGCTCCATCTTATATCAGAGATCTGATTGTTCCTTATGTTCCTAACAGAGCACTTCGCTCTCAATCTGCAGGTTTACTAGTGGTTCCTAGAATTTCTAAAAGTAGAATGGGAGGCAGATCTTTTAGTTATCAGGCTCCTCTCCTGTGGAACCAACTACCAGTTTTAGTCCGTGAGGCAGACACTCTGTCTACTTTTAAGACTAGGCTTAAAACGTTCCTTTTTGATAAAGCTTATAGTTAGGGTGGCTCAGGTTATCCGGAGCTGTCTTTAAAGTTATGCTGCTATAGGCTTAGACTGCTGGAGGACATAGGGACCCCCATTTCATCATTCTGCTTCATTCTCTCTCTGTTCTCCTATTCTGCAGAATCTGTTTGTTCAATCTCTAACCTTCTGCTCTCTCTGCTTTTCCTCAGAGTAGCTTTGCCTCGTCTGTTCCTGTTTGGCTGTGATGTCACCCAGGAAAGAAACATCAGCTGTGCTGCTTCCATCAACACCCTTGTTTGTAGATGTTGGAGATCGGCCTGTTTTCCAGTGTGGTCCTGTTTCTCTGGCCGTGGCTGGGTGGATGTGCTCTCTTCATCCTCTGGCATGGGAGCTGCCTTGGAGCTCGTCTGCCTGGCTGTGTGTTTCCTGGACGGGGCCGCCTTTTACAGCTGCTTTTTGTATCTCTGCTTCTGTCTCCTTGAACCCCAGTCGGCCGCGGCAGATGGCCGCTCACACTGAGCCTGGTTCTGCTGGAGGTTTCTTCCTGTTAAAAGGGAGTTTTTCCTCTCCACTGTCGCTACAAGCATGCTTAGTGTGAGGGATTGTATTTGAGTCAATGAGTCAATGCAATCAACTGGTTTTCCTTAGATAGAAATCTTTGTATCAATTTGACTGTATGATCTGGTTGAACTGTAAAGTGCCTTGAGATGACATGTGTTGTGAATTTGGCTATATAAATAAACTGAATTGAATTGAATTGAATAAACAAAGCCATCAAAATCATCATGACCAAACAATCCATTATTTCCTTATTCGTAGTTGCTTAAATTTTATGATCGGTAGAATTTCAAACCCTGAAATTAACATATAAAGCTACATGGAGATATCAGAGAGCACCAAAAACCATTTTCTTAAAAAGAAAAATGTAAGAAGGGCAGTGAATATCAGTTGGTTCTCTTGGTTACTATAGATGTGTGTTTGCATATTTTTGTGAGGGTTGTGGTGGTGTGGGCTATGGGAGATTATTTATTAAATGAAAAAGTCCATTAAATTGTTAATTTAATGGACTTCTGGAGTAGCACAGACTTTTAAGTAAATTAGGAATTTCGTAGACTGTTGGTATTAAAGTACAACTAATATAATTCCAAAGAGGTTTTTCCCATATACATTTGAAACGTACTGGCACTAACAGCTACACAGGCATGGAGAGAGGAGCCATCCCAGTAATGACAGAGCACGCTTCCTTAGAGTCTAAAAAGGAGGATGAGAGAGGAAGATACGGTGGAAAAGGCCAGCAGCCCTTAGCTGCGTGCTCAGAGATTTTGTCTGGCTGTTCAATACTGACAAATGTTAATTCTAATGGGGGCCGTAGATAAATAATTGAACCAAACATTCTTGATAAAAAAATTAATAACTTCCATATCGTGTGACCCAATGACACTAGATTGGTTCCATATAATAATTTGCGATAAGAACAATGAGCCACACTCCATATTGTCAAATTTTGATGCAATATATATCAATATATATTTTTTTGTTTAAAACTACATTTTTTATTATATCTTTCAGATCATGTTACTGACTGGAGAAAACTGTCAGAAAGCGGTGTTGGTATGGAGGACCCGAATGCAGAGACGAGTTGGCAGAGGTGAATTTCAGTGGTTTAATAAGGATTCACAGGCACTGAGGCAGGAGGTTCACAGGCACTGAGGCAGGAATCAAAAAATCCAACAAAAAGTAACTCACGAACCAGAACCAAGGAGACATCAGGGGAAAACCAAAATCTAGGAACCAGGAAGAGACGAGGAAGGCAGACAGACGATTGACCAGAGGTTAGACGAGAGGTTAGACGAGGATCCAGCAAACAGGAACTGAAGAGGAAGGGCTTTTAAAGGGGACAGAGACAGGGAGAGGGCTAATGAGGAAATTGAAAACAGGTGAGGGCTGAAGAGAGAACAGAGCAAGAGAAAGAGGACACAAGAGGGCAGCAGAGGACAACAAATGGAAAACCTGGAAGACATGAACTAATAAGAAAACAACAACAAAATAATAATCAAATAACTAGGATAAAGAAACATGGTGAAAGGAAAACAAAACACTAGAAATCAAGGAGCAAAAGAAAAACATAACAGAAACAGAAACCTAACAAAAACAAATGTCAAATCCTTACAGTAGACTAGATTGATAATGCACACTGGTTTTAGACACATATCATCTAAGAATCCCATATTCATTCATTCATCCTTTTTACCGTCACTATTTATCCCTCTTGGGTGGGAGGGTTGCTGGTGCTTATCTCAAGCTGTAAATGGGCTAGAGGCAGGGCACACCCTGGACAGGTCGCCAGTCCATTGCAGAGAATCCCATTGGTAGTTAGATTAATAACTAAATTTTAATGTAGGTATTAATGTGTGAATGTATTAGTATTATGCAGAACTGTCATACAACAGGGCAGATGGACCCAGTATTCAGGCGAGACAGACAGTGGGAAGTTTCTAAAGTTTACTAACAAAAACAGACACACAGAGCTGTGGATCTGTGCATACACAGTGGCTGTGGGAGGAGGCAGGGTGCCACCCATTACTGACACTCTGGTTGAGAAACACAGGTAAGTTACCATGATAATCTAACAGAACTTGATTATCGGTGTGAGTCACTTACCTAGTTAAACAGTTCAGTCCATCCTCTCAGAGGAAGGCAGGATCCAACCGATGGACTGCCAATGAGGTTGTGGCGCAGAGCCGGCTAGAGTGTCCCCAATGCAGCGGCCCCAGTGAACAGGCAGGAGTCAGAGCCAGGTCAGCCAAACAGCTCAAAATAGGACGGTTCTGAGATTCAGGAGTCCGCAGCTTGGTCAGGGGTTCTCAGCAGAAAAGGAACAGATATATCCAGGGTTCTAGGAATCCACAGAGCGTGAAGGCAGGTTCAATGGTTCCATGAGTCCAGCAGAGGGCTCAGGCAGACACGCTCAGATGTAAACTGGCAGACTCAGCAGATTAGAGGCAGACTCATAACGTGACACCAGGAAAACTGCAGAAACTTCAAACTAGCTCCCTCCTCTCAGCCAAAAAAGGAACAGGGCATGCTCAGCAGACAGGAGCCAGGACACGATCAGGAAACAATTCGGAAACAACAAGACAAACACTAACTACCCTCCCTAACCACTGGCCTAATGAGAACAAAAAAATAAATAACTATGGAAGTCTGAAACTAAATCGAACTCCAAAACAACAAACATAAAATCAATGATCTAGCCCTGATAGCTGGGCTGAGCAGTATATAAAGCAGAAGGAAAAGGTGAATAAGATGAATGCTAATTGCTGACAGGTGAGGGTTCAGCAGGTGAATGAAGAGAGCAATTAGGCCAGCTATGAGATCAGCAAACATGACACAGAACCATAATTCCAGTGGGTACTGGTTGGAAATGGACACTTCACTCACGCTCTCCGTGTTTCACGAATTGTGTGAAAAGCATGTGACTACTATAGCCACTAGGTGGCAGTCTGAGTCCATTTTGGCATCCCATGAGTCAGGATTAGATAGCTCCAGACTGGTGAGGTGGACAATGGACTGTGTAGGAAATTGAAATTGAGTTCCAGTTCGGGCAGTCTCATAGGTTTGGTGCAACCTCTGTCTCATTTGCAGGACTTTTGAAGTTCTAGCGTTTTTGAATAAAGTTCCACCTTGTGTGAGGAGTTAATTGAAAAAAAGATAAGTTGGCTGTTTCAGGCTGTTTCTTTCATTTATGCAATTAAAAAGTGTACCTGAATGTTTGGTAAGGTTTGAATTTTTTTTGTTGTTTTTTTTATTACTTTTTTGTTATTTTGTTACCACTGTCTAGAAGGGTTACATTTCAGGTGCTTTTCAGGTGAAACAGAGAGTTGTTGAGGGGGGGACGTGTGTAACAGACTGTTCTGTGTTTGAATGAAAAAGAAGGTGTGTCCTTCCCAGTTGCTGGAGAGCAAGAGTTTGCAGGCTTTTAGGGCAGGGGGAGCACGTGAGTTTTTATTGTGTGTTGTAAAAGAAGAAGAATAAAGAGAACCGGAGGCGGGGTAACAGCTGAACGGTCTGGCCCATCTCCTGTCCCGTTTGATGCTTACCAGCTCCATTCTTACGAACCCAGAAAGATTGGTTACATTATTAAAGACTACTTCAAGGACTCATTTATTCCCTTCTTTGTTTATTCTTTCATGTATGCTGTTTATTTCAGTACTTTAAGGTGTTCATATAGTTTATTAAACACAATATTATTGTGATAGGGATTATTAGGTTTAATAAAAGTGCACCATATTTTAATTGTGGTTGTCTGTAGTTATTTTATAACAGGGACTGATTGTCTTAAGGAAGTGAGTCAACTTTTTTCGAGTTAACGGCTTAAATAGACACACAACTTTTTTCCTTGTGTTTTATAATTAATAACTTTGCTTGAATAATGAACCAAGTTACTGAAATTTACAGAGGATAAAGATAACCTGGATTTTTACCACCAGTCCAGCTACAAAGCTGTTTTGTTTTACAATTTGTTTTCGCTTAGTTTGTCAGTAAATAAAGCCCTTTTTTTTTATTTCCGGTGAAAAGTAAGTACCATGCTGTACTGTATGTAGGGATGGAAAAGGAAGTACGCTACTGTGGCTAAGCCCGGTAGCACTTCCCATCAAAGTGGAATGAAGAAAACTCCAAAATCCAATGTGAAAAACTCTCCCCAATCTTGGGGTTCCTGGGGTGATAAGGCTAAGACAGTGTTGGGAATTCAGCATGTAAAAATGCTGGTGTTAACTATAACAGGACCTAAAGCCGCCTAGGAATACAGGTGTGGCTGTGTACTTGATGGATGCATGAGTAAATGTCCTAATTAATACTGATATTAGTGATAGCAATGATATTCTTAGTCTCTACAGTTTAATAAGTAGCAGTAGTTAAAATTAAGGTGAATTTTCATTTTTCTTTTTCTGATAGGATTTTCGGTGGAGGACTGAGTAGGACTTAAATCCAATGTCGATCAATTTATTTGATTAAAATCAGTCGGTCTATGACATTTATTTCTCTCTCTACGTCTCTGGATGGCATGTAACATCATTATTACTATCTGACATAATACCAAATTCAAATTAATTCAGTTTATTTACAACACAGGTGTTCTCAAGACACTTTACAGTTCACCAGATCATAAAGTCAAATAGATCCTTTAGTTTTCCTCCTGGAAAAAACAAAAAACAAAAACATCAGCCAACAAGTTAGCATATTTTCGATAGGCTAATCATATCACAGTTAACCATCAATTGATCGCATCACAGTTCAACCTCATACTTACCCTGCACAGTCTGATTTCACAGACCTCTTTCCTCCTGGAACTCCTTGTTTGTACTATTCTTTATTTATTTGGCAAACCTGTTAAAACCTTTAGCTGAGTCTCCTGCATTGTCTTTGCATGAGTGTCAAATGGGCACCCAATATAGCAGTACCCTTCAAACTCACTGCAGCAGTCTGCTCAGGAACAGTGGGCCAAAATACCTGATGATAGGTCCAGAAGTCTCATAGACATCTACAGGAATCATTTGATTGCAGCGATTGCCTTGAAAGGTTGTCCCATAAAATATTGAGTTAAATGTACCAATCAGTACTGTGAGGAGTGGTGGCCTAGTGTTTGTGGCATGGACTTTGGAATCCTCAGGTTGTAAGTTCGAAACCCACTCCCACTCTGGCTGCCTGAGCAAAGACCCTTTAACCCCACACTGCTCCCCAAGGGGATGGGTTAAATGCGGAGAGTGAATTTTGTTTTGCTGTATTTATGAAAGTGTAATGACAATAAAAAAAAAGGTGGATTGTTAACCCAGGCTTGTTGCATGTATAGACATCTTAAGTTCCAAAAACTAATTTCAGGGAGATGAATTAGAATAGAATTTCTATTGAACCTAATTGAAAAGAAATCTCACTTCATGCAGTTCTCTTAATATATTTGAATCCCTGCCCTGTTTTTTATTTCATGCTTTTCGGTGCCCCCATGAGAACATGCTGCCCCTCTCCTGGCCCCCTGGTAAATTTGGTCTAGATCGGCCACTATTCCTCACCTTCACTAGACGTGGATATACTTTAGTATATTCAGTTGTGAAATTAGTCCTATGTTTTCGTTTTTCACTCCAGGATTCAACCTCAGCCGTTTCACAGAATGCACATCTTTGAGTGGTAACTAGGTGACAGCCAGAGAGTAACGTGAAACTTATCGGACTGATCCAATCAGCTCTCTGACAACCAGTTGCCTGGAATGCTGGTTGAACAGAGCATTGCTTTGGACAAATTCGGCCACAGGTTTCACAAGTTACCTCCTCCCCACATCCCGCGCTCTCTTGTTGTCTGGGCATACAAAGTAGTTCTTATTCGCACATGATCCATGAATTATTGCCTGCTCACTCTCACTCGCATTAAAAAACACCTCACAGAGTGTAAAATCCTGGATAATTTATTCGAGTCGCGGGCAACTATCTATGTCAGGGAGACTCCCAGAACTTCCGGGAGACTTGGGATGTCTGCATGTGTTGACTGTATGTTTTAAGTTTATTCTGTCAAATAATTAAAGCATGGTTGGAAAGCATGTGTTAACATATAAAATGTTATAAGTTTGAGCTTTTCTTTGGTTTAAACTCAGATCATTAAAAAAACTAATTGTCAAAAAGCAATAAACCATTACCCCATTAAGTTGGTCTCTGAAATGGAAAATTATTTTCCATTTTTTGCTTTGTGCATATATTTCAAGTCTGTTGATCCGCAGGTTAAGCCCAGAAGGAATAGGAAGTAATTTCTCTCTGAAAATATTCCATATATATAAAGAAAAAATCCAGGTCATAATGCAGACCTTTAGTACCTGTGTAAAGATTCCAGATATGATTTTCTCCTCTTGTTTAAGCAATATCTCAGACTTTCCTGTGCTTGATAGCACTAAAAAAAAAATGGCCCAAACTTACCGGCAGACCTGTACTTGGCATTTATTGAAAAATAAAATTCTATTGATATTTAGAATTAAATATAGTGCTGTGTATTTTAAAGGGGCCCTAGTCTGTGCTTTTTTAACTTTTGGGATCACAGGGCATAGTTTTTGCTTTAGTTAATGATTTGATCAGATTACCTTATTATTTCGCAATTAATTCAATAATCAATTAATCCTGATTAATCGTTTCAGCCATACCTTGACCAAAACCCCAGAACACTCCCTGGGCACTGGGGCAGACCTGGGGGATGGGTTAAAAGCACAGGACAAACTGCAGAGGAATTAAATTTTAATGTCAAATAACAATGATTTTTAACTATCTGTTTAAGGTCGCTTTTAAGAATAGTAACTTTTTAATACAAACTCTGCCCAGGCAGACCTATAAGAAACATAGACCCTTTCAAGAAGTACATGCACTTTTGTGCCCTTGTGATCAGTGAGGTGGTGTTTACATTCCAGGTGAGGGTGTCTGTGATGTGCACCCCCAGCTATTCGATGTTGTTGACCATCTCTACAGCTGAGCTGTTGATGAGCAGTGGAGTGTGGTTTGGCCAGCTCTTCCTGAAGTCCAAGATGATCTCCTTCATCTTCTCCACATTCAGGATCAGGCTGTTATCTTTGCACCAGTCCATCAGCTGCTCCACCTCCTATCTGTAGTTCTGGTCGTTGTCATCGCGGATGAGACCCACCACCGTGGTATTGTCTGCAAACTTCACGATGTGATTGATGGTGAACCTGGGGACGCAGTCATGTGTCATCAAGGTGAAGAGCAGGGGGCTCAGGACGCAGCCCTGAAGGGAGCCTGTGCTTAGGATGATGACATCAGAGGTGTTCTGTTCGACCCGGACCAACTGAGGTCTGTTGGTGAGGAAGTCTAGCAGGCAATTGCAGAGCCTGATCCACGTTCAGGATCAGGCTGTTATCTTTGCACCAGTCCACCAGCTGCTCCACTTCCTATCTGTAGTTCTGGTCATTGTCATCGCGGATGAGACCCACCACCGTGGTATTGTCTGCAAACTTCACGATGTGATTGATGGTGAACCTGGGGACGCAGTCATGTGTCATCAAGGTGAAGAGCAGGGGGCTCAGGACGCAGCCCTGAAGGGAGCCTGTGCTTAGGATGATGACATCAGAGGTGTTCTGTTCGACCCGGACTAACTGAGGTCTGTTGGTGAGGAAGTCTAGCAGGCAATTGCAGAGGGGTGTATTGAATCCCATCTGTTCCACTTTGACCTTTAGATGCCGTAGGATGATGGTGTTAAAAGCTGAACTGAAGTCCAGGAACAGCATCCGCACATGGGTGTTCTTCTCCTCCAGGTGTGCCAGGCTCAGGTGGAGGGCAGCAGAGATGGTGTCCTCAGTGGGGCAGTTCTGTCAGTAGGTGAACTTGAACGTGTCGAATGTTGGCGGCAGACTGGAGACGATGTGTTCTTTAACCAGCCTTTCGAAGCACTTCATCATGAATGGAGTCAGTGCGACAGGCCGGTAATCATTAAGTGAGGTGACCTGAGGCTTGTTTGGGACTGGAATAATGGTGGCAGACTTGAAGCATGCTGGCACTATGGATTTGTCCAGCGAGGTGTTAAAGATGTCTGTGAGGACACCAGTCAGCTGATCTGCACACTTTAAGCATTCTTTTATCATGCCCTTTTGCCTTCCTTGGATTGACTTTCCTCAGGGTTTTCCTCACTTCAGCTACGTCCAGGTTTAGTGTCTCCTCCCACTGGTGTGGAACGGCTTTCCGTGCTGGAGTGCTGTTTAGTGCCTCAGACCTTCCAAAGAAGTTGTTCAGTTCATTTAGGAAGTCAGTGTTTGCTGCATCTACCGGGGGGAGGGTCTGTTGTAGTCCATGATCATCTGAATGCCTTTCCACATCTTCCTGGTGTTGCTGTCATTGTGGAAAAGATCCTTAATTTTCTGGCTGTGGCTCTGCATCACTGATCTTATGGCACGGTTTAAGCTGGCATGCGTTGTTCTTAGTGCCTCTTTATCACCAGACTTAAAAGCTAAGTTGTGTGCTTTTAGCGATTTCTGAACCTCTCCATTTATCCAGGGTAGTTGGATGGCCCAACTACCTCAATGCATTTGTTGATGTAGGCTGACACAGTCATGGCATACTCATCAATATTAAATAAGTTGTCATATGTTGCTTCAGCCTTGAAGATGTTCCAGTCAGAGCATTCAAAACAGTCTTCGAGTGTCTCCATGGCGCCCTCAGACCACACTTTGAACTCTTTAACTGTCAGTTTAGCCCTGGTCAGCTGGGGCTTATATGCAGGGATAAGCATGACCGAGAGATAATCTGTTGAACCGAGGTGTGGGTGGGGAGCTGCTCTGAATGCATATTTGATGTTAGAGTAAGCCAGGTCTAAAATGTTTTCACCTCAAAGTCCACATGTTGGTAAAAATGAGGGAGAACAGTCTTCAAGTTAGCCTGGTTAAAATCCCCAGCAATGATGAAAACACCCTCTGCGTGTGTAGATTGGAGCTCAGAGATAACCTGGTATAGAGTCTTCATGGCTTTTTTTGTATTAGTGCTGGGGGGGGCACATAAACAGCAGTAATGCTAACCACACTGATCTCTCTGGGCAGATAGAACAGTCTGCAGTTTACAGTCAGAAACTCTATGTCTGGAGAGCAGGAGCTGGTGACCGATCTAGGATTTATACCCCAGCTGTTGTTGATGTAAACACAGAGCCCACCACCCCGAGTCTTACCGCTTAGTTCTTTGTTTCTATCGGCACGGTATAGCGTTAGCCCCTCCAGGTTAATAGGATTGTCCGGTATTGCTTTGAGATTGCCATGACTCTGGCAACTCTGGCAATCATAGATGCAGGTTTGATGTCTAGTTTGTATCGTTTTAAGTGGCATATTCTGTGAAATTGTCAAGAGGAGCTGTTCTTGGCCGCTGCTTTGGAGCACTGTCATGGTAACCCAAAAAAAAAAAAAATCTCCCATAACACCCCTTCTACCAGATGCTCTCACATCTCTCTCAAAATGCTGTTATTTGTGGGGATATTCTTAAAAGGGCTAAAAAAAATAAAATTCTATGTATTGTCTTGTCTCATTAGTTCACTGTATTGTTATACATGCTTGTAAAGTATAATTTTAAGCAATTTAAGCTACTTAGTGATGAGTAATTTGAATCTGATGATAGGACAAGATAAACACATGGATGACCCAGAATTTGCTTTGACTTAATAATTCAATAACGAAGGCTTTTGTGATGTTGACCCTCATCAGCTTCAGTAATCCATCCTAACTCTATAATATTTGCTGCTCAGTGCATAAAATGCTCTTCCTCTGCTGTCCTTCGTGATCTTTTGGTGTTTGGTTGTCATCTTTTAATTGACTAGTTATTCCCATAGTCTTATTCTACTTTTGCCATTTGACTTTTATTGCATCAATTTTCTTATACTTTCAGTTATTGCTAGGTATTGTTATATGCTTTCTAGTTATTTGAATTTTACTTTTTTTCTCAAAGTACCTGTGTTGGTTTTCTTAATTAGTTTATGTCCTTGTAGTTCTGTTTGTTTCTGAACATGTTTTTGCTTCCTAATCAACCACAACTTTCTACCTGCTCTTTTTTCCTGTTTCCACCAGCAGTATGCTATATTTAGCCCTGTCAGTTATATTCATCACCTCACAAGTTTGTCATGACTGCTTTTATCCAGGCCAACCAATTACTGTTAGTTTCCTTCTGCTTATCGATTAAAACGAATGACAGCAAAAGCCAAAATGTTATCTGGCAGGCCAAAATGAAAAATGGCATATGCTACTTTATATATAGAGTGTGAAGTGTACAGAAACATCTGTGCAGAGCATGGGCTTGAAACCCCAAGGTCAAAGTGGAAAACACCTCCAAAGATGGTAGAAAATGACTGAGCCGCAATCCTGTGGGACTTCCAGATACAGACGGAGCGAACGGTAATGGCAAACCAACCGTACATTGTGGTGGTGGACAAAAAGCAGAAGGCCATTGTTGTTAACATAGCATTAGCAAGTGACTGCAACATCAGAAAAAAGTAACATTAGAAACTAGTGAGCTGGGAGAAAACCTGGAAGATCAAGGCATCAGTAGTACCCGTGGTGATTGAGGCACTTGGGGCAGTGACCCCCAAACTGGAGGATTGGTTACAGCAGATCCCTGGAAATACATCAGACATTTCGGTCCAGATGAGTGCAGATCTAGGAACAGCAAGGATACTGCGCAGAAACCTAAAGCTTCTAGGTCTCTGGTAGAGGACCCGAGCTTGGAGGAAAAAAGGGGGGAGGACCGGTAAGGAAGAGTTATTCATATATATATATATATATATATATATATGGAGAGAGAGAGAGATGAAGCTTAGTGCTAGATTGCTGGCCACTATACATTTAAAAAATGAAAACGGTAAGATGAAACTGTTCTTTATTACATTTGAACCAAATGTAGCACATTCCTTTTAATGTATGCTTTGGTTTAGCATTTTGTCTAATATAAAGTTGTGGCTCATTGCTTTCAGAAGCCAGCGAGCGTGTCTGTGTCTTCAGTATGTACATGCATCGTATGCCACAGGGTATAATGTTTCAGACGTATCACGTTGTGCTTCGAGGTCTCACTCTATAATTCATAACCCCTCACCTCGCAGAACTGACTCAGCAGGTGTATTACTGCGATGCATATAAAACCCCGTCTACAGCAAATAAACACAGGCAAATGAACTGGATCTTTCACTGTTTTCATCTTATTTGTCTCACGCTGTTCCCTTGGCGCACCATTATTAAACAGCCTTTTTCCGCCTTTGAGGGTGTCTGAAACGCCTGCATACCTTTAGAGGAAAACAGAGAAATGGAAATGCAGTGTTTGTGCTGATATTTGTGGAAATTGGATGAGGAACCACTTTTAAAGCAAAATTGAATTACTTCAGAAATTCATACTTTTTATTAAACAAACAGGACAACTCTAAATGTTTTAGTAAAAATACAGACCTGTAAATCCCTTTTATGGAATCTTACGGCTCCCACATAGAGTTCGATTTTATGAAAGCTATAAAAATACTTACTTCTTTAGTTAACATGGTAGTTAAAACTGCAAATTGTTAATTTGGGCATTTGTTCTCTTTCACATCTGTTGAAAGTATTGTTGCTCAGCAAAGACAGTTTGTGAATTCATATTTTATTGTCTTTACTCTTGCATTTACTCTTATTATGTTAACATTAAAAGCCACACAATTGTCTTTGTTTTTCGTGGGATTTTATGTGTCAGACTAACAGAAGTATATGCACAGTTCTCATTTATATGAGCTAATATGTAACAGAGGTACAAAACGGCATTTATCAGAGAAACATTAAAATGCTATCTCACCTTATCTCTGTTCTGCTCCTTCTGCTCTGGAGGATCAACAAGAAAGCACTGTTCAGGTGAGATAATTATTTAACTTATATTCCTTTACTACACAAATCTGGACATTGTGATATATTGGCAGGTTATTTACACATAGTAATTACATATCATGTTTGCAGTTTGCTGTAAACCATAAAGGGGAAACATGGTTTAAGCAAGTATAGAGAAAAATGTGGTTTGGCCAGCTAATGGTGCAACTGCGATTTTTTGGCCTGGAGTGATCAATTTACATGCAATACCTGCAAAAGACACTTTAGTATTTACAGTGAAGCTAGATTGTTGGCATACCTGTGAAGGACACAATGCAAGATTGAGGGAGCTGAAAATTCGAACTTATGTTTTTTTTGATAACCATTAAATATGGCCGGGACAGGATGAGCAAGCACATTGAAGATGGAGAAACTAATGTTATTAACGAAATAATGAATCCACTTAAGAGGTTTCAAGGTTGCTTAAAAAAAGCTAAATTAATAGAGTTCTAGAAGGACTGTTAATCTTTTCATCATTCATCATCCTACCTTAGATCTGCCATGTTTTAGTGCTCTGCCAGTGTTTTTGCTCCCATCTGAGCTCCAGAATGCTGTCTCACTTTACCTGTTTTCCAAGTGATTTATCCACAATGTGGGAGAGTTTCTGGGTCCTAAATGAAAGCATTGAGAAAAGCAGCCATAGCTCCTGGACTACATACTGGAAGCATGTCTGAGGATCTGATGAACTCCAGTGATGGGAGTAACGGCGTTGAAAGTAACAGTGTTAATAATGCAGTTACCTTTTTTAGTAACGAGTAATCTAACTTATTACTTTGACTGTAACTATGATGCAGTTACCATTGCCGACACCCCGTTACTGCAAGTTACTCAGGTCGCACAATTAACCTTTTTTCATGATAGGACTCGTGCGCGCCTTGTCATGAGAGAGGGGAGGATGAGATTGGCTTATGTAGAGTGAGATTAGCATGGATGGATAGATAGATAGATAGATAGATAGATAGATAGATAGATAGATAGATTTATAGACAGACAGACAGACAGACAGACAGACAGACAGATAGATAGAATGTTGCAGTATCTATAACAACCTAAACACACAGGATTTTTAGAAATAGACATCCCCAGTATTAATTTCATACACTCACTAGAAAATTATAATTAGAACAACAAACACGCTAGAGTTACACAAAACATCTTGAATATTCTGGCACAGGTAGCTGGAAAACACACAGCATATATAGGAACTGAAAACAGGTGGATCAGATAAGCATTAATGAGAAACCGGGCAGAATAAAACAGGTGAGTGGAATGAGCAATCAGGCCAGCCACCAGTGCCAGGATCATGACAGAATATACCTGGACTGGGTCCTTTGAAGGCTGTGAAAATCCTGATGTTCTGAAGAGTTCAGCTATAGATTCAAACAGTTCCAGCCTTATCCGGTGTTCTGTCAGACCAGAATACCCATAGTCAATACGCATGCGCAAGACTTCAGATTAGCATTTATCCCTTTAGTTTTGTATGAAAAATACACTTTAAGAGAAACAATTTAAAGTCAGAGCTCCATTCGCTTCAAAAAACACCAAAAAGTAAGTAATTAAATCATTTTTTTTTTAATACATGACTTACAGGATACCTGCGCATTGAGGTAGTTTAAAGTGTATTTTTTGTACAAAACTAAAGGGATAAACTAAAGGGATAAATGGGGATAAATTAAAGGGATAAACTGGTATTGACTATGGGTATGATGGTCTGACCTGCTTTGCTCATCTGAACACCGGCTGTCACCTCTCCTCACTTAGCATACTGTATGTGGTAATGTGGCCTCTTTTTTTTCTTTTGAAGTTGATTTCATGTTTCTTTTCTGATTTGGCTTTGCTTCTTATATTTTGAAGTTATTTACTTTTCTTGTTAGATTTAGCTTGGGTTGCAGTGTTGGATGTTTTTCTGATTTTGTTTTAGTGTTCTCCATCAGCTAAGCAGCTTGCATTGAAAAGGTAGCTGTGCAGTTGAAGGGGATTGAAGCCGTATAGTGTAGGAGCACCACAGCGGCGGACGGAAGGACTAAAGAACTAGTTGCCATGGAGACTCCTCCTACTGTTCACCGTCAAGGAACAGACAGGTATTGGAGTGCAAGTGGTTGGATCGCCACTGTGATTCGCCCGTGGCTGTGGAGGGTCGGGCAGCTGGCGACAGAAAGGACTGCGTGCTGGAAAAGACAGTGCCCCCCCGGGGCAGGCTAAGAGTTCATCCTTTTTAGACAGACTCATCCAATCACTCTGCTACTTCTTACAGCCCTGGATTTTCTCTTTTTAGATTTAAATTATTAAAATCTACTTACTTGCTCGTTCTTTTAAAACTTTGCTCACAGTCACTGCAGTTTGTTTGGTTTTCCATAAATATACCTCTCGGGTGCCACACATGCACTTAGCCGAACTTGATGCCGAACTGTCTTGTGTGCTAGTAACATTCTTAAAGAGCTTCAGCAGCAATATCATTGTCGTAGATTTCAGATTTTGTAGTCCCCACACTCCGGAGATATTATATTCTGTGCTTAAATGTCAGCTTAACCCATTTGCTACAAAAGCAACACTACCAGTGAATTATCTGACTGACAAAACATTTAAATCAACTAGTTTCATTAATTTAAGACATTATTTTGGGAGCTAGGAGAACACTTTGTGGCATGGTGTGGGAAAAATCATCTGATCCTGAATATCAACAAAACAAGGGAGATGAGTGTAGATTTAAGAAGAAACAGGAAGAAGTTAAATCCTGTTAGCACCATTGTAGAAAAAATGGTGGTTATGGAGTTTTTTACATACCTTGGTGTTCACCTAGACAACAAACTAGACTAGAAACGCAACAGTGAAGCCGTCTAAAAGAAAGGACAGAGCAGACCTTAGTAAGTCTGTTGTGGAGAGTTTGATCTCTTCCTCTATCCTCAGCTGGGGTGACAGCATCGGAGCAAATGACTTAAAAAGTTCAACAAGCCAATTAAGGTTAGGTCTGTTCTCTGAACTCCTCTGGAACCTCTGGAGATTATTTCACAAAGAATTCTTCACAAAGCGAAGAAGATCATGGACAGCAGTGAGCATCCTCTTCAGAAGATTTTCAAACAACAAAGTGTCTTCAGTAAGAGGCTTCTGCATATCCAATTCAAGACAGACTAGTACAAAGATCCTTCCTGCCTAACGCTATAAACATTTACTCATTCAAACTCATAAAAAAAACTTTGGACTTATTACAACATTTAATTTCCATTTGTGATCACAAAAGCATTGTTGAATTGAATGCTGTCTCAGAAAAAAACCCATAATCTTCCTGAATGGAACCATTTAATAATGTATTGTGTTTTATTCATTCTCTCTGTGGTTAATAACAGGCGTAGCATTAAGGATTTGAAATGAGAATATGTTTTTTGACTTCTATTGTCATGTAAGAAGGGTTCAGAGCCTGAATTCTTCAATGTATGATTAAAAAACAATGATTTAAAAAGCTAAAAAGATCATGCATTAATAAACCAAGATCCTTTGATGATTTGAAGTGTTTTCACAGACAATGGAGAACACTCAGAATAGTATCACAGAAATAGAAAAACAACAAACTGGAAATTCTACTTCTAAGAAAACCTTGGCTTCTGAAAATAGGCTGTTTTTGTTTCTGGGCTACAGCTTTGGATCACAGACCAACCTTGATAAATAGCGGAAGCATTAAATTTTGATCTTTAGAGCTGTGTTACGCAATGCCAGAAGTGTGCTCACCTTCAGTGAAAGGAAACCCTTTGATGTGCTGCCAATTTATACTTCGAATGAAAGCTAAATCTCTTTATTTCAGTTTTGGTTAGGATGTGAGGCTGTGCAAAATAATTGCATAATATCAGTGATGTTCACAGCATTGATCATCAGTACTCAAGGCAACATAAATACTTTGAGACTAAAATCAAGAATTTCTCTAAGTATTTATTCATTGCTCTCTTTCACAAACTCCAAATGATCAGATGTCTGGTTGACTACTGGGTGATAAAAAAAAAAAACACTTAATTCAAAAAGTTCAAATGACAGTTATTTTCAGTTTTGCAATTTAACACTTTTTATTTTTATTAGACATGCAAAAAAAAAAGATGCTCTTAATCATTGTTTTTAAGGCTTTTAGATTAAAGTATTTTTTGGGTGGGAGTGGGTCCTATCGAGTAAAGTTTGTTCCAATCTTGCTGCATGAGAGAAACATTTTTTAAAGAAAGTGCAATTAAGAAATTAAACTTTGAAGAAACTTATTGTTAAAATAGGTTTTGACAGTAAATAAGTAGCATTTTTTCTGATTTTGTTTGTATGAAATTAATTATTTGAAAATTTTAATTTATTTTTTTTTATATGCATTTGCATCCCAAATTGTGCTTTAAAAAAAAACAAAAAAAACTATAGTGTCAAACCAACCACAGAAACAGAAAAAAACGGTTTAGAGAACAGGGCTGGTCTCTATATATCCACTCTTGGTTATCAGATTGAGGTTTGGGACAGAAGCACAAACCTTCAGAATCAAAATGGTAAATTAAAGGCTTTAATAAGAAAATAATACATTTACAGAAAACAGGAACTAGGAGAGGAAGGCAACACAAGAACCCAGAAACAAAAATAACATCATATCATAAAACAATATCTTGTCAGAAGGCTCAGAACATACAGTAGAAGCCATTCAAAATGGCCCTTCCTAGCCAAATGCCAGCCGAATAGCAACCAACTTCCAAACAACTCTCAGCGAAATCCCCTCCAACTCACAGCCACTGGAGTGACCCCCCTCTTCCATATTTTTCACTCTGACTCCACCCTTTCACTGAATTACGGGGCCTGACCAGGAGATGGCGCTTTTTTCAGATCTTAATGTCCACAAATCATGAAACCCTGGCAAAGTTCAGCCTGTGCCCAGAAGAAGGAGTGTTTTCCAGTGGATCAGAACTCTTTTGCTTTTTACTGAGCCTGCACCAGAGATCCAGGAGAGAAGAGGAGGAGCATCCTTTAGCAGCCACAGCTGTCAACTCGGGGGGTAAGGTTGCTTGAGGACTCAAATGCAGAGATGAGTTAGGCAGTGGTGAGTTCTTGTAGGTTTAATGAAAAACTGAGGCAAACCTCCAAAGGAACAAAAATACTGGGAAGCAAAAAACAAGCAAACATCATTTTTATACATTTATATTCTTCTCAAATTACATTTTACAGCTCACATTCTCCTCACTTCTGGAGAAGGGCATTCCTCTGGAGTGAAGAGCAAAGACATTTATAGCAATCTGTTGGACATTAGCAGCAACATTTTCATTGGTCAAAAGGGATGGTTTTGATTGGGCTTGAAGTGAAGAGACTGTGATCTGTAACGCACAATCTAAAAGAGATAAATAAAAAAATTATATTTAAAAATGTAAAACATGCGACAAAAACATTGAAGAAAAATAAATCAGAAAAAAATTAAAAGTAAATAACTAAGCTGCTCGAAGAACCTTTTTCGAGTTTTTATTTCTGAATTGAACTGTTTTCAAATAATTGCCATCTTTGCTTGTAAAAATAGTGAAACAAAATTCTGTAAAAAAACAACAACAACAAAAAAACATGATCTAGGACTTCGTGGTTGTGACAGCCAAACTCATTTTGATTGGATCGATGTCAGGTACACAGAGCTACTCTGTTACTGTGTTTAGCACAACACCTTTCTATCAACAAACACTTTGTTATATCCATCTGAACAGCACATTTGCAAATTGAATCTAAATAATTGAAAAGCTTTTGAATTAAATTGACATGTTTTATTTCTCTCCCCATTGCTGGTAGAAAATGGAACTAGATCCAAATCAATCCATTGATTAGGTAATAAAATATTTTGAGACAACTGCAGATTGAAGATGGGTGGGGAAAAAGAAAAAAACTGGGGGGGAAAAGGACCTAGGTAGAAAGGTCATCCCAAAGCAGGGCCTCAGGGTTAGTTTAAAGATACTTCATCTTTCAAATACACTTCAGTGGCTACATTTCCTTTCCCAGTAACAGTGAGGGATTAGTGAGCATGAAAAAATAAAGAGCCCTTTTTCTGTTGAGTTTCAATTATGAACACAGATTGCGAAACTCAAAGTAGAACAGTGCAGGAGGGAAAAGTCTTGGACAAAATCAGGCTGGTTCCAACAAGCCAATTTATTGTTTCCTCCTGGAGGGGGAAATCAAGTGGGATTGTGTTGTGCCTGTGACAGTGGGAGGGGAGAGACAGTGTGTGTTTGGGTGGGCTTGTCATTAAGGCGCTCAGTGATGTCGCATGCATCAGAAGCTCCCAAAGCTCTGAGATTTCAGGGGCTCCTTACAGCTATGGATTGAGTTTGTGTGTGTGGAGTGCAGACTACATTCAGTCACTTTAATTACCTATTCTCTGGTATTTTAGTTATAAAATACTGATAAACTGTCTTTAAACAGGTCAATTTCAAAATCGCCCGGGATTTTGGTCGAGTACAGTGCAACCCCACCAACTCCCCTCCCCCTGTTGAGGCTGCAGCGGCCAAAGATAACCGACGCGCATCGTGTCCCATACATACACACTTCATCATTCTTCACCTTCACTAGACGTGGACATACTTTAGTATATTCTGCTGCATAATTAGTCTTATAGTTTTGTTTTTTATTGGAGGATTCAACCTATTTCACAAGATGCACAACTTTGAGTGGTAACTAGGTGACTGTAAGAGAGTAAACTGAAACTTATAGGCTTATTTTTCTGTCTAATCCAAACAGTCACCTTGGACACTCGTTGAACAGAGCATTCCTTTGGACAGACGCATAGGTTTCACAAGCAACCTCCTCCCCACACTCCGCTTTCTCTTGTTGTCTGCACAATCAAAGTAGTTCTAATCCACACACGATGCACAAATTAATGTATTGCTTGCACATTCTCAGTCGCATAAAAAAAAATACCACCTCGCATATTCTAAAACTCGGGATCATTTATCTGACTCGTGGGCATCCGTGAACAACTATCTATATCATTGAGACTCCTGGAACTTCCGGGAGACTTGTAATGTCTGTTACCGGCCCTCAGCCCCCCTCCTCCAGCTGAGGATGGGCGGCTCATGGCTATCTGCTGAGGTCAGGTCCAGTCAGCGGCCCAGCAGTTGACAGTTCATATGCCCCCCCTCCCTTGGGCCAGTGAATCAGTTAGCTGGTCTGTATGTCAATTTTGTGACAAAAGTACAGGCCAGCACCAAATACGGCACCATTCCAGAACTGATGTCAACTCGGTGCTTCGTTTGAATTCGTTTTATGGTGGAAGTTTAGAATTGTGAGATTTACAGAGAAAGGAGGTGTATATGGGGTTTGAACTTCTCTGCACTTCCATTTCACCCACTGAACTATTGTTATTCATGAGTCCAGTGTTAATTTCGTCAGCTTTTTTAAATTTAGTCTTAGTCTTAGTCACAATGACAAAAATCTATTTTAGTCTTAGTCATATTTAGTCATTGCCTTCCCGATTTAGTTTTAGTCTTAGTCTAAATGACTAAAATCAATTTTAGTCTTAGTCCAGTTTTAGTCTACACTGTAAATAATAGAACTTCTCCACACACTGCTTTTTTAAACATATATATCACACTGTACAGAATAAAACTTCACCACACACTGCTTCTCTTTTTCTCTATTTTATTTATATAACACTGTGCAGAATAGAACTTCACTCACTGATTCTTTTTAACATATATCAAACTGTAAACATTAAACCTTTTGTCAGCTTGTTTCATCATATCCATAAAGTCTTCTTCCTCAATGGTCCCTGCAGTGAGGCCAGAACGCCCAATCCACTTTGCGATTGAGTTCTCCAGGGCTTTCTGCTCTTTGGCGTCAGGGTGCATCTGTGCAACAGACTTTCCTTCCTACCCCAACCTCTGATTTGGCTGTGGTGTCACTGTGTCAGGTATCTAGTTGGGAGGAAGAAATTTAAACAATTAATATCCAGTTTATCAGTAGAACATCTTTCTTCTATGCCAGAGAGACAGACAGACACAGGCACAGTAAGGCACACACACATACAGCCAGATGCATGCACCCATGCACGCACTAACACACCCGTTCCCGCTACTACAGGCCCACCCGTTCCTTACGGTCTTCCATATGTCAGCTGTTGGCTCCTCAGATGTCGCTTGATTTTTGCTGTGTTCTTCCCTGCCAATGTCCATTCGTCAATGGATCGTAAATTTCATCTGTCGTAGTCTCGTTGACGAAAATAATATTTTGTTTTCGTCATATTTTTATTTTCTGGAATCTATTTTTTTTATCGTCTTGTCATAGTCACGGGAAAAAGGGGCGTTGACGAAAAATTTTCGTCATCGTCATGGTTGACGAAATTAACACTGCATCAGTGACGATGTAAACTCAGTTATGCTTTCTATGACCACTTTAAATTCACATTTTATCATTGGTAGGAGAAACAAAAGCTTGTTAGAACCCCTTTGTGATACTATTTTTTTCCTCACATGAGGGTCACACAAGAATTTGACTTGTGTGTTAATGCACATTTATATAGATGTAGCCTTAGCAACATTAAGAGTGGTACCTTTACCTTTGTTTCTCAGTCTTTTACAAGATCGGTAAAAAGTTAAACAAGCAGCAAAATTTAGCAACTGACTACAGGTGAGTCCCTGGTTGTTTGAAGTGTATGAAGTAGATTTAGTTCCATTACTGTAGAAAACACATTTTGTTAATGGAGATTTAAAGGAAATGTCTGGTTATATTAAGTTTAAGCCTCTGAAAGTACTTTATATATGAAATTATTACATGATAAGTTTTTAAATTAAGAGTAATTTCATTTGAATGTGCTTTACTGGAGGCATCCATGTTTCTCAAAGAACACTACTGCCACCTACTGGTTTGTGACGTTACGGTGCAGTATAGGCTGTTGATCAAGTCCCAGTGTTTCTGTTTTGTTGATCTTTGGTTTGTCATGATGGGATTTTGGTTACTAACCCACATGCAGAACACTCACGGAGTCAGAGGAAAAGTTTAACTGTTTATTAAAGAAAGAACACAAGGTTATATGACTGATGCTGGAAACAGATCCGGGACTGGTCACACAGGGTTCTCTGCAGAGAGGGACAGTTGGATTAGCCAGGAAGCTAATGATCCTTTATCTAAGATGAAGTGCAGGTCTGTACCTGTTCTGTGGTTCAGGCTGAGCGGCAGAGGGAGGGAACCAGAAGGGTCCGGAGACTGAGGGCGGCAGAGGGCTAGGCAGCAGCAGGGCTTGACTTCAGACTAGATGGTATTCAGATCTTGAGTTTCTCCAAACTCTCTTCTTGAGAGCCGGCAGGCAAGTTCAGACAGTTTGATCTTCAGGTGTGCTTCAGAGAGTAAGCAGGCAGGTTCAGACAGTTAAATCTTCAGATGTGTTTCTGAAAGCAGGCAGGCAGGATTCTGTTGAGAAGCTCTTCCTGAGCTCCAGGTTTCAGTCAGGTTCTTCCTAGGAAGCAGAGAGGACAAAGACTGATTAAGTTCAGATTCAGGCTTTCAGAGGAGTCAGAGAATCAGACAAGTTGGTTGGCTCAGGTCTAGCTGTTGCCATAACTGGCAAACACTCTGGCAAAGGAGTGTAGTCCTGCTGCTGCTTATATGCTGGTCTCCTGATGAGTAGACGAGAAACAGCTGGTGAAGTCAGTTCCAGCTTCAGGAGACCCAGAACGCCCTCTGGAGGAGAAAGGCAGACAGAACCCAGAAACTGACAGAAAAACAAATCCCCAGGAAGGGATCCTTGGCGCCCTCTGGTGGGCAAGCCTCCGGATCCCAACATGTTTTATTTTCCATTTTGTGTTATATTTAAGCAGTCTTAATTTACTCTCTGTTGCCCCCTTGTGCCTGTCTCCTTTCCCCTAGCTGCTTTCAGGTGTCTTTCATCCACACCTGCTCCACATCAACTGATTAGCCCAATCTTTGTTCTGTCTCCCATATATACTCTCCCTGTGCTGTTCTTCAGTGCTGGTTCCTTGTTGTTACTTGGCTTCCCATGTGTGTTTTCTTCTGACATCTCTTGGATTTTTGTGTTTGATTCTTGGATTTTTCTTCTATTGGCCTTTGACTCCAAACCTACAAGAACTCATCTCTTCCTGCTTTATCTGTGCATTTGGGTCATCAACCGACCTCCACCCTCAAGTTGACACCGTGTCTTTTTCAGCTCCTGCGATTTATTCACCATTTCCTAGCTTTTACTGGTCCTTTAATTCTGCTGCTCAGGTCTCAGTTAGCAGGGCCTCCATCTCCATACTGGCAAAGTCTAATTTGTCTTTAATGCCATTTCTGTAAATGAACACACTCTGACAAGCACTAAAAGTCATAGCCTTATATGGCAGTAATGGGTAAGCAATTATACAAATATATATTTGTTAGAAACATGTGTACACTTACATACAGGTGGACTCCCTCATGTTTACGAGCATCATTACAGTCAATTATTGAAGTAAAGAATGTTTGTGAATCTGATGCAGTTTTTTGAATCCTTTTGGGAACATATTAGTGTCAGTTGCAGATGAAAGTCAAGAGCTGGTAGGATCAGGAATGAGTGTGTGTTTGTGTTTCGTTAATATAGTGGGAGGCCAGTGGCAGACATTAATCAATAGGAAATTAATAGAGGAGTATTGTGTGGCAGATGTGCACACCATCCATCACTGTGACTTCTCTTTCTCCAGCAAGCAGCCTTATCTTCCCTGCAGAGACGGAGGAGACTGAAAACCTTCAAAGAAAAATGTAGGAATGCATAACGATGTGTGTGTGCAGTGTCTGTGTGCAGTGTGCTTGCAGCGACAAGCAGAAAATGACAAGCAGGTAGATGGAGTTAATTCCTGGGAGGGTCTGAATTGATGCTGACTGCAGGAAATGAAATGCGTGTGGAACTTATATGCTGGTGAAGTGTTGGCTCCCGGCCGTAGACCAGCACTCCATGTGCACATCCCGCACACAACCTCATTGCACAGACTGGTAACATTTAACCAGAGACACACACACAGACACACAACAAAACTTCATAGACCTCACACATAAAGACATCTTCCGACTTGTTCTCCATCTCACTGAGGGCACAGTGAGATGAAACGTCCTGCTAGAAAAGCTTTCATCCCTGATACCTGTGTGTTTATGATCGTGTGTCCTTGTGTAGAGTCTATTAAAAACCCAGAGAGGTCCTCTCTGGCAGACTGTTAGCAGAGTTGGATGGCTGACCTTCTCAGCAGCACCACAGAAAGTTTATGACCTCTGGGGAATCCCTTTCTTTTCAGTTCCGCCTTAATGATATGGGTCAGCTCCTTGCAGGGTGTCAGGTAGAACTCATCTCACACCTGAGCTGCAAATAAAAATGCCTTTGTTTCCCTATTTTTATGTTTTCTGTTAACCAAATTTTAAATTTAAACCCCCCTCGTTTGGCTGTTTTCCAAAAATAACATACTCTTTGTAAGAAGACATTTACTTTACTTTACTTTGAAGATGTTTCTAAAGTTTCTCCAGTACTTTGGATATTTCAGAGTGAGGTTATAACCAGTGATACAGTGTTTTAGATAATGGTATTTCCTCAGATTGAGAACATTAAGAAAGCTGCAACATATTGTGTTAGATGCAGAACTGGAAATGTTTATTTGCTACTCTACATAAACTAGGTTTTGGCAATTTCTTTTGAAATTGGTTAAAAAGCTTATACAGCTTACAAACAGCCTGTGTCAGGACAAGTACTAAACATCTTCCAGCTTTTGTCTCCAGAGGGAGACTAGGCAGGGATGCCCGCTCTCCCCCTCACTTTTTGCCATTTTTATTGAGCCTCTAACAGCAACAATCAGACAAACTAATGCTGTTAAAGGTATAAAATGGATGAAAGTAGAGCATAACATTTGTCTTTACGCAGATGATGTGTTACTTTATCTCCAGCACTCAAACACTTCCCTTTCTCAAGTAATTAGATAACTAAAATCTTTCACAAAAGTCTCAGATGACTCCATAAATTGGTCTAAATCTATAGTACTACCAATTAATTTCTCTCTACAGAATCCCCTAGCTTTACAACTGCAATCAGGAAATATCAAATATTTGGGAAACACTGTGTGATCCAAATCAACTTATCTACATCCTGCTTTTAAAAAAGATAGAAGAGGACCAAGAAAATGGAAATCGCTTCCGATCTCCCTTATGGGTAGGGTAGCCTCAATTAAAATGATGGTCTTTTCTAGAATTAGCTACTTATTTTCAATGATCCCCAATAAACCATTATCCGACTGGTTTAGATCTCTAGATTCTTCCATCCCTAAATTTCTTTGGAAAGATACACCCTTGTATCAGCTTAAAGACACTACTGAAAAATGAAGAGAGAGGGGGACTAGATTGACCTAACTACCAAAACTATTACTTAGCAAATATACTTCAATACATCTCTAAATGAAAAAAAAAAAAACGTATTTCTTAGATGAACCCTGGATAGACATAGAAAAGAAAATACGCAGTAATATCATAATTTCAGATTTGCCGTCTATTAGCTCTAATATGAAGCGGCACACATGTTTTGAAATAATTAACATCAGTCTTCCCTAAGAGCATGGTGGGAGTTTTCTAAAATGACTAAGTCATCACTTGTCCAGTGAAGCCGTACCGCCCCTCTGGAATAATCCTGACTTTCAACAAAATAATAATATGATTAACTTTCCATACTGGAAGAATAAAGGTATTACATATCTGGATCATTTATTTGAAGGAACGGAGTTTATCACATTTGCTAGATTAATTATGCAATATGGCATTAACAGAAATAAATTCTTACAGCATAAGTGGGAATTCTGACAATGCTTATGCATTCCCACTTATTGTTTTTCACTTTAAATTTTTCTGACTCTAACTAGTCCCGCAGTTTTCAACCGATTTCAACAATTTTTGTATCAAAACGTTCAGCTTGTTCAGGAGAATTGTGCTATGTCTTTTGGTAAAGATATATTTTGTAGTTTTCACGATATTCAGCTTTTTCTGCGTTTTTTTGGTCCCATTAAAATGCATGTACAATTCTTAGATTTCAGCAAAATTCAGCTAAAACTTTATCCTCTTCGACCTTTAACTACTTCAGCATACTTTCAGCTAGAAACACCATTCAACTTTTAAATGTTTCGGTATCTTTCTGCTATTACTGTTTAACACAACTTTTTGCTAACTTTTACAGTAAAGTTTAAAGTTTTACAGTAAAGTTTAAAGCTTCAGTGAAGCTTTAAACTTTAAATGAAAATTTAAAGATTTTCAAATTTATAATGGAAGTCTATGAACGGAATTCTTCAACTGCTAGAGTGCGTGCTCTAGCGTTTGAGCTGTTCTGGTTTTTCCGAACAAATTCTTCTCACTCCCTCATTTTTCACTCAATTGAAATTAATTATACATCAAAATGTAGGGATTTTTATCAGGATTCAGGAAATGTAACCCTCATTTTGTGGCATTTACAGTTTTCCGACAGTTTGGCCCAGACCACGAAGAAGTCCACACTTCCCCAATAGAAATCCAATGAGAGACTTTCCAAAGATCACAGACAAAATCAAAAGCGATACATATTTTCGTATCGCTCCCATTTCTGAACTATTTGATGTACTAACATGAAACTTGGTATAGAACATCTTCAGAACCTTCTAGCACTCACATTGAAGGAATTTCTTCAATTTCAGTAATGGTTTAGCTGTTTAGCTGACTTGTTCGTGCATAGGAAAACGCTGATTCTGAGAAAAATCCTCAAACTCAGAAAATGCTCATTTTTGACATCCACGGTATAAGAATTTTTTGAATACCTTTTACGGTTTTGGCTCACCACTCGTTTGTTCGGAGGGGAAGTTTTGCTTTTGACAGCTCAGCTCTACCATGGTACTCCATGTTATTTAATGAGACCAGCAGGTGTGACAAACCTTTTTATTTCTCCTTCCCATTAAGGTTGTGAATGAGCCATGAAAGTTATCCCAATCTGAGACAAAGGATAGCTGTCTTTTAGACTGAAAGAATTTTTTAGATACCATTTACGGTTTGTCTTCAGCACTCGTTTGTTCGGAGCTGATTTTCCCATTAAAAAAAGCCTGAGAACAAAGGAACGAAAGTGAAGCGCACATCTCTCTGTCACTGAGAGGCTCGTTAAGCGTCATCAAGGTAACCGAGCTTCAAAGGGATTTTACCTCTGCCACTTTATACAGCACATTTTAATCTAATGGAGGGAGACAACACTGATTTAACATTTGGAAATGGATACTATATGACTACTGGCCATGACCCTTCCCTTCACACGCAACCCTGATAGACTTTCAAAATAAGACTCCGGGAACCCTACAAAATAAAAGCCCCTACATTAAACTCATATTTTTTTTCCCAGCATATGGCTCAACATTATGACCCAAACTCAACCACGTTTTTTAAAATTAGACTCTAGGGGGGTTTTCAAAACACACCCCACAGCAAATTTCAAAATAAAAGCCTCCCATTGCCACTTCATCTACTACCCTAATAACAGTGGAAAAGAGTGATTTAACGATTGGAAAGTCATCAAGTACCACTAGTGGGTCTGACCCTTTTCTCAACACACAACCCTGCTAGACTTTCAAAATAAGACTCCGGGGACTATACAAAATAAAAGCCTCTATATTATACTCATGTATTAATTGATGCAAATGGCTCAGCATTATGACCCAAACTCCACCAGCTGGTTTCTATTAGACTCTAGGGACCTTTTCAAAACACACCCCAGGACAAATTTCACAATAAAAGTCTCTGATTTATGCTCTAATACAGCATGTATTCACCCAATAACATGGTTCACCAGTGATTTCACATTTAGAAACGGATTCTATTTAATTGTTGGGCATGACCCTTCCCTTGACACACATCAATGGTAGACTTTCAAAATAAGACTATAGGGACTCTACAAAATAAAAGCTTCTTCCTTATGCACACTCATTCATTGTGCTGTATGGTTCGTGGCTATGACCCGAACTCAACCAATTTCTTCAAATTACACTACCAAGGCCTGTTGACAACACAAATTTCTTAATGAAGCTCTAACATTTCCACTGTAATAAGCATCTACTAAATTTGTAATCAGATGCTGTACTCCTGTAAACTTCCAGGTATTCAGATACTTTTGGACTTTTTCTTCTGGTTAATAAACTTTAACTGTTTTGCTTTTTAGATGAGTGTGTTTCTGCCATTATTCTGCCAAATGATTCTGCCCTACCATATCTTCAGCTGACTGTACTGTTTTATGCTGTTTGAAGTTTCTGATTACTTCCTATCACATTTTCATATGTTCTTCAGGTATTGTCTGCTTCTTTTTCTTTATGCAGTTTCTTTGGGTAATTTTTCTTTTTACATCCAGCAGAAAAAAGCATTCCCATTTTGCTGTTTCTCCGAAACAGCTTTTTCTAGTTAGAAACTAATTTAGGCATATTAATGGAGGTTTACAAATTCCAACTACTATATTACAGTTCCTAGTGTTAACCCCCCCCCCCAATTTACGACTAATACAATACAGAATCCTCTACAGAGTACACTATACAGGTCAAAGATTATACAAGATGGGTTTTGCATAATCAAAGTCCACAGTTCTGCATGGTACTTCCGGGCTGGCAAGCCAGGGTTTTTTTTTTCAGGAAAACCAGGAGGTATGGTGGAAGGACAGGATGCCTCGTGGGCCCTGCCGCTTGTCCCTGGCCCCCGGGCTATGGTGGTGCGACTGGTGGGGGGGATTGAACTGGGGCTTATTACATGGGCCTCACCTCGGTTGTTTACCCCCACCCACTGTCACATTTAGGGTTTTAGGCTGTTGATTGAGGGGTGTGTGCTGGCACTGCCTGGCCTTCAGATGGGGGGCAGACTGTGCCGGACACCCCCTTTGGTGTTCCAAGTTTGAATTACTCCTGAGAACAACATGCAACAACACAACATGTCTGGGTGGCCTGTACGGGACATGTTGGCCCTGTCCCCGTGGGGGTTTTACTGGGGGTCGTCTGGTCTGTGTGCAGGGTTGAGGGCCGGCCACAAAGCAGGAACTAGATGGGTTAGTGCCCTCACCCCATCCAGTTTTCAGGTTCACCTAATGGGTCATCCTGCAATCCCTTGATTCGTCACTGGCGCTGCCGGGTCCTTGGTCCTGGCATTATTGGATGTGAGTGTTATGTGTGAATGTGCGTTATGGCACAAGGGTAAGGAGGCGTGATTGAGACAATGTTTTATTGCCAGGTTTGGGTCTGAACTGCTCTTTCTCCTAATAACATCTCAAGTCTCCACTAAGTGCGGCTCCCATTTCCCCTGTCCAGCCCCTCCTCCACTGGTGGTGCTTAGTGTTTGGGGGTGGATGCCCGGAAGGGTAGTGGCTTATTTCTGGCGGCTGCTCCACGGGGCCTGGCAAGAAAAAAATATATATTTAAAAGTATACTTTATATAAGAGAGACTCAATGTTTGAATCAAACATAAAAGAAAAGAAATAGGTCTTGAGTAAAGAAGTTGAAGTCTCAACAGTCTCAGTGGTTTACTTGAAAAGTAAACCGTTCCAATGTTTAGAGCAGTACACAACTCATTACATCTGAATTTTAACCTGGATTATTGGAACATCTAAGAAATTTGGGTTACTACAGTATTCTAACTTGAGTGCAGATGTTACGAAGATCACAGAGATAGAATCAGGCCAAACCGTTTACTATTTTAAAAGCAAAGCAAGCAAAATAAATCTTCAAATAAGTCCTATCGCAAACAGGAAGCAGATCATAGCTATCTAGAACCAGAGATATCAGCTTTTGTTTTAAAGTATCTGTTAAAATATGAAATGCCAAATTTTGGACAATTTGTAAGCCAGGAAAAGATGAATTACCTTATCAAACATTCTAGACAATACAATAATCCAATCAGGAAGTATTAACAGCATGAATCAATGTTTCTTTGGTGGAAAACAACTGGATTTATGATTGTGTTTATCCTTTTGTTTAGTTTTAAAGCACTATCTAAAATGAAACCCAGATTTATGACAGCAGAATGACTAGAGCCAAGGGACCCAGACTGTCAAGGTTTAAATATTTCTCTGTCATTATCTTTGCGCTGATGCCTGGCTCATTTCATTCTCCTGTCTAGCTCCATCCATTTTGTAGTGACCGTTCATCTGATCCATCTGCTCCTGCTTCTATTTAACCTGCCAGTTTCCAGTTATCATGGCTGATTAATCTCGAGCCAGTGGTGAGAGCTTTTCAGCGTTACCTTGGTGTTTTTGATTACCTGTTCTGCCTCTCCGCCACTCCCCGTCTGATCTGTTTTTACCTGCCTGCTTTCAGTCATCAGGCAAGATTATTCTCTAGACAGTGATGAGAATGATTCAGCATTACCTTAGAGTTTCTGATTACCTGAACCAGACCTGTTCTGCCTCTCGACCACTGGGCCCCCCTGTTCCTATCTGACCTGTTTGCCTGAACTGTCTATGGACTTCTGCTGGATTTTGCCTGTTTGAACTTGGAACTGTTTTATGTCATCAACCTGGATTTCTCTTTGGAACCTTTCATAACCTAGTTCCGAATTCTGAGCACCTCCTCGACACCACCTTTGGCAGCAGCCTCTGGATCATCCTGTCCTCCTTTTTCTGCCCAGATCTGGTCTCCTGCTTGTTTTTCATCCTCTGGGGCTTCGGCATCTCTACGTGGCTCCTGCTGCATATTTTTGGCAGCCCACCGACTGGATCCTTCCTCGTTCTCTGGTCAAGGATTGAACTACTAAGCCAGGTTAGTGACTCAAGTTTATGATCTTCATCTGCCAGCTTTACGTGGTCACTAACCCGTGTTTCCTTTCTGCAGATGTTGCCACCCTAGACACCCTAGCGGCTGCTACTGTAGATCAAATTTTTTTTTTAACAAACATTTGAATTTTCTGTCTGTCTGCCTTAGACACTGGATTCTCTGTTCTGAGCCATGACAATCCCAATTGCATCTAATCCAAATTGCATCAGATTTCATTCATAAAAAAGGAAGAAAAAAATTTAACCAGATTTTAAAATCAATTGGACAGTTTAAGGGTGGTTAGGAGAATTTGATAATTATATCAAGGATCCACATTAGTGAGAGGGAGTGGCAGCCTAGTGGTTAGGGCATAGAGCTTGGAATCCTGAGGTTCTGAGTTAGAACCCCACTCCCACAGACTGCCACTCTGGCTCCCTGAGCAATACCCTTAACCCCACACTGCTCCCCGGGCACCGCACAATGGCAGCCCACTCTTCCACAAGGGGATGGGTTATGTGCAGAGAATTCATTTTGTTGCTCTGTACTTGTGACAGTGGAATGACAATAAAGTTGAATTCTATTCTATTCATTAGCTGTTGCCACAGGAAAGGTCCAGATTAAAAACATACAATACAAAAGCACTGTCCCAAAATATTACATTTCCAAAAAA
This sequence comes from Cyprinodon diabolis, assembly GCA_030533445.1. Taxonomy (NCBI): domain Eukaryota; kingdom Metazoa; phylum Chordata; class Actinopteri; order Cyprinodontiformes; family Cyprinodontidae; genus Cyprinodon; species Cyprinodon diabolis. The sequence goes on from CM060082.1 coordinate 5,803,147, forward strand.
ATGTCATTTCTTGACACAACATTTTAGCAATGATCAGAGAATGGACAAAATAACTATTAAAATAAAACAGCCAATAAAAAGAAGATAAAATAAAACATCCAATGAAATAACATTTCTGGGCTCTAATGACCTCAGAAATTAGGACCCGATATCCAGACAGACAGACCTGGATGATTTTCAACAGGATTTATTTTAAAACAGAAGAATTACAGTGAGTGGCTGGGCGTCAGTGGAACGAATACTCTGTAGAGATAGGAAACACAGGTCAGTGACAAGAATGTCGGGCTGATCGGGAATTGGAGCAAAAGTCACTGACCTAATTCAAAGTTCAGTCCATTTTTTTGCATCCATGGCTTCTTCCAGAACCCTGAGTGAAGATGAGCTGACTCCAGCCAATGCTGAGGGAGCAACAGTTTCCATGAGGGGAATCAAAGCTGAGATCAGTGAAACAGTCCAGGATCTGTAAACCAGCATAATCCAGGAAAAACAGTAAAAAAAAAATCAAAAACAGACAGAGCAGACAAGGGCAAGGCAAAAACTCAAATAGCCAAATAGAAAATATGTCAGGATCAGAATAAGAGGCAAGACTCATTTTATCGCTAGTGTTACTCCCATAACAGCTCGAATAATCTGGCACTGATGGAAGGCAGGCAAACAACATAAAAAGAAACCAGGTGGAAACAATCGGCATCAATCAGCCGCTGGGCCAATGGGACAGGTCAGCAGCAGCAAATGAAAAAGCCAACCATCAGGGTGAAGACCATGACAAGAGCATCAAATGAAGTCTCAGAATCTCTTTTAAAGATAATTTGCTATGTGTGCAGCAGATGTTTTGAGTTAGATTATTCCAAAGACGTAATGATCTATATATAAAAGATCTCTTTAAGCAGGCATCCCCAAAGTCGGTTCTCGAGGGCTGCTTTCCTGCAGGTTTTAGAGTTTCTTTGCTTTACCACAGCTGATTTTGATGATAGCAGTTCAGCAAAAACCTGTTAATCAACTATCAATGCAAATCAGCTGTGCTGGAACAGTAAAACCTCTAAAACCTGCAGGACAGCAGCCCTTGAGGACCGACTTTGGGGATGCCTGCTTTAAAGCAGGCATCCCTCTAGTGATGTGATCATGAACAGAATAACCAAAAACAACTTGTGAATTTATAAAAGCTGGAACGTTACTACTCATGACTCACTTCAACAGTATAATAGTATTAAAAAGCAGCTTATTCTCAACCGTAAGCCCGAAAAGGCAGCCATGCATCTAGTTGACGTTAGATCGAATGAAACAGCCTGGTACCAACCTTGCTCCCTTGTTCTGAGCAACCTGGAGCTTTTTAAGTTCACCTCTGGAAGATGTCCACGCTGGAGTGCAATAGTATAGATGACATAAGACTAGCATCTGAACTATTTGGCATAATAGGGGACCATTTTCAAAATAATATTAATCTGTTGAGACCAATCCAAAGAACAGTCTACTATCACACCACACTAAAAAACAATCTAGAAATAAGTAAAAAATGTCTGAAATTAAGTTAATTTTTCCTTAATTTGAAATCATAATTTGATAATATTAAAATAATATGATCTGCCAATGGAATAAGATTGTTTACTCTTAAAGTAAGATAATTTGATAATATGCTCTTGGAAAAAGTCAAATCAACTATTTTTTTACTTATTTTAAATGTAAATTATCTTGTTCCACTGGCAAAGTGCCTCACTTACCTCCTCAATTCAAGAAAAAATTCACTTATTTTAAGAAAACAATACTTATTTAGATTTAAGTTTCTTTGCAATGCAAGGAGTTTGACAGTGTCAACTTGTTGAACTGTCAAGACACAAAAATGTAAATCAAGCTCTGGGCTTGTGGATAGCTTGTCCCTTGTCTATTCTGTTTACTTTGTTCCATGTTTTCTAGTTTTAGTTGTTTAATTCTTATTTTGTTGTGTGTTCTGGTTATTTTCAGTTTCCAGGTTTTTATTTGTTGCCCTCTGCTGCCCTCTTGTGTCCCCTTTTTCCCTTGCTCTCTTCCTGTTCTACTCACACCTGCTCCCAATCTGCTCTTTAGTCCTCTCTTTGTTTCAGTCTCCCATAAATACACTCTCTGTTAAGTTCCTCAGTGCTGGTTCCTCGTCAAACTTCCTCCAATTCCCTCTCTGAGTCTTCCTCATCGTGATTGTTTTCCCCCTGATGTCTCCATGGTATCTGGTTAGTTTGACTTTGTTTTAATGTCTTGATTTTGGGATTTTCCCTGCCGTGCCTCTATGTTCAGTTGTTTGTTTATTCATCACTAAATCATCAAGAAACTCCCCTCTGCCTCCCTGCCTCTGCATTTGGGTCCACCAACCTCAACCATATCATGACATCTTTAATATCAGGAAGTCCACAGACTGTAGTTAAAAGCCTTCAGCTAATCCAAAATGCTGCAGCCAGAGTTCTGACAAAAATTAAAAGAGATCATATTGCTCCTATCCTGGCTTCTCTTTATTGGCTTCCTGTTCAATAGAGAATATAATTTAAAATCCTCCTTCTCACATATAAAGCCTTAAATGGCCAAGATCCATCTTATATCAGAGATCTGATTGTTCCTAACAGAGCAATTCATTCTCAGTCGGCAGGTTTACTAGTGGTTCCTAGAATTTCTAAAAGAAGAATGAGTGGCAGATCTTTAAGTTATCAGGCTCCTCTCCTGTGGACCCAACTACCAGTTTTAGTCAGTGAGGCAGACACCCTGTCTACTTTTAAGGGTAGGCTTAAAACTTTCCTTTTTGATAAACCATAGAGTTAGTGTGGCTCAGGATATCCTGAGCTATCTCTGTAGTTCTGCCGCTATAGTCTTAGACTGCTGGAGGACATAGGTACCCCCTTTTCAGCATTCTATCTCTATTCTCCCACTCTGCAGAATCTGTTACGTCAATCTCTAATGTTATGGTCTTTTCTCATAGTAGCTTTGCCTCATCGGTTCCTGTTTGGCTGTGACTCCATCCTGGAGATAAATATCAAATGTGCTGCTGCCATCAACACCTTTGTTTATAGATGTTTGAGAAAGGCCTGTTTTTCAGTGTAGTCCTGTTTCTCTTACTGTGACTGACTAGATGTGCTCTCCTCATCTTCTGACATGGGAGCAGACTCAGAGTTTGTCTGCCTGGCTGTGTGTTTCCTGGACGGGGCCGACTTTTACAGTTGCCTTTTCTATCTCTGTTTCTGTCTCCTTGAACCCCAGTTGGCCTCGGCAGATGGCCGTTCACACTGAGCCTGGTTCTGCTAGAGGTTTCTTCCTGTTAAAAGTATTTCCTCTCCACTGTCCCTACAAGAATGCTTAGTGTGACAGATTGCCTTCCAGTCAATAAGTCGATGCAGTTAACTGTTTTTTCTTAGATAAAAGACTGAATCAGTTTGACTGCATGATCTGATGAACTGTAAACTGCCTTGCGATTACATATGTTGTAAATTGGTGCTACATAAACTGAATTGAAAATAGTAATTATTAAAATGATTAGCAATATCACCTGGCTTTGTGAGAACAAATCCATTTGATTCAACACAGGGTGTGCACACTGTTAACTTCCAGTTTCATTAAATAAGTTCCATATTTCTCTACTATTGTGCCTCGAATGATATAGCCTTTCTTTAAAGTAGGTCTTTTTTTTTTTTTTTCCTTATTTAATTTTGACTTGATGACGTAGCTGGATCTCTCTCTGCCATTAGCGTCCTAACACTAAGGTCAAGCAAAGGGAAAGGGAGCATATTTGTTTTCAACATCTATAAACATTGACATGAATAAATCCAGTGCCACTTCAGGGCTATGCTCACTACAAACCATGTCCCAGTTTACATTAGTGACTTCACTTATAAATAAACCTTCAATAAATTGCTTATAGGACCTTGTTAAAATCATTTTAACCTTAGGTTTGGGAATCTTTGTTTTTCTAGTAACAGCGATTATATATTGGTCACTAAAAGCTACAGGCACAGAAATTGCTTTGGAGCACTGCAGAGCAGCATTTGTGTGGATGTGGTCATTGCATTTTCCACAGATAATCCCATCATTCTAATGTTTATTCTTGAGGGGACTTCAACAATTTGGGATAGACAACTCGTTCTAAATATAGATAGTAACTTTTTTTCTGTTGGGAAAACCAACCAGTGAACATTTGCATCACCCAGCAAAACCTCTCTATATTTATCTGATGTCTTATCAAACAGTTCACACAAACCAGTCATATACATAGCATCTGCAATAGGGGGCCTGTAGAAGCAACAAACTAAAAGTGGTTTTAATTAAGGCACCTGTATTTGTACACAGCATGCTTCAATGTCTTCCCTCATCAAAATGAAACATATTTTGGAAGGTGAATTATCGTGTACATATAGACCCACTCCACCCCCAAATCTATTTCTGTCTTTATTAAAAACACAAAAAAACATCTATGGTTATGCTTGAGTCAGAGAAGGAATCATCAAGATAGGTCTCAGAAACAACAATGATAATGCAATTATCAACATGACTACCTTATGAAAGTTCAAGTTATGCAAGACATATTCTCACTGGGCACAATCAAAAACAACAACATAACTATAAAAGCAGCATGACATCAAACCACGGACTCATACAATTTCTTCTAATTTCTCTAAGCTCCTGAGGACTAGAAGTCGTGCATGCTCAGGAGCACCATTAAGTCTTACATAGATCTTACAATCTGAGGACCATTTTGCCTGTATTGTTCCCTCTTTGCACAGGCAATGGGCTCCCTTTTTTCATTGTCAGCATTGCTCTTGGTCAAATGTTCATTAATATTAATTTTATTAATATAAAGATTGTAACCTTTTAGCTTCTTGGCTTGTTGAAAAGACTGATTTTATATTTTCTGTTTACAAATCGCATGATTATGTTAGGTGGCTTGCTTTTGTCCATTTGAGGAAAAGGGTTACAAGCTTCCTTGTTCTCCTTTCTTATATTAATAACATTTCCATATAGGAAATTCTCCACGTGTTGCTCCACTGGGTCCGAATCCTGGTCCGTTGGCAAAGAACCCTGGACTCACTGCAGTCCCTCACTGCAGTAGCAAATAAAGAGAGTCTTGTTGAAAGTCCTGTTATAATGTCACTATTTCATGTATATTGTTCTAACTTTCTCAGATAATCTGCGTTCTAGTTGTACAATCTTAGGATCTTTCTCCTCGTTCAGCTTTTTCAGTTCCTTAATGTCTCATCAAACCCATCAGAGAATCTTGCTTACTTGCCATAGTTTTCATTTGGTGTGCCATGAACTCTACTGATTTCCTTAGCTCCTCATTTGCTCGTTTTAACTCCTCCATGTATCTTTTGGTTGACATGGTTGGCAGTCACAGCAACCAGGGCAGATTACACCTGGTGGTGGATGCTTCTGCCTGGCCTGGTGTTGAAAGCTGCTACCTGGCCTGGTGTTGCAAGCTGTTTCCTGGCCTTGTGGTGGAGGCTCCTGCCTGGTAAAACATTGCACTGCACAGCTTTTGCAGTGCAGTGCAATGTTTGATTTGATTTTGTTGAAAAGGGAAGAAATGTTTGCCAAGTCCTCAGTATATAATGTACAGTATCACAATATCAACCCTGTTTCTTTACATAGACTGAGGTTGAAAGAAGGAACCTAAAATATGACATTTGGGAGTTTCTTAGGGTTGTCTTATTGTTTTTCTATCCATTTGTTGTTTTTACTTTTCTATTTTTGTTCTATAGTTTAGTTTTCTTAGGTCTGATAATTTTTTTTAATTAACCATATTCACTCCACTATAGTTTACCACTACCACACAATTTATAGGTTCTTACAGGGTGCACTAGCAATTCTTTCCCCTTTTAGCACCTGCTCTTTCATTCCTCTGGTGTGAGGAGTAAATATGATTTTCTATTGGTCTGCTGGACATAAACAACATGTTTATTGGTCAAAAGCGAGCGTTTGATAGAGGTCTAATTTCTAATTTGCAATTTCTTTTATAATTTCTATGTACAAAAGGTATTCTTTGAAACAATAATGGAACAAAATCCACTCCATATCTAGCACCACATCTTGCTTATTTGCAAAGTACTAAACATTTTGCAAATAAAACTATGTTTGATAGTAATATTAGTTTATTTTATAACATTGTAAATCCAGGTATTTAGAGGACAGCAAGATCACAGCAGCTCATTAAAATATACACTGCCTGGCCAAACAAAATGTCGCCAACAAAAAAAAAGATCACTCACTCTAATACTTTGTTGGACCGCCTTTAGCTTTGATTACGGCACGCATTCGCTGTGGCATTGTTTCGATAAGCTTCTGCAATGTCAAAAGATTTATTTCCATCCAGTGTTGCATTAATTTTTCACCAAGATCTTGCATTGATGATAGTAGAGTCTGACCGCTGCGCATAGCACATCCAAAGACTCAATGGGGTTGAGGTCTGGACTCTGTGGTGGCCAATCCATGTGTGAAAATGATGTGTCATGCTCCCTGAACCAGTCTTTCGCAATTTGAGCCCGATGAACCCTGGCATTGTCATCTTGGAATATGCCTGTGCCATCAGGGAAGAAAAAGTCCATTGATGGAATAACCTGGTCATTCAGTATATTCAGGTAGTCAGTTGACCTGATTATTTGAGCACATACTGTTGCAGAACCTAGACCTGACCAACTGCAGCAACCCCAGATCATAACACCGCCCCCACAGGCTTGTACAGTAGGCACTAGGCATGGTGGGTGCATCACTTCACCTGCCTCTCTTCTTACCCTGATTCGCCCATCACTCTGGAATAGGGTAAATCTGGACTCATCAGACCACATGACCTTCTTCCATTGCTCCACAGTCCAATCTTTATGCTCCCTAGCAAACTGAAGCCTTTTTTTCCGGTTAGCCTCACTGATCAGTGTTTTTTTTACGGCCACTGCATGAAAAGTAGGATTTTCGTCAATATGCGGCACTGTAGATTGTCGTGGAACTTCAGGTTAGCGGCAGTTTACGGCAATTTGCAGGCTTCGCCGAAAACTCCCGTAAATTGTCAGAAATTGACGTGGACTTTCTTAGGCAGTGTTCCCCCCATGCCTCCCCCCCATGGAATTCTAGGGGAGGCTTTAACATGTAAATGAAAATGCTGTGAGCTATACAAATGCAAATCAGGGTTGCAGGGGGAGTTTAACCCCAAGTGACATTTTTCTAAAAGGTAAGAAAATCTCTGATACAAAGAGATCAGGCTCAGTATAGACTCTTACATTTTAGCTTGAATTGATTTATTTAATTAAAGTATAGAGACCAAAACAGATCTTTAGCTGACAGAGAAATACATTTAGAGCAGTAATTATTTAAAAAAAAATTGCATTTAAGAGAAAAAATAAAATGTTGTCTGTCAATATGCTCAATTCACAATTACTTAAGTGGAAAAGTTTCAAGAAATGAGTCTGAGATGATTCACTTTATAACATGGCGCATTATCCTGCTGGAAGTAGCCATCAGAAGATTGGTACACTGTGGTCATAAGGACATAAGGTCAGCAACAATGCTGAGGTAGGCTGCCTCATTTATTTGATGCTAAATTGGTATTAAGTGGCCCAAGTGTGGCAATAAATATCCCCCAAATAGATGGTACAAATAGATCAGGCTCAGTATGACCTAATTATAGACTCTTACATTTTAGCTTGAATTGATTTATTTAATTAAAGTACGCTAGATTACTGTGTATGCAAATGTTATGTAAAAAAAATACACAAAATAATGTATTTCAAAAATTAGTTTTAATCAGAATCAGTTGGTAAAATGTGCATTCCATGCAAACATTAGAATCAGAATGAGGGGTCTGCAGAGATCACAGTCTCCTAGAGCTCAACTACTGTGCATAGTGGCATGACTACCGTGACTTTTTCTTTGGTCTTACTTAAATGCACAGAGGATGTATTAACCACACATCTTCTAGCAATGCGCTCAATTGGCAGAAACAAACAATTTATAGGTGCATTACCGCCACCTTCCAGAATGGAGTGACGCGAGCTGTTTTTCTTCTTCTTCTTGTCGAGTTTTATGGCGGTTGGCAACAAACTGTGAGTAGCATTACCGCCACTTACTGGTATGGAGTGTGGTTCGTGATGGTTTAAATATTTATCCTGATATATATACATATACTCTACCTTAACTTCTTCTAAACATACATTCACACTTAAAAATATATACATATTTGTTCACAGCTTTGTATATTATTCCTTCACTCACAAACACACTTACTATAATTAAATTCTATGAAATAATTTCGTTTTCTTTAGAAATCGAATAATTATTTGTATATGTTTACTCCCTAAATTTTTCCTCAGTATATCTAATAAATTAACCTTCTCCTTAATGTCTTCAAACTCTCTCCTCATATATCTTCTCTTTTTCATATTTATGACATTCTAATATAACATGTTCTATGGTTTCATATTTATCACAGAAATCACATTTGCCCGTTTTATGTTTTTGTATTTTAAAAAGTGTATAATTAAGTCCTGTATGACCAAATCTTAACCTTGTTATCACTCTTTCCTCCTTTCTATTTCTTCTTCCATTTCTTCTTTCTCCTACCATCTTCTGAATTTTATAAAACCATCTTCCTGTTTTATCTACATCCCACCTTTTTTGCCAAACTTCCATTAGTTTCTCTTTAATAATACTTTTTCCTTCTGATTTACTAATTTTAACTATAAACCTAATAGAATGTTTAATTGCCCTTTTTGCCATTTTATCTGCCCTCTCGTTTCCTTCTACCCCAATATGTGCTGGAACCCACACAAATGTAACTATCAGCCCCATGTTTCATATTCTGAACAGTGTATGATATATCTCTAATAAAATGTCCATCCCACTATCTGTTTGGTTATTTTTTAAACTTAACAATGCAGAGCTTGAATCTGAACATATTGTTTTTAATGGTTTTATGTCTTCTACCCATTGTAAAGCTAATAATATTGCCAACATTTCTCCTGTGTATACTGATAATCCATCTGTAATTCGTTTTCCTATTTTTATATTGAATTCTGGTACTACAAATTCTATTCCTAGTTTCTCAGTTATTTTTGATGCGTCAGTATAAATTTGAACATATTGATAATATTTATCTAAATGTAATTGCACTGAACATCTATCTATAGCACTTGATTTATCTTGTTTCTTTTCCATTATTGACATATCGACTGTTGCTTCTGGTAGAATCCAGGGAGGTATAATTGATACTGGTGTTGTTTGACTCATTTCTACACTATTCATTTTAATTTTTTTTATTTTATTTTCAATTGTCCATCCAGACGCGAGCTGGTCTCGCGAGTCCTTCCGTATAACAATGACGTCGTATGTGATTGGAGGAGCCTGATGAGCCTTCGACTCCTCGTCCAATCACGTCTGAGCTATTGTGCGCTACTACTGCTTGCGAGACCAGCATACAGAAGAACTTCATCTCCAGTTCCTTTGTTTGGATTTTGCTGGTACGTGAACAATGGCTGCACGACGCCTCGCGTTCAACTCGCCTTCAACTGCTCTTGGTCGCGATTCACAACTTTCAGCCAGTCCGCAGACTGACGAGAAGAAACTGCTGATTGCTATCAGTGGACTGTCTCGTCAGCTTGCCCAGCATACTGCCGACATGAATGAGCGGCTCACACAGCTGGAGAATTTGGTACACTCCAGGTTGCTGTCCATAGAGGACTAGATGGCGGTTCTGCAGTCGAACATCTGTGCGGGAGAGATGAACTCAAGGAAGAGAAGACGGGTGCACAACCCCACGCTAGCGGTAAATATATGTTCGATTACTGCTAGCTATGCTAAAAGCAGCCTAGCTTAGCTAGGTGAGCTAAAGACAACCTAGCCTAGCTAGGTAAGCCAAAAGCAGCCTAGCCTAAAGCTACGGCTAATAGCAGCCTAGCCTAAAGCTACGGCTAATAGTAGCCTTGCAAGAAAAAGCTTTATTAAAGTGTATTTTTGTGATTCACAGGAAGCAGTACGCCGTCTTCACAACTCGGAGACAAATTGCAGGCGCTATGAACCAGAGCAAGGGTAAGATTTAAAGAATATGCTTTCATTCTGCGGTAAAATGAAATAGATACGGATAGATACCGATCATAGCTGTACATTTTGTTTTCACAGACTAATCTTGCCTCACAATGAGGCGGTGACCTATTTGCTCGGAGCCATATCAGCAAGTCCAGATTTGCACGATGTTGATAAAGACGACATTGTGTGTAAGTGACTTGTTTTAATGTTTTTTCCTTCCTTGTTACTGTGACTTGCGTTTGATTTGTTTTTTATTCATACCACTCTCATTTAATTGTTTTCCAGCTGCCTGTGAGACGTATTTTGAGACGGTACGCAGGAGCTTCAGATATACGCTGCCAGCGAACACGTTGCGTGCGGAGGCTGCCAAGCAATCTGCTCGGAGTCGAGTTAGAAGAAAGAGGGTAAGACTTTATTTGGTGACTATTTTTCAGGTGCATTGATAGATGTGTTGTGTACGCAATGCATCCCATCACATAGTGCTGATTCATTGGGGTTTTTTTTACAGCCGCTGAAAGCGAGGCAGAGTGTGCTAGCTGATGAGGAAGGGGAACTCTGGAATGGCCGCCGCCATTTCGTAGGCCGGATCTCTCTGAACTCTGTGTTAAGCTGCGGTCCCGGTTAGAAGCGATGCTGAAGTACAGGGCCACGCACAGTAGGCGTCTGCACATCGGACCTGCCTCGGAGGGAATGCTGCCAGTTACCTCCAACCCCGAGGAAGCAAACGGACCGTTCACGGACTTGTAATTTTTGGATACGCATGTGTTTGGATACGCGTTGTATATAGTTGTGTGTTTTAATAAAGCTCTTTCTTTGCATAAACAGCTTCCTGGCAAATGTTCATTTCCTGTATAAATTCATTCATGTCCTTGATGGTAGCCTAATAATTGTGTAGTAGTGTAGGATAACATAAATACACAGCATATGAATGCATAAATATATGAATGAATAAATATATATTCATAAATGAATTATATATATATATATATATATATATATATATGTAAATTTATATGTAAATATATATATATGCCAACCAATCATGAGCGACTTTACCTGTTTAAAAAGAAGTGGTTCCGTCCAATACTCAGTAAGAAAATTAAAGCCTGGCGTGGCCACGTGTGGTTTTGCTGCCAATCACGAGCGATTTCACTTGTTTGAGAATAGTGGTTTTAGCCAATACTGAGTAGGTTATTCAAGCCAGACCTGGCCAGCCGCGCGGGTTTGCTGCATTCATATGCTAATTAGGGCCATTAGTACAGCTGATCGCTCTCCACATACGTCAGAGTTCGTTTCCGACAATTTGTGGCAGGACAAGCGCGGGTTGCAAATTGTCGGAAACTGACGAAACTCAGGGAGATCTGCGGGAGTTTACAGGGACGAAAATCTCACTTTTCATGCAGTGGGCTACACAGCTGTTCAGTCCCAATCCCTTGAGTTCCTTTTGCATTGTGCGTGTGGAAATGCTCTTACTTTCAGTATTAAACTTAGCCCTGAGTTTTATTGTTGTTTTTCTTCGATTTGATCTCACCACACGTTTAAGTGATCGCCGATCACGATCATTCAGGATTTTTTTCCTGCCACATTTCTTCCTTGAAGATGATGTATCCCCACTATCCTTCCAGTTTTTAATAATGCGTTGGATCAGTTCTTTACCCAATTTTAGTAGTTTCTGCAATCTCTTTAGATGTTTTCTCTGCTTGATGCATGCCAATGATTTGACCCTTCTCAAACACGACCACGGGATGTGTCTTTCGACATGGTTGTTTAGGAAATAAGAAGCAAGTCATTGCACCAGTTGGGGTTACATAACTTGTTGTCAGCTGAAAGATAATTGCCCATGCAGTAATTATCCAATAGGAGGCTCGTAACTATTTACAGACTTTTTTTTTGGCCAGGCAGTGTATAAACCACACCTTCATAAACCTGCTGTGCGTTTATTTAAAAAAAAAAAACAAACATTTTAATTATTTTCTTCTACAGTGAAATCATTCTCCTAAAAAGTTTTTCTAGACAAAGAGCACAATAAGTCATCTTTTCAAAACTTCATGATAAAAAGGGGGCTTTTGTGTTTACAGAGTAAGCTCCCTTGTGGAGCATTTTCCTTGCTTTTTGTTGAAGTTGGGAGGCTCTGAGTTCCCATGTGTACTTGAATACAGCATAAAGGCACCAGTGTTTTGATAAAGTAGGAGACGGACTGCGGTCAGTTGCATAACAAAATGGTACATCAGAGAAAATAAAGAACAAAAAGAAAACAGACTTTACCAGTTGTTCTTGCACTCATGGTGTTTTCTGAGAACAAATGAAAATTTTCACACCTCCGCCCCATCCCCATGAGAAGCTACCGTGTGTGCAGGATGAACCTTCTATACACAACTTAGGATTGCTTTGTGCCTGTGAAGTATGCAGCAAAGAAAATATAGTGTCTCGTTTTTCCCACAGCTGGAAAAAAACACACACACAACCTCAGACATCAGCCTGTGAAATGACCCTTGAAATCATAAGCACCACAGGAGATCTAAGTAAACTCAATTTCAGGTTGGAGAGTTAGGTAAACATTCCGCACGACATCTCTGCTCGTCATTAGAGCAAACAAAAAAGTAATTTCACATTTTTGAATTCTGAACAAAGTTGGCAGAAAAAGGAAGATAACTGAGGGAGAAGGTTGTTGAGCTGTGATAGAGTTTGGATGCAGAGTTTCCAATAGAATAATATTAAAACATAAAACAGAGCAGTGACAGTGAAATATTTAATGACATGCTGTCATTGCCCAGCTGAATGTTAAAAATACTGGAACTTCTCTACTGACACACTGAAATTTCCACACTCTAGGAAAAAGGGTGTTATTCTGTTCTGTTCTATTCTATTCTATTCTATTCTACATTTCGACCACAACCTTAGGGGAATTTTCTCATTCCTTCTCTATCCTGATTGCATTGACTCTACCCATTTCAGCCAATTATTAAGCTGCAATATCAACCGTTATATACCTGTTTAGTATATAATGCTATACTTTCTCTTTATCATATAATTATTACAGGCTCTGTTTAATGTTCTTTTAGGATTTCCAAAGTTAATTGAAGTATAGGCAAATATATTTTGAAATATTACCTCTTGCATTATGAAGTATTTCTTTTCTTGTAATGTCTCCACTTGCTTTCACTGCTGCATTGCCTCTCTAATTTTCCTAGACTTGGTGCAAAGTGGTATCTTGCCACCTTTGGTGAATGACTTCTTTTTTGGGAATGCTGAAAGTCAGAGACCTATCACAGCCAAAGGCACAGATATAATGTACTTACAGAAATTATTTTATAATAGCCATTAAAAGGACTGTTAAATCATTCATCATCCTCTCTTAGCTCCAGCTCAGTCCTTGGCCAGCCATCGCCTCTACTTGCCTCTGTTGTCCGGGTGGCTCCACCTTGAAGTGGGGTAGCTGCAGGCCTCTGTTAGACAGAAGAACCACTGAAAGTGACCATCATCCAGACACAGCTCCTAGAGATGGTGGTGGTATTTTCCAAAGTTCATCTCTAGTTCCCAGGTACGTTGCTGCAAGCAACTTTGTCTGGCTTCCCAAAGTAAATAAAGCGTTCATTCCAAAAATCCAGGTCCACCATGTTTTGGTGGAACCAGCAAGCAGCAGATAAGAGGACACAGTGGAACTTGTTGCTAACTGTGAAAATTACTGTCACTAGCTGGCTATATTTCAGGCCCTTGACAGCAGATGAAAGCAGCATTATGTTGCTGCAATCTCATTCTGTGTCAACGCACCAGTAGACAATATAGCTAAAGAGAGCTGCTGCAGTTACTGTGCAGATTAGGTGATAAAAGATCACCTAACCTGGAAAGTTGGATAAGTATTCGTTCAATCTTTGTTAACTAATGTTTAGGTTATCTTTTCTCTTTAGAACAAAATTTTATTTATTAATTATTATTTAAAAAAAATTCAGTTTATTTATATAGCATCAATTCACAACACATGTCATCCCGAGGCACTTTACAGAGACAATTAAACCAGGTCATACAGTCAAATTGATTCAAAGTTTTCTATCTAAGGAAAACGAGGTTAATTGCATCGACTAATTAACATGAATCCCTCATATTCATGCTTGTGGCGACAGTGGAGAGGAAATTCTCCTTTTTAACAGGAAGAAACCTCCACCAGAACCAGGCTCTGTGTGAGCGGCCATCTGCCAGGGCCGACTTTATCAATTTGCTTCAAGTGTTTTTGACCTCGTATTGCATGCCAACTTGATGGCATTTAATGTGATGCATTTCACCAACTCACTGACAGAAAAAATGCATATTTTGTTGCGCAGATCTTAGTTACAGTAGGTTCCATGGCTTGAAAGATCAAAGACTCTTAAGGATGACTGTCTTTTTATGTTTTATTCAAAAATGTTAAGGTCTGTAAACTTTTTTTTTCCAAATTCAAAACTTTCAAGGATTTTAGGTATCTGTGGGGACTCAGTATGCAGCAAAACCACAAAACTGGCTCAACCATTTTAGAAGAATGTGTCTACTGAAGGCTCGGACTAGGAACGATTTTTAGCCATGGCATTTTTTTCACGTTTGTAAAAGTCTTAAATCACAGATTACCAGTCCAAGCCTGGTCTACTGTCAGGTAAAATATTCAGCACCTGTGAAGCTGGTTGGCAGTTTCCTTTGTATCTCTGCTTCTTTCTCTATTTCTGCTTCTGTCTCCTTGAACCCCAGTCGGCCTCGGCAGATGGCCGCTCACACTGAGCCTGGTTCTGTTGGATGTTTCTTCTTGTGTAAAGGGAGTTTTTCCTCTCCACTGTTGCTACAAGCATGCTTGGTGTGAGTAATTGCCTTCGAGTAAATGAGTCGATGCAATCAGCTGTTTTTTTCCTTGGATAGAAAACTTTGAATCAATCTGACTGTATGATCTGGGTGAATTGTCTCTGTGAAATACCTTGAGATGACGTGTGTGAATTTAACTAAATTACATGTTGCTGTAGTGAGATCGGCTAGAATTAATAGGGACTCCTGGAAAGGTGTAAGCACAGCCCTCTGCAGGTGAAAATGAGCAGAGCACTCTAGATGCTTCCCTGCCAAATGCTGAAACCCCCCCAGCTGGCTCCTCCCGGCCCCCCTCCGGCTTCCACACCTTCACCAGCACCACGGCTGTTTCAACCACGTCAGCCTCTTCAACCCAGGGGGTTACAATCCTCACAGCATTGTCATCATCGTCCTCTTCCTCGCCTGAGCCATGAGAAGCGAGTGCTTCTGGAGTTGGAGGCAGTAGTAGCAGGGCTGCACTTTAAAAATTGATATTGTCTAGAGAGATGTTCTAGAGAGATGTTCTAAACAAAATTTCTTTTTGTCGACACTTGTGTAAACAAAATGCCAAAATAAATCTGTGTAAGTCTAAGTCTATTATCTGAAAAGTACGAGCAGAAGACTGATCTGATTTAAACTTTTCTAGTTTTCATGAATGAAATGACTTGCACAGGCATACGCAGCTAAAGTGTTTCAGGGTTCTATATAATACATTGTAACCTACTTCCACGCTTTTGATGAACAAGAAATTGAAGGTTTCAAACTGATGAAATGGACAGAACATTTCAGCCTGTGACCCCAAAAATAACATACGTGCAGCCCTAAAAATACACATTATTAGTTCCATCTATATTTATTCATAAATGTAAATAAAAGTAAGAAAAGCAATTTCTAAATCAGTTAATTTTTTTCTAAATAACATTTTATTAATTAATGCTTCACACATGTATTTTTAAATAATTATTGAGGCATTTCATTATTTAACTCTGTTTGAAATTTAATTGCATAATTTGTAATAAGAAAATAGAATAAGTAAAATTTTAACCTTATGTACAAAAAAAAATGAATTCTACATTTAATAAATTCATGAAACATTCACATTTATGCATTTTAATTTATATTTTGGCCCTCTAGGGACCAGATCAGTGATTGTGAAAACTAACTGCAACCCCCTATTTGATGTCTTGTGAGCCTCTAGAGCAGGGGTAACCAATTAAAAATCAGTGGGGTCTGAATTAAGAAAATGATCAACCAGTAAAGGTCCGGACATTTTTAATAAACTTTTACCATATTTTTGCGACTATAAGGCGCATATAAATATCTTTTTTTTCCCTCAAAATGTGCAGTGCGCCCTATAGTGCGGTGCGCCCTATGTGTGTTGTTACTGCGGACGTTGTTGAGACCACCATGAGAGCGTTAAAGGGGGAAGTGCGGGCGTGGATTGTGTATAAAAGAACAGGTATGGCTACCACGCAAATAGACAGAAACTGTGGTGATTTTTAAGAGAAAGACTTTGCCTAAAGAGACTTTTGCAGCTGAAGTGGTTATTAAGGCAAATGAAAAGGGCTGGATGGATGAGGAGATGATGAAAGCGTGGCTGAGGGAGGTGTATGTAAGGAGACCAGGTGGTTTTTTCCATGCATCACCATCGCTGTTAATCTGTGACTCCATGCGTGCCCATCTCACAGCCGATGTGAAAAACATGGTGAAACAAATGAACGCTGTGCTTGCTTTTATTCCGGGAGGTCTGACAAAGGAACTTCAACCGCTCGACATCAGTGTGAACCGGCCGTTCAAAGCAAGGCTGCAAGCGGCGTGGGAGCGATGGATGACAGACAGAGACCACAGTTTCACGAAAAGTGGAAGGCAGCGCCAGGCAAGTTACGCCACAGTTTGCGGATGGATTGTAGATGCTTGGACTAATGTGTCTGCTGGCACTGTTGTTCGAGCTTTCACAAAAGCATCATTTCCGAGGAGCCGCACGGCACGGAAAGTGACTCTGACAGCGAAGAAGGGGAAATTGGCATGTCTGATTTAGCGCAGCTGTTTAATTCAGAAACAGAGGATGATGACTTTGATGGGTTTGATTAATACTTTGTAATAAATCCATGAATAAAGCACAATCATACTCAGTTTTGCTTCCGCTCTATTTTTAAATACCCAGTAGAGGTATTTAAACGTAGTAGAGGATATGTACCGGTATATAAAACCCGGTGCGCCTTATGTGTGTGTTAAATACAGTAATGGCACACATAACTGAGACTGCGCCTTTTAGTACGGTGCGCCCTATGGTCGTGAAAATACGGTACTTTAAACAGAATTTAACACTGAAATAAAATGAGGTGGTATGCATTCATTTTATACATTGAATTTTTTAATAAAAATATATATATATATATATAAAAAGACAGAATGTTTTTCCATTTTAAAATCTAAAGTGTTTTTTTTATTAAAGAACAACAATATCTTTCAGTTTGGTATATAGACAATTTCCTGTTTCACATATTTTTTTAAAACTGAACTGACTGTTTTTTTTTGTTTTTTTTTTTGGCTTAATGAGAGCAGTGGGCTTTATGCTGCCCTGCAAGGCTTTAAACCTGGGTTTGAATGGAGACAAAGCCATTCTCAAGCACATATCAAGGTGCTCATTGTGAGACTGGATCCATATTTATTTTTAATTCTGTTCATGGTGGAGAATCATGCTTCACAGCAGCAGGTTGAGCCAAACATACTCAAAATGTTCAGGCTCTGCTCCAGTCCATCACAATCACACCAAAGAGCAAAAAGAACGGTGAGAAGATCAGGTTTGACAATTAAAATATTGTAAAAACAGTTCCGTAACTACAAATTAGAGCATAATTCTTGTATATTTCAAAAAACTAACACCATTGATTTAAAAGACTGGATGCAAACTATTAGTTCTTCAACAGAGCAGGGAGCAGATTTATCATCTTCATCAGAAACCGTACATATGCTGAATGCTGCAGGGGATTTTTTTAATATGTCATATTAAATTAAGTGTTAATTTCTGCATGTTTTGCTCCTACGAATATAATGATAATATGGGGCATACTGTCCTCGAGCTCCGAGGATAAGTCGGAGCGCAGCAAAACAGGAGGAACAGCCGAGGCTGTAGGCTTTGCTTTGGGCAAGCAGTCTGGAGAGCTCCGGGGCGTAGGGGTGACAGAGGATGTGGGATTTCAGGGTAAATGGAAAAGAAGCGCAAGTACGTTTAGACACTGTCATCAGACAACATGCAGTAATTTATAAATGTTGTAAATCAGGTTGGGTCCAGATTAGCCAGCAGGTGGGTCCGGATCCGGAACGCGGTCCGCTAATTCGTGACCTCTGCCCTAGAGGCTTCCTACCTTTGGGAAGACCTGTTCTATTAATAGGGACCAAAGAGGAGACTGTTGTAACTTAATCCGTGAAAACAAGCAGGAAATAAAACAGGCACAAGTAAAAGCCCAGATTATCACCCCAAAACACAAAGGTTACAGTGGGTCACAGGCTTCTGCAACCAGATTGAGTAATAATGACAGAATTTTAAATTTCATTTTATTGTTTCAATTTGCTCCAAAAAGTATTTTTTTTAGAAGTGAATCATTATTAGAGTTGGTGATAAATGTTGTAATACAGATCCTGTATTATAGTAGTCTTTGAATGTAAAACCCATATATCTTAAGTATTAACACCCCCTCCCCACAAGTCTTAATTTAACAAGATTTAAGACTTTTACAAACAAATGACATCTCACAGAGCAAATACGGATCAAGAGTGGCAAAGTTCTAAACCTCAAACAGGATAAACTGTAATCATACCAGTACCTTAATCTGTCAAAGATTAGGAGGATGAAATTTGTCGATCCACTATACTGCGGACAGAGAAGCAGTATAAAAAGCTCTGAGGCGCATTCGTACCTGCACAGCAGTAAGGTTGGTTGCTTTCTGTTGAAGGAGGTCGGGCTCAGCCTTGTGTAGCTCAGCAGACATAGAGCCCAGTCAGAGCTTTAACGTTACGCATCACTGGGCTCAATTTCTAGTGTCATTGTCAGGAGAAATACAGACAGCTCAATGGCTGTGGGACCATTGCGATCTTGCAGCCACACAGCTGCAGTGTTGGAATAAAATAATAACATTTAAAATGGCCTTTTTTTCTGCTTTGAGGTAGACATGGTTATTGTAAAACTGTGTACATTTCCGTGTTGCTCTACATCTAAAAATATGATTGACATTCGAAGTGAAGTTGAAACATTACTACACAAATCATCTAACAATTCTGTTCTACAGTGTATATATAGGTTGTATATAAATTGTTTTAAACCTTTCGAAAGTCAACTGTAGCCACATATATAAAGAAATATTACCTTTAGTACCGAGGACTATTTTTATCTAGAAAATACACATCCAATCTCATCTCAAGGTGCTTAACAGAGACAATTTTATCTCATCATACAACTAAATTGATTAAAAGTTTTCTATTGTAGCTGACTGCATCCATTCCCTGGCTTTACAGGATTGGTTCCTCCTGGATGAGCATCTAAAGAAGGTAGATGCATTGTGTCTTTAACTTAACAGCAATCCATCAAACTGAGTATCCACGCAGCAATAGCGGATAGGAAAGATTTTCTTTTAACAGGAAGAAACCTTCAGCAGAACCAGGCTTAGTGTCAGTGGCCTTTGATCGCGACAGTGTGGGAGTTTGAGAATACAGAAGCAAACATACAAAATGAACATGAAAGTACTGATCTAAAAATACTTAGGAAAGGTAATTGTGGAATTAGTTTAATAGGTAGTTGGTCTGGGACAGAGACAATTAAACAGGTGATCTCTCATCCTGTTTTTTTTTTTAAAGGCTGAAAGAGAGCATGTATTTAAGTTAGTTTTGCTAAATCCATAGCTATGTCTAGGAGATGAGCAGGACCAGGCACTAAAAGATTGTCCGAATTCGATCTATAATTGGAGATGTTGATGACAGCAGCCCAGCTGATATTTATCTCTACGATGGTGACATAGCTAAACAGAAACAGACCAGTGGAAGCTACTATGATGAAAAAAAAACAGAGAGAACTTAAAGTTGGTGGTTAAAATAATAGATACTGTGGAATGGGACAATAGATTGGGAGAATGATGAAAGTGGTCCCTATGTCTAAGTCTATAGAAGCAAACTATAGAGATAGCTCAGGATAACCTGAGACACACAAACTATAAGCTTTACCAAAGAGGAAAGTTTGAAGCTAGATTTAAAAGACTTAGACTACTTTTATTGTCATTTGGTATACAAACAGTGTATACTAGGGCTGAACGATTTTAAGAAAAAATTGAAATTGCGATTTTTCTGGCAGAGATTGCGGTTTCGATTTCAACCACGATTTATTTTTTTAATCAAATTTCAGTATAAATTAATATATATTTAATTATATAACCAATGAATTCAATTAAGATAATACAAGAATGAAAACTGGTGGCAACATATTTCAAATGCAAGACTGTTTATTCAAGCACCTAAGAAACAAATTATATTATCCAAAAAAAGTCAAATAAAATGAGAGCCCTCTTTAAGTAAACTTTTGCTTCTTTTACATTCATTAACAAAAATATCAAGCATCAATGGCTCATCAGCATCAAAATAATTGCACTTTTGTAAAATAACGTAGGCTACATAAAAATTACAAAGGGACTGGAGCCCTCTTTCTTAAGTAAACTTTTGCTTCTTTTACATTTTTCATTAACAAAAAGCATTAATGGCTCAGCAGCATCAAAATAATTGCACTTTTGTAAAATAACATAAGCTACATAAAAAATATAACATATAACAACAAAGTTGAGCAAAAATGAAGTCTTACCTTAAAACATGTGCAAAATGGCTCAAAGGAGCTAGCTTATGAACATAAGCAACAGAGCAGTTACAGAAATACAACCCCTGTACTTAGAAACCTGTGCTTCTTCAAATAAAGTGGCAAGAGGAATTGAAACATAAAAGGCAGTAAAAAATAACAACAGTACAATAATAGTATTAAAGTTTAAATTATCCTATATTTTCCTCACAACAAATGATGGCAGAATGGTTAAATTATTTTACATAGTCAGTAAACAAAAGATAAGTAAAAAAGTGAACAAAGTTATGTCAGGGTAAGTGCAAATAAGGGATTTCAGGATAAGATGAAAAAAACAATCTTCCCCTTCATAGCTACATCTCTTTAGAGATTTTTGGCCAGGAAAACCAACATGTCAACCCTTACTGGCTTCAGACTTGCACGCTGACATGTGACAATATTACCACTGGCACTGAACAGTCTCTCTGATGGTGCGCTCGTTGCTGGTATGCAAAGGTACTTACGAGCCAACTTGCTAAGCCAGGGGAAGTTGACATTGTGCACTCTCCACCAGGCCAGTGGATCTTGCTCTCCATCAATGCTAGGAGTTATGAGGTAGTTGTCCAGTTCTGCATTAATGGTATCCTCCAACTGCATAGTAGAGGAAGCAGGGACCGCCTTGAAAAAGCTGCCCAGTGACCGCTTTCGCTTTGTAGAGGTGGATGGTGGTTCTTCTTCTGCACTGAGTGGCATGGGATGGGTTTTGACACAAGCCCTCTTCTCCTGCAACACACAGTAGAGGCATAATGTTTTGCAATTAGTTGTGATTACTGACATTGATGTTGAAATGTTGCCTTGGTATTACAGTATAATTCAAAAACATATATAGAAAAAACACAGCTTTTTGTTTTATTTTGAAAGAGTGAAGAAAAAGGACACCTTACCTTTAGTGCCAACTGCTCCATTTCCATCTTCACTCTGGTTTTCATGAATTCAACATTCTCCTCACTAATGTAGTTGGTCTTAAATCTTGGGTCGAGGAAAGATGCGATGTCCAGGAGTTCCTGGGTCGCTGGGTCACTGTATTTCTCTTCAATGTAGTGGAGAGCTCTTGACTTTATCTCCTTTGTGAGATCTGTGTCTTGGTCAGTTACAGCAAGTGTTGCTGTTCTCAGCAACACTTGCTGAGCACTGGCCAGGAGCACTGGCTTTAGGTAGGATACGCTCACATAGTCCTCACCTGAGAGGGCGTCTGTGAACTCCTCAAGAGGACCGAGGGCATTGTTTACAGATTCAAGCACATCAGTGTCTTGCCAAGTCGGGACCAGGTGCCGCGTCTTCCTGTCTTCAGACAGAACTTGGCACATTGCCTTGCTCTGTCCCAACACCCAACCCACTCTAGACTTTGAGCAAAGATAATCTCTTAATGCCTCACATCACCGCTTGTTGACCGGAGAAAACTGTAATTGTAAATGTTCCACTCGCCTTACTAGAACCAGGTCCGTGGCCAAGCTTTCACCAAAACCATTAAACCTCAACCAAGGCCAAGGAAAACAGATTTTTTTACTTGTTTTATCAAGTCATTTGAAACACAATCTTCAATTCTGTTTAAATATATCATCCCCTGATTTTCAAGAGAGAAAAAAAGAGCTGCAAAAAGCAGGATAGCTGAACCATTATACCGGCAATGTGTCATTGGCCCGCCCCATTTACAGATAGCATTCTGAGTCTTCTCTGACTCTACAAAATTAAAAATTTTCTGTAGCAACATGAACTGAAACACAATTAGGGAAGACACCCACCAACTACACTTAGGAAGACTAAATGCATTTTTACCACAAAGGCATTCACAAATAAAAAAAAATAAGCAAAACAAACTGGATGTAAATTAAAAGAAAAACCAACAGAAGTGAAGGGACAACGCTAGATGCTCCTATCATAGTTATGAAAACCTTATTGTTGTAAAATACAAATAGTTCCTGCTGCACCTGAATGTAGCAACACAACAGATTAATTAATTTGGTACTTGGCCAAAATCCGAGTTTGTGTTAGTAATCCAATTTGTGTGGGTTGTTTGTGTGTTTTTCTCTCCTCCACCAACCGGTGGTGCCCTGTCCTCGTTGGTCCTCCTGCGGCCCGTTGGTTCATCACTGAAGAGTATTTGAGTGGCAGACTGTCACTACCTCGACGCCAGAGTGCTTGCCAGTTTTGGGCACTCTAGCAAAGCTGAGTTTAGCTGAGTCTAATCTGAGCCTTTGGTTCTCTGAGTCTAACTTTGTTTGTGTCATTCCTTCCTGTGTAACTGGATGCCTGTCCTTCTCCCCCTGGAAGGATTAACTGAGTTCACACTGAGCAGGGGGAAACATCCACACGTGCCGTTCAAGTCCCTTTCGGAAATCCAAGTGACAGTCCGCTCCATTGCTCCTCAGGGTCCAACGAATGTCCACCTACCGCTCTCCAACGACTGTGATCACTGTGATCTCCTCTCCAGACTTTCCAGTTCCGGTTCACCAGTTCTCTGAGTTCCAGATTCAACTCCTGTACAGTCTTCTCAATAAACCTGTTAAACTTTTCCCCTGGTTCTCTGAGTGGTTCTCTGCATATGGGTCAGATCTCTTAAATCGATCTTGACAGTTTGTGTCTGTCCAGTCCACCAGCAGCTAATCAGTTCTAAAGATATAAGATGTCAGACTTTTTTGCAAAAGTACATTTAAACAAAAACTTTATAAACTAAAACAAACAAAGATAAGATTTCCTTTATCTATAATTCATAAAACAGACATTTTTTTCTAATGTTTTTTAATCCACTAAATGGTACATAAACTGATGATTTAAGTTCAGGAATTGTGTATAAACGCAATGTTGCATTTGACACCAAAGTAGTTTAATATAATGATGTAACACCAGAAGTAGCTTTAGTAGAGCTAGTCCTTTGATATTTATATTGTGCTGTAAATCTTTATTTTTTGTTTTTAAAAAAATAAACAATGGCCAAAAACAAACATGTAATCCTAAAGATTCAGCGTTGCTCTTGGTTCTGGCCTCAAAAAAACCGGCATTGACTCAATCACTGAACCTGACTAGGCATATATTTCAGGCTTTCATACATTCTATATTCGTCCGAGACTATTCTTCTTGTTGTGCGCCTAACTCTAACAAACAACCATTAAAAAAAAAAATAATTCTTAAAGAACAACAGTGACTCATAATCTGAAAGCACTTGAAGGGCAGATAAAGAAAGCGATGGTCTGACTGAGGACTCAAGACAAGTTCTCTGGCTCCTCCTTTGACATGTAGCAGATGGAAATGGCATCTTTCCAGGTAAGCCTCGTCTGTCACATCAGCTCACTGTGGACGCGGTGATCCATGTTGCAGCCTCTGCCCCATCCTCATGCCCCCATGGTTCGACACTTTGCTAACCTAACTTTGCTCCCCGGAGCTGCACAATTTTTGCACACAGAATTCCAAAGGTTTAATCAAAAAAGGCCAGGAAAAAAAAGCTAACTGATTTGTTCATTCTTTATTTTAAAAAAAACATATAACATCTATTTTTATATTTTCATTTTCCAATTTATTTTGTTTGTATCTCATATATAAAGTAATCATTTATGAATTTTTTGGGGAAAAAAATCATAATATTAGGATGTACACAATGTAGGTTCATGTCATAAGCAAAGGGCCAAATCTGGGATAATTTGCTTTATGTTGAGTAAAATGATTCGGTTGGGTTGATTATTAATGCTCAGTCTTTGTGTCATTCTGGGTTTAATTTAGCTATCAAAACAAATACAATCGGACAAAAAGGTATTTACTGCCTCCCAGATTTCTCCCTCCTATTTTCAGCTTGCTTCTCAGATTGTGAAAGTACATTTTGTGTTAGACAAAGATAATTTGAGAGGAAATACATAATCTAACTTAAAGGTTGTATATCCAGCTTTTTTAAACCATTCAAAAGTCAGCTATAGGCATAAATATGGAAAAATTTTGCCATTGGAAGTAAAAAGCATAGCTGTACAGCTTGCTCTCAAATCAAAAGTGTATTTTGGATTTCTGCCTCCCCCTTATTAAAACTCCCCTGGATGGTATGGCGGAAGGGCCCAAATCTGCAGGCTTTCCCCTTCCCCTGCCCGCGGACCCCAGTGGATGCATTCAGAACTATAGCGGCAGTTGATTCACTACGATCTTATCAAGGGCGATGGCCTCTGGACAGTGTTAATGGACAAATTAAACACACTCATACACACACAACTGATGCTCAAATACCAGACAGACTCACATGTGACTCTCAGCCTACAAGGTTTTTCTTCTGCTGTTATATGTGCTTTTTTGAGCTGGGGTGTTTTTTGATATCTCAAACTATACCCTGTAAAGGTTAGAAGTGTGAAATATGCTTTTTTTCCCTCTTATTCCTCAATGTGGCTGTGGGTGATGGTTGGAAATGGATACTTCACACGCTGCCCGTGTTTCACGAATTGCGTGAAAAACATGTGACTACTATAGCCACTAGGTGGCAGTCTGAGTCCATTTCGGCGTCCCATGAGTCAGGATTAGATAGAACAGTCGGCTGACAACATGTGGAAGTCAGTGATGTATTCCATCACTGACCGATCTCCCTGTCTGAGAGTCAAAAGTCCCCTTGAGGCTTCCCTACTCGGAAGAGCTGGGCAAAAAACTGATTACTTCCAAAGAAAAATTCCCGCTGATCCACAGGACAGAAAACTGGTCATAATCAGGGAAGCAGACAGACTAAAGAAAGCTAGGAAACGTCTCACCAAAACACACGAATAACCTGGCACTGATGGGAGGCAAACACACAACTTAAATAGTAGAGGAACCAGGTGAAAATGATCGGCGATAATCAGTCGCAGAACCAATTAGACAGGGAGCAAGGAGCAAAGGAAAAAACCAAACCATCAGCGCCAAGATCATGACAAAAAACCCCATTTCCATTTCTTTTGTTTTTAAAATTAAATAAAAAATAAAAATGGCAAAAATCCAAACGTGTCTGCTAGTTTAAAGTCCATCTTATTTATTTGAATATTTAACGAAAACATTGCAGATGCCACACACGCACACAAAATGACAGAAAGTAAGATCCGAGCGTTTTAGTTTATATATATATATATACCTTTCAAAAACTATGAGTGTTTTTAAAATCTAGTGATTTTTTTAAAGAAAATAAAAGAATAAAAACAGTTAAGCATTTTAAAAGCAATTTTACAAAACAGGAACATAACAGCATTTTTTAAATAAATGATTTATTATGAGAACATATCATTTAACCATATATTGGGGGGGTAATTAATTGAATGCTTATTTATTTATTGAACATGTATTTATTTATGTATTTATTTAGATTAGATTAGATGAGCTTTATTGATCGCACAGCGGAGAAATTCACTCGTCACATATTGGCATAGAAGTTACTGAAGGTGCAAACATGGAGGAAAAAGGTGCATTAAGAATAAGCAATATATATACCGTATATCCAGGTCTATACAGTATATCAAGATAAATAGGATTAAGGTGCATGTGTACATGTATCGCAAACCGTCCATTTCCAACCAGTACCCACTGTATTTTTCCACACAGAAAAAAGGCAGCACCCCAAGGGAACCTCTTCATGGCGGGGCCCTTTACAGCCAAAATAATGCACCAAATGGCAGCATACTTTGGCATGCATGGCCTCAGTAAATCATTCCTCCATCCAGCCAACTATCACCCCAATGTATATGATGAATGGTTTGTACTGAAATTGAATCTTGATTACAATTCTAATTGTAACTGAGTTTTTCGAATACATGCAGAACACACTGAATAGGTAGGTTAGTGGTTTCAACAACATTTATTTAATGAAAGCAAGGATTATGCAGAGATTTCTTCAAGGTGTCAGGGAACATAGGGGTCATCAGAAGCTCTGTAAAAGAGAGAGAGAGTTACGGGGGACGGAAACAATGATACAATTAACAAAACCAGTGGAAGAGGTGGCTGCCGCTCAGGAACTGCCGACAGGTGGAGGGCAGGCAGGTTTCCGGCGAACGGACCGTGGGGCGCTGGCAGTGAGCTGTAATATGCATGTTTCCATGGAAGGCTTGATGTCGCAGGGGGAGCAGAGCCCGACAATGGGAGGCCAGTTGGGCTCAAAACTTGAGTGGTCGCAGAGGGACTCCGACACGGAATTTGGAGCTGTCCACCTGAGACCCGAGAGACTGGGATTAGTCGGGGACGAAATGTTGCAAGACAGAGATAGTGAGTTGCTACCACATGGGAATAGTGGCTATATAACACTATTTCGATGATGTGAAGGCAGCCGCTTCTTCTTAAGCCGTCCCCACCGCCACGCAGATTGCAACCACCTGAGTTCAGCACCTACCTGCGAGACGGAGAAGGAAACAGAGAGAGGGAGAGGGACTGTGCACCCTGACAAATATAAATTGATTGATTGATTAGTTGATAGACAGAAGAAATGCACAATAGGGGATTATCTCCCCCTCCTCATAATTCCTAATTCATTAAATTCTAGCCTGATTCAATTTCCCTGTCCTTTATGTTTTAATGAGTAACACGTGTGTCTAAACTTAGTAGACAAACACTAAAACCTTGAACTCAGTGTAAAATACATGTGAAAGGTCACTTATCAAATAAAACCATTGCTGCCTAGATAAGGCAAGTACCAACCTAATACGACATTGTTGAATAGATCCACACTCTTATGATACCCTTTGAGGAACACAGTCTACACACAACACAATTGTCTGAATCATTAAACTCTATAGTTGTAGACGGCTTCAGTTGCGGACAGATTGTCTAAAATGGGTATTGTCCCCAGATTATGTGCGATAACGAAGCATATATAACCTAACTTGAAAAAACCTTTAATGTCCTGATAGAACAAAAGCAAGGTGGGAAACTTTGCTAAGCATTTCAGTTCTTGTTCATAAAAATCTTGTACACAACGGTATAGAAATGGAATCAAACATGCACTGGGAACAGTACAAACTAAATTTCAGCACTGTGCACAAACCACTGCTGCAGTTTATAGGAACCAAATGGCCCCTAGGAAAGGACGCTCAACCCCATACTCATACTGGATCCCCAACAGGGCACCATGAGGGACACCATCAAATGCCTTCTCTACATCCACAAACCACATGTGGACCAGCTGGGCAAACAACCCTAGGGAGTTAGGCCATTAGTGGAAGTGTGGTCCATCCATAGTTGGTATACACCATCTGGTTCCCCTTCTTGTTATTTCTATTTTAACACACTTTACTATTTACATGGTATAAACTATGAGGCAACATGTAATGCTCTGCCCTTTAAATGTTGGCCAGTAAGGATGGTCTAAAACAAGCTGGTAACCTATTGAGCATTTTGGAGACTTTGATGGATCTTGTGGAGCAAACACAACTATATTTCTGTTTAGAAAACAGACCAGTGCTTCAGTGAAAGACCCCTTGAGCATGTTCACATTTTATATTTGAAAGCATCTCGGTATCTAAAATCTCATGCTTGTGTGGGCCCACTGTGTCCCACTAAAGCACTGTAGATGTGACTCATGAATATAGCTGCCATTTGGCATCTGGTTTATTTGTGAAAGCCCTGCAGTGTACATCACATTGACGTCAGTTTTAATGTAGTAAAATTCTCCAGAGGTCACTTAGATAACATGGTAACCACAAGCCAAAGTACATAAGTACAATCGGTGGAATACATGAACTGCTGCTTAGTTCCCTGCTGGCTATTCACCAACGGAGGGAATTGAATGCACTTTTTGCAGAAAGCTGCAGGGAAATGTGTGTCTGCAACATGTGTCAACTATCCTCTGTTATGTCCTGAGCAAAGTTCTGAGAGACTGTAGTAGAGACTGGAGCTGATAAAATAATCCAGGGGAGATTAAAAAGCAGCATTACACTTTAGAAAAAAATAATAGTTACATTAGATTAAACCTATTTGAACTGTTATAAAAAGTAGTTTAACCTTATTTAAAGTCAGACCTAAATGTGTCCTACAGATTGGGAAGGTTCTAAACTGAAATAAAACTCACCAAAAAACATTAATTAATTAATCAAAGAACTAACTCTTCTACCCGTGTGTTTCGAAAGGCCACTAGGCATACAACAACAATAATAATAATAATAATATTAATAATAATAATACCTTTCTTTTTCTTTTTAGCCAGGTTACCATTTGGAAATGCACAATGTTGAACTTAATTCTAGAGATTCTGCAGGCTCTAGAATTGAAGTTTTTGCCAATGATCATGTTTGGAAGGTGCATGTTTATGCAGAGGGGCTGGTGTATTTCACAAAATAGATCACAGCAAAAGTAAACAATGAAATTAAATTGCTAATCTGGGTGCAAATAGCTCATTCTATAGGACAATGTTTCATCCATTCATCCATTTTCTCCCACCTAATCCTTGTTATGGTCACAATGGGGCCAGTGCCTATCTCCAGCAGTCAATGGGCGAGATGCGGGGTACACCCTGGTAAGGTCCCCAGTCTGTTGCAGGGCAACACAGAGACATAGAGCCATGCACACACAACCTCACACCTACGGACAATTTAGATAAGCCATCTAACCTACCAGTCATGTTTTTTTTTTGTCTGTGGGAGGAAGCCAATGTATGCGGAGAGAACAAGCAAGGGGGGAAAAAACGCAAACTGAAGCTAACCCAATTTAACCCAAAACCTTCTTGTCGCAAGGCAACAGCACTGCCCACTGCTACACCATGCAGGCCAACTATGTTTTTATTAAAAAAAAAAACAGAACATTTAAAAAAGGTGATTAGAAGGCTTTGAAATCAATGCCTTAGAAAAGTGGCTGAAAATCTGAAAAACTGTGTCTTAAAAATAATTTCAAAGAAATTTCAACTTGAAAAGACTCATTGTAACAATGGTTGTGTGTCTCGTGACTTTGTACATAATCACCTGATGTATGTATATGATTTAGTACTATTTAGTCCAAGCCAATCCACCAAGTTAAGTAAATCCCTTTCAGTTTGTTTACACAGCACAAATACACAACATGTCACAACATGAGATAATTCAACCAGATTATACAGATTGGTTCAAAGTTTTCTATTCAAGGAAAACCAGTTTATTGCATCGACTCTGTGACTGTTTAGCATTCCCTCACACCAAACATGCTTGTAGTGACAGTGAAGAGGGAAAAACTCCTGTTAAACAGGAAGAAACCTCCAGTTGCATTTGGCTGTGCAGCTGGGTTGTTTGAGTGCATCAAAATGGCCTTTCACCGAAATAGCTTCAAACGGAACACACAAAAAAAAAATATATATGTATGTTCTCAATATTTTTCTTATCAAAAAAGGGAATTTTTGGTAAATGTAGTAGTGTCTAGATGTGGTTACGACACGGTGTCATCAGGTCTACACAAAGCCCGGGAAAAACAGTGCCAGACAATAAAAAGTCAGAAGAAACAACCTGTAATGTATTTTCATCAAATTGTTCTTATGTGATGAAATTCTCATATTCGTAAAATGCTGTGATAATTTATCTCTGAATTACCTCTCCTAAATCTTTTTTGGAAACAAGAGACAAAACATTAACAAGTAAAGAAGTTGTGTTCAGAAAACTATTTGAGCAATAGCTGAGTAATGGAATAAACTTATAGTCTGGCCCTGATCTCTGTTAGGTCTAAGTTACTTTAAAGGAGAATTAAAGAGCTTAACATGAGCTTGGACATTTGAGTTTTTCCCTTAGAAACCTTTTTTTGATAGGATATTTGAATGAGTGAGCGAGGGCGGCGACATGCAACAAAGGCTGACAGGCCAAGATTCTGGAAACTTAGGATATAGGAAGTAAAAAGCACTTCTGTCTGAATATGACAGAAGCTAAAAGCGCCACAAATTCATTTTTAAAAGGGACCATCACATATCATTTTTAGACACTTATTTAGTATTATTCCCTTTTTGGCCCCTCTCTAAAACCGCCCATGGCGCCACCACAGACATAACTGTGATGATACTTCAAGGTAGAGATATTAAAGGGAAACATGTTCGAAATCAGCACAATATGTCTGATTTCTTTCTAAGTGGAGGCCTCAAAAAGAAAATAGAGGTGAGAGAATTTTTAGCCTGGTCACAATATTCACTCTGAGACTTATTACTCAGGAGAGAAATTTTAGATGAATGAGAAAACAACTTTGGTCTCTATTGGTGCTAATTTATATCCAGGAGATGTAATTATGAAATACAGTAGCATTTTTTTTTACTCTGACTCCACCCTTTCACTCCATTACAGGGTCTGACAAGGAGATGATGCTTCTCTTTAGATTTTAATGTCCACAAATCATGACAGAAAGAATAGTTTAGTACAAAGATTGATGTTTAAAAAGGAATTGTAGGGGACCAGCCAAGGGCATATCAAGGTAAGTGGGGAAATTTCGATTTGCTACTACTGTAAAGGAGATCTGTAAATAATTAACCCTTGTTGAACTCACATTGGAGAAATTTACCTCTGCATTTAACCCAACCCCTTGGGAAGCAGTGGGCTCCCATCTTGGGGTGCCTGGGGAGCAGTGTGGGGCTTAAGGGTCTTTCTCTGGGACCCAGAGTGTAGTGGGTTTCAAACTCACAACATCAGCATTCCAAGATCTATGCCCTAACCACTAGGCTGATGTACCACAGAATATATTTACAAATCATCAATTCCAGTATTCAGCATCAAGTAAACATGTTTTAGAGAATGGGCAATGCAAGGAGTTCTTTGGATTTTCTGCTTTTTATCTAAGGGTGATGTAACAGCTGTAATGTTCAACAATTTTCTCCAATTCCTCAGACTATCTCACCTTGATGCACTAAAATGAAACTCAAATCAAGCCAGACTTTTTATTTTTATTTATTTATTTATTTTTTGCGGATTTGATTTAACAAAATTGGCTTAATTTGTTTTCAGTCCTTCAACAATACAGCTCAGTGGCATAATTACTATGGATATTAAATATACATTACTCAAATAATACAATTAAGCTTTGGGCAAATTGACACAGTCATACTTTACATACACATGTAAAGCTCCTTCATAACACAGACTCCTCTGTTGACTTCTTTTTAACATAGAGCGAATCAGAGATAAAATCCTGGCTTATATAAAGAAACAACTGGAGGGCAATATTTGATCAAGTCAGACAGCTCCCTGCCTTGCTAATATTCAAAGGATTCTGTTGCGGCAGAAATGAGAATATGTAATGTATTCCCATGTAACAAAACAAATAGAGCAGAAGCCTGAGAGCCGGAGCGGGCACAGGCAGCTACCAAGCATCATATCCCTTTCATGTTCCCATCAAGGTCCCTTCAATGTACCGCGAACAAGAAAAATACAATCAAGTGTAATTTCTTTCTCTAATTCTTACCCTCAGAAGACACATTAGGAATGCATTACTTTGTTGGATATTTTCTTTTAATATATGGAAACTATTCTAACTGGAGTTACTCTTATATCATAGGTCACACTCCACTGAGAAAAACAACTCTGGAAGAATTTTCAATATCTTCTTTTTAAATTAAGGAATACGTATAGTTTGATTGTTTAGTTTGATTTCTTTGTAAAAAAAAAAAAAAAAAAGTTTCTACATTTGCTCCCAGAGCCGCATGTCATGTCGAGCTGACTGAAGTGTTTGTTATGGAAATGTAGAGCTCGTCGCCTTTGAACAACGACACGGTTCATCAAGTGGAGCAAGCAAAAGTTTGATTGATACAGTATAATGCTGATGCTAGTATCAAGGGACCGAAGAAATGAAGACAAAGATTACAATAAACAGGTTTGCTCCTATGGGTGTGCTGTGTCAAAACACATAAAAAAAAATTTCATGAATAGTTGAAAGCACATAATTATACATATATATATAAAAAAGACCTGTGATGTAATTTCTCTTACTGTCAAACATTTCAATGGGACATTGGGATTATTAGCTAAATCCCAGAAGAGAGATATACTTAAAAAAAACATCATTACTTTTCTTATTGGCATTAATTGTGCTGAAGCCACGTTTATAAAGATATGTAAAAAAAAAATACATATTTTGTACTTTGTATTTTCATAGAGAAAAGAGAAAGCTTTATACATTGCAGTATTACACTTAAAGGGAATTTTTTTAAGTTTTCTTTCTTGAATTGTGATTATCATAAATTACTACATGAAAGCCGTGTATCATGCAGGTTATCATTTCTGTAGAGGTGTATAGGGTGAGAATGCTGTCAAAAGAAACATATGACTTAGTAAATGTTCGTCTGCATGAATACATTTAAGATTTTGTTCTTTAAGCAGGGGGACTTATCTGGCACTGCAGGATGTGAGTCCCTCTGGGGGTAGTGTGTTATTGGTGGTACCCTTTGTTCCTTTAGTCCCTTTGCAGGTCATTCATCAGGTCGCTTTATGTGGATCTGGTATTTCTGCTCAATGTTGTAATGATGGCCGCAGATGGAGGGAGCTTATCAGTGGTGTTGTATGCCTTCAATTTTCTTCCATTAGATCCTAAGGTTGGTTTGTTCAAACAGATCTGCTTCATATTATAGACTCACTCCTCTCAACCTGGTGCAGGCCTATAGACGTCTTCCCCATGTCCTTCCACAGTTCTTTTGTCTTGGTCATTGTTGAGGTTTGAGCCTGTCTGTTTGAGGTTGTTGGACAGGTGGCATTAATCCAGCTGTGAAGTAAACAGCGACAGAAGAGCTTCTTTAAAATAAGTTTTTCAACACAATTTACCTGTAAAATCTTTAATACTGCTACAGTGGGATTTTCAGATTTTTTTTTGTTTTCTTATGTCTCTCATAGTTGAAGTGTCTCTCATCTTTCTAAATAGGAGAACTTGGTCAATCAAAGGTGTCTGCTTCAGTTGTGTTTGTTTCACTAATGCCTAATGCTAAAGGTAGCTTATTTATTTTTAAATGGTATAGACTTTACCTTGAATTTAGCAAATAGTGGTGGGCTATGGTCCAACATATACAAATATATAAACTCTTGTATCGTCCACCTTTCTTAGTTAACCAAGGTATCCAATATAGCCTGCTATAGCATGATATACCCTATGTGAAAGGGTTAAACTTCTCTTTGCCTGAGACAAAGAGGACCCCGACTGAGAGCCACTGAGACAGAGAGAGAGAGAGACTGCCTTTCAGTTTAGCCTGCCTGCTAAACTCCAGCTGGATGGAAACTCAACCTTTCCAAATGGACAGAACAAACAACATGTCTTTACTGATGAGTAAAGACAACACTAACAGAATGGACTGCATGCTACGCTATGCTACAGGAATATGTGTTAAGCTGTTGCTGAAGCTTGGACAAGCTTTATTTCACAAAGGGTTTAAACACTGATATAACATTAGTGTTCAAGTGTTTCTCATTTGCTCATTACATTTCCATGACCAATTATGACTCCTCTAAATGACTCACTATCAGTCATTTAGAGGAACCCTGATGTCTATTAGCTACTAGCCATTTCAAAAAGGGTAAAGGATCATTAACTAAAGGTTATTGGTTCTTGATTAGGTCAATAATTTAGAAAACATTATTTGGCCAAATAATATTTTATTCACCTCATGGATTTGCATGAATTGGTCTGAAACATTGCAATTTCTTTAAATAAGTGAATAGCTAATTTGATCATATCCCAAATTCTTCCAGGTAAACTTTGGTTTCAAACTCAAAATCCATCTTAAACTGTAATATGCTTTTCAACCCTGTTTGCCTTCCTCTCTGTACATTTTAGTTTAGTTCAGTTTCACTAGTTTTAGTTAGGAGTGTTACATTGAAATATGTTTGACCTGGAGCTGAATGATTTTTGTTAATAAACTCTTATATTTTGAGCAGAAGTTGTGGTGAATTTATTCCATATATTTGCATAATTAACTGTTTGACCATGATTAGGGCTTGAATCACTCTTTCATTTATTGTTGTAACACACAGCTAGGAGGGTGTGCATTCATAAACAATATATAGCAGCCAAAATAATATCTGATTAAATAAGATATTTTACGACCCCTACCGGGGAGGGGAATATAAAGTATCAGAAATATAAATTCCCAGCTGGCTAGGAATAGAATAGAATATAAAATCCGAACATTAATATGACATTCTACCTCGATGGGCATTGAACATAAAATCACAACATGGACGTGTTTCGGTTGGGAGGAGTTGATTGAGTCATGAGGAACCAGGCAGGAATTGCCTTCCATCAGAGCAGTGCTCTCTAATTCTGAAATCCCATATCCTTACTCACCAGCGTTCCTTGGTGTTATTTTTATTTTAAGGATTTGGGGAAAAAACTGAAGAAAGTTCCCATCCCTGCATCAGAGCTCTACCTGTTTGATCTGAGAATGGTTTTC
The DNA here is from genome assembly GCA_030533445.1 of Cyprinodon diabolis. NCBI lineage: Eukaryota > Metazoa > Chordata > Actinopteri > Cyprinodontiformes > Cyprinodontidae > Cyprinodon > Cyprinodon diabolis. The sequence goes on from CM060082.1 coordinate 5,838,129, forward strand.
CATGCTTGCCTCAAAAATAGCATCCGTAGGAGTTTTGAGATGCAATCCACTTCTTAAATCTATCTTTGCTCTCCTCTAATTTGTCTAGAAGTCCAGCAAATGTGATCCTGCAAATAGGCATTTAGTTGTAAACTCTACCAGATTCACATTGCTTTTTATCAACTCATGTTCTGCCTGAACAAAAATAGAACCCCCTTCTATTGTAGAGAGGCAGCTGGTGCGCCTAGCATGCTTTGGACACTCTGATTAATGACTAGAATTGCTGCCTCCAGTGGATACAATTGGTTTGACTTTTAAGCATCACTGATCTTAACACCCTTTATAAGTTTTAACATCCATGCTGTTATTTACAGGTCTGCCATTTGTTTGTTTTTTTTGGGCAGTTTTGTTTTATAGGTCCAAATGTTTCTGTATTTCTGTAGCTGCACATTCTCTTCTGTTGTAATATGTTTTTATTTTATTTGTTTACTTTTTTGCTTTAATTTACAGTAAATCCTAATTACTTATTCAATATTTTTTACAGTGGGCTGCACTCGTGTGCTGTTTGTAGCAAGGTTGTGTTGCAGCAACAACATTCTAGGTTATATCCAAGATCGGGGTCTTTCTGCATGGAGTTTTTGCATGTTCTCTTCAGGTATGCATTGGTTTCCTCCAGGTACTCTGGCTTCCTCCCACAGTCTAAAAACATGACTATTAAAGCTACAGTGTGTAATTTTCAGCGACATCTAACGTCCAGACTGCAGACCGCAGCAACATGAACATCTCCCCCCCACCGCTTCTCCCCCCCAACAGTACGGCGAGCGTTACGGGACAAAATGTCTTCCACGACGTCTGCATCACCTACCTTCTCAAGTGATGAGGTTTGTTTACATAGATAATTTTACAGATAGTATTCTCAGGCATAATACTGCCATCTATTGTTCAGTACTGTCTCAGTTCATCTCTCTCAAGTTGCCGTAGTTACTTTCGAGCGTAATGGGCGATCTCGCAATCGCTAGTTTGTTGGCTCTGCGCTGCCGTAGCGCAAAGATGTCTGCCTCCATGGCTGCGAGACCCGCTCCTATGTAATTATAAATAACGAATTCTAAGGCAATGCAAATATTAAGGTTAAGAGGCTGAGCTCGTAGATGATGATAAATAACATAGTTATGTATAATATATTACATTTCTGACTGTATATCCCTGTAATTATTACACACTGTAGCTTTAAGTTCATTGACTTTTCTAAATTGTCTTTAGGTATTTGCATGCTTATGTGTTCCTCTGTGATGGACTGGTGACCAGTCCAGAGTTTACCCTACCTTTTGCCTATAGTCTGCTGGAAATAGACAGTAGCCCCACCATGGTCCTGATGGAATAAACAGGGGAAGATGGATGTGTTTTTTCAGTTATTTGATTGTTTTGTATTTTTATTAATATACAAAATTAACAAATCAGAATTTCTCCCCTTTTTCTAATCGGTCTAGTCTATTTGATAGAATATGCATGGTTTGCTTTCATAAAATAGTCACAAAATAACTAGACATAGTCATACGATTCAGTTTTTGTTTTTTTTTCTTTTGAAGCTGTTTTTTTTTTCTTTTTTTAGTTTCACTTGCAACTTTAAAGAATCCAGGAAAGCCTAGACTTTGGTTAGGTTACAAAATATGTGCTGAGGCTAAATGTGTTATATCTTTTCAAGGCAAGGGAAGGGAAATATGGACCTAAGATATTTAAACATTGTTAGCTCATAGCACTGATTTTGGTTATTTTTACATAGACTAAACACTTGTAGCACAAGCAATACATGCCAGATACCAAAAAACCACACACAATAATCGAACTTGAATGCTTACTTGAAAATATTTCAAGTCAACATTTTACTTATGGTCAAACTACTGATTTTATTTATTTTCATAATGTGTGTGATTTTGAGATTCATGTGCAACATTTGAGTTTGTAATAATTTTGTTTTAGCTCCACGTATTTAAAGACAACCCCCTCCTCTAGCTCATCCCCATTTTTTCGACACTCGCAGTGAGGCGTTGAACACAGTGAGTGGGTACCATCTGTCAATGCAACATGGGTAATTATAAAACCAACGTTTTAATATGTTGAGTTTATTGTAGCTTGTTATCAGCAGAAGGCATGCCTCTGGATTTATAATTGTTTTGCAACTTACTTGGTTTAAAAAAGTCACTTTGCCTTCACATCCTTCTGAAATCTAAATTGAAGGTTTCAGGCAATCTATCCCTGAAATCTTCAATTTACTTTAAAGTGGGTGTTTTTAATTTTAAACAGATGTAGACTGAAAGAAGATCAGTCAGTTAGGAGGGGGGTGTCTGGAATTACTCGCAGACGTGTCTAAAAAATGTAGTTATGTCTTTGAGTGTTTCATACAAATGAAGAAATCATTTCTGTGAACAAAAAAAATATTTGTTACCCTTTTCTTTTTAGGTAAAATGAGCAGATGGGGTTTGGAAGTAAAATCTCCACCTTCAATTCAATTCAGTTTATTTCTATAGCGCCAATTCAAATCAAATGTCATCTCAAGGCACTTGACAGTTCAGCTGATCATACAGTCAAATTGACTCAAAGTTTTCTATCTAAGGAAAACAAGTTGATTGCAGGACTCATTGACTTGAAGGCAATCCCTCACACTAAGCATGCTTGTAGCGACAGTAGAGAGGAAAAACTCCCTTTTAAAAGGAAAAAACCTCCAGCAGAACCAGGGTCAGTGTGAGATGATGTTAGATGGCAGGGCCCTAACTGCAATGCAGGAGGCCCTTAACATTGGGTGTGGACAGATGCTGGATGTGTAACCTGACATGGACTCCCTCATCTTTCCTCTGGAAGAGGCCCTCCAGACTGGCGCCTGTTGTCTGAGACCGCAAATCTGCCTCCGAGCCGATCTGCTTTTCTGGGCCTACAATTCGGGGTTTGAATAAAGAACATGGCTTGGTGTTTAAAGGTATAAAGACATGGTGCCGTTTCTGAGAGGTGCCAGATGGTTGCATCTTCTGAAGCACGCGGTGGCTTCTATATGGGATTTGCTTTTGGTGCTTGAGGTTCTTCTTTCTCGGGGAGCCCTTCTGAACCTCTGTGTCCAGTCAAAGCATTTGAGGACTATGTCCGATCCATGGCCTGCACAACCAAGCTGAAGATAAGTATGCAAACCTGGACAGGATGTGACCTGTAATACAGTGGCTTCTATAAAACATTTTTTTCTGATGCTTACTAGAAATGGATAATTTCAAGTAAGATAAGATTATTTTCTTTAAAGGTTGCATTTTAAGTGTTATTTTCCCTTTCTCCTTCTAAACAAACTACCCAACTAACTTTGAATTACCAGAACGTCACAAAAAAGAGTTGGAAAAGAACCTTTTGATCTTTATTACTTATTTTAACTGTAAAACAGCAGAAACATATAACCAGCAAACTAAAAGTGAACAAAGCTGCAGTTATTGGAGATTATGAATTATTGTAAATGATTTTATAAACACCTTTCAAAAAAATGATTCTGGTGTTTGACTTAACACAGAAAAAGTCCAGCTCAGAAGTGCCGGTAAAATGGACAATATCCCTTTTCCATTTGTGCTAAGTCATACTTAGTCATACCATCTTTATATTTTATCACAACTTTAGGCAGACTAAAACAAATAAAAAATTATCTGCTTATTCACAAATCAATCAAAACGACTCTTTCTAGATAATAACAAGTGGTTCCAGATGAATAGTTAGAGGTTCCACTGAAAAAAATGCAATTCTATTTCTCACCTTTAGAATGGCGTTAAAAGGCTTCATGTACCACTGATGATTATACAGTTATTCTTGATTTTCTTTAGTTGTTTTTTTTTAGGCAAACAATCCTTCTGAAAACACATTGTTTTAGTACTGATCTTACTTTTTGATCCTTCTTTAAAAAAAAGAAATGGTTTCTATGAGTATCGTACAGTATACGTAAATTGTCAGTCTTCTACATCATGGCAACCACAAAAGAGGCTTATATTGGAAGTGCATGTTGTGCAATGGCTAAAGACTCCAATAATCCAGAAGAAGAATGGCTGGCTACTTGAGTTACATCTGACTTAGACTGTGCTTAGGAGGATGGACATGCATGTAGCTTAAATACATCAGAACTCCAACAACAGATTGCACCATTGCGAGCCAACAGAGGTGACAAACGCTACCGGATAGGTGTCAAAAACTCTTTAAAAAACTGAGCAGAAGTCCAGTTGCCTTCCAATTTGCGCCTGATTTGTAGTTTGCCATGTCAAATATAGGTCTTCAAAATACTTGTTGAACTCATTGCCGCCAAGTCAGAATATCCACTCTAGGTGGCCTGTTGTTGTGTCTGATTACTGTGTTGTAAATTCTCATAGTAATAAAAAATGTCTCTTGGGGTTGCTAGTCATATCCTGACAACCGTAATATTTCTATATGTCCTCTTGTTGTTTTGATGAGGGCCTTTCAGCTTTTTTTGTTAATGATATAAACACAAAGGGCCGGATTCATCAAGATCCAATTCTGCGTGCAGTAATTTGCGCTCGCAAACTGGAATTTTGCGCGAGGGGCTGAACCATGGTTTGCGGGTGATTTAACAAGAGTGATTGCGTAACTGGTGGCAGGTGCAAAACTGTTGGAGACACCCTATTTAAATGATGGTTTTGCGCGTTTTGTGGTTTGCGGCATGGCGAGTTTGGACAGCAGAAGGCGCAAAAGGAAATTCGACCCCATGGAAATGGAGGTGTTGGTGGATGAAGCCAACAAACATTTAAGTGAGCTACAGCAAAGAAGTGTGCCTGTCACACAGAGGAACGCTTTATGTGAACAAATCTGTAATAAAGTAAACGCTGTTGGTGAAACCTTGCGAACAGTGGATGAAGTAAAAAGAAGATGCCAGGATATTAGAAGGCGAACCAAAGAAAAACTGGCATATAACAAAACATCTGCGAACAAAAGAGGAGGGGGCACAGTAGATGAGATGCCTCTGACCAGCATTGAGGAACAAGTACAGCTGACGCTCTGTGAGGAGCAAATCACTGGAATTGCAGCTCCAAAATGGCAATGCTGGATAAACGATATGTTTTGATGACCGTTTCCTCGTTCATTCCAAAAATATTCACACGGAGTGAAAAAATGCGTTCTCTGCGTCTCCTTGCTTCATTTCGATGTCTCCTTCTTGCGACAATAACCGCTGCCATGTGTACGCAATTACGCATTCAGACCATTTGCACCTTCTTTTGAAACGTGTTAAATATAGAGTCAGATACCGTTAGCAAAATTGCTTTCAGGTTTGATAAATCACTTTGCGAGTGCTAAATTAATATATTTACATGTTCTCCTCCCACAAGACGCACTTTTGCGTGTAAACGCCCCATATTGCATATTCATAGCAGAAAAAGTACTAAAAGGATAAGAGGCGCTATTTAGCACGTTTTAAAGACCAAACCCTTTTAGCACGCTGTTGATAGATCAGTTTGTACATTTTTTAGCGTGCGCAGTGAAATAGCTCACGTTTTAATACACGCAAACCTTTGATAGATCCGGCCCAAAGAGTTTAAAATATATAAAAGCATAAAGTCGTAAAGTCTATAATAAATAACCTATACTAACTTGCGAAATATTTTTTAACATCAAACTAACTTCAAAACTTTGAATTGGACTCTAAACTGGCAGCACGGAGATAAAGGCAGTCAGATCTTTTGGGGTAAAAATATACAATGCATAATGATTTACTTGCTACCATTAACTTATGTGTCATCTAAAGTTTTTATAACATACATATACATTTTCTGTAATTTGTGTCACTCAACATTTTTCTGGAGAAGGTTCTGTAATTGAATGGTGCTGAGATATGCAGACTATTGCAGCTATAAAGGCCTTCATGGTTTTCCTTTACTCACCATTCTTAGATAGGCCCCACAGCTGTCAGATTACTTGAAGTTACATTATATTAAAGCTTCAAAATTTACATTTAACCACAAGTTTATACCAAAGTGTTAGTTCTTAGAGTATTAGTGAAATGTATTACGCAAATTAAAATAGTGACGTTAGATAAAAAGCCAAGCTTAAGGCACTCTTTAATTATCACAATCCATCTTCTGGACCAAAATAAATTACCAGCAAATCTTCCTAAAGACGACAAGTCAGGGGAACAGCAAAGTTAGTGGGCTTTGTCCTCTGGTTAAATGAATTTATGCATGGTGACAATCCGTCAAACACAGTCAAAGATTAAAACCCACTAAACCCCCCTGCAAGCATTTGATAGTTTAATGAATAGATCTGGGATTTTGGGTTTGTTGTAAGGACTGGAAGCTACTGCAAGGCCCTAAATGCATTCTTAGGTTTATAACAACTTTTTTTTCTTTTGTTTTTGTTCTTTTATGCAACATTGTGTCAATTCATGCATAGACTAAAGGCAAAAAGGTCTAGAGACGGGGTTTCCATATATCCATTCTCCAGGCGGAGGCAGGACTATGAAGGCAGAATATTGGCAAAAGTTCAGACATATAATAAATACTCAAATGAGCAGTTTTATTCAAAACATACACACACATAAATTACTCTATATGTGCATTTTTAATGTTTTATCAATTCAGATTCAATACCATGAGCCCCCCAACATTTCACAAGCAGGAACACTGCCAATACAACCTAGAAATAAGTAAAAATTTCTTAAGTTTAGGGTATTAGCTATAGTTTTAGTAGGTAAATAAGATAGTACTTTTACTCATAGAATGATCTTATTAAATAATATGCACTTGAAACAAGACAATACAATTGTGTATCCTAATATAAATGTAAATGTTCTTGTTCCATTGGCAAAGTGTGTCTATTACCTCCTAAATTCATATTTGAAGAAAAAGTTACTTTTTAGATTTCAGTTTTTTTCCAGTCAATACATGTTCATTCTTGCACTTGTGGCTTACCTTTCACGTGCCTGTAGATTTTAGCCCAACTTATGCCACCTTAAGGGCAAAAACAAATGGGGAAAATAAACTGCCAGTGATTTGCAGCAAATCCTGCCTGTTGAAATAGAAGTTTTTTCTTCCTGACTGTTGTTGGTAACGCAATGTTGAACTTTTAGTTTAGTCCAGTCTGTGATGCTATCTCCTCTTTTAACTCCTCCTCAACTTGGCCAGTTTTCTGTATTTCTTGGTTTTCCATGATGCTTTCCTACCAAATATCTGAAGCACTCACAAAAAATCTGGAATCATTCACGCATCACAAAACACATAATTTCTCTCTGTGTTGAATATATGACCTCTGAGAAAAGTTGTTTGTTCAACGTTTTGATTTGGGGTAAAAGAACAAACCATAACAGAACTCAACAGCAGTAAATCTTTACAGGCTTAATCATTCACTCTTCATAGCCTCCTTTTAGAGATACAGGGATATCTATATAAAAATGTCCAAGTAGGGCACACTTTAGCATAATTGGATCTTTGGCCTCAAAAGTTCATAAAGGTTCTTTAGGCAGTGCCTGCACCTTGACAATGAGAGTTAAGTTATTCACAGAAAAAGAAGTCAGGTAAAAAAGGCATCAGTTTTAATTTCCATCAACTATGGCAGGGGCAAACCATGAGAGGCAAATGACCTTGTCATTTAGACTGCCTGGCGAAGACAGCCATATGTTTCAAGAACGTAAATTGCCTTGACAGACCAGGGCATGTTGCCCAGCAAGAAGGGCAATTGTAACCAAATTTCTTGTCAGTAAAAGCGAAAGCAGGACACAACACTGACAACAGCACAGCCTGAGTAGGAGATGACCTAAAAGAAATTGGACAGATAAGGTGGAGACTTGTTGACAGTGTGGACAGTGCTCCAATGAATACATTGCTAATAAACTTTTATATTTTCATTTCTATTAAGTGGAAAAGACCTGATCTTAATACATGTACCCCTAAACCCATCTATGTTCTCGGCTGTTTGTCCTTAGCCTTTCTGCCTGTAAGAAAGGTAATGGACTTTGGCTTTTCTGGCCTAAAATATGGGTTTAATTTAGCATATTAATCGGTTTGCTGGCCAAAACTTATATAATATTTCTTTTCAAGGCTTTTTTAATGTTTTGAATTTTGAATCTTTGGAAAGAGATCTCTTTGCATGAAAATTAAAGCGAATGGCGGCCTAGTGGTTAGCGCACTGAGCTTGAGCTCCACTCGAACAGCCTGCAACTCTGGGTCTCTGAGCAAGACACTTAACCTCAGATTGTTCCCCTGGTGCCCCACTGCCTCCCAATGGGATGGGTTAAATGCAGAGGTAAATTTCTCCAATGTGAGTTCATCCATCCTCCATCCATTATCTGACACGCTTTATCCCGAGTGGGGTCGCGAGGGGTGCTGGTGCCTATCTCCAGGTGTTTACGGGTGAGAGGCGGGGTACACCCTGGACAGGTCGCCAGTCCATTGCAGGGCCAATGTGAGATCAATAAAGTTCAATTATTATTATTAAAAACTACATTCTTTTGTTACGATTTTGGAAATCAGAGATGGTGAAAAGTGAAATACAGTTAACCTAGCCTCTTTTTTTTATTTTTTTATTTCTATATGCAATTGTGTTTTTTTTCTAGTTATCCAATACATGTAAAGTTCACTAGTGTCTCTAAAATAACCTGGAATGTGTCATGATAGGCTTAATGGACTTAACCCACATGCAGAACACCACTGGAGACAGAGTAAAGTTATGGAAATACACAGGATTATGCAGGATCTGGTTCTGGTGCAGGTCCAGGACTGGATTTACTAATATCTGGAGAGATGAGAGTTTGGTTAGCCAGGCAGTCAATGGCTTGACGAGTGAGTAGAATTCAGATAATACCTTGAAGAGGTTCTAACAGATCCGTGAGAGGAGGAACCGGTTGGGTCCAGAGTCTGTGGGGGTTGCAGAGAGCTCAGCAGCAGCGTCTAGCTTCGAGCTAGAGAGTCTCAGACTTGGGCTTGTTTCCTAGCTCTTTCCCAAGAGCTGGTGAAGGAATCCAAACTGAGATCTTCAGGTTTGGCTTACGTGGGCAGGCAGGCAGGTTTCCAGGTTATGCTCATCCAGAGCTTCAGACCTCAGTCGGGTTTTCTGTGAGCAAAAGACAGAGGCAGGTTAGAAAGCTAGTTTCTCTCAAGAGACAACCAGTATTCTCAAAGTTTTCAGAGGCTCAGGTTCGCTAACCAAACTAGGTCAACACTCGAAGGAAGGTCTGACTGCTGCTTATGTAGGAAGGTCTTCTGATGAGCTGATGATCCTCAGGTGTGCTGAGGACTCCAGCCCAGGGAGCCCACAGCGCTCTCTGCTGGAGACAGGTGGCAGATCTCCAGATCCCAACAGAATGCAGGGCTTGCCATGTCCACCGCTAGCCAACCATTGGTAACCCCTGTGGCCAACCCTATGAGATAAGTTGTTGTTCCAATATCAGTGTAATTCAACTCCATTGGAACAAACAGTTCTCCTCTAAACGAGAGGATGGCAGCAGTGATATTCTCAATTGGAACGTCCTAACTAATTAGGTATTTTAATTGTAGAAGTATAGTAACGAGAAACAAAAAAATGTATATAGCAATTATTTTTTCATATTAGTTAAAGATGACAAACAGAATTCATGTTAATTTCGCAACTAGTTTTTGTGTTTTATGGAAATGAGGCAAAAGATATCTCCGCCATATACAGTGTTTTTCTAATTAGAAAAAAAGAATGACTGCTCAACCTATTTAATGTTTACATTACACAGAACCAAAAATGCGCCTTGCTATGGCGTAATCGGCCTAAGAATCTAGCCTTCAGGCGATGCAGCCCCTGAATTCAAGCTCAGCATACAGTATATAAGGGAGACAAACAAAGACTGGGGTAATCAGCTGATATGGAGCAGGTGTGGATGGAAGTGACTAGAAGGGAGCTAGGGGAAATGAGACAGGCACAAGGGGGCAACAGAGAGTAACAAAAGACAGAAAACAACTGAAATGACACAAAATTACAAAGGAACTAAAAATAAACCAAAACAGAGGGCAAAATCCAGATACATGTTATGTCAAGTAAGGTAAGGTCAGCCTTAATTCCCTGTAAAAAAAATATTAAAAATATCCTCATACTTGAATGATAAAAGTATTATTGTCTTAACTGACTGTCTGGAGCAAATAGATGCAAATAGAGGAAATAATGTGTGACCTCAGTGAGAGGGAGGAAAAAGGGGAAATGGATCCAACAAAGGGACATTATGTGTGCCTGCAAGAGCTACTGTAATCATAAAGGAGAGAGAAGTATTTACATCCCTACAGCTGTGATAACCAGCTGAGTCGTCATGTTAACCCTTCTATTCATATGAAGGCCAAGAACATCCATCAAAATTACATCACTAATTAACACCTGACCTATTTTGTTGCATAACAAAGAAGCTGTCCAAATGTTATTGACTGATAATATTAAAGGGGATAAAGTGATTCTATTTTGATAATTGCTAAGATGGTGACAAAGTAATAAAACTAGAATGATCTGTGATATATGTGTAACATGTGTATGGATGTAATTATTAGGACTTTGAATACATAGTATTTGTTAAAGTCTTCGCAGCCAAAGGGGTGATAGAGCATATGCACACTAATCAAGCAATCAGGAAATATTGATCTCAGATGCAGACCCACTCATACTCCATATGTGGTTCTTATTTCTAGTTCTCTGAACTGGACCATCATATGCATTATAAGGTCTACATCCTCTTTTGAACAATGAAGGGGGTTTTACAAACAAATTTCTTGGGGTACTTTTAAGAAAGTGTGGCTTCTTATTAGGTGGTGAATATTCCTATGCATTCAATTGGTTTAGTGAGTAAAAGGAGCTAAGTCCTGGTCAACTTTGCTTAGTTTCTACATCCCCAGGGATGGGGGAACAAGACCAACAAACCATCAAGAATAAGGAAAACACTTTTCTCTGGGATATAACAAAGCCGAACAAAGTCCGAACTCCTCAGCCTTGTTCTTAATCCAAATTTTGGATCAAACATCCTGTGGAATATTCAAAAAAAGTATTTTTTTTTTGTTTTTTTGACCTGAGCAATGGAGCAGAAGCCTCTTTCCCTGGGATTTGCTATTTGAATTTCAAAGGAATTGTTAATCGATTTTTTCTCTAGTGGAATAATTTTCTTAATTATTATCCAGTATTGCCAAATTCATTTTTAAGAATGTATTATTGGATTTTTTTTTTCTTGATGGATTTGTGTTCCTTTACCAATGTAATTGTCAAAGATAATTGTTTCATTTCTGTGGAAAAAGATCACCCTCACTGGTAGCCAGAGAGCTGATTAGGAGAGTGCCCTTAGTATATTGACAAATTAGGATTATCAACTTTGCTTAGGATAGAGGACAAGTATAAGTTCCATCTCTTCTGAAATTCAAGTTGTCCGCTCCCCAGTTTAATCTAAAAAGCCTCTCTGAAAATTATTCATCGCACAAATGGTTAGGATGGCAATTACAAATATTAATATTTTTCATTAAAATTCTGCTTAATCTTGCTGCTACTTATACCCCTTACAATAGCAGACGTATTAATACAGTATATTGAAATATATTGGAAAAAGGGGACATTTAGAGTGATCTTCCTTAATTAGTTTTTCGATGGTGTGAAAAAGATATTTTGAAATTGGAGGTCTTCACAGGTTGCCTGTAGCCAAACTTATTAAAACAACACCATTGAGATTTTTTAGTCACTTAAACCAGAATGACCTAAAATTAAAAGTGTAAGGACCTCAGAACCTTGGACCCAATATTCAGACAGACAGATAAGGACAAATGAGAAACAGTGTCCATGAAGGAATTTCCAGAGCTGCAGCAAATCCTAACCCGGTTGACAGCCCAGAAGATCAGAGAGCCAAAGAGGTACCAAAGCTGAGGTCAGTAACACAGTCCAAGTTCAGTAAACAGTAGAATCCAGCAACTCAATCCAAAAACAAAACTGAGAAGCAGACAAGGGCAAGGCAAAGACCCGAATATCCAGTGGCAGAAAATGGTCAAAATCAGAAAACATTAACTTCAAAGCTAGAATTACTCTCACAAAACCACTTGATTAATCTGGCACTGATTTATAACCCATAGTTGATGGGATAATCTAGGCCAATTAGACAAGTGAGCAGGAGCAAATTAAACTGCCAACAATGAAGGGCGCGACCATAACAACAAGTGCTGTTGTATGAGGGCTGTTGTGAGCCAAGGCAATAGGTGGTTAAAAGATGGTTCCTTACTGTTAATCAATTGGTCTTGTTGAAAGGGGTGAAGAAGGTATTTGGGCGAGAGTCCTGTTTGCCCAACCAGGTAAACCACTCGAAACCCACTCCCACAGACTGTCACTCTGGGTCTTTGAGCAAGACTCTTAACCCCAAATTGCTCGCCGGGCACCCCACGATAGCAGCCCACTGCTCCCCAAGGTGATGGGTTAAATGCACAGGTAAATTTATCCAATGTGAGATCAATAAAAGTTCAATTATCAATATTTATTAAATATGGCTTTATGAAAATCTAGGCTGTCTGTCTAAAGCTGTGCTAGTTCATTTTCCTATAGGCAAAGTGTAATTGTAATAACTCTGCATAAGTAGGGTTCATGTCAGGATCCATTAATAATGGTCATGAATTTAACATTTACTTTGTCATATAATAAATAGATTTGGGGCCGGATCTATCAAAGGTTTGCGTGTATAAAAACGTGAGCTATTTCACTGCGCACGCTAAAAAATGTACAAACTGATCTATTAACAGCGGGGCTAAAAGGATTTGGTCTTTAAAACGTGCTAAATAGCACCTCTTATCCATTTAGTACTTTTTCTGCAATGAATATGCAATATGGGGCGTTTACACGCAAAAGTGCGTCTTGTGGGAGGAGAACATGTAAATATATTAATTTAGCACTCGCAAAGTGATTTATGAAACCTGAAAGCAATTTTGCTAACGGTATCTGACTCTATATTTAACACGTTTCAAAGAAGGTGCAAATGGTCTGTATGCGTAATTGCGCACACATGGCAGCGGTTATTGTCGCAAGAAGGAGACATCGAAATGAAGCAAGGAGACGCAGAGAACGCATTTTTTCACTCCGTGTGAATATTTTTGCAATGAAGGAGGAAACGATCATCAAAACATATTGTTTATCCAGCATTGCCATTTTGGAGCTGTTGAGGGAACTCCGAATGGATTTGGAGCCAGCCACAAGGAGGACCCACGCAATACCAGATATCACAAAACTCCTTGCAACATTGCACTTTTTTGCATCTGGGTCATTCCAGCGTCGGTTGCAGCGAGAGCTGGGAACTCCCAATCTCGTTTTTCAGAAGTGCTGTCTGACGTTCTAAATGCCATGTTGCCCTGACACCCTACCGGAAAACCCCGACCTCCCCTCTGCGCCTGTGGAGCAACATGCCAATGCTGCGGGGATGCGTACGTGCAGTAATCTCATCCACAGTCACTTCTTGTGAGCCATTTGGTATGTGCATTTTTCTACAGGCCAATACAGGCCAATGTTTCTTTTTTACTGCAGTGAAGTAGAAATTCATACCACCTTAGGGAATAAAGGTTGCCAAAGTATATATATATATATATATATATATATATATATATATATATATATATATATATATATATATATATATATATTTTTTTTTTTTTTTTTTTGGAGGGGGTGGGGGTGTCACTGTAAGATTTAAATTTCTTAATGCACTAGTTTGTACAAACTACAAACTACTTTGCCGCAAACCACAAAACGCGCAAAACCATCATTTAAATAGGGCGTCTCCAACAGTTTTGCACCTGCCACCAGTTACGCAATCACTCTTGTCAAATCACCCGCAAACCATGGTTCAGCCCCTTGCGCAAAATTCCAGTTTGCGAGCGCAAATTACTGCACGCAAAATTGGATCTTGGAGTACTAACACCTGCAGTATTGCTTAAAGGGGGAAAAAAAACACTTGGACGATTTGATACTTTTAAGGAAATCCCACCTCGTGAGAAAGTTCTGCTTTCTTTGCCTCAGTGAATAACAAATTGTGTGGAATGGACTCACCTGGTTCATTGGTTGTGCAGAACTAATACATTGCATGGAGATGAATAGTTGACTCAACATATTGCACCTCTGGTGTAGCTATAAACAATATCACATCCTGTTCTTAGAATTAACTCCTAAATAAGGCCTCCCTTTGTAGACACCCAATGCTACTTGTATCCGTCCAAGTAATCTAGTTGGAGATTAGAAAAAGCATGACATGGAGGCAGAAGAGCATAAAATATCAATTGAGGGAATATATGATGGGAGGACAGTGAAATATAGAGAACATGGTTGTTGCCCTTTCATATTTTAATGAGGGCTTTAATGATGTTCAGTGGCAGTTACACAAGAACATTCAAAGGGAATATCGTTAACTTTTACTGACATGTCCTGTAATAAAAAAGTAACATTCAGGAAAAAAACTTGAACAGCTTTTTTGATGTACTTTAACATTACTAGATTAGGTTTCTGAGGCCCCCAATGGATTAAATAGGGGTATGATTCTTCTTTAGAAATGTGTAATCATGTTGAAACCAGATTTTTTATTTTTTTTATCTCTATCTGAAATCCTTTCAGACCATAAATTTCATTTTTAGGTCAGTCACTATTACTAAAGTTGTTTCCATCCATCCATCCATCCATCCATCCATCCAAGAGAAAAAGGATAAAAGGACCAACATGTAGAGACGAGGGAGGCAGAAATGGGTTCTTGTAGGTTTAATGGTTTACTAAAATCCAAAAAACGAGGAGACGTCAGGAGAAAACATGGATGGGGAGCCAATTAACAACAAGAAACCAGCACTGAAGAACTGCCCAAGGATAGTATGTATGGGATACAGAACAAACACTTGGGTAATATGCTGAGATGGAGCAGGTGTGGATGGAAGAGACTATAAGGGAGCTCAGGGAAAGGAGACAGGAGCAGAGAGTAACCTAAGACTGTTTTAAGTCGTGGGGAAACGGCCATTCCAACTGCTGCAGTTCCGAATTCTCCCGAGTGGTGCACGACTTTACAAAGGTGAATAAGGGGAATCTGATTGTTCGTTCATCAAGAGGGTGGGATTGTTGTGGCGGAAGCTTCACAAGCAAGTTTGATTGTGATGGAAGCATAGATGATTGTGATGGAAGTTTGATAGGAGAGTTTTGTGTCAGAGGTCATGGATGAGTCTCCTCCATCATACATTTTTTATTTAGAGGATGAAAGCAGGGATGAGGATGTTGTGGAAGAGAACGCCAGGGCGGCAGAAGCTTGGTTTGGTTTGTAGAAGGCATTGTTGTGATTCTATAGTTAAATTCTATTCCCAGCCCGCTGGGAATTTATGTTTCTGATACTTTAAGATGTTTATTGCCCTCCCCTGTAGGGGTGGTAAAATATCTTATTTAATCAGATATTATTCCAGCTGTTATATACTACTTTATGACACACAGTCCTACTAACTGTTTGTTAGAACAATAGATGTAAGAGTGATTCGAGCACTAATCATGGTCAAACAGTTATTTCTGCACATACATGGAACAAATTCACCACAACTTCTGTTCAAAATATAAGATTTTATTAACAAAATCATTCAGCTCCAAGTCAAACGTATTTCAGTTTAACACTCTCAACTAAGACTAGTAAAACTCAACTAAACTAAACTAACTACTATGTACAAAGAGGAAGGGGAAAACGGTTGAAAAACATATTACAGTTTAAGATGGATTCTGTGTTTGAAACCAAAGTTTATCTGGAAAAAATTTGGGATATGATCAAATTAGCTTTTCACTAATTTTAAAGAAATTGGAATGTTTTCAGACCAATTCACAATGCAAATCCATGAGGTGAATAAAACATTATTTGGCCAAATCATGTTTTATTAAATGATTTGCTTAATCAAGAACCAAAAACCTTTAGTTAAATGATTCTTTACCCTCTTTGAAATAGCTAGCAGCGAATAGACATCAGGATTCCACTAAATGACTCTTGGTCATACTTGGTAATGGGTCATGAGTATTTGAGGAACATATGAACACTGATGTTATATCAGTGTTTAAATCCTTAGTGAATAAAGCTTGTCTAAGCTTTAGCAACAGCTCAACACATATTCCTGTAGCATAGCGTAGCATGCAGTCCATTCTTTAGCATCAATTAGCGTTGTCTTTACTCAGCAGTAAACACACGATATGATTAGCATCATCAAAAGACACATTGCTTGTTCTGTCCCTAATCATGCCAGACCTGCAAACCTTTTTCCATGTCCGTTTGGAAAGCTTGAGTTTCATCCAGTTTTGCAGCTCTGCAGTCAGGGGTTCCTTTGTCTCAGTCTCACAGCAGGGGTCCTCTCAGTCTGACCCCCAAGGGTATGGTTCTCATCCAGTTTGGCTCTGTAAGTTCTGAAACTCAAGAGAAATGTGTTGCAAAAGTTTTGTTTGCAGCAGTTAGGTTCTGAAGAGTTCTGACTCATCCTTGATGGTTCTGGGGATCTGGTTCCCCTGGGGCCCGCATCTCCTCTGTGGGCCACAGTGGGCCCCAGCTTTGAGCCCAGGAGCAGAAGCAGGCTGGATCAGAAGAGGGAGAAAGAGACAGAGTCTTACTGATGAAGGTTCTCAGTCATCCAGGTCATAGTCATTCCGTAAAAATTCAAAAAATATCCACTGGACTTGGTTTTCAAGATTTGAAGACGTTTCGCCACCTCTCCAGGAAGCTTTCTCAATTCAAATGTCTGGATCCGCAGTGAGTTTGAGTCTTATATGGACAAGGCCTTGTATTGCTTGGAAACATGCAAATGATAACCGATGAATGGGTCGTTTAGTTCCATCGTTGGCCTGTAATATATGAACCTGTCTATGATTCTAAGGGTCGGTCGTTAAAGGGGGGATTGCCATTAAGGGGGGATTGTCTCCTGTAATACCTGAAACCTGTCTATGATTGTTAAGGGTCGGTCGTTAAGGAGGTATTGTTCACCGGCTGAGTGGGTAGGTGCTTCGTTCCTCTGTGATGGGGTGGGGGGTTTGGTGATATCTGGAAGGGATCATGTCTATGATTGAATTGTATGTTTTTGGAAGCTGGAAAATGAGTCCACCACCTCTGTTTAAAGTTGTTTTTTCTCTCTTGACATAGATGGCTTCCTTCACGTCCCTCTCAAACCACCTATTTTCTTTATCCAGAATATGGACATTCTGGTCCTCAAAAGAATGTCCTTTGTCCACAAGGTGTAGGTGTACTACGGAGTCTTGTCCAGAGGCGGCCGCTCTTCTGTGTTGGGCCATGCGTCTGTGGAGAGGTTGTTTGGTTTCTCCAATATAAAGATCAGAGCATTCCTCGCTGCACTGAACAGCATATACCACTCCGCTCATATTCGGTCTGGGGGTTTTATCTTTAGGATGCACTAGCCTCTGTTTAAGGGTTTGGTTTGGCTTGAAATGTACTGGGATCTTGTGTTTGGAGAAAATCCTCTTGAGCTTTTCAGACACTCCAGCAACATAAGGGATTGTGATGTTTTTGCGTTTAATTTTCCCATCGCTGTCTTCTGTTGCGTGTCTTTTGGATTTCCTTGCTGATTTGATAAAAGCCCAGTTAGGATATCCACAGTTTCGGAGAGCATCTTTGATGTGTTTCTGTTCTTTTTGCTTCCCATCTGTTTTAGTAGGGACATGTTCTGCCCGGTGTTGTAAGGTTCTGATGACTGAGAGTTTGTGTTCCAGTGGGTGGTGTGAGTCAAACCATCTTCTTTTTGACTCACACCACCCAGTGGATATTTTTTGAATTTTTACGGTAGACAGAGTCTTGTGTGCTCTGTGGTTTTCTCTGTCCTCACAGGAAGGGGGGTAGGTTTTCACACCTCTGCTGGTTTCCATGTGACTTGCCTGTGACTTTGGTTGAAAAGGGGGGGGGGCTGCAGAAGTCCCCCAGCTGTTATCCACCAAAGCTGCGTTTTCTCCTCTGGTCATCCTATCAGGATGAAATATGGACACTGGTTCCCACAGTCCAAAAAGTATGATCATGGCATATGGCACAACAGCATGTTGTACATATTTAAGCCCTTGCCTAGCAACACTGACAGTTCTGTTAGCTCTACGCCTGCCGAAGACACAGACGTCCATCCCCGTGAACACTGGGACATAACTCAGTGGTAAAGTAAATGATTCTTATTCCTTAATTTAACCGTTGAGTATATTAGGTGCAACATATCAATCAAGATGCTTTGACAAAAAAAAAGATTGACAGATGACTAGATGATATATGATTGGCTGAATTTAGGTGTACAGCCCGATGTATAATGAACTAGCCTGCATAAGATAACGGGAAAAAAAAAAAGATTAATTTAAATTTTCTACATTTTGGGACAATATCATCTGATAAAGAGTACATTTATGCAAGGGTGTAACTTTGCAATAAACATTGGTGGGGACGCTCTAAGGCTAGTGGTTGATGGACCTACAGCTATTCAACCCGAACGCTTTCAATAGGGTTTATATTTTCCAAAAATTAGCTCAAACACATATTTATTGAACGCTTTACTATTGTTGAGATGACAAGAGTACCACAATATATTTGTGGTATTTATAGTTATAGACAGATGCCTGCCTTTAGTGTATTATTATATAAAGGGCTCAAAAACATTAATGTATAAAAATTAATTAATAAAAAAAAATGACGAATAACAGCCGATGCCAACATTAACATATCATGCATCCCTAGTATGGACACAACTTCACTTCCATCAGTCCATCCATGCATGGCTTCCCTTTAAGCTGCATCAGTGATTATCCTCCTTCACAAGCAGCTAAATCTAATTTGTCCCATATGTCATTGACAGCCAAAGTCTATATATTGAACCTTATACTTCAAATATCATTTATACAGTGGGTGCTGGTTGGAAATGGACACTTCACTCAGGCTACGTTATCATACAATGAAATACTCCATACAACATTGAAATCAGGGAACAAAAAGTTTTTACAGGCCCAAGCATTTGTTTAACAAATAAAAGTACGGTATAAACGTTGTTAACTACTGTACTGTACTGTAAAATAATATAGTTATAAATAAATAAGTAATAATTTTAATCATCAATACGAAATGAAGAGTTAATATTGCGGGGATCATAACCGCCCCGCCGTGACGGATTGGAACGGGAGAAAATGACAAATGATTATGAAAAAAACACAAAGTACAGTAGGACAAATAGTGACTGACGTGTACAGTACAGTATTCCACTGCTGTTCTGATGGAGCCGCTGCATCCTGACTCTGCTTTGTAGCGTTTTTTTCTTCTAAAGCCTGCGGTGCTGGTGTGTTTTTGAGAGAAGAACATAGTTATCGGTAGTTGTTGTAGCTCTTTTTTCTTCTGGGCCAAAAGATCCTTATAAACCGACATGCCACCATCGATTATGTTTGACAATAAAGTTTAACAATGCATGATGCAAATCCGTGAAGCAGCGAGACCGTGAAAAGTGAACCGCATTATAGCGAGGGTTCACTGTAATGTAAACTGTGGAGAGTTTCAAATACCTGGGTGTTCACGTCAATAATAAACTGGACTGGACTCATAACACTGATGCTCTGTATAAAAAGGGCCAGAGCCGCCTCCACCTCCTGAGGAGGCTGAGGGCCTTTGGAGTCAGCAGGCCCCTCCTTAAAATCTTTTATGACTCTGTGGTGGCCTCAGCCCTCCTCTACGCTGTTGTCTGCTGGGCCCCTGGCAGCTCAGAGCGGGACAGAAAGAGACTGAATAAGCTGGTGAGGAAGGCCACTTCTGTCCTGGGCTGCCTCAATATCTTACTCTGATAATAACAGGCGTATTGTTATACTATTTTTGTTATTTTTATTATTATTATCATTATTATTAACTGTAATGACATAGAAGATTCCTAGATGACTTGCAGAGACATCATTTTCCCTTCTCCTTTTCTCCTGTATTTATGTAAATAATTAATTGCTGTATTTTTATTTGCAGTTTACAGTTAAAATGCTAACAACTAAAAAGTTAAATTAGTCAACACACCTGGAAATAGAGTAAAATTTGTGTCATTATTGTTCTTTAAAAAAAGCACATTGTTTAGATTGGAATAAAAAGAAAAAAAAGTTATCCAGAAATGAATAAAAAAAAACAACCTTTAATCCAAAAAAATATATGTAATATATTACAACAACATATTTATTGGTCATTGTTTTCGTCAAGAGTGAGCACTTTTTTAAGCGGGCTGAAAATAGAATGATCTGTGAATACGTAGTGATTTTAAAAGAATGCAATTGATTAAACTCAATCTAAAAAACAAAAATGAAACACAAAACTTGTGAAAATACAAAATCTGCAAATAAAAACGTGATTTCACTAGCTCTGGGATCCTCTCTGGCAGAACGTAGAAAAATCAGTTTGTTGAAGGTTGACATAATCAGCCTGATTGGATTATAACACTGTCCCTTCTATAAACTAGTTTAATCTACGTACCCTTAGGAAACCAAAAAAAAAATTTTTTGCATTTTACAAGACATTATATCTAAGATTTTTTTAATACAAATAGCAATTAATATTAGTCAATGGGGCAGTTTCCCAGTGATTGAACTGCTGGGTTCCTGAGCAAGACTGTTGCTCTCCAACTGTTTCTCACAAACTGGCTGCTCTATGTTGGGATAGTCAGGACCTTCATTTCCCTCCCGAAATTTATAAAGTATAATAAAAGAAAACAAAAAATATCAGTACTGGGTTAACTTATCTTTTCCATTATTAATAGCCATATTTCTCCCCATATTCAGCCACAACTTATTTTAACTTATAGCACAGCTGCAGGTGTGAAACACATAAATGTATATGTCATGTTATAAACAGAGAATTATATAAACACAAATAATCATTCATCCTTACATCTTTAAGTCCTTTATTCACATTCTACACTCACAGTACAGGAGAAGATTCTGACGATCGGCCAGCTCCTCCAAAAACTGCCACATGTCTTTAATCTTTTCAAAAACAAACTTCAAAGGTTCTAAAACCATCTCCCTCTCATGCTCATCAATGGTGAAGTCATCTACTTCACACATTTGTTTGAATAGCTAGACTGTGTTAAGGAAGAAAATATTCTAAAATAGTTAACTTTGGAAAAAGGTTGGCTTCTCTCTTCCTTTTCCAGGTTCATCTCGGCGAGCTGCGTGTGGCCACAAGGAAAACCAGCAATGCGTGTTGACGTCACAAAATTACAGAGTTTAATTCAATATAAGACAATGCACAAACTTAGAAATAAGACAATGGACAAACTTATACCAGAAACTGCAGAATAACGGAGACATACATTCAATTACCTGACATAAATGGAGAGAAGGAAAGAAAGCAAAGACGTACAAAGACATCTTTGGAGAGTTGCAAGAGCAAATCTGATTTGTTACTTCTATGTAGAAAGCTTTATCCTCTTGTATTTAATTTATTCAACTAAGGCTGGCTTTTGCTTCTCCAACCAGGAGCTATCTTGGACACTCAGAAAAACTTAGAGCTTCCCCTAATTTACGGCCTGACATCCAGGAATTCTATGGTCTTCTGGCTAAAGAAAACATAAGATAAGACCTCACAGAATAGCTGTTGGAATGCGGGGGCCTCTTTCCTGCCATAAATTCTCAGGAACAAACTTAAATTCAGTCCTTTGGTTCAAGGAAAGGTTATCTTCACAAACTTGTTCAAAA
Source organism: Cyprinodon diabolis (assembly GCA_030533445.1). Classification (NCBI taxonomy): domain Eukaryota; kingdom Metazoa; phylum Chordata; class Actinopteri; order Cyprinodontiformes; family Cyprinodontidae; genus Cyprinodon; species Cyprinodon diabolis. Next base: position 5,859,771 of record CM060082.1, read on the forward strand.
TTAAGAAATATGTTCAAAATGAGAGTGTTCAACATACCTTTTACACATGCCATAAGATTAACTGTATTAAAAACTAAAAATAATCATTTTTCTTCAACAGTCCCTCTTATGAGGTCTGAGACACACAGACCTCACAAATAAATTAAGCCTTCTAATAGAGGAACCAAAAAACCATTTAGTATATTAAAAAAACTAAAAAACATTAGCCTAATTATATAACAGCCCCTGTTTTAAACAGAACCTCCTAGCTCCATGGCCAGGTCATGTGTCTGAAGCTGAACTCCATTATCTGAACTTATCAAATGTATCTTGCGCTATCCAACAATTTAATACTCACCTGATGAACCACAAAATTTTAACCAGTAAAAACTACAACTGAAAATACATTTCACTTATCAAATATGAAAAATCATACAACTCAGTTATGTCAATATAAGAAAAAACACAATAGAAATATCAGCCCAAGTATAAAATTAGAAAACCAGAGTAAGATATCTCGAAATTACTAAAAAATACTCTGCAGACTTAAAAGACAATACTCGCCACAAAAATCACAATTTGTCAATACAAAACAATAACATCAAAAAAAGAAAATACATCATAAACACATAAAAATTACAAAAAACCCCTTTTTTTTTTTCACATGATTCAATATTAAGAACTTAGAGTTCGTCTCTATGGTCCTTCGATAGTCCTCTAAAAATGAATATGAATTCTTCGTCAGGAAACGATCCAAAAATACGCGCAAAAAGAAACGAATGTTCTTTAAGAGGTCGCAAAAAACGAAAACACGCAATAAAGAGAAGCTAAGTTAATGATGATCTTGTAGCCTGATCCTTCACGTATTCCTCCTCGGTTGTAAACCTCAGGTTTCCACCTGAGTGTCCGTTGCTCACTGAAAATTGGAGTATTGTGCCAATATAACAGTGAGTTTAAGGAGAGGTTGCAATCTCCTTTTCTCAATGGAAGGACACCGGAACAGGATTATTGTGCCTGTCCGGGCCTTTTAAGCCTTGTAATTCAGGAAAATGAAGTGGTCTTGGCAGGAATCCCTGCTACACTTCTGCCTGGAACTGCAGATCCTCCTCCGCGTTGGGATGTGCCTGCAGATGGGCCTGCAGGTTGAGACTGTAGATTCTCCTGTACGCCTTGTAGCGTGCATTGTGGCTCCTCAGCTGCTGTGCACTGACTCCAATGGAACCCGGTGTCTCCTTTTCCTTTGCGGATGGACAGCATGAGATGTCCTCTCCACGACTCGGTATGGTCCGGTGAAGCGAGGTTCAGACCATTTTCTTTTGATGACCTTCAGGCACACCCAGTCGATTCCCGGAACTGGTCCCGAGCCTGGACGTTCCTGTGTCGTCTGGTATTTTGTAAATTCCGCTGCCAGGACCTGTAACTCATTGAAGAAATCTTTATGAGATAAATGTGCAAGTTCACCTTTCCATCCTGGAATGCGGGTAGCAGGTCCTGGAAACATCCATCCTGTCTGGAGCTCATATGGAGAGAACCCTGTTGATTGGTTAATGATTGATCCAACACTTTATGACAGCTTTGCTGTCTTCCTTTTGTATTATAAATCTGCTTCTTTAAAGCTGTATTTTATCAATCCTTTGACCCTCTTTTTATATAAGGCCTACATGAGAAATAAATGTTTCCTATCATGTTGAACCCAAAACTTAACTGTATTTTAGAAGGAGTTCCATAATTGTTAATTTGTAAATCTCCAATTTAGACCAATTTAATTTCAATCATCATATTTTCTATTTTTTTAAAACCTTAAAGAATGAACAGCCTGTTCTACATGAGTATAGCTAACCTTGTCACTAAATATCAAAAATTACCTACTTTATTCCAATCATAGTTTTAAATCCCAAAAATTTCCACCATTTTTACCTTTGATCCATTTATTCTTTTGAAAACCTATTTATAAAATATTTAATTGAATAATGTATTACCCTTTTTATATTGTTTATCAATTATCAATGCCTTTTCAGTTTTGGAGAGAGATTCGATACAGCTAAATTTATTAAATGATGTAAATCTTTAGTTTAGACCTTCCTGGATGTCTTAGTTAAACAACTTATTTTAAATCATATGAATAGAGATGCAACAATCCAATGATCACCTTCCTTAGTTTAAGAAACGCTGTTTTATGTAAATTTTTTGATAGGTAATATTTAGTTTAGTATATTCAATTTATAAATTTTACTTATTTCATATCCAAATAGTTAGCTCATATTTTATGCTGCTAATACACATTTAAATTTAAATTTAGTTTTACTGAATAGTAGCCTCTGTACTATGTAAATAAAATTTAGATCCTCTTCCTTAGTAGATGAAGCATAACACACAATGCAATTCAGCTATGGTTAAGAAAAAAATATGTAATTGCAATAGTTAGTCCCTGCCCATTCTTTTCAGGCAGGAAGGGAAAAAAAAGACACATTAGCATTTTGTGAGACAAACAGAGTGAATCCTGGAGGAATTTAATGCATTTCCGAGGAATGCAGTGTCGTAACAATTGGTGCACACCAACCCTCAAACTGCATTGCAAAACCTCTGACCCCAGGAGATGGGGTGTCCTCAACACTTAGAATTACACTGCAGGGCTTCAGGACGTGAAGACAACAGGGCGCACCAGTGCTATAACTAAAGTAAGAAGAGAACAATGGCATCACACACTAAAAAATTTAAAAAGAACTTATTCACCACTACCAAGTTTAGTTGGCACCCATTTCGTCTCCAACCTGCAGACTGAAGGGAACCCCAGGAGTGGGCTTTGGCACCCAAGTCACATGATCAGAGGTGAGAATCCAGGATCAAACATGAGAACACACAACAGGACCACCGCTGAGCGACTTGCCATGCCCCAATTCTTTGTCCGCTGAATCAGAAGGTGTCCAGAGTAGCAGTCATTCCCGCAGTGCAGAAACATCTGGATAAAGTCCCTCTTTGATGAACTTTGGTCAGCCTTTCGTGGTCGACAGAGCAGGACATAGAAACCAGCAGACCAGTCATCCACTGAAACCCCCATCCGGGTTTGGACAAAAGGCTATGATCTTTGTGGTCCCGACTCACTGCTGATTCCCAGCCGTAGAAGACTCCCACAGATAACACCTGAGTCCCTTTTGTTTTCAGCCAGGTATGAGAAGCAACACTCAAAGGAGACATCTGTTGCCAGGTCCTGCGAGCAGCACTTTGCCCTCACGTGACAGCAGGAGAACAGTTTGTCTTCGCTGACCTTCGTAACCGTTCAACAGCTTTTGGCTTTCATACAGCAGTCCAGCAGAAGATGGGCACAGTTCAGCATCTTTGTTAAGCAACAACAGCGGCCTGATGCGGTAATCAAGAAGATCCCTTCAAATACATCGTCCCATGATATCTGAGCTCAAAAGACCCTTTCCCCAAGATTGCCATCAAGTCAGAAGGAAGGAGAACTGCCAGAGAAAAAATAATACAAAGTAATTAAAAATCAAAACTTATATTTGCCACATTTTGTAACTTTCACTATTATAAATAAAATTTATCTTGTGATGCATCCTCCCGTGTGGCTCTAGATTTGTTGTTGTTATAGCACTAACGGCCAACCGCCCCAAATCCTGAACTGCAAAAAGAATAAACATAGAAATGTGTTAAAATAGTCCACGATCAGATGTGCCAGAATTAAGAAAATACTGACACTTACTGTTCAAAATCAATAAACGTCAATACCTCGATGACATTCACTCTACTTGTGCCAAATATCAACTAAAAATTTTAAAATCACAACCTCACAAACTCATTAAAGGATTAGAACAAACTCTAGAATGTCCTAGTACTGACACTAATAAAAGTTGTGATTGAATTGCACTTTGTCAAATAATTATGAATTGCATATTGTTCTACTAAATACCAAACATCCTTATCATTGTCCCACGCATCAAGACAAAGTTCTATTTTAAAATTTCAGAAATTATTTACATTTTATTTGAATTTCGTAGCAGTTTTAACCAAAATTTTCCTCAAAATTAACAATTTACACCCAACTGTATATAATCAAAGTCAGCAGTGATGCAGAAATCTATCAACGATTTTAAATGTAAATAAACATGGCATAGATGTTATTTGAAACTGTTCAATTTTAGATGATCAAACCTAATTTAGTAGAAGCTTCTATATCACATATACCATATTTTAGTCAAGCAGGAAGGCCATATGACTCTACATTAAAAAAAAATCCATAATTCACTATTGTTGAATGAAAAAAAATCAAAATTATTGATTAACTAATTTACAATTAACCATATCCAAAAATTTACCAGGAATTAGGGTCTACTTCTCCTTCTCCCCCTGTTGATATAATAAAATTATCATTTTGAAAATAATTTGGAATCTGTCACTGTTATATAATAATTTGCTGAAAAACCAAAATATTATAAGATGTTCCACGATTTCTCCAATCTTCCATCTAGTATTCAAACTAGATGATGTAAATTTCAAAGTTCCATCTGTAATATCTTATCTTTATAACATCCCCCTGTGTTTTCTTATTTCCAAAAGAAAAACAATTTAGAGGTGGAAAACAAAACTAAAAGAACTTTCCCTAATTATGCTAAAATTTCAGCATGTCCAACCAGTTACCCATATGAAATATAAACCAAGTTAATTTAGTTAGAATTTAGGTTAGTTTGTTAGTGTTGTTAGTCAAAGTGGATAACTCAATTTCCTAATAACAACATCTATCTGCTTTAAGCCAAGGCTGAATTCTCATTTCATATTAATTCCACTGCACAAGCAGATGATTCAGCTTCAACCAGATTGTGACACCAAAATATGTAATCGTCTTTACCTTAAAATAGTTCGTAAAGCAGTAATAAAAACATATTTATGAAACAAAACCTTTACTTTCCCTAAATAGTTTAAAATAAGAAAAATATCACACAGCTACTCACTAAAGTGACGTCATATTCACATAGCGCTTCCTAAAACCCATTAAAGGCCATCTGCCTACACATTCACTCTCATTCACACTCATCAACACCCCATTGTAAGAAAGATGCAGGATGTTACCCCAGATTTCAAACCAAAATTCGTCCTGTGAAAGTCTTAAACACTATTATTATAACACCATGGTTGGTCCAATAGTTCTAATATTGTTCAGTTTTGAGTGAACCTGTTTTAAAAACTCCATATTATACACACAACCGTATTTCATGATAGCCCACTGTTATTAAATGGCTACCTAGACCCCCTGTAGGAAAACCCAAAAACCGTTCATGTGGTCAAGTAATATGCAAAATGGGCTGCACACGAAGATCGTCCTACAAGAAACAAAGTCATTCATTAGTGTTTCAACATGTCCTACATTAACAGTGTAGAAAACACTGTCAAGCAGAAAAACATCCATATGTTCTCGTTTTTGTTCTCTTGTTCCACTCAGTGAGGGTGTTCCATCCCGTGTCAGGAAACCTAGAAATTGAAGTGATTGTCAATGTTACAATATTATAAAAAAAAAATTGGATGATTCCAGTGCTCCAGCCTGGAACTGATGCCACACATTTCTCCCGCTGAGAAAGTAAAAACATCTGTAAATCTGTTATTTTGTACTTTTCATTTCAACACAAAACACAGTTCTAAAAGTTATTCACATCAAAATCCAAGAATCCTGAAAAAGTGAGCTGGAAATATCAGTGCTAACAGAACTGAAGCACTCCCAAAATGCAAATGGGGGGTCAATCAATCCCCCTGCTGTGAAACAAAACTTTTAACCAAAATGGAGAAACCTCTCTCCCACAGAAGCACATTTTAACAGAAAATTAGTAATACAACATCCAGCAAAAACATTTGAAAATATTTCATAACACAATCTTGAAACACAAATCACTTCCGCACAATCTCAGCACAATTCAGACACAGACAGACAAATAGACAGCAGCGCGTGGTGGAACATATAACGGGGGAAGACAGACACACAGCCATAGATCAACCCGCAGCCAAGCACGCACACAAACACAAAGAAACGTACAAAACACAGAAACACAGACAACGTCGTAGCTCAGTCAAAAAAGACAGAAAAGAAAAGAAAATGTCAGGCGCCGGCTAAAAGAATGTATAACGCATCTTTTAATTTTCCAACTTCACTTTTACAAATCCCTTTTATTCTCATTTCAACTTCTCAGTCCGTTAAGGTGATTCATCCTGCTAAATTAATTATTCTCAGTCCTTTATACTACTAGCAACTCGATTCAGAATGCCAGAGAAAGGTGATCCGACCTATTAGTCCTTTTTCCATGAGTGATACAACTCGGTCCAATTAACCCAAACAATTAATTATAAGTCCACTGGAGATGAGCCATAATCTCCGGGCTGATACAAGCCCCTGCTAATCAATAAACAGACACCCGAAATTCTTTTATTGAGGCACAGGCATGAATCCTCAGGGTAAAGAATATAATAAAAAACCCAGCTTAAAATCAGAGTTAACGTAAAGGCTCTGTTTGAACTAGCCAAAGTTCACTGTAATGTGTATTTATTCAAATCCTTAAACAACCGACTCTTTTAGGAGGGATTCTATCTACCTCTGCAGCTTCTAAATTCTGTGAGGCCGCACACAGCAAGAGCAATCAGCGACGCTCCAACCACACGGCGCTTCAGACAACTAAAAAGTAAAAAATAATCAAATACTGTCTTACCACACCGAAGCGTCGGGCCGAAACGGATCAATCAGTACCAAACAGCCGCCCACCGAGATTCCAGAACCGGAACGAGCCCCCAATTGTTAAGGAAGAAAATATTCTAAAATAGTTAACTTTGGAAAAAGGTTGGCTTCTCTCTTCCTTTCCCAGGTTCATCTCGGCGAGCTGCGTGTGGCCACAAGGAAAACCAGCATTGCGTGTTGACGTCACAGAATTACAGAGTTTAATTCAATATAAGACAATGCACAAACTTAGAAATAAGACAATGGACAAACTTATACCAGAAACTGCAGAATAACGGAGACATACATTCAATTACCTGACATAAATGGAGAGAAGGAAAGAAAGCAAAGACGTACAAAGACATCTTTGGAGAGTTGCAAGAGCAAATCTGATTTGTTACTTCTATGTAGAAAGCTTTATCCTCTTGTATTTAATTTATTCAAATAAGGCTGGCTTTTGCTCCTCCAACCAGGAGCTATCTTGGACACTCAGAAAAACTTAGAGCTTCCCCTAATTTACGGCCTGACATCCAGGAATTCTATGGTCTTCTGGCTAAAGAAAACATGAGATAAGACCTCACAGAATAGCTGTTGGAATGCGGGGGCCTCTTTCCTGCCATAAATTCTCAGGAGCAAACTTAAATTCAGTCCTTTGGTTCAAGGAAAGGTTATCTACACAAACTTGTTCAAAATTAAGAAATATGTTCAAAATGAGAGTGCTCAACATACCTTTTACACATGCCATAAGATTAACTGTATTAAAAACTAAAAATAATCATTTTTCTTCAACAACTGCTTCAGCCACATTCCCCATCATCAAAATGTTAGGCCAATCCACCTTGCCGCTGAAGAGACTTTTCTTCCAACCAGTGTGCTGCTTTTCTGCAGTCGTGGATCACTTTTTAATCCTGTAGAAAAGAGGAGAGATTATTATTTTCTAAAAAAAAAAATGAATGCAACAAAATGTACATTAAAAAAAGACTCACCATTTTGACCTTTTCGGTATGGAATAAGTCAGCCTGTGTAGTTTAAAGCTGGTCTTGGTCCTAAGGGGAAAATATAAATAAAAATTAATCAGAAAAGTTCCATGTAGTTAATTTACCGTATTTTCATGACTATAAGGCGCATATAAACGTCTTTTGTTCCCCTCAAAATGTGCGGCGCGCCCTTTGGTGCGGTGCGCCCTATGTGTGTTGTTACTGCGGACTTTTGAGACCACCTCATTGAGGAGATGATGAAAGAGTGGCTGAATGTAAGGAGACCAGGTGGTTTTTTTCCACTCATCACCATGGCTGTTAATCTGTGACTCCGTGCGTGCCCATCTCACAGCTGATGTGAAAAACATGGTGAAACAAATGAACGCTGTGCTTGCTGTTATTCAACCGCTCGACATCGGTGTGAACCGGACGCAGCAGGCGCAGCAGAAGCAGCGAGTTTACATGCAAAGTCAATGGTTGACGCACGTATAGGCGCAGCAAAAGGTCCCGCAGAGCGTTTTGAGCAGCAGGCGCAGCACGTCGGGAGCGTTTAAGCATTGGACGCGCTTGATGCGCTGCTGCTGCTCGAGATGGAAAAATTGAAGTTTTTCTGCTGGACGCGCCGCATAAACCAATCAGAGAAGCTGATCTGGGAGCTGACAGCAAGACAGACACATCGCTGATGATACACATACACAGCGCTGTGATCGCTCCTATGAAACAGTTTATTGACGCCTAAATTAACTTAACCTGCCGACAGAATATGTTCGCTTTTATTATCCAGTTTTCAGGTGGATTTTCCCACTTAAAAACATATTAAAACTACTTTATTCCCACTGATCACAACAAATATAGCTGCAAGGTGTATTTAATACAAAGTATTAATCAAACCTGGGAGCTGGCCGTGAGACAGACACATCGCTCTCATGACATATGATATTAAGGCAAATGAAAAGGGCTGGATGGATGAGGAGATGATGAAAGCGTGGCTGAGGGAGGTGAATGTAAGGAGACCAGGTGTTTTTTTTTCCACTCATCACCATCGCTGTTAATCTGTGACTCCGTGCGTGCCCATCTCACAGCTGATGTGAAAAAAAAGATGAATCAAATGAACGCTGTGCTCGCTGTTATCCCGGGGGTCTGACAAAGGAACTTCAACCGCTCGACATCGGTGTGAACCGGCCGTTCAAAGTAAGGCTGCGAGCGGCATGGGAGCGATGGATGAACGACGGAGACCACAATTTCACGAAAAGTGGAAGGCAGCGCCGGGCAAGTTACGCCACCGTCTGCGGATGGATTGTTGATGCTTGGGCTAACATGTCTGCTGGCACTGTTGTTCGAGCTTTCGCAAAAGCCGGCATTATTTCTGTGGAGCCGCACGGCACGGAAAGTGACTCTGACAGCGAAGAAGGGGAAATTGGCAGGTCTGATTTAGCGCAGCTGTTTAGTTCAGAAACAGAGGATGATGACTTTGATGGGTTTGATTAATACTTTGTAATAAATACATGAATAAAGCACAATCATACTCAGTTTTGCTCCCGCTCTATTTTTCTACCTGAAAACTTAATTCAACAGCAGCCTCTGGGCCGGGTCGTCTCCGGGTTCACCGCGGCGGCTGGCAGGTGTTTTTATTCTAAATAATCTAAATCTTGCAGCTATATTTGCTGTGATCATTGGGAATAAAGTAGTTTTAATATGTTTTTAAGTGAGATAGTCTACCTGAAAACTTAATAATTGCAGTCAGTTCATCCAGATTATCATCCTGCCTATACTATTTCTGTCGGAGGCGCTCAGACCCCCACATCACCACACCACGCACCAGCGGTGCGCCGACAGTAGGAATCCCTTCAACAGCAGCCTCTGGGCCGGGTCGCCTACGGGTTCACCGCAGCGGCTGGCAGGTGTTTTTCATCTAAATAATCTAAACTGCAGGCACCAGGATACCGGTAATAAAAGCGAACATATTCTGTTGGAAGGTTTCAGGATTTTAAGTTAATTTATGCCTCAATAAACTGTTTCAGAGGAGTGATCACAGCCTGTTTGATTAAAGGAATAGTACACCCAAAACATGATTAGCCTTTATTTTCTACTCACCCCCATGCTGAACACCACTCTGGAGTACTTTTTTGATATCTCAAATGCATCTGGAGATCTGGGAGGCTTCTTGCTGTCTGCTGACATTCAAATAATGGAGGTCTATGGTGCCCGAGGCAGAAAGGTCCATAAAAGTCCACAAAAAACGTGTCAATATTCCTCCATACTGCTCGTCCAATGTATTCCAAGTGTCCTGAGTGGGTAGCGTCCATAATTTACTCGAAACGAAGTCATTTAGAATGTTTTTAGAGCATAAAGGGATTTAGGATTTCCTAAAAGCGCACACCTGCGAGTTCACGAGCCTACGGAAACCGCGGCAGACCAAACCAGATGAAAGTGCCCTATATAGTCCGGTGCACCTTATGTGTGTGTTAAATACAGAAATGGCACACATAACTGAGACTGCGCCTTTTAGTACGGTGCGCCCTATGGTCGTAAAAATACGGTACCACACACACACACACACACACGCACATTACCAACCTTGGTGATGTCATCCAGTGTCCTCTTCTTCAGTCTATAAACTGGAGACATGTCACCTCGTAAGAGGGCCTTGGAGGACTCCGCCCAATGGGCAAACATTTTTCCATAACTGGGAATTAAATAAGAGGTGTTGGGGAGGTAAAAGATGATAAACAATAGAATCAAAGGGATGATTTCATCTAACCAAGAAGAGCTTTTGTTCTCACCTGCCAAGTTCCAGATTCTCCATTAACATGACGCACCACCAGTTTCTCAAGTTTGGCATGTCTTTCTGAAAAATGCAGAGTAACAACACAATATCACTAAACAGCATCCACAGATTTCTGTTTGATATCACCAAGTAGCTATACTTACGATGGAGAAGTCATAGGGCGCATCCAGCACAGTGTACAGGGCATACTATGAACAACAAAAAAAAGAAAGATTTTTTTTTTTTAAGGTTTACATTCAGCTGCATTTAACCAGACAACAGAACTATTAGTGCTCACATATAAAATCGCATCAGTTGACAACAGCTCATCTTCACACAATGCTAAACTCTAAGAATTTGTTTGAGCCCAGGCCTGCAACTTGATGCATGCTGAGCAGTCGAGAGAGGTCTGGCTGCAAAACCACAGTCTGTTTGTCTACAGTAAACTGAAACGAGCAGAGCATCGACCTGACTCTGTGTTCAATCTAAAGCAATGCAAATAAGAAATAACATAAACTATGCTAAATACGATAAGTTAAACGGTTTTATGAAGCCAAGCATACTCGCTTGTGACCTCGTGCGTTTGTTTACCACCTCCAAACAACCTTCTTCTTCTTTGTCTAACAGGTGATGTCGGTTGGGGGGAGGTGGGCGTGGCTGAATTTGTTTATTTCCGGCCCTACGGTGGAGTTGGCCTGAGACAGGCGCCTGCACCGGAACTGGTCTGACAGCTGCGGTGCTGCAGCCAGACCATCTTGATGAATAGTGGTGTTTCAATGCTATTGTCAGAGATGGCTTTGATCAACGCGCAAGTCAGTGAGCTGATTGGATACCGAGATACCGGTGATGGAATGACGTTGCATGAACCCTCCTCCCTCCCGAATGGACGGATGATCCACAGACCTTTATTGATTCAGTTATTTGTTTTGCCAAAAAGATTAATTATAATCATTTTTCATTAAATAATAGAGATGCAGATAAACAGAAATAAACAGTACATTGCAGTTCTTTTTGAAATAAAAAAACTGGCCTCAGGAAATACATCATGATTCACGCAGGAATCACGCAGGAAACCGTCCATTTCCAACTAGTACCCACTGTACACTGATCTTTATTTTCTGTGCTTTCATTCTTGCAGGTCTCTTATACTTTAATTTTAAGTCTGTGTCCTGTGAACCTGGCTGTCTCTGGGTTGGCTGGCACAGCTATTTCTGAGTCTTGTTGAGCTACAGGAGAGATATAAGATATAAAAAAGATTTTTTGTATTTTATTATAGCATTGCGCATTTTTTCTTGTTAACTTGGGGATACAGTTTTTGCATGTTGCATATCCCAGTTAATCTGTTTCACCTTTAAATCAGCAGCTGTCCCTAATTGTGTCTCTGCTCTGCTTAAAAACAGATTTATTACCTGTCTACCAATATAATGAGGCCTGAGAAAATCATTTGCCAGATCTCTAGAAGCTGTGCTGTCTGATTCTCTGTTCAATAAGAAAACAACATATATGTGTTTATTTTAATCTGTTACTCTGAGTAATGGTCCTCTGAGAAGCCCAGCTTTTTTAAGTTGTACAAATGTACAATCTGTTGCCATTTTTAGCTGAAAAAGCTCCATATGTGTAACTAACAAGTTTTCGGTGGCATCTCTGATTTTTTTTAACCAACTAGTCTCCTTACTTTTACTTAAACATATATCATTGTAGTTGCCGGTTAAAATTCAGAGTGCTGCTGCGAATTTATGTTAAAACGGCTTGCCACGAAACTGACTGTATGTTAATTAGGCTTGCCAAATGCGGTATCTCTTCTCATCCTCTTAGCTACTCTGTACGCATTGAATAACGACCCCAAAGAACTGGTGAAGATTCTCAGTCATCCAGGTCATAGTCAGTTTTTATGTGGGGTTATTCGGTAAAAGTTTAAAAAACAATCCACTGGAAACAAAGTCCAGTGGATTGTTTTTAAACTTTTACCAAATGACCCCAAATAACATTAGGTCACAAAGCGCAGATAAGACGATGGTTCACCGAGAGGTGGGACTGGAGAGCAGCGCGAGAGCGAGGAAAAAACATGTAGTGAAAACACGCTGAACACAGATAGCTGCACCCAACCCAAGTTACTGTTGGCTGAAGTAAATCCGCAGAAATTATTGGTAGGGACTGTCTCCACCATGCCCAAAGTTGGTGAGGACGTGTCCACACCAGTCCTTTAGAAAGTTACGCCAGGGCATTTATGTACATGTTTAAGCCAGAAAATTTGACATTTAAATATGATTTCCCTACAACTGCAAATATGGAAAATGAACCAAAGATCAACAAAACAGAATTACTGATAACTGAAAACTAAAAACTTAAGTCCCAAAAGGGGAGAACACAACAGAATATTTTTCAGAAAGAAACCCTGATTGATTGTTAGAATGGTCCAGTCAAAAGTTTGATGAGAACCTTTTTCAGAACCTACTGGAAGGGGAAAAAATCCTATGTTTAACAGATGATTGTTGACCATTATGACTGTGTTTAAGCTATTTGGCTAAGAACAGTGAGCAGAATATCAGCTTGCAGGCATACAAACAAGTACACACATACCCTAATAAAGGGTCTTTTGGGCTGTATTAATCATACACCACTTTATAACCATTTAATTATTTGTGTGACTTCCAATAATACATACACTAAGCTTTTAATTTTAAAACACAAGACGTGAAAAACTTAAGGGGGATTGAGGATTTTGCAAACTATTGTTTTTTTATTGGCATGAAGCTTTTCCAGCAAAATGTGTTATATCTCTACTTTTATTTAAACAAGAGCTTAGAATCATGCAGTGATATGATTTCTAATCTTTATTATCTTGTCAATATCTTCTCGGTTTTCATTGTCTTCATATTGACAATATAATTCCTGCTGCAACCTCCAGAGCCTTTTAACATTATCTGTGTGCTGTTTATTGTTTGGGCAGATCAAAAAGAAAAAGGTTTTGGATATTTTCTCCTCTAGGTCACTCTCTAGTATATTTACTGTTACAATAAAAAGTATGAGATATTTTTCAGTTGTCCTTTGAAATTTAAGCTATCTATGTTAGCTAGAAAAAGTAGACATAAATCTTTCCTTTTATCTGCAAGAAATATGTAGCCTATCACATGTTCAACCCCAACAAAAAGTGAGGTGCGTATTAAGTTTGTGGAGAGTTAAGAGAATAGGTCTGAAGATAGAAAGAAACCTGCAGTTTCTTTACAATTTTATTTGCTTATGTTGGTCAGAGAAATGTCATACCACTAGCAAGTTTGATTCAGAGTACTGTTGGGTTTTTACCAGATAAAACATGACACATACCTTTCCCAAAAAGTTAAACTTATTTCATATCAGTGAGCAAAAATCAAATTTTACAAAAATGTCATATTTGGTCAACAGTAATTTTCACTGTTGGGACTCTACAGTCTCTCTTACGTTGATTTGTAAACTTCTTCATGTAGGTGAGGCCTACATCAGAGAAAATGTGCTCTGTTTTCATTTTACCACCTGGATAAAATATGTTGTCTTTCTGCAGGCCGGCCAGTGCTGTTGAGGTCAACCACTGTCCCATGTTCTCTATTTGTGAACTATAGCTCTCCCATTGTGGTTTACTGAAGCTTAAGTCTTAGAGATGGAACCATAACCTCTCCAGCCTAAAAGACATTACTGATGCTGTTTCTCATCTCTTCTTTAAAAGTTTGTTTGTTTTTTCAAACTGGGGTTGCAAAAATATCTTTTAGTGAATGATGCTTTTAAATAGGTTCAAATGAAGTTATTTCTTGTTGTCACAGGTCTGGTAGCATTAAGGCACTGGTTTAGGTTCTAGGACTGAAAAAAAAAAAACATTCTAAGTACAGTATAAAAAGTTTTCCACCTAATCACCTTTTAACATAACATACAGTTGTGGTGGAGCCGGAACATATCTTAAATTGTCAGTACACAGGCCCTTGAGTACTGGAATTGCCTATTGCTGATTAGCCAATTAAATATTACCTAAATAAGCAGATTGAAAGAAATTACTATTACTTTTGTATCAAATGTAGAGGCATTGAAAATATTGGAAATGATTTATTTTGTACTTCTAACTGGATTGTTGATTTTAGAAATATTGAGACTGAAGTAATTGTTATTTGTTTCTTTTTCTACTGTAATGATGGTGCTCATCAAACTCAGCCTAGTTACATGTTTGACAAAAAGAAAGTGGTGGGGAGGGTTCCTATACTTAGAACTCAGGAATAACAATGTCTCATAACAACTTAAAAAAACTGTACTGTAATACAACATTTCAGCTGTCTCCTTTCTTTCAGTTTTGGTGGTTTGCATGCTTTCCAATGAGGATAATTTTTTCCAGCTGAAATCCATGAGCAACAATTCCTGAAGGAAAAGCAAATGTTTAGGGCTAATTTAGAAGGAGGAGAGTTCCCTTGCTATCTGCCAGCTGCTACCAGCCCATTAGAAGAACATATTGCACTGAAATGTCTGCAATTTGAAGAGCTGTAGAGGAAGAATTAACAATACACCAATAGGCAACAAAGGATTGAGCAAACAGATTTGCTCTGCTGCTGGCCCTCTGATGATCTTGATAACTTCTTGCCTGCACACAAAAGGCATAAAGACTGAAAGCAATTCCAAAAGCAGAAGGCCATAGGGGATGCTGGTGACATAGCTTCGAAATCTGATCATGCCGAATAGTCTGTAAAGGCATTAGCAACAAGATAAGCTAGGGAACAGGCTAACTGCTTCGCAAATGATATGATCTCTGACATAATGGAAGGAGGTTTCTGCCCACAGATACTAGTGTAAACAAGAATCTCAGAAAGTGCAATGTTGTATCTCAATCAGCATTTGTATTGGTCATACTTGCTTGTTTTTAAAGACACAGCACTTTGTATTCAAGAAACAGGAATATGTAGTTGCACATAAAAATATTCAACCTCCAAATGTCATAAACTGATAACAAAACTAAATTAAAAAATTTAGAGATTTAACTGAAAAGATGTGAAATCAAGGTTCCTTGAGTTCTTTTGTCTGTCTGTCTGTCTGCCTGTCTGCCTGCCTGCCTGCCTGCCTGCCGTTCCGTCCGTCTGTCTGCTTTTTCAAAATAGCTTTTAATGGGAAGTCTATGGATGATAGCCACACCTCCTGTCCGTGGGTGTAAGTAGGTGATGGTAGGCGCTTGCAGTCGGCGTACCTCTTGTCTTGGGCAGACGTGCATTCTGGGTTGGCTTTGGTCTGGTCCCAAACTTTACGGCATGGATGGAGGTGTGACCTGACAGATGGAAAGGCCAAATCTGGGAAAGAGGAGGGGAGAAGAGAGGGCTTGTATCCAAGGGATGCCTCAAAAGGGGACAATCCAGTGGCAGCTGAGATGTGTGAATTGTGACAGTATTCAACCCAGGCGAGATGCTGACTCCAGGTGGTGAGGTTGTGGGAGCAGAGACAGCGAAGGGTGTTCTCTCGCACTGCCCATTGGACTGGAAATGAAAACCGGAAGTGAGAGAGACTTTAGACCCTACACATTGGCAGAAGTCACGCCAGACCTGGGAAATGAATTGTGGGTCGGGGTCAGAGACGATTTCAACAGGGAGACAATGTAGTTTGAATATGTGGTTGACTAATAACCTGGCTGTCTGGTGAGCAGAGGGGAGTTTGCTGAGTGCAATCAGGTGGCAAGCTTGGAGAATCTATGGATGATGGAGAGGATGACAGTTTTGTGGCTGGATGGAGGGAGACAGGTGATGAAATCCAGGGCGATGTGAGATCATGGGCGACTGTGCCTGGGCAGAGGGTTGGAGGAGACCGGTAGACGGTCTGCAGGACCCCTTTTTGCGGGCGCAGATTGAGCATGCTAAGACAAACTCTGACATGTCCTTTTTTAGAGACGGCCTCCAGAAGTATTGTCTGAGGAGAGTGATGGTAGAGCTGGAGCCAGGGTGGCTGGAGAACTTGAAGGAGTGCCCCCAGCGGAGGACTGCAGATGGTACATAAAGTCGTCCAGGATCTGGCTCGTTCTCCTGTGCCCTTCGGACCTTCCTCTCTAGTTCCCAGGTAAGGGCACAAACAATGCAGGATGGGAATGATGGGTTCAGGATCTATGGACTCAGAGGTGGTGGAGAAATGTCGGGATAATGCATCAGGCTTTATGTACTAGAAACCTGGGCGGTAGGTAATAGTGAAATGGAAGCATGAGAAAAACAATGCCCAGCGGCTTTGGTGAGAGTTGAGTCGTTTGGCAGATTGGATGTATGAAAGATTCATACAAAGATTCAATTTGAACCCATCAGTTCAAATTATGATGGGTAACTCTGTTCCCTCTAGCCAGTAATGCCACTCCTCCAGAGAAAGCTTGATGGCTAGAATTTCACTGTCTCTCACATCAGAGTTTCTCTCAGCGGGGGAAAAAACGCCATTGGTTATACAGGGTTCGTACACTTTTTCCAAAGTCAAAATCAAGCACTTTTTAAGCACTTTCAAGATCCATTTTAAAAAATTTTCCAGCACCTTACACCACCGTAAATTACATACCAATACATAGTCAAAATTATTATTTAGTGTTGTCGGCCGGAACCGGTTTTGCGCTGATGACTGCCGGGGGTGGGGGGGTGGGGGTGGTGGGTTTTTATATCGAAATATTCGAATACATAAAACTAAATCCTATCTTAATTTGTGAGAGTGCACGGGGCACATATTCATTTTCTATTATCACTTTTAATTAACTACTTACCTTTCCACATATAGTTCACCGATGATGAAGACGATGAAGACGTTTATTCCCCCCACACGTATCCTTGGATGAATAAAGAAAATTAGTCCTCTGCCATGGCGTAGTAATATAACCAATCAGAGGGTGTCGCAATTCAGTATTATCAGCCGTAGAGTTATCAATGCTGTTTTAAGGTCTGGGCCTGGCAATGAATTAAAACTTCGTTTTTTTTTTTTTTGGGAACGTTGCCAAGACAGTGCTGCGGGAAACACTACAATGCTAACATTACATTATCACACCGTACTCTCAGTCACTCAGTAACTTAGCTTAACTTGTGAATTCCTAGCTAGCAGTTACTAGCGTAAACAAATAGGCTCTAATGTTAACGTGTACTAGGCTACTTCAGTTGGCTTACTTAAAAAGTCTATCACTTACCCTTCATGTGAGTCGAGAGCGCAGACTCACCCATTGTGAAAAGCTGCACATCTTTTTTGCAGACTTTACAAGAGGCAACTCGTGGGGTTTGTCCCCGTTTAATCCATAATTTGTATTTTTCATCTTCCAGCCCAGGACAACCTCCCGGCATGGTGCAGTAGTGGTTTCATGGGGGCTGAGTCACACATGGAAATAGTCTGGCAGATCGCAGTCACACATAAGCGAGCAGGTTTCATTTTCGGACTCTCCAACATTTTATTTCTCCATTTAATAAACACACGATTCAGTTAGATAGGTATTTGTTGCGAAATAAATAGTTACAATGTCAAGCATTTTCAAGCATTTCATCCAAAATATAAGCACTTTTCAAACCTTGAAAACACAACGTCAAAATGCAAGCATTTTCATGGATTTCCACCACCCGTACGAACCCTGTTATAGGATAGGTGAGGATAGGGGCCTGAGAGAACTTCTCCTTGAAGAATTGGAAGGCCTGTTCGGCAGCGGGTGTCCAGGTAAAAATCTGATTGGTGTAGGTGAGGCCAGAAAGGGATGAGGTGATAACATTGAAGTTCTCAATAAAGACATAGTAAAAGTTAGCAAACCCGAGGAAGCGATGGAGGTTGTTCCAGGACTTGGGTGTAGGCCAGTCCTCCATAGCTTTGCTCTTTGCTGGGTCGGTCTTCACCTGTCCACCCTCGAAGATGAAGCCAAGGAAACTAGTCGCATTTCTCAGCTTTGACAAGCAGACGGTTCTCAAGTCGTTGGAGGACGTGACGAACATGCTGCTGCTGTTGAATGGGTTCTTTAGAGAAAATAAGGATGTCATCGAGATGAACAAAAACAAAGTGGTTGATGAAGTTTCTGAGACTTTCATTAATAAGGGCTTGGAATATGGCAGGGGCATTAGTAAGGTCGAACAGCATGACCAGTTACTCAGAGGGGCCAAGTGGAGTTTTGAAGGCTGTCTTCCACTCATCCCCCTCACGGATACAAACCAGATGGTAGGCATTGCAAAGGTCTACTTTGGTGAAGACAGTGGCTCCCCTAGCCGTCTCGAAAGCCGAAGCCAAAAGGAGTAAAGATTAATTGTTTTTAACTGTTATCTGGTTGAGTCCCCTGGTTAAGTGGCAGCCTAGTGGTTAGGGCATAGGGCTTTGAATCCTGAGATTGTGAGTTTGATCCCCCACTCCCACAAACTGCCATTCTTGGTCCCTGAGCAAGACCCTTAACCTCACACTGCTCCCTGGGCAACTCACAATGGCAGCTCACTGCTCCCTAAGGGGATGGGTTGCAGAGAAGTAATTTCCTCTCTGGGATTATTAGAGTATAAAAAATAAATAAAAAAATCTACAGTGGGTGATGGTTGGAAATGGACACTTCACTCATGCTCCGTGTGTTTCACAAATTGTGTGAAAAACATGTGACTACTATAGCCACTAGGTGGCAGTCTGAGTCCATTTTGGCGTCCCATGAGTCAGGATTAGATAGGTGAATGAGCAGACTGGGAGGGGTATCACATGTTGCGAGCTAAACAGATTATTGTTCCCCAGATTTAGTGTAGAGGGTAAGGTGAATGGTCTGCAATTCAAAAGGTTAAGGGTTCGGTCCCATCTGTGGTCAAGTTATTAATGTTGCCTTAAATGTTTTTCTTTTTTTTTTTTTATCACTTGATGGCCTATGATATCAGAAATTGTACAATAACTTATTTAACTTATTTAAATATATTACGGATACTAGCCTATTATGCTGTTTGACTTTATGGCATCTTTGTTTTATTTAGATCAGCTGATGTGCGCTCCACCTTTCCAAGGATTTACATTAGACCATAGGGATTATCATTCTACAGCCTCAATATCTTACTCTGACAATAATAGGCGTATTGTTATACTATTTTTGTTATTTTTATTATCATCTAGCTGGTAAAATTTTCAGTTTGATCTGGAAAAGGACGCTATGATGCCTTACAACAAGCATGAAAGGCCCAACCCCCCAGGCTTTTTGGGCACATTATGCAAGAATGCTGCTTGCTGCCGCGATGAATAGTGGCGTTTCTAAACTGTTGTCAGGGATGGCTGTGACCTACCGAAAAGTCAGTGAGCTAATCCGGAGTATTCCCATTTTAAATACAGTGAACCCTCGTTTATCGTGGAGGTTACGTTCCAAAAAGAACCCGCGATAGGTGAAATACGTGAAGTAGAAACCTTTTTTTTTTTTTTGAGTTATCATACAATGAAATACTCCATACAACATTGAAATCAGGGAATAAAAACTTTATACAGGCCCAAGCATTTGTTTAACAAATAAAAGTACGGTATAAACGTTAACTACTGTACTGTAAAATAATATAGTTATAAATACTTTTAATCATCAATACGAAATGAAGGGTTAATATTGCGGGGATCAGTACCGCCCCGCCGTGACGGATTGGATTTTTCTTCCAAAGCCTGCAGTGCAGCTGTGTGTTTTGGAGAGAAGAACATAGTTATGTGATCAACGCGCAAGTCAGTGAGCTAATCCGGTTTATTCCCATTTTAAATCATGTACTATTTAACCACGTATGACCAGAACGTAATCTGGATATAATGGGTTCCTCTTTTGTATGTCATCCTGTTCTACACATCACCAATTAATTAAGCAAACCACTTAATGCAGGAATGTCGCTACTACTGTAAATAGTGGTGCTTGAACTCTATTGTCAGAGAACAAGAGAGTAAATGTCTACACATCGGTTTTTCCAAGACAACGATTAGGTCGTAGCCTTGAATGGAGCAGCGACTGGCATGTAATATTCCCAGGGCCAAGAGATACATGTCATTTGCTATCAGTAATATATTGATTTGAAATGCAAATAAAAAACATTTTCTATGAGACATTTTCCTGACTTTATGTTTCACTATTATATTATGGGCTACTATATAAATCTTTTTAAGCAAACCTGTAAAAATGTAATGATGTCAGAATATTGGACCCACAATTCGAGGCGAGACAGGCAGTGGGAAAGTTCAAAACGTTTATTAAACACCAACAGGTGCGCGGGGCTGCTCGTCTGCTGCGGGGCAGATCTCTGCAGGGATAGGAGAATACAGGTCAGAGACTGGATGTGGAGCTGAATGCGACTTGGAGCAAAGTCACTGACTTGATTCAAAGTTCAGTTCATTCGTGGAGAACTCAGCAGAATCCAGAAGGGAGATTTGACCGCAGTTGCGGCGGCCACGCCCCCAGAGTTCCAAGAGAGCGAGCAGCAGAAGTCAGTGATGGAGTACATCACTGACCGGTCTCCCTGTCTGAGAGTCAAAAGTCCCCTTGAGGCTTCCCTACTCGGAAGAACTGGACAAAAAACTCTGATTACCTCCAAAGAAAAATTATTATAAGAGCTGCAGAGTTCAGGATTATTCAACCACTCTGACGTTCCCCATAATTTGGCCTTTCCCGCTAACAGAGAGATTACATAGGCCACCTTGGCTCAATCAGAAGGAAACGCAGAGGGCTGTAATTCAAAATGAATTTCGCACTGAGTCAGGAAGGCTCTGCATTGATCAGGATCCCCTTTAAACGCTTCAGGAGGGGACAGACGCGGTTCAAGAGAAGCTGGACTATCAGTAGCAGACGTGGGCGCGGCAGCTGTCACGGGCGGGGCAGCTGGAGCAGCCTGATTAATAATCAAGGATCTCCTGCATGCCTGATTCTAGCCGGGAAATACTTTGATCCACATCATTTCGCCACTGCCCGTCTGCCGATGGGTCCATGTTTTGGCCAGGTTATTCTGTAATGATCTCAGAATATTGGACCCAGAATTCAAGGCGAGACAGGCAGTGGGAAAGTTCAAAGCGTTTATTAATCAAAACAGGTGCGCGGGGCTGCTCGTCTGCTGCGGGAAGGATCTCTGCAGGGATAGGAGAATACAGGTCAGAGACTGGATGTGGAGCTGAATGCGACTTGGAGCAAAGTCACTGACTTGATTCAAAGTTCAGTTCATTCGCGGAGAACTCAGCAGAATCCAGAAGGGAGATTTGACCGCAGTTGCGGCGGCCACGCCCCCAGAGTTTCTAGAGAGCGAGCAGCAGACGCCGCTGATCCACAGGACAGAAAACTGGTCATAATCAGGGAAGCAGACAGACTGAAGAAAGCTAGGAAACGTCTCACCAAAACACACAAATAACCTGCCGCTGATGGGAGGCAAACACACAACTTAGAACCGCAGAACCAATTAGACAGGGAGCAAGGAGCAAAGGAAAAAACCAAACCATCAGCGCCAAGATCATGACAAAAAACCCATTTCCATTTCTTTCGTTTTTAAAATTAAATAAAAAAATGAAATGGCAAAAATCCAAACGTGTCTGCTAGTTTAAAGTCCATCAAAAACCAGTGATTTTTTGAAAGAAAATAAAAGAATAAAAACAGTTAAGCATTTTAAAAGCATCTTTACAAAAAAGGAACATAACAGCATTTTTTAAATAAATGATTTATTATGAGAACATATAATTTCACCATTTATTGGGGGGTAATTAATTGAATGCTTATTTATTTATTGAACATGTATATATTCATGTATTTATTTAGATTGGATTAGATGTGATTAGATGAGCTTTATTGATCTTACAGCGGAGAAATTCACTCGTCACATATTGGCATAGAAGTTACTGAAGGTGCAAACATGGAGGAAAAAGGTGCATTAAGAATAAGCAATATATATACCGTATATCCAGGTATATACAGTATATCAAGATAAATAGGATTAAGGTGCATGTGTACATGTATCACACACGAATGAAAAACAAAACAAAAATAGGAAATAAAAAAAATAAAGATATGTACAATCCGGATGGCTTATATACAGGTGGAGAAATATTGCACATTCAACATATTGCACAGCATATTGTTCACAGTCAATAAATACAAAACTATAATGTAGCTGCACAGTGGTTTTTACAGGAGTTATTGTTGATATAGTGCATTATTATAGAGTCTGGTGGCAGCAGGAACGAATGACCTGCGGTAGCGCTCCTTCTTACAGACAGGGTGTCTACTGTAAGTCTCTGACTAAAGGAGCTGCTCAGCTCCTCTTTTTATACATGGGAGGCTCATGCGTGAATGTCCAACGAATAACTCCAATTGTTGTTTCAAAAATAGAAAACCTGGTTTCATTACTTAGTTTTGCCCTGGATGTTGTAGCGTATGTGGACGCTACGTCGCTACTTGATAAAAACAATAACGTCACTACTGGAAAGTTACTTGATAAATAATGCAGCGGCGCTACTGCCCACCACTGGAAACTATGTAATGATAATGATAATAATAAATAATAACAACACACAAAAACAGTATAACAATACGCCTGTTATTATCAGAGTAAGATGTTGAGGCTGTAGAATGATAACCCCTATGGTCTAATGTAATAAAAAAGCGATAAAAAATAAAAAGAACATTTAAGGCAACTCAGCCACAGTTGGGATCGAACCCGCAATCTGTTGAACCACAGACCACTGAACCTAACCTCTACGCTATCAGCTCGCAACATGTGACACCCCTCGCAGTCTGCTTCTTGACCAGACTGGGAGGGGTGTCACGTATTGCACGGCAAGAAAATAACACACAAAAACAGTATAACAATACGCCTGTTATTATCAGAGTAAGATGTTGAGGCAGTAGAATGATAATCCCTATGGTCTAATGTAATAAAAAACGGTGTGGTAGTGACAGGTGGCTGCTTTTTTTTAAATTACAGACCAAGCACAGAAACTCTCGATGGATTTTATTGAACACAGTTAAAGATTAGCTTGACTTTTGATCCTCAAGCTGTCAATTGGCACTTATATTTTACAAAACTAAAGAAAATATATTTTCTTACATACCCTTTTGAATAACTTTGGCTTATCTTAATGAGGAATAAACTTTGGATATGATTTTAATTTCAAAATCACCAGCCGCAGCACTGTCTCTGTCGCCTTTCTCTGGTTGCGCCTCAGTCTGTATCCCCGGCTCCAGCTTAATTAATTTAATTTTTCATTAAATAATAGAGATGCAGATAAATAGAAACAAACAGATCTCAGATAAGATCGGAGGTGTATCTATAACTACGCAACCATTTTCATAAAATAAGATTATGCAGTCCCTATGTTAAATTAATTCATTAACTTTATTTTAATCAAAAACAAAATAAAATAGCACAATATCACACCAAGATCCCCAATAAAACAGCTTTTCAGTTGACTGCAGGCCCACAAACGTCACCCTCAGCACGGCAGAGCTCCCAAGCGCCACCTGGTGGTGTTCCGGGTACATTGCAGTTCTTTTTGAAATACAAAAACTGGCCTCAGGAAATACATCGTGATTCACACAGGAATCACGCAGGAAACCGTCCATTTCCAACCAGTGCCCACTGTATACAGGGACATAATTACTTATCTTTCTTGGCACCAAAGAAAAACCCTGCCCCAACAGGGGAAAATGAAGGGCAAATTATACCTGCTTTCAGTGACTCTGCAATGTATTTTTCTATAGCACCCAGTTCAGAATGGGACAACTTGCAAAGACGGGCTGACAGCAGGGGAGCCCCAGGACAATGGACGATGGGGGACGATGAGATGGGACACTCAAGGCTAAGTCTTAACACGCTGGGGGTCTAGGTACTCAGATGGAACAAGGGACAGACCGAGAGGCACCTCAGAGGGAACAGGATCAACAGAGGAACGAGGAAGAGACACAAAGCCAGGCAACTGGAACTCCATTGCTCTGTTCGAAAACCTAGGACGCATCCTTAGAAGGCCAGATTCGAAGGACGATTACGTCATAGCGCATAGGTCTGGTCGGATTCCAAGACTCCTCATTATGCGGCCTTGCTTCCTTCTTTTTGCCCGATTTGAAGGACGGGTCCGGTGTATCCTCGGTATCCTTGGATATCCCAGGATTCATTGCAAGACCAAGCAAGTCGGCTGCTCCGTGATCAGAGGAAAGGTTACTTGGCGCCAAACAGTGGTGAAAATTGGAAGTTCAGTTTAATATAATACAAGCCTGTGAATAGTTCCGTCTGAAATGAATGAAAATAGTTGTTTTAATGGTTAATGAGTCAGATATGTGGCGGTAATGTTTGATTTATCTAAAGGTTTTATCTGTTACTGTGTAAATGGGTTTGGCTGTAATTTAAGGACAGATTCTAATATATCTGCAGTGAGGGGACTATAAATCTGATAGGAGTTAAATATTTTTATAGCTTTTTTGGACAATATGCTTAACAAAATATTTTTTGTTGCTGAATATTAGAGATTTTGCAGATATATTCTTAAACATACCTTCTTTAGATTTACATATATATTTCTAACCCTTTCATAGAATTGAAAATCTCATTATTGTCCCACAATGGGCAAATTTACAGCAGCAGAAAGATTATTGAAAATAGTCACACAAATAAGGACCTTAGAAAAATGTATAAGAATAACATAATAGGAAAGAGTTACAATATAAAAAATACAATTCTGTAAAGTGTTTTAACAATATAAAACTGGAGAATAAATAACCAATATGCAGCTATGTACATTTTTAAAGTAATGGCTATTTGAAAATACCAGCAACATCAGACATGTGTAAAATGACAGCAGCATGATATTTAACTGACTAAGGTTTATATCATTACATTTGCTTTTATTTTTTTCTGCTGCCGGTGGTTGGCTCCTTTATTCCATTCTGGAGTTTTGTAAATGTAGTCCCTGTTCACTTTACAATAAAAAATAAATAAATATACAGTTTTGAAAATTTCGGTATTCATTTTTTTCCTGCTTTGTGTGTCAACTTTCACGGTTGCTAAGCAACAGAGCGTACGGCGGTATAACCCGCTAAAGGGTAGACCTGTTCGAATTCACAGCCAAAACACTTCCGGTCTCCTTATTTTCAAGGACTTCGAAGGATCCAGTCTAGGTAGACCGCGTCGTAGGAGGATGCAGCCCAGGTTTTCGAACAGAGCCCATGTCTCAAACCGAGACTCCTTCCAATTAATGTGAGGATTATGAACAGCTAGCCAAGGGTAACCTGAAACTACAGGTGATTGTGTGGGGGGAAAAATAAAAAAAGACATGTTCTCAGGGTGATTGCCGGCAAACAATCAGGAGAATATATATATATATATATATATATATATAGAGAGAGAGAGAGAGAGAAAGAAAAAGAGAGAGAGAGAGAGAGAGAGAGAGAGATAGATAGATAGATAGATAGATAGATAGATAGATAGATAGATAGATAGATAGATAGATAGATAGATAGATAGATAGATAGATAACAGTGGCCATTAAAATTTCTTTAATCTGGATGATTGTCACTGTTATCTTGGAATTAATCTAGATTAATCTAGATTAAAATGGCTCATTTGAATTCTGCCAACGTGCTTCCTGGATCAGAATCAGAATTTATTCATTAATCACTTCCAGCTATTTTTTTTTTTTTGCTGTGCAGCTGTGTACAGAAGAGAGAAAAACAAGATTATAAGTACAAATAAGATATAAAAATAAAATAAGATAAGGATGATATGTGTGTGCTACGTAAATAATAGGTAAAAGTAAGTATTTTAACAGTTTTCTCGGGCCAGGTGCTGCATTAGACCAGGGGTTCATCTCCGGTTTCCAAAATCATCTCAAACTGCTTGAGAAAGCTTTTCTACTATAATAACTGGTGGTGAATGTAAATAATATAAGACTTTTTTGTTTAAAAAGTGCCTATTTAGATAAACATTAATTCTGAACTGTAGGCCTACATAATAGCTCATGAGGAAAGGTTTTCAGTCAGTAGCTTTGTATCAGTCAGTCCAAGCTTTATTTCTCCTTTTCCACCAGTCACTCATGCCATCATTTTAATGTCTTTTGAGGCTGGAGTAGCTGCGAGGGCTGCTGGGCAATGTCTAGATGGGGAAAACATCACCATTTTACCTTAGTTTTGTGTTGGAGTGTTGTTTATGTTGGTAGTCTCTTCATGCTAAGCTAACATTAGGTTTTGAAGGTTTAGTTGCAAGTGTTAACATCAGCACCAAGGAGCAATGACACCGTTATTGGAATACACCTCGAGGAGCAGAACCCTTCAAGTGAATTTTACTTGGGGCCCACAAATCCCTGGAAATGGACCTGCAGATAGCTACAAAGTTTCTATCAAGGAAAACCAGCTGATAACATCCAGTCATTAACTTTGCAGGATACATTCCTCCTGGATTAGCATGTGGCAACAGTGGATATTCACTCTCATTATCTTGATTCTAAAGCATTTTCTCACACTCAGCATGCATGCAGTGTTAGTGGAGGGGAAATACTCCCTTTTAACAGGAAAATACTTCCAGCAGAACCTAGAGCTGGGATTTCAAGAAAAAAGAATTATGCATAAGAAATGAAAAAAAAAAGTTAAGCAGACAGGCTCTGAGCCAGTTTGTATGTCAAAAGGATGAAATACAGCACATAGAGGTAGTCACAACAAAAGCTGAACTAATAGCTACATGTATAGGAGATAAAAAGGGCTAAATACTAACCTTGCCAATCGTGGAGTTCTATGTTTACCACACTTAATGTCACTAACCTCAGTTAACTCAAAATAACAGTGATCAAATTAGTTCCTTTGTGATTATATAGTGTTTTAAATATTTGTACTTTCTTTTTCAATCACCAGTTGGAGCTTATATAGAAAACCTTGTTGATTTGTGGTGAATTAATTTGTATCCACCATATAGTTTGAGCACAGGGGCTGATAACCTCTCAAAACCATTAACAGAAAATTCAGTCAGTTGCTCTCTGGTAAAGCTGTGCATGTACGCTTCCATCAACAAAGTTTTTTCTACCCTGGTTGAGCTTCTATTAGAGGATACTGTGTGGGAGCTGCAAATTCCCCTCGGTACTACAATCTATATGAGGTTCAGTGAGTTAGACAAGCTGTTTTAATCTTCACTGAATAAAATATGTAGGCTGAATTGAAGCTTTCCATTGGCATAGAAGGGGTATAATGAAAAAAACCTTGGTTACAGTAGAAACATTTTTGCTAATTTTTTGAATTTAAAAGCCCTTGAGGAATTGCTCTGGCACAGCATATTTTCCTTTATTGCATTACATCCCCTCATATCGATCTTGTAAAACAACTTGAGCTCCTTGACCTCATTTCACAAACAGATGATATGACATTGTGGGTGCAAATTAAAATTCAAATCAATCTCTTAGGTTGAAAAAAAAACTGAGAGGGAGTAACAGTGGGAGACCTGAAAAGCAAAAGGTGTCATCTTCCCCCTTGGAATTTTAATGAAGTAAATTCTTTTTCTTTCCACTGGGAGAAGAGGAAATAGCAGCAGCAATTAATCAGCAAACCATGTCATATGTCAAAGAAGGAGGAGGACTCACATCAGTGCAGAGAAAAAAAAAAAAAAGACTGCTACAGCAATTATGGTTGGTATTTTGAAGAATCCCAACAAAGCTGCTGTTAACAAGGGAGGGATTCTATTAGCATTATAATCCATGGGGCGAAAGTGGATCACAATACCTGAGAAATTAAGAAACAATGTTACAGAAAAAATCAAGGAAACTATGTGCCCACTGTTAGAATTTGAGGACTCCAAGTTAAATTGTAAATTGGAACAATATTGCTGAATGAATACAGGAGATGTTGGACTACTTGCACTAGCTAATATAGCTGCATTTTTTTCATTTTATGTATTGGACCAAGGCATTTTTATTGACATCTCCAACAAATACACCTATACAAATAAGTCTTAGGGTTGTATATGTCAAATATCGCCATATTTCATGGGAGCATATATTAAAATATATCTGAAAATACATTAAATGTAAAAAAAATAAATATATATATATATGTACTGTATATTAATCAAAGAAACATCCATTGTATTGCTTTACTTTACTTTAACACTTAAAACTCAAGACACAACTTGGCCCTGCCATATCCAAGAGCCTGCTCTGCAACATCTACAGCAGATTAACAATAGATCTCCTGAGGTTTTCCAGAGCTATATTATTTTCTCACACTCAGAAATCACAATATCTAATTTTCGGTAATGTATCTGGATAAATCGTTTCATGGCAAATTAATTGTGATACAGATCCTATTGCCAAATTCAGGCCAGTTCAAACCAACTAATTATGCGAAGCACAACTGCTTGTGTCCATTTATTTAAATTGGTGTTATATAAATAAACTGAATTGAATTAAAATTGCACTAACAAAATAAATATCTGAGCAGAAATGCTTTTCAAAAATTCTTTGAATATATAGCACAAAGGTGGAGTTGTTGATTTGTGGATTATTCTAAAACAGCTGTATTCATTGAATTCATTGAATAAAAAAACTTATGGTCAAAGTGCCTATCTTGTAAACAGGAAATCCTGGCTTCAAATCAGAGCAGAGAAGAGATCTTACTTAAAAATGTATCTGTGCCGCATCTGTGCCACTTCATCTCCTGTATGGCACTGTTGCTTATTTGGTCAAAGTGCCTATCTTGTAAACAGGAAATCCTGGGTTCAAATCCCAGCAGTGCCTGACCTGCTCTTATGGAAACTTGGCTGATTAGTTTATTAAGCATCCAGTTATTTACCATCCTTTTTTTGTGTGTCAGAAAATATTTATTTCAAAAACATTTCAAAATCTGTATATAGAGGGCGCTGTTGCTTAGTAGGTAAAAGTGCCTATCTTGTAAACAGGAGATCCTGGGGTTAAATCCCGGCAGTGCCTCAACTCTTGTCATGTGAACCTGGCTGACAAGTTTGGTAAGCATTACATTTCTTGCCATCTTTTTTGTTTTGTTTCGGGATTTATTTGGTTAAAAAATATTTCATCTTCTGTATGGCACTGTTGCTTATTTGGTCAAAGTGCCTATCTTGTAAACAGGAAATCCAGACTTCAAATCACACCAGTGCCTTTTAAATAAGCATCCACTTTGCTGGTCATGATGTTCAGTCTTCTTGTAAAACTTCTTTAAGAACCACATCCAGACATATCATCTGCCTCAATATTTCTGAGTTTGTCCTTAACCATGTAAAACTAAATGATAGGTACCTGTTTTCTCATATGGCGGCACACTCAAACTTATCAACACTTTTTTCCTTGCCCTGCACTTTTCCAAAGGGT
Organism: Cyprinodon diabolis; assembly: GCA_030533445.1. Lineage (NCBI taxonomy): Eukaryota > Metazoa > Chordata > Actinopteri > Cyprinodontiformes > Cyprinodontidae > Cyprinodon > Cyprinodon diabolis. Next base: position 5,889,433 of record CM060082.1, read on the forward strand.
CACACAGCAACAAAATTGTCACGTGGAAAGTGCAATGTACTTCTGGATCTCAAACAATTGAATTTTAGCTGATATCTCATAAGCTAAGCTGTGCTTGTTCTCTGGATCAATCATTTAAAGCAGCTGCCATTTAAACTTACCATGAACTTTTCTCTCAATTCCAAAGTAGTTCTGGACCAGTGCTTCTGTATCCGTTTTTATGTAAGTGCCTTGTCTGTTCCTACACAGAGTCGGTCGTGCCAGAGTCTTATTAACCCTGACCATCCCTCTGGCTCATATCATGGAAAAAACACTACCAGTAAATGATTTTGGCCTTGGAGTTTTGTTACAGATGATTACCTTAAGAAATTCTTTGAAAATTGATTCAACTAACTGCTGGGTATGGGTGGTAGCAATCCATTTCTTGTCTGATATTGCCGGGCTAACTTCTCAAAGGTTAACAACTAAAGACATGTAACTTTGTGACGCTTTGGCTCGGCATAGACCTGAGCTGTCGCTGGATCATTACAGTACACTTCTTTGAAAGAGTGACAAGGCAAAATGGTCACTATATAAAAAGTTATGTCAGTATGTATTAGCTTCTGACTGTTGAAGTGAAGAGATCTTACTTAAAATGTATCTGTGCCACATAGCGGGAAAAATGAATTTGACCTCTAGCATTGATACTATTTCAAGCTCTTGAGTGAAAGATATTGCAAAGTTTCTTGTGTGAATTTTTTCAGGGGTCGGAAGTTTATTTTCAAGTTTAGGCGCTGTGGCTTAGCTGGTCAAAGTGCCTGTCTAGTAAACAGGAGATCCTGGGTTCAAATCCCAGCAGTGCCTGAACTGCTCTTATGGAAACTTGGCTGGTTAGTTTATTAAGCATCCAGTTATTTACCATCCTTTTTTTGTGTGTCAGAAATTATTTATTTCAAAAACATTTCAAAATCTGTATATAGAGGGCGCTGTTGCTTAGTAGGTAAAAGTGCCTGTCTTGTAAACAGGAGATCCTGGGGTTAAATCCCGGCAGTGCCTCAACTCTTGTCATGTGAACCTGGCTGACAAGTTTGGTTAGCATTACATTTCTTGCCATCTTTTTTGTTTTGTTTTGGGATTTATTTGGTTAAAAAATATTTCATCTTCTGTATGGCACTGTTGCTTATTTGGTCAAAGTGCCTATCTTGTAAACAGGAAATCCAGACTTCAAATCACACCAGTGCCTTTTAAATAAGCATCCACTTTGCTGGTCATGATGTTCAGTCTTCTTGTAAAACTTCTTTAAGAACCACATCCAGACATATCATCTGCCTCAATATTTCTGAGTTTGTCCTTCTTAACCATGTAAAACTAAATGATAGGAACCTGTTTTCTCATGTGGCGGCACACTCAAACTTAACAACACTTTTTTCTTTGCCCTGCACTTTTCCAAAGGGTGACACAGCAACAAAATTGTCACTTGCAAAGTACTTCTGGATCTCAAACAATTGAATTATAGCTGATATCTCATAAGCTAAGCTGTGCTTGTTCTCTGGATCATGCCTTTAAAGCAGCTGCCATTTAAACTTACCATGAACTTTTCTCTCAATTCCAAAGTAGTTCTGGACCAGTGCTTCTGTATCCGTTTTTATGTAAGTGCCTTGTCTGTTCCTACACCGAGTCGGTCGTGCCAGAGTCTTATTAACCCTGAGCATCCCTCTGGCTCATATCATGGAAAAAACACTACCAGTAAATGATTTTGGCCTTGTAGTTTCGTTACAGATGATGACCTTATGAAATTCTTTGAAAATTGATTCAACTAACTGCTGGGTATGGGTGGTAGCAATGCATTTCTTGTCTGATATTGCCGGGCTAACTTCTCAAAGGTTAACAACTAAAGACATGTAACTTTGTGATGCTTTGGCTCGGCATAGACCTGAGCTGTCGCTGGATCATTACAGTACACTTCTTTTAAAGAGTGACAAGGCAAAATGGTCACTATATAAGATAGTTATGTCAGGATGTATTAGCTTCTGACTGTTGAAGCGAAGAGATCTTACTTAAAAATGTATCTGTGCCACATAGCGGGAAAAATGAATTTGACCTCTAGCATTGATACTATTTCATGCTCTTGAGTGAAAGATATTGCAAAGTTTCTTGTGTGAATTTTTTCAGGGGTCGGAAGTTTATTTTCAAGTTTAGGCGCTGTGGCTTAGCTGGTCAAAGTGCCTGTCTAGTAAACAGGAGATCCTGGGTTCAAATCCCAGCAGTGCCTGACCTGCTCTTATGGAAGCTTGGCTGATTAATTTATTAAGCATCCAGTTATTTACCATCCTTTTTTTGTGTGTCAGAAATTATTTATTTCAAAAACATTTCAAAATCTGTATATAGAGGGCGCTGTTGCTTAGTAGGTAAAAGTGCCTATCTTGTAAACAGGAGATCCTGGGTTCAAATCCCAGCAGTGCCTGAACTCTTGTCATGTGAACCTGGCTGACAAGTTTGGTAAGCATTACATTTCTTGCCATCTTTTTTGTTTTGTTTCGGGATTTATTTGGTTAAAAAATATTTCATCTTCTGTATGGCACTGTTGCTTATTTGGTCAAAGTGCCTATCTTGTAAACAGGAAATCCAGACTTCAAATCACACCAGTGCCTTTTAAATAAGCATCCACTTTGCTGGTCATGATGTTCAGTCTTCTTGTAAAACTTCTTTAAGAACCACATCCAGACATATCATCTGCCTCAATATTTCTGAGTTTGTCCTTCTTAACCATGTAAAACTAAATGATAGGAACCTGTTTTCTCATGTGGCGGCACACTCAAACTTATCAACACTTTTTTCTTTGCCCTGTACTTTTCCAAAGGGTGACACAGCAAAAAAATTGTGACTTGCAAAGTGCTTCTGGATCTCAAACAATTGAATTATAGCTGATATCTCATAAGCTAAGCTGTGCTTGTTCTCTGGATCATGCCTTTAAAGCAGCTGCCATTTAAACTTACCATGAACTTTTCTCTCAATTCCAAAGTAGTTCTGGACCAGTGCTTCTGTATCCGTTTTTATGTAAGTGCCTTGTCTGTTCCTACACCGAGTCGGTCGTGCCAGAGTCTTATTAACCCTGAGCATCCCTCTGGCTCATATCATGGAAAAAACACTACCAGTAAATGATTTTGGCCTTGTAGTTTCGTTACAGATGATGACCTTATGAAATTCTTTGAAAATTGATTCAACTATCTTCTGGGTATGGGTGGTAGCAATGCAATTCTTGTCTGATATTGCCGGGCTAACTTCTCAAAGGTTAACAACTAAAGACATGTAACTTTGTGACGCTTTGGCTCGGCATAGACCTGAGCTGTCGCTGGATCATTACAGTACACTTCTTTGAAAGAGTGACAAGGCAAAATGTTCACTATATAAGACAGTTATGTCAGGATGTATTAGCTTCTGACTGTTATAGCGAAGAGATCTTACTTAAAAATGTATCTGTGCCACATAGCGGGAAAAATGAATTTGACCTCTAGCATTGATACTATTTCATGCTCTTGAGTGAAAGATATTGCAAAGTTTCTTGTGTGAATTTTTTCAGGGGTCGGAAGTTTATTTTCAAGTTTAGGCGCTGTGGCTTAGCTGGTCAAAGTGCCTGTCTAGTAAACAGGAGATCCTGGGTTCAAATCCCAGCAGTGCCTGAACTGCTCTTATGGAAACTTGGCTGGTTAGTTTATTAAGCATCCAGTTATTTACCATCCTTTTTTTTGTGTGTCAGAAATTATTTATTTCAAAAACATTTCAAAATCTGTATATAGAGGGCGCTGTTGCTTAGTAGGTAAAAGTGCCTGTCTTGTAAACAGGAGATCCTGGGGTTAAATCCCGGCAGTGCCTCAACTCTTGTCATGTGAACCTGGCTGACAAGTTTGGTTAGCATTACATATCTTGCCATCTTTTTTGTTTTGTTTTGGGATTTATTTGGTTAAAAAATATTTCATCTTCTGTATGGCACTGTTGCTTATTTGGTCAAAGTGCCTATCTTGTAAACAGGAAATCCAGACTTCAAATCACACCAGTGCCTTTTAAATAAGCATCCACTTTGCTGGTCATGATGTTCAGTCTTCTTGTAAAACTTCTTTAAGAACCACATCCAGACATATCATCTGCCTCAATATTTCTGAGTTTGTCCTTCTTAACCATGTAAAACTAAATGATAGGAACCTGTTTTCTCATGTGGCGGCACACTCAAACTTATCAACACTTTTTTCTTTGCCCTGCACTTTTCCAAAGGGTGACACAGCAACAAAATTGTCACTTGCAAAGTGCTTCTGGATCTCAAACAATTGAATTATAGCTGATATCTCATAAGCTAAGCTGTGCTTGTTCTCTGGATCATGCCTTTAAAGCAGCTGCCATTTAAACTTACCATGAACTTTTCTCTCAATTCCAAAGTAGTTCTGGACCAGTGCTTCTGTATCCGTTTTTATGTAAGTGCCTTGTCTGTTCCTACACCGAGTCGGTCGTGCCAGAGTCTTATTAACCCTGAGCATCCCTCTGGCTCATATCATGGAAAAAACACTACCAGTAAATGATTTTGGCCTTGTAGTTTCGTTACAGATGATGACCTTCTGAAATTCTTTGAAAATTGATTGAACTATCTTCTGGGTATGGGTGGTAGCAATGCAATTCTTGTCTGATATTGCCGGGCTAACTTCTCAAAGGTTAACAACTAAAGACATGTAACTTTGTGACGCTTTGGCTCGGCATAGACCTGAGCTGTCGCTGGATCATTACAGTACACTTCTTTGAAAGAGTGACAAGGCAAAATGTTCACTATATAAGACAGTTATGTCAGGATGTATTAGCTTCTGACTGTTATAGCGAAGAGATCTTACTTAAAAATGTATCTGTCCCACATAGCCGGAAAAATGAATTTGACCTCTAGCATTGATACTATTTCATGCTCTTGAGTGAAAGATATTGCAAAGTTTCTTGTGTGAATTTTTTCAGGGGTCGGAAGTTTATTTTCAAGTTTAGGCGCTGTGGCTTAGCTGGTCAAAGTGCCTGTCTAGTAAACAGGAGATCCTGGGTTCAAATCCCAGCAGTGCCTGAACTGCTCTTATGGAAACTTGGCTGATTAGTTTATTAAGCATCCAGTTATTTACCATCCTTTTTTTGTGTGTCAGAAATTATTTATTTCAAAAACATTTCAAAATCTGTATATAGAGGGCGCTGTTGCTTAGTAGGTAAAAGTGCCTGTCTTGTAAACAGGAGATCCTGGGGTTAAATCCCGGCAGTGCCTCAACTCTTGTCATGTGAACCTGGCTGACAAGTTTGGTTAGCATTACATTTCTTGCCATCTTTTTTGTTTTGTTTTGGGATTTATTTGGTTAAAAAATATTTCATCTTCTGTATGGCACTGTTGCTTATTTGGTCAAAGTGCCTATCTTGTAAACAGGAAATCCAGACTTCAAATCACACCAGTGCCTTTTAAATAAGCATCCACTTTGCTGGTCATGATGTTCAGTCTTCTTGTAAAACTTCTTTAAGAACCACATCCAGACATATCATCTGCCTCAATATTTCTGAGTTTGTCCTTCTTAACCATGTAAAACTAAATGATAGGAACCTGTTTTCTCATGTGGCGGCACACTCAAACTTATCAACACTTTTTTCTTTGCCCTGCACTTTTCCAAAGGGTGACACAGCAACAAAATTGTCACTTGCAAAGTGCTTCTGGATCTCAAACAATTGAATTATAGCTGATATCTCATAAGCTAAGCTGTGCTTGTTCTCTGGATCATGCCTTTAAAGCAGCTGCCATTTAAACTTACCATGAACTTTTCTCTCAATTCCAAAGTAGTTCTGGACCAGTGCTTCTGTATCCGTTTTTATGTAAGTGCCTTGTCTGTTCCTACACCGAGTCGGTCGTGCCAGAGTCTTATTAACCCTGAGCATCCCTCTGGCTCATATCATGGAAAAAACACTACCAGTAAATGATTTTGGCCTTGTAGTTTCGTTACAGATGATGACCTTCTGAAATTCTTTGAAAATTGATTCAACTATCTTCTGGGTATGGGTGGTAGCAATGCAATTCTTGTCTGATATTGCCGGGCTAACTTCTCAAAGGTTAACAACTAAAGACATGTAACTTTGTGACGCTTTGGCTCGGCATAGACCTGAGCTGTCGCTGGATCATTACAGTACACTTCTTTGAAAGAGTGACAAGGCAAAATGTTCACTATATAAGACAGTTATGTCAGGATGTATTAGCTTCTGACTGTTATAGCGAAGAGATCTTACTTAAAAATGTATCTGTGCCACATAGCGGGAAAAATGAATTTGACCTCTAGCATTGATACTATTTCATGCTCTTGAGTGAAAGATATTGCAAAGTTTCTTGTGTGAATTTTTTCAGGGGTCGGAAGTTTATTTTCAAGTTTAGGCGCTGTGGCTTAGCTGGTCAAAGTGCCTGTCTAGTAAACAGGAGATCCTGGGTTCAAATCCCAGCAGTGCCTGAACTGCTCTTATGGAAACTTGGCTGGTTAGTTTATTAAGCATCCAGTTATTTACCATCCTTTTTTTTGTGTGTCAGAAATTATTTATTTCAAAAACATTTCAAAATCTGTATATAGAGGGCGCTGTTGCTTAGTAGGTAAAAGTGCCTGTCTTGTAAACAGGAGATCCTGGGGTTATATCCCGGCAGTGCCTCAACTCTTGTCATGTGAACCTGGCTGACAAGTTTGGTTAGCATTACATTTCTTGCCATCTTTTTTGTTTTGTTTTGGGATTTATTTGGTTAAAAAATATTTCATCTTCTGTATGGCACTGTTGCTTATTTGGTCAAAGTGCCTATCTTGTAAACAGGAAATCCAGACTTCAAATCACACCAGTGCCTTTTAAATAAGCATCCACTTTGCTGGTCATGATGTTCAGTCTTCTTGTAAAACTTCTTTAAGAACCACATCCAGACATATCATCTGCCTCAATATTTCTGAGTTTGTCCTTCTTAACCATGTAAAACTAAATGATAGGAACCTGTTTTCTCATGTGGCGGCACACTCAAACTTATCAACACTTTTTTCTTTGCCCTGCACTTTTCCAAAGGGTGACACAGCAACAAAATTGTCACTTGCAAAGTACTTCTGGATCTCAAACAATTGAATTATAGCTGATATCTCATAAGCTAAGCTGTGCTTGTTCTCTGGATCATGCCTTTAAAGCAGCTGCCATTTAAACTTACCATGAACTTTTCTCTCAATTCCAAAGTAGTTCTGGACCAGTGCTTCTGTATCCGTTTTTATGTAAGTGCCTTGTCTGTTCCTACACCGAGTCGGTCGTGCCAGAGTCTTATTAACCCTGAGCATCCCTCTGGCTCATATCATGGAAAAAACACTACCAGTAAATGATTTTGGCCTTGTAGTTTCGTTACAGATGATGACCTTCTGAAATTCTTTGAAAATTGATTCAACTATCTTCTGGGTATGGGTGGTAGCAATGCAATTCTTGTCTGATATTGCCGGGCTAACTTCTCAAAGGTTAACAACTAAAGACATGTAACTTTGTGACGCTTTGGCTCGGCATAGACCTGAGCTGTCGCTGGATCATTACAGTACACTTCTTTGAAAGAGTGACAAGGCAAAATGTTCACTATATAAGACAGTTATGTCAGGATGTATTAGCTTCTGACTGTTATAGCGAAGAGATCTTACTTAAAAATGTATCTGTCCCACATAGCCGGAAAAATGAATTTGACCTCTAGCATTGATACTATTTCATGCTCTTGAGTGAAAGATATTGCAAAGTTTCTTGTGTGAATTTTTTCAGGGGTCGGAAGTTTATTTTCAAGTTTAGGCGCTGTGGCTTAGCTGGTCAAAGTGCCTGTCTAGTAAACAGGAGATCCTGGGTTCAAATCCCAGCAGTGCCTGACCTGCTCTTATGGAAGCTTGGCTGATTAATTTATTAAGCATCCAGTTATTTACCATCCTTTTTTTGTCTGTCAGAAATTATTTATTTCAAAAACATTTCAAAATCTGTATATAGAGGGCGCTGTTGCTTAGTAGGTAAAAGTGCCTATCTTGTAAACAGGAGATCCTGGGTTCAAATCCCAGCAGTGCCTGAACTCTTGTCATGTGAACCTGGCTGACAAGTTTGGTAAGCATTACATTTCTTGCCATCTTTTTTGTTTTGTTTCGGGATTTATTTGGTTAAAAAATATTTCATCTTCTGTATGGCACTGTTGCTTATTTGGTCAAAGTGCCTATCTTGTAAACAGGAAATCCAGACTTCAAATCACACCAGTGCCTTTTAAATAAGCATCCACTTTCCTGGTCATGATGTTCAGTCTTCTTGTAAAACTTCTTTAAGAACCACATCCAGACATATCATCTGCCTCAATATTTCTGAGTTTGTCCTTCTTAACCATGTAAAACTAAATGATAGGAACCTGTTTTCTCATGTGGCGGCACACTCAAACTTATCAACACTCTTTTCCTTGCCCTGCACTTTTCCAAAGGGTGACACAGCAACCAAATTGTCACGTGCAAAGTGCAATGTACTTCTGGATCTCAAACAATTGTAGCTGATATCTCATAACCTAGAATGTGCTTGTTCTCTGGATCATGCCTTTAAAGCAGCTGCCATTTAAACTTACCATGAACTTTTCTCTCAATTCCAAAGTAGTTCTGGACCAGTGCTTCTGTATCCTTTTTTATGTAAGTGCCTTGTCTGTTCCTACACCGAGTCGGTCGTGCCAGAATCTTATTAATCCTGAGCATCCCTCTGGCTCATATCATGGAAAAAACACTACCAGTAAATGATTTTGGCCTTGGAGTTTCGTTAAAGATAATTACCTTATGAAATTCTTTGAAAATTGATTCAACTAACTGCTGGGTATGGGTGGTAGCAATGCATTTCTTGTCTGATATTGCCGGGCTAACTTCTCAAAGGTTAACAACTAAAGACATGTAACTTTGTGACGCTTTGGCTCGGCATAGACCTGAGCTGTCGCTGGATCATTAGAGTACACTTCTTTTAAAGAGTGACAAGGCAAAATGGTCACTATATAAGATAGTTATGTCAGGATGTATTAGCTTCTGACTGTTGAAGCGAAGAGATCTTACTTAAAAATGTATCTGTGCCACATAGCGGGAAAAATGAATTTGACCTCTAGCATTGATACTATTTCATGCTCTTGAGTGAAAGATATTGCAAAGTTTCTTGTGTGAATTTTTTCAGGGGTCGGAAGTTTATTTTCAAGTTTAGGCGCTGTGGCTTAGCTGGTCAAAGTGCCTGTCTAGTAAACAGGAGATCCTGGGTTCAAATCCCAGCAGTGCCTGACCTGCTCTTATGGAAGCTTGGCTGATTAATTTATTAAGCATCCAGTTATTTACCATCCTTTTTTTGTGTGTCAGAAATTATTTATTTCAAAAACATTTCAAAATCTGTATATAGAGGGCGCTGTTGCTTAGTAGGTAAAAGTGCCTATCTTGTAAACAGGAGATCCTGGGTTCAAATCCCAGCAGTGCCTGAACTCTTGTCATGTGAACCTGGCTGACAAGTTTGGTAAGCATTACATTTCTTGCCATCTTTTTTGTTTTGTTTCGGGATTTATTTGGTTAAAAAATATTTCATCTTCTGTATGGCACTGTTGCTTATTTGGTCAAAGTGCCTATCTTGTAAACAGGAAATCCAGACTTCAAATCACACCAGTGCCTTTTAAATAAGCATCCACTTTCCTGGTCATGATGTTCAGTCTTCTTGTAAAACTTCTTTAAGAACCACATCCAGACATATCATCTGCCTCAATATTTCTGAGTTTGTCCTTCTTAACCATGTAAAACTAAATGATAGGAACCTGTTTTCTCATGTGGCGGCACACTCAAACTTATCAACACTCTTTTCCTTGCCCTGCACTTTTCCAAAGGGTGACACAGCAACAAAATTGTCACGTGCAAAGTGCAATGTACTTCTGGATCTCAACCAATTGTAGCTGATATCTCATAACCTAGAATGTGCTTGTTCTCTGGATCATGCCTTTAAAGCAGCTGCCATTTAAACTTACCATGAACTTTTCTCTCAATTCCAAAGTAGTTCTGGACCAGTGCTTCTGTATCCGTTTTTATGTAAGTGCCTTGTCTGTTCCTACACCGAGTCAGTCGTGCCAGAATCTTATTAATCCTGAGCATCCCTCTGGCTCATATCATGGAAAAAACACTACCAGTAAATGATTTTGGCCTTGGAGTTTCGTTAAAGATAATTACCTTATGAAATTCTTTGAAAATTGATTCAACTAACTGCTAGGTATGGGTGGTAGCAATGCATTTCTTGTCTGATATTGCCGGGCTAACTTCTCAAAGGTTAACAACTAAAGACATGTAACTTTGTGACGCTTTGGCTCGGCATAGACCTGAGCTGTCGCTGGATCATTAAAGTACACTTCTTTTAAAGAGTGACAAGGCAAAATGGTCACTATATAAGATAGTTATGTCAGGATGTATTAGCTTCTGACTGTTGAAGCGAAGAGATCTTACTTAAAAATGTATCTGTGCCACATAGCGGGAAAAATGAATTTGACCTCTAGCATTGATACTATTTCATGCTCTTGAGTGTAAGATATTGCAAAGTTTCTTGTGTGAATTTTTTCAGGGTTCGGAAGTTTATTGTCAAGTTTAGGCGCTGTGGCTTATCTGGTCAAAGTGCCTGTCTAGTAAACAGGAGATCCTGGGTTCAAATCCCAGCAGTAGCTGACCTACTCTTATGGAAACTAGGCTGATTAGTTTATTAAGCATCCAGTTATTTACCATCCTTTCTTTGTGTCAGAATTTATTTATTTCAAAAACATTTCAAAAACTACGTACAGGGCGCTGTTGCTTAGTAGGTCAAAGTGCCTGTCTTGTAAACAGGAGATCCTGGGTTCAAATCCCAGCAGTGCCTGAACTCTTGTCATGTGAACCTGGCTGACAAGTTTGGTAAGCATTACATTTCTTGCCATCTTTTTGTTTTGTTTCGGGATTTATTTGGTTAAAAAATATTTCATCTTCTGTATGGCACTGTTGCTTATTTGGTCAAAGTGCCTATCTTGTAAACAGGAAATCCAGACTTCAAATCACACCAGTGCCTTTTAAATAAGCATCCACTTTGCTGGTCATGATGTTCAGTCTTCTTGTAAAACTTCTTTAAGAACCACATCCAGACATATCATCTGCCTCAATATTTCTGAGTTTGTCCTTCTTAACCATGTAAAACTAAATGATAGGAACCTGTTTTCTCATGTGGCGGCACACTCAAACTTATCAACACTCTTTTCCTTGCCCTGCACTTTTCCAAAGGGTGCAACAGCAACAAAATTGTAATGTACAAAGTGCTTCTGGATCTCAAACAATTGTAGCTGATATCTCATAAGCTAAGCTGTGCTTGTTCTCTGGATCACGCCTTTAAAGCAGCTGCCATTTAAACTTACCATGAACTTTTCTCCCAATTCCAAAGTAGTTCTGGACCAGTGCTTCTGTATCCATTTTTATGTAAGTGCCTTGTCTGTTCCTACACCGAGTCGGTTGTGCCAGAGTCTTATTAACCCTGAGCATCCCTCTGGCTCATATCATGGAAAAAACACTACCAGTAAATGATTTTGGCCTTGGAGTTTCGTTACAGATGATTACCTTCTGAAATTCTTTGAAAATTGATTCAACTAACTGCTGGGTATGGGTGGTAGCAATGCATTTCTTGTCTGATATTGCCGGGCTAACTTCTCAAAGGTTAACAACTAAAGACATGTAACTTTGTGACGCTTTGGCTCGGCATAGACCTGAGCTGTCGCTGGATCATTACAGTACACTTCTTTGAAAGAGTGACAAGGCAAAATGGTCACTATATAAGATAGTTATGTCAGGATGTATTAGCTTCTGACTGTTGAAGCGAAGAGATCTTACTTAAAAATGTATCTGTGCCACATAGCGGGAAAAATGAATTTGACCTCTAGCATTGATACTATTTCATGCTCTTGAGTGTAAGATATTGCAAAGTTTCTTGTGTGAATTTTTTCAGGGTTCGGAAGTTTATTTTCAAGTTTAGGCGCTGTGGCTTATCTGGTCAAAGTGCCTGTCTAGTAAACAGGAGATCCTGGGTTCAAATCCCAGCAGTAGCTGACCTACTCTTATGGAAACTAGGCTGATTAGTTTATTAAGCATCCAGTTATTTACCATCCTTTCTTTGTGTCAGAATTTATTTATTTCAAAAACATTTCAAAAACTACGTACAGGGCGCTGTTGCTTAGTAAGTCAAAGTGCCTGTCTTGTAAACAGGAGATCCTGGGTTCAAATCCCAGCAGTGCCTGAACTCTTGTCATGTGAACCTGGCTGACAAGTTTGGTAAGCATTTACATTTCTTGCCATCTTTTTTGTTTTGTTTCGGGATTTATTTGGTTAAAAAATATTTCATCTTCTGTATGGCACTGTTGCTTATTTGGTCAAAGTGCCTATCTTGTAAACAGGAAATCCAGACTTCAAATCACACCAGTGCCTTTTAAATAAGCATCCACTTTGCTGGTCATGATGTTCAGTCTTCTTGTAAAACTTCTTTAAGAACCACATCCAGACATATCATCTGCCTCAATATTTCTGAGTTTGTCCTTCTTAACCATGTAAAACTAAATGATAGGAACCTGTTTTCTCATGTGGCGGCACACTCAAACTTATCAACACTCTTTTCCTTGCCCTGCACTTTTCCAAAGGGTGCAACAGCAACAAAATTGTAATGTACAAAGTGCTTCTGGATCTCAAACAATTGTAGCTGATATCTCATAAGCTAAGCTGTGCTTGTTCTCTGGATCACGCCTTTAAAGCAGCTGCCATTTAAACTTACCATGAACTTTTCTCTCAATTCCAAAGTAGTTCTGGACCAGTGCTTCTGTATCCATTTTTATGTAAGTGCCTTGTCTGTTCCTACACCGAGTCGGTTGTGCCAGAGTCTTATTAACCCTGAGCATCCCTCTGGCTCATATCATGGAAAAAACACTACCAGTAAATGATTTTGGCCTTGGAGTTTCGTTACAGATGATTACCTTCTGAAATTCTTTGAAAATTGATTAAACTAACTGCTGGGTATGGGTGGTAGCAATGCATTTCTTGTCTGATATTGCCGGGCTAACTTCTCAAAGGTTAACAACTAAAGACATGTAACTTTGTGACGCTTTGGCTCGGCATAGACCTGAGCTGTCGCTGGATCATTACAGTACACTTCTTTGAAAGAGTGACAAGGCAAAATGGTCACTATATAAAAAGTTATGTCAGTATGTATTGGCTTCTGACTGTTGAATTGAAGAGATCTTACTTAAAAATGTATCTGTGCCACATAGCGGGAAAAATGAATTTGACCTCTAGCATTGATACTATTTCATGCTCTTGAGTGAAAGATATTGCAAAGTTTCTTGTGTGAATTTTTTCAGGGGTCGGAAGTTTATTTTCAAGTTTAGGCGCTGTGGCTTAGCTGGTCAAAGTGCCTGTCTAGTAAACAGGAGATCCTGGGTTCAAATCCCAGCAGTGCCTGACCTGCTCTTATGGAAACTTGGCTGATTAGTTTATTAAGCATCCAGTTATTTACCATCCTTTTTTTGTGTCAGAATTTATTTATTTCAAAAACATTTCAAAAACTACGTACAGGGCGCTGTTGCTTAGTAGGTCAAAGTGTCTGTCTTGTAAACAGGAGATCCTGGGTTCAAATCCCAGCAGTGCCTGAACTCTTGTCATGTGAACCTGGCTGACAAGTTTGGTAAGCATTACATTTCTTGCCATCTTTTTTGTTTTGTTTCGGGATTTATTTGGTTAAAAAATACTTCATCTTCTGTATGGCACCGTTGCTTATTTGGTCAAAGTGCCTATCTTGTAAACAGGAAATCCAGACTTCAAATCACACCAGTGCCTTTTAAATAAGCATCCACTTTGCTGGTCATGATGTTCAGTCTTCTTGTAAAACTTCTTTAAGAACCACATCCAGACATATCATCTGCCTCAATATTTCTGAGTTTGTCCTTCTTAACCATGTAAAACTAAATGATAGGAACCTGTTTTCTCATGTGGCGGCACACTCAAAGTTATCAACACTCTTTTCCTTGCCCTGCACTTTTCCAAAGGGTGAAACAGCAACAAAATTGTCACGTGCAAAGTGCTTCTGGATCTCAAACAATTGTAGCTGATATCTCATAAGCTAAGCTGTGCTTGTTCTCTGGATCACGCCTTTAAAGCAGCTGCCATTTAAACTTACCATGAACTTTTCTCTCAATTCCAAAGTAGTTCTGGACCAGTGCTTCTGTATCCGTTTTTATGTAAGTGCCTTGTCTGTTCCTACACCAAGTCGGTCGTGCCAGAGTCTTATTAACCCTGAGCATCCCTCTGGCTCATATCATGGAAAAAACACTACCAGTAAATGATTTTGGCCTTGGAGTTTCGTTACAGATGATTACCTTCTGAAATTCTTTGAAAATTGATTCAACTAACTGCTGGGTATGGGTGGTAGCAATGCATTTCTTGTCTGATATTGCCGGGCTAACTTCTCAAAGGTTAACAACTAAAGACATGTAACTTTGTGACGCTTTGGCTCGGCATAGACCTGAGCTGTCGCTGGATCATTACAGTACACTTCTTTGAAAGAGTGACAAGGCAAAATGTTCACTATATAAGACAGTTATGTCAGGATGTATTAGCTTCTGACTGTTATAGCGAAGAGATCTTACTTAAAAATGTATCTGTGCCACATAGCGGGAAAAATGAATTTGACCTCTAGCATTGATACTATTTCATGCTCTTGAGTGTAAGATATTGCAAAGTTTCTTGTGTGAATTTTTTCAGGGTTCGGAAGTTTATTTTCAAGTTTAGGTGCTGTGCCTTAGCTGGTCAAAGTGCCTGTCTAGTAAACAGGAGATCCTGGGTTCAAATCCCAGATGTGCCTCAACTCTTGTCATGTGAACCTGGCTGACAAGTTTGGTAAGCATTACATTTCCTGCCATCTTTTTTGTTTTGTTTCGGGATTTATTTGGTTAAAAAATATTTCATCTTCTGTATGGCACTGTTGCTTATTTGGTCAAAGTGCCTATCTTGTAAACAGGAAATCCTGGCTTCAAATCACAGCAGTGCCTTTTAAATAAGCATCCACTTTGCTGGTCATGATGTTCAGTCTTCTTGTAAAACTTCTTTAAGAACCACATCCAGACATATCATCTGCCTCAATATTTCTGAGTTTGTCCTTCTCAACCATCTAAAACTAAATGATAGGAACCTGTTTTTTTCACATGGCGGCACACTCAAACTTATCAACACTCTTTTCCTTGCCCTGCATTTTTCCAAAGGTTAACACAGCAACAAAATTGTCATATGGAAAGTGCACTGTACTTGTGGATCTCAAACACTTGAATTGTAGCTGATATCTCATAAGCTAAGCTGTGCTTGTTCTCTGGATCATGCCTTTAAAGCAGCTGCCATTGAAATTTACCATGAACTTTTCTCTCAATTCCAAAGTAGTTCTGGACCAGTGCTTCTGTATCCATTTTTATGTAAGTGCCTAGTCTGTTCCCACCCCGAGTCAGTCGTGCCATAGTCTTATTAACCCTGAGCATCCCTCAGGCTCATAACCTGGAAAAAACACTACCAGTAAATGATTTTGGCCTTGGAGTTTCGTTAAAGATGATTACCTTATGAAATTCTTTGAAAATTGATTCAACTAATTGCTGGGTATGGGTGGTAGCAATGCATTTCTTGTCTGATATTGCCGGGCTAACTTCTCAAAGGTTAACAACTAAAGACATGTAACTTTGTGACGCCTTGGCTTGGCATAGGCCTGAGCTGTCGCTGGATCATTACAGTACACTTCTTTGAAAGAGTGACAAGGCAAAATGGTCACTATATAAGATAGTTATGTCAGGATGTATTAGCTTCTGACTGTTAAAGCGAAGAGATCTTACTTAAAAATGTATCTGTGCCACATAGCTTGAACAATGAATTTGACCTCTAGCATTGATACTATTTCATGCTCTTGAGTGAAAGATATTGCAAAGTTTCTTGTATGAATTTTTTCAGGGGTTGGAATTTTCTTGCTAAGTTTAGGCGCTGTGGCTTAGCTGGTCAAAGTGCCTGTCTAGTAAACAGGAGATCCTGGGTTAAAAAGCTCAGCAGTGCCTGACCTGCTGTTATGGAAACTTGGCTGACTAGTTTATTAAGCATCCAGTTATTTACCATCCTTTTTTTGTGTCAGAATTTATGTATTTCAAAAAACATTTCAAAATCTATATATAGATGGCACTGTCTCTTAGTAGGTTAAAGTGCCTGTCTTGTAAACAGGAGATACTGGTTTCAAATCCCAGCAGTGCCTGACCTCTTGTCATGTGAACCTGGCTGACAAGTTTGGTAAGCATTACATTTATTGCCATCTTTTGTTTCAGGATTTATTTGGTTCAAAAATATTTTATCTTCTGTATGCAAATAGCACTGTTGCTTATTTGGTCAAAGTGCCTATCTTGTAAATAGGAAATCCTGGCGTCAAATCACAGCAGTGCCTTTTAAATAAGCATCCACTTTGCTGGTCATGATTTTTAAGGCTTCTTGTAAAACTTCTTTAAGAACCACGTCTAGAAATATCATCTGCCTCAATATTTCTGAGTTTGTCCTTCTCAACCATCTAAAACTAAATAATAGGAACCTGATTTTTCATATGGCAGCACACTCAAACTTATCAACACTCTTTTCCTTGCCCTGCACTTTTCCAAAGGGCGACACAGCAACAAAAATGTCACATGCAAAGTGCACTGTACTTGTGGATCTCAAACACTTGAAATTTAGCTGATATCTCATAAGCTAAGCTGTGCTTGTTCTCTGGATCATGCCTTTAAAGCAGCTGCCATTGAAACTTACCATGAACTTTTCTCTCAATTCCAAAGTAGTTCTGGACCCATCCTTCTGTATCCGTTTTTATGTAAGTGCCTTGTATGTTCCAACACTGAGTCGGTCGTGCCAGAATCTTATTAACCCTGAGCATCCCTCTGGCTCATATCATGGAAAAAACACTACCAGTAAATGATTTTGGTTTTGGAGTTTCGTTAAAGATGATTACCTTATGAAATTGTTTGAAAATATAGTAAGCATTACAGTACATTTTTTGCCATTTTTTCAGGATTTATTTAGCTCAAAAATATTAAAATTTCTTTATGCAAATTGAGCTGTTGCTTAGTTGGTCAAAGTGCCTGTCTTTGTTTTATTTTATTTATTTTATTTTATTTTTTTATGGGGGGGGGGGGGGGGGGGGGGGGGTTCTATTGACTGTTTTCACATTGTATACCCTGTGATCTAGATCTGGAGCTTATTGTCTTGTAAAAAGACAAAAACGGAGACCGGAATTAGAGGATGATGGTGCCCACTTAAGCCATGGCTGTATGTTGTGGATGTATCTCATGTGTTATATCTACCACTGCCATGTTTTTTTTTTTCACATGCAATTAAAACAGCAATTTTTTTTTTGTAGAAATAGCACAGTTGCAAAAAGTTGCATTTTTAAAGTTAGAAATAAATCTACATAGTTTTACGCACATTTCTAATGGAAACACAGCTACAGACTGGAGCTGCTGCAATCAGATGCAGCGCTTACACATCGAGTGGGGAAGAAAAAAAAAATTATCTGCCTACCATAATGTAAATAAGAAAAAGTTGTGAGCTGAGAGCAAAAGTTCAGCATTCTTGATTTTCGTTTTCCAATTAAAACCCAAGCAGAAATTTCCATGGGCTTTCTTCTTTAATAAATAAAGCTAATTCAAACTTAAGACCAAATAAAAGTTAATTGGAACTGATGTAAATGTTATAACTGTGAAAAAATAACATATTCACAGTGTTTTAAAAACTAGTGGATAAAAGAGTCTCTTTGCAGGCAGATGCACAATATAAATTAGGCCTATTAATAGAGGCGATGGTTTGAATCAAAGCTTTGTTTCGTTAGTTTATTTGGGTGCAATGACATTTAAGAGGCAACTCAAATCAAATGAACACCCACAAAAAAAAAAAAACGGGAAACCATAAAAATATTCTTTGTGCACAATCAGGTATATCAATACTGGAACTTTTCTGTTATTCTTTTAAAAGCCAAAGGACATCCAAAGTTTTTAAGTGAAGTTATTTTTCTATTATTGTATGTTAAGAACAAACATTTCTTTCTAATCATTCAAAACTGATTGAATCATACTTTTGAATATTACAATGAACATTGCTAATAGAAAAAAGTTGCACCACAGAGCTTAAAGATTACTCAGTCCTTTAAAATGTCTCACATAAAAATGAACAAAGATATAAATTTTATAAACATATATGCTAGTGATTCAGAGTGATAAATGCTGTATTTTAATCTGTTAACTTAGATTTCTTCATCCAATCCTCTAACTATCCACTAGTCTACTTATCCCTAGTTCATCCATCCTTCACATACTGTCACATTCACTCAACAAACTTTTCTACTCTTACTCCAAACAAATTTTTTGACTCATCCTAATTTTGGGAGAGTTGTTTTCAATTTAATACAATGCCTCAGAGAACCTGCTCCATTATCTATTCAGCGCCAAAACTTGTCCTTTGATTAGACTATCATGATTTGATGATTCATAGTCCTTCCTTTAAGGATGCTATATACACCAGGAGAACCAAGACATGTTTTCTCGTTTTCAAAGTTGAAAGAGGGAGAAAACGGTTTGGTTTGCCACATAGTATCCATCCTCAATGAGAGTCCTACCATAATGGTGCCATGATACTGAACGCCATTCCAGTATCAAATTCGCCACATTTGCGTGCTGCCGCCCCCCTTGCATCTATCCATCCATCCTTCCATTTTTTGATTTGCTTAATCCCAAGTGGGGTCGCGAGTGGTGCTGGTGCTTATCTCCAGCTGTCTACGGGAGAGAGGCGGGATACACCCTGGACAGGTCGCCAGTCCATCCCAGGGCCACACCTGGCATATCACCAGTAATTTGCCTGGGCAGGGCACAGCAATAAGGTGCATAGAAGGTGACAAGCTCCATTTTTTATCATATCTTTCAATAGAAGGAGCCTCTTTACTCTTCTTGACTGTTTTAACTCAGCATTGCGGAGCTTGATTTGGAGTAAAACAGAGTGCCTTATTCACGATGGTAGGCTGAAGAGTGGTGTTGACATCCCTGAGTCTACTAGATCTTCAAGAGATTATCCTAATTTTGGTAGTCCAGGATTGAGCTGTGGCTTGACCACATTCACTTTAACCTCTCAAAACTCACCGCAACCATTTTTTACAGCCATATAGCGTTTACAATGTTGCGGTACATTGTCGCTCATGTGACGGAACTATGCAGCTCTGAAGACACACCCCTCCAGCGTAAGTTTTAATACCACTAGGTTACCATACTTGTGTCCTATTTTGTAGCAACAGATATCTGGACTGCACTCGCTGGACCTAGTCTGACGGCCTTTTTCGGGTCATTCAGAAGGAGCTGAAGGCAGTGTTTTTGCGCTTCCTGCAGTTCAAACCAAGTGAACGCAGAGTATCCTGAATTCTGTTGCAGCAGATACAGAGCAGAGCTAATCCAGCTCTGCTAACCGCCGTTGTACGCTGAAAGAAGCCACTAGAAGCCTCCAGACCATGACCACCTGTGAGACAGATGGAAGGAGGAGCGCCACTGAGGTACTGCTACAGGCTGCGGCTACGTGCTATCCGACGTAGCTAAAGGGAGATGTCCCGCATGCAACTGTGAGTTATAAAATTAACCCAAATCGCGTCTTATTGTTGCATCGGATTGATCCAAATCTCTTTGAATTGCTGTTGGATGGACTGGATGGAACACGGGCCTAAAGAAAACCAGACTGAGCCAAAGGCCTCCACTACACTGAACCAAAAGCAGTCACTGCATTTCCCCCATCCTTTCCATCTGATTCTTAATAATAGCTCTGCTTGGGTGAAGTACAGTACAGGTAGAATAGATAGGTGTGTTGCTGTTTTTATTTGAAATAAGTTTTCTGATTCAACTGCTGATGATTTTAAAGGTTTCACTGAATGCTAACACTCACTACAGACCGAGCAAGTCACATGTTATTGAAGCTAACTGCTAAATCCAGAGCTAACTCTCTCTTTGTTTCAATAGGACCCGACCAGAACCAGAACCCCCTGGAGCCAGCTAGGCTAACGGGTCTTTCAGCCCCATCATAGTTAATGCATTCATAAGTCAATATTCATTTTCCACCATAAACTGAATGAACATTCCCTCTTTTCACTGCAGTTAACATCTGTATCACGGTTTATTTAGATTTTATCTGCTGCTATCATAAAGGACACTTTTAAATGCATTAAGCCTTAAAGTTGAAAGATCACAGAGTTTGAACAAACTCTTAAACTCCTCTTCCCCTTTTATTTCTTTAAATTTTGTTTATTTCCAGTAGTTTTTAGTGTTCTTGCTTAGTTATTAGATATAATACTGTGTGATTGTAGCTAATAAAGGTACCATTGTATTTTTAACCCGTGGTCTTTTGTGTTCATTTTATACAGTGAACAATTTATCACTCAGGTTGGATTCACTCTTCTTTCAGTTGCATTCGAATGAACAGAGACACATTTATTTGGTTGGTGATTATTAACGTTGCTAAGAGTCATAGCCTAAATCACTAAATTGGTTAAAGACAACTGGATTTTTAACAGCCGGATTCAGGAGTCTAACCCTTTTAGGGAAGGGGCTAAAACCCTGGTCAGTAAGCAAATTACACTTATAATCATTCAACTGATAATAAATAACTAGCTTTACCCTTGATTTAAATGACCTATTAATTAAATAACTTCCAGTTCTAGTTATGTAATATATTCATAATCTTCTGGTAAGCTGAGTGGCACAACAACAACTAATAAGTAAGAATGCATGAACATTACATGATTAATTAATTAAAATGGTTACTAATATAGACTTGGTAGACATAGTTGGAAAGCTTAGATTCTTCACAATTCCACCACAAAATTCATTTTATAGACAGAGCAAGCACCAAAGCACAATTAAAACAGATATAGCAGCATGTCAAAATGTAAACATTACAAAGCAACCACAACAACATACCTTTGAAGGTGTCCAGAACATGTTTTATAAATTCAGTCTTCAATTGTTTCTACTCCATTTATCCATAAGGGTCCACAGATTAAAAGTAATCAGAATATTCATAATAAAAACGTCCAGTTTTTGTCATCAGAGAAGTTAGCTTGTCAAAGCTAATGCTAAGCATCTTGCTAATAAGACTTACTTCCTCAGTTTTTTGCCCGCAATGTTTGGTATGTTTCTATAGATTGTTTTTACCTACAAGACAAAAGTATATGCATCTTTGTATGAAGTCAGGGACGGCTGAAGAAGTCTCCAACGTGCTTTTTGCCTGTCAGCCAACGATGCACAAAGTAGAATAATTTTCTGCCTCATAGAGTCCTGCTGTTATTGGTTAAGGCCTTGTGGGTGGTTTGGCTTTGTAGTTACTTTTTTTTCCTTTTTGTTATATATGCTCATTCTAAAAAAAGTGGAAAAATACTTGCTTCATAAATATTTTGTGGCAATCAAAATGCTTCAGTGTTATGATATGGTCAAATAGTTCAGTAAAAAACATTTGGCACAATTTGGAACATTTGGAGAGGTTATGAGATGGTGGTAATACAACATTTCCAAAGCCACACAGCTCTGGAACTGTTTTTGCTAGAGTCTGAAATATTCGGCACTTGTGACTGACATGATGTAGAACAATTGTAATAATATATTGAGACATGCCTATTTTCAAGCATGTTTTTATTACTGCTGTTAAAAAAAAACTATTATTTTCTAGAATAAAAAAAAACTTTGAGTCATGTTTAACTGATGCAGGTTAGGCTGTGTTTTACTTACACTATTTGGATATGCTAAATAGGCTAGGATTACTTCAAAATGGGTGGGTTTTAAGAGCATATGACCAGGACCTGCTGGGGTTTGCCAGGAAAACAAAGGTAAGGTGAGGTGGTTTTGTGGGGTTCAGGGTTTACACGTGGAAAATAAAACCTAGATCCCTGGCAGGGATAAACAGGAATGGGGCTAAGTGGAGAAGAGAGCCAGCAGGTGGCCGGGGCAAGATCTAGAAACTAACAGCAGGGATCCAAGGGTGACATTGCTAGATTGGAGCAAGTTCTGGACAGAGATTACTGACTGGAGGCCCAAGAGAAGGATGAATATTGAATGATTTAAGATTCCTCTAGAATTCTAAATTAAAACTATCTTTTTAAAAGTCACCAACAGACCTTCCAAGAGCATTCTGTGTCATACTATGTCAACATTAGTTTCTCTGTTTTTCTTTTTGATTTAAATAGAGCTTAGACTCCACTGTGGTACCTCACCCTACCCAATTCAGACCCTGATTTGTTGTTGTGACATGATATCATACAAAATTTCTGATTTTTAAACTCCAGCAGCTCTGCATCTATTTCAAGTGTAATGTCACTCCCATGCCATCTGCTCCTGTAGCCAAAGATAGAATAAAATTCAACTTTATTGTCATTACACTGTCACAAGTACAAAGAAACAAAATGAACTCTCTGCATTTAACCCATACCCTTGTGGAGCAGTGAGCTGCCTTTGTGCTGTGCCCAGGAACAAGTTTTGGGTTAAGGGTATTGCTCAGGGACCCAGAGTGGCAGTCCATGGGTGTGGGGCTTGAACTCAGGACATCTGGATCCCAAGCGCAATGCCCTAAAAACTAGGCCACCACTCCCTGTTTGCTTTCAACAGACCTTAAAGGGGAACGCCGTTTTTTTTTTTTTAACATTGGGCCCTTGATTTAACATTATTACATCATGTTCTACTCACCCATATGAGTTTTGTGTCATTTGGAGCTGTTCTGAAGATATTCAGTTAGGTTTTATCCAAGTAACATCTTCCTATGGGGAACGACTTGAAGGCACAAACTAAACTGTTCATAATGTATTCTTTATGCCAAGTGTGTATGACGTCATCCGCGTGCCGGACTTTAAGTTGTGACAGGCAGCGCGGGCGATATGCGGCTATGCTGCGGCTATAAATCGGCTAGCTAATCTGAATTGTTCAATTCCATTTCGAGAGCGAGATCATCTGTTGTAGTAGCCCTAGACATCTTCCAGGAATGTGAGTAAAACTGGCAGCAATTCAGTGGACCAGATGAATGAATTGTAGCCAGCGCGCGTGGATGACATCATTCACACTCCGCTTTGTTTTGAAAAAATATAAATATAAAAAATATAGCCACGGATGTCTGGGGGACAGTGATTCGCCTACATGTTATGAATGCTGGCGTACCATTAAGAATACATGATCAACAGTTTAGTTTGTGCCTTCAAGTCATTGCCCATAGGAAGACATTATTTGGATATAACCTAACCGAATATCTTCGGAACAGCTCCAAATGACACAAAACTCATATGGGTGAGTAGAACATGATGTAATAACTTAAAATCAAGGGCCTAATATAAAAAAAAGGTGTTTCCCTTTTACACACTTTACTAAAGATTGATGTAGAGCATGCACAGGAAGTGGCACAGAGTGCAAGCCAACCAGATGTGCAGGAAGAGAGCTAAAGGTAGTGGATCAGAGAGAAATAAGTTCTCATGGTGTGCTCTAGCATTATTTGAAAATAAGGCATCATTGGAATGCTTTGCTGTGGGTGGGACTCATCCACTATTATAATTCATAAAGGAAACACTTTAAATGAGCACAAGTGGCCCGTTCTACCACCGTAACCACCTGAGTTCAACTGTGTGACTACAGTGTTAAATTCAATAGATATGTGAGGCACCTTGGCTTTCGAACCTAAACCTCCTGATTCAAATCCTGACCAGTACTGTATACTGTACTGTACAGTAATCAGACACCAAGCAATTAAAAATAATGCCCAGTTGATATGTCTAGAACATGTAGTGAAACAGACGGCTTAAAGAACATTACAATATATTTGCTTAAGGAGTATGAAACAAGTATTGGTACTCAAGGAATATCTATCTATCGATACCGTGGTACGGGCGAATGTAAACAAAGCAACAGGCCAAGCCACTTACCAGGCCAAGCCAGAGGAAGAGATGCGCGAGATGGAGGAAGCAAGGCTGTAGTTTGGGGGTTACGGCAAAGCTACAGAGAAATCCCCACAGACCACCGCAACCATCATAGCTGCTCTCCAACGTCCGCTCGTTGGATAACAAAATGGATAATCTCCAACTCAAACTCTCTTCATAAAAGGAGATCTGTTACTGATATACCATAATTCTGACGGAGTCTTAGCTGCATCCAGCAATACTGGACAATGCTTTTAGCTTGGAGGGGCTAAAATATACCGTGCCAATAGGTGGTGGGCTTTGTGTTTACATCAACAGCAGCTGGTGTAAGAATGCTAAATTCTTTGCGAGTTCTGCTCTCAAGACATCGATTTTCTGACTGTTAACTGCAGACTTTTCTATCTGCCCAGAGAGTTCAGCTGTAGAGGTGGTCAGCAGCACCAAATTCCTAGGGGTGCACATCCTAGACAACATCACCTGGGCTGTAAACAACAACTCACTGGTCAAAAGGGCACAAAAGTGCATGTACTTCCCGCGGAGGATGAGGAGAGCCCACCTGCCCCCACCCATCCTCACCACCTTCTACAGAAGCACCATAGACAGCATTCTGACAAGCTGTTTCACTGTGTGGTGTGGAGGCTGCGGCGTCTCAGACTGGAAGAAGATGAAAGACTGGTGAGAACAGCAGAGAAGATTATTGAGGCTCCTCTTCACTCCATTAAAGACATTTTATCTCAGCGCTGTGTGTCCCGAGCCCGTAACATCATAAATTACCCCTCACCCCCCCACCAAGGACTGTTCTCCCTGCTGCTTTCTGGAAAAATACTTTAAAGCATCTGATGTGGTTCCAGCAGATTCCAGATCAGTTTCTTCCCCACTGCCATTAGACTGCTGAATTTTGTATAAAATGGGATTTATAACAAATAAGGAAACCCTAAATGTTGGAAACTCCTCCTTGGTGCCTTCGCTTTGGGGGTCCCTTTGGGCGCCTGGGGCTTTGGGTCTCCCGGCGCTGGACTCAGTGCTCTGGGGGTACGCCTCTTTGGCTCTCCACAACCACTATTGAGCATTTTTTCTATGGATAAACTTTACATGCACAAGTGCACCCTCACAAACAATTACAGGTGCTTGGCTCTAGGTACTCAGTGATTCACTTTCAAACAGAAACCCCACATTCACATCTTCAGGTAACACAGATTACATGTCAGACTTAATAATATTACTTTAGCGATAGTTTCAAGGTGTTGTTTTATTGTATGTCTTGTACCATGTCTTTCGGTTTTGCTGTTCTTTTTTCATCTCGGTACAGGTGATGAAGCAGACTGAAAATGTTTTATCATTATCTTCTTTCTATCTCTTCTTTCTTTCATCTTTTCTCTTTTTTTTCCTTTTTCTTCTTCTGTTTTTCTGCTCTATTTACATTGCAGTGTCCATATAAACTGTAAAACTCCCTGCATAATTATAATAAAGCAATTTATATGCATGAAACAAGTGTAGCAGTATGGCAATTGCCATACTGCTACACTTGTGAAAGTAAAATCTGTTGGGCTCTTTTTGGCATCAAGACAATTATTCTTATTGCCACATTGCTAGACAGGACACTGTAAAAAAATGTTGGAAACTGTAACTTATATAACTTATATACAGTTGTGAGTTTACATTTGTCACAGCTGTTTTCTTTTTATCATTGCTGCACATTAAAAATGAAATTGTCTTGAGAGCTGTATTGAACCAAATTTCATTTTTTATACACTCTGTGTGTAAAAAATGACAAAACAATCTGTCTAAGTCTAAGTATACTATTTGCTCCATCTTTCCAGAGGATGAACCAAAATTTATGATGATCTTTCCAATCATTTTTATATGACTTTTCAGCTCCATTTCCATGCGTCCTGAAAATAGCATTTTCCGAGCATAGTTTTTTGTGCCGACTTGTTGAGTAATTTAACTTAATTGGATATTAACAATTGAATTTTAACATTTTTTCTTTAAAATGCATCAATTGAAGGAATGGAGGATGGGTGTGTTTGTGTGGCTGTTATCACAAACTTTGAACTGAACAAGTGCTACCCTTGACCCAAAATCTGCCCTTATATGGATCTTTGAAAAAACCCCAGAGCTTGCAGGTCCTTTCAGAGAGCAGTGTGACTGCATAAATATTATTGTAAAAACTGTATTTGAGTGTTAGCCTTTATCTAGTGATTAGTCACTTGAAAACATTCATGATCTCTGTTTCCTCCTTTGTATTGTCTAGGCCCAAGTCAACAAAAGAGTGTGTATGTAGAATCTTTAGTCCATAACTTCCCATTACAGTGGGTAGCGTGATCAGTGGTGGCCCAGATTTTTATTCGTGGAATTGCATGTTCTCTCTGTGCATGAGTGGACCTCCTATTCAGACTGCTCTTATAGAGCTCAAAGAGTTTTTATTTAAAATGTTTTCAATATTAAATAAAAAAATAAGTTTGTATATTTTTACACATATAGGATCCTAAGCCATCCTAAGTTTCTGGCTTTGGATGGATAGAAACCCAGAAGAAACACTTTTTTTTTGACTGTAGAGAGAGTGGAGAGACTATTTTTCACCTAGGACTTTACAACCACAGAATCACCTGCATTGTATATGCTGCCAAAACTTCATCTTCTATGTGAATCTGGTAAAGCCTGTCTTGTGCTTTTCTTTTCCTATCCATAATTTATTTTTGTTTACACCACAGTCATCTTTCTATAAATTTGAACAATGCAAAGGATGAAAAAGAACCAGGTCATTTAAATTCTCCTCTCATTATTGTCTGGGAGACACAGATAGAGAGGTCCAATTTACATTTAGATTGTTTCAACACAACTAAATTAATCAAGACAGCAAAACAGCAAATTCTCTCATACAAAAATATCTACACGAATAATAAACATACATATAAGTAATTTAATTTTTATACATCTCAACTTTTCATATATCTATATTTCTCTTGACTGTGATTTTGTTTATCTTTTTTAAATGTGTCATCACATTAAGCAATTCAAATATGTTCTGAATGATTGTACAGCACTGTAATAACATATTATCATTAAAAAGTGAATGGGAAAAATAACCTGCCAGAACATCTTGCATAAAAAATTAATACACAGATTGGCATAGAGTTGGTAGGGAAAGAGGTCACATCCATCCAAATTGTGTTCGGATCATACTTAAGAAAAATAAAGGAGTATAAGAAACGTTTATTCAAGGTCTGGTTTGCCATCTAAAAGGATAATGGAATATGTAGATTATATATGTTATGTCCTTATTTGACTAATTTCCATATTGCTTAAATCCATTGATCTATCTTCCCACCAACCAAGAAGCCAATTCTTACTTTCAAGAAGTAGACCCTTGTTGTTATAAAAGCTGCTGATCCATGGCTTTATCTTGACAATCAGCCATCCCATTAACCCTCCAAAGGAGAATTCAGCATTCCTTGAATACTAAATCTGGTCAGCTCATCTTTTATTTTCAGAAAATGCTTAGTTGTAACACTGCTTTCCTTGTAACTGAATTCGAGAATGGTTATAGTTGTATGTACGCCACATTCCTGCGTGCAGTAAGGTCTTCCTTCTTAGAATTAAATGTTTTATATAATTTTCTTTATGCCTTCCAAGGTGAATTTAAGAAATACACACATGATTATTATTACAGGATTATGGAACTATGGAGTATTCTTTGGTTATGAAGTATTACTTGCTTCTTTCAAATTCAGAAAGAATGGCATTCATCTTTAATGTAACGCCAAACCACTTAAAGTGGTAGCGGACCCGTTTCACTCATGTCTAGGCTGACCAATAAAACAAATGTGGGACAACAAGAATGAGGAACAACATGGGACGGATGCGGATTTTTCAGCTGTGCTTTTACAATGTTGCTTCACATCCAGTAGTGTGGCCAGATAGTATAGGGCCAATCTACACTAATCACACTATACCAAGAGGAAACTGAATGAACACAACATTCATATTTTCTCATTAGATCACTGAATACAGACTAGATTTTCATAAAGCTGTTGCAAATGAACATACACACATATTTACAATATAGTAGTATAGTAGACAATCTTCTTGCACCTCAAGTTCCTTCTGTTGGTTATTTATTGGTTGGCCCACATCCATAGCTTTCAACGTGCTTTGTTAGGAGATCCACTGCTCTTACCATATATTTGAAATTGGCTAAGAGTCACAAGTACTTCTTGTGACTCAGAATTTCAAGAGAAAATAAAGGAGGGAGAAAAAAAATGAATCCAGACTGTTTGTGGGAGAAAAAATAAAAAAAAAAACCTTAATGTTGAAACTGTAACTACACAGCTTTACATCACTTTTATTCACCAGTGTTTTATCCCTGCTGCTTACTTTTATCAATGCTTCATTAAAAAAAAGAAAAAGTCTAGAGAGCTGTACTAAATAAAATGTATTTTTGTTTACACTTGTGTGTAAGAATGACAAAATAAAATCAGTCTAAGTGTAAAAACCTTTCATATGATGGTGGATGAGAAATATCTCCAAACCTTTCACTTTCACTGAACCTAAAGTGGGCACTAGTTGGAAATGGACGGTTTCCTGCGTGATTCCTGCGTGGATCACGATGTTTTGCTGAGGCCAGTTTTTTTTTTATTCAAAAAGAACTGCAATGTACCCGGACAACCACCAGGTGGAACGTGGGACCTTTTTTTTTTCTCCTTAAACCAGGCTGTTAAGATGCTGTCTTTAAAGCAGGTTTATTGGGGATCTTGGTGTGATATTGTGCTATTTTATGATGTTTTTGATTAAAATAAAGTTAATTAATTAATTTAAAGGAATAGTACACCCAAAACATGATTAGCCTTCATTTTCTACTCACCCCCATGCTGAACAACACTCTGGAGTACTTTTTTGATATCTCAAATGCATCTGGAGATCTGGGAGGCTTCTTGCTGTCTGCTGACATTCAAATAATGGAGGTCCATGGCGCCCGAGGCAGAAAGGTCCATAAAAGTCCACAAAAAACATGTCAATATTCCTCCATACTGCTCGTCCAATGTATTCCAAGTGTCCTGAGTGGGTAGCTTCCATAATTTACTCGAAACGAAGTCATTTAGAATGTTTTTAGAGCATAAACAGTAGTGTATAGGATTTCCTAAAAGCGCGCGCCTGCGAGTTCACAAGCCTACGGAAACCGCGGCAAACCAAACCAGATGAAAGTGCGCATTCAGCTCGGTAAAGAACTCATGCTCTTCCTCAACACTGAAGTCCTCAGACATTTTTCTTTCGTTGTTTCTTTCTTTGCACAGGTAAACAGCACATTTCTTCTTCTACGCTTGCATTATCAAGAGCAGACGCTGAATGCGCACTTTCATCTGGTTTGGTCTGCCGCAGTTTCCGTAGGCTCGTGAACTTGCAGGCGCGCGCTTTTAGGAAATCCTATACACTACTGTTTATGCTCTAAAAACATTCTAAATGACTTCGTTTCGAGTAAATTATGGAAGCTACCCACTCAGGACACTTAGAATACATTGGACGAGCAGTATGGAGGAATATTGACACGTTTTTTGTGGACTTTTATGGACCTTTCTGCCTCGGGCGCCATGGACCTCCATTATTTGAATGTCAGCAGACAGCAAGAAGCCTCCCAGATCTCCAGATGCATTTGAGATATCAAAAAAGTACTCCAGAGTGTTGTTCAGCATGGGGGTGAGTAGAAAATGAAGGCTAATCATGTTTTGGGTGTACTATTCCTTTAACATAGTGACTGCATTATCTTATTTCATGAAAATTGTTGTGTATGGGCGCAGTTATAGATACACCTCCGATCTTATCTGAGAACTGTTTATTTCTATTTATCTGCATCTCTATTATTTAATGAAAAATGATTATAATTAATCTTTTTGGCGAAACAAATTACTGAATCAATAAAGGTCCGTGGATCATCCGTCCATTCAATCGGTCTCGTGCTCATGGACGTAAACTGGATCATTTCTAGGTTATAAAAATGTCCTCAGCGACTCAGAATGGACCGGTCTTATCAGGCCTCTTTTCTTTCATCAGTGGGTTTTAATTTCGTCACCATCGTTTCAGTCATTAATGCAAAATCGGTCCATGGTGAAGTTTAGAACTGCAGATGAAAAGAAGAAATCCACAGTGAGTATCTATTTTTTTTTTATGCCGTGACGTTTCGGGCGTTCTTCTTTTAACCTTCATTTTCATCCAGTAACCAGTCCTCACTATCTGGGATGTGCATGATACCAACATTTACTTCTGTATGAACTTTAGAAATGCGACCGCGTGACTTCACAGTGTTCAGCTGTCACATGATTATTAAATGATGTAGTTATCATATCATACGTCAGTAACGGGGAGGTTACCTGTTACAGGTGCATGAACACTCTGCTCTTTGAGCTCATTCATGCAGTCTGAGCTTGTTTTGAAATTAAATGTATTAATTAGTAGATTATTATAGGCTACTTATAGCTACAGGATATTTGATGCCATGTTATGCAGAAAAATGCTTCTTATATCTTGATCTAAATTCACCAATCTGTGGTAAAATAAAACGCTCAGATTTTTCTGTCATTTTGTGTGCATGTGTGGCATCTGCAATCCATTGGGAATCCCAGAGGGAGGGAGGGGGGTTCATGCAACGTCATTCCATCACTGTTTCCGGAAGGAAATTCATTTTTGGCTTTGGGTTTTTGCCATTTTTATTTTTTATTTAATTTGAAAAACGAAAGAAATGAAAATGGGGTTTTTACAGGTTTGTTAAAAAAAAAAAGATTTATATGGTAGCCCATAATATAACAGTGAAACACAAAGTCAGGAAAATGTCTCATAGAAAATTTTTTTTATTTGCATTTCAACTCAAATCTATGTATTACTGATAGCAAATGACATGTATCTCTTGGCCCTGGGAATATATGAAGGTTGAATCCCACTCGTCTGCAGATGTTTGGCGATGGCCAAAGTCGTCCAGCCTTTCTTCCGCAGACTCCTGATGAGCTCACTGACTTGCCCGTTGATCACAGCCATATCTGACAACAGCATTCAAACACCACTATTTATAAGAGCAGCAGGCACCATTTCTGCGTTTTGTACCGTACTTTGTTCTATCCACCCCACCCCCTACCCCTGTGCTGAACAGTCTTGAAACATCTTGTTGAGGTCAGCAGCTGATCAAACAGCCTGCGATCCTGGAGTGGAGCGACATTCCTGCATTAAGTGATTTGCTTTAACTAATTGGTGATGTTTAGAAGAGGATGAAATACAAAAGAGGAACCCATTATATCCAGATTACGTTTTGGTCATATGTGGTTAAATAGTACATTACAGTGAACCCCTTGCTGTTGGTTGTTGCGGTGGCATGTCGGTTTATAAGGATATTTTGGCGCAGAAGAAAAAAGAGCGACAACAACTACCGATAACTATGTTCTTCTCTCCGATACACACCTGCACCGCAGGCTTTAGGAGAAAAAAACGCCACAGAGCAGAGTCAGGATGCAGCGGCTCCGTCAGAACAGCAGTGAAATACTGTACTGTACTGTATACGCCAGTCACTATTTGTCCTACTGTACTTTGTATTTTTTTTCATAATCATTTTTCATTTTCTCCCGTTCCAATCCGTCACGGCGGGGCGGTGCTGATCCACGCAATATTAACCCTTCATTTCGTATTGATGATTAAAATTATTACTTATTTATTTGTAACTATATTATTTTACAGTACATTACAGTAGTTAACAACTTTTATACCGTACTTTTATTTGTTAAACAAATGCTTGGCCTGTAAAAAGTTTTTGTTCCTTGAATTCAATGTTGTATGGAGTATTTCATTGTATGATAACTGTAAAAAAATATAGGTTTCTACTTCACGGATTTCACCTATCACGGGTTCTTTTTGGAACGTAACCCCCGCTATAAACGAGGGTTCACTGTATTTAAAATGGGAATACTCCGGATTAGCTCACTGATTTGTGGGTCGATCACAGCCATCTCTGACAACAGCTTAGAAATGCCACTATTCATCGGGGCAGCAGGCAGCATTCTTGCATAATGTGCCCATGGGTCAAACAAAGCTCTACAGAGGAATAAAATTAAACATCATTGCCTTTCATGCTTGTTGTATCAGGCATCATAGCGTCCTTTTCCAGATCAAACTGAAAATTTTACCAGCTAGATAATAATAATAATAATAATGATAATAATAATAAAAATAACAAAAATAGTATAACAATACGCCTATTATTATCAGAGTGAGATATTGAGGCTGTAGAATGATAATCCCTATGGTCTAATGTAATTCCTTGGAAAGGAGGAGCGCACATCAGCTCCTGCAGGAATTCACATCAGCTATAAATAAGTTAAATAAGTTATTGTACAATTTTTGATATCATAGGCCATCAAGTGATTAAAAAAATAGAAAAACATTTAGGGCAACAATAATAAACTCAGCCACAGCTGGGACTGAACCCTCAACCTTTTGCACTGCAGACCATTCACTCTACCCACTACGCTATCAGCTCTCAACAACTAGCAGCCCTCCCAGTCTGCTACTTAGGCTGATCTCTGTGGCGGGGGAGCAAAGACTCGACCCCAAGAGGAGACATCACAGCAACCAGAGTCGGAAGCGCCTGTGCAGGCAATGGCAGAATGTGCGGTTTCAGTCTGTCATGATGAATCACCTGGGCTCGCTCCATCGGGTCGAAGGCATTGATGATGCGATACGTGATTGCAGACTCTTCACCAGAAACCAACATTTGCACGACCCGATATGGACCCTTCCAGTGCGGCGCCAGCTTCCTACAGCTCTCCATGGGGTTGTTAATCCACACTAGCACACCTACCTTATAGGGATGGTGGAAGCTATCCTTGTCATTATTTTATAATTTTATTGTATTTTATGATTGTGTACAGCACTTTGGTACTGTCGGGTGCATAAAGTGCTTCATAAATAAAGTTGGTGTGGTATGGTATGGTCATAGTACAGTTTCTGTCTTTCATGAGCTTTGGCAGAGTTAAGCCTGGCTGTGCTGAATGCTGACTCCAGTCGCTCTGCAATGATTGAGGCATAACCCGTGAGACATCCAGTGCCCCAGGAGCACTAGCAGGCACTAGCACATCTGCAGGAACTCGAGCCTCACGTCCATGGGTGAGGTAAAATGGGGTAAACTTGGTGCTGGCATGCTTAGAGGTGTTAAGCGTATGTGAAGCAACATGCTTCACATACATGTCCCACTCACCGCCATGAGAAAACAGCTTGGCCAGCTGATCAATCAAAGTCTGGTTGTGGCGCTCCACCATGCCATCTGATTTGGGGTTATACGCAGTGGTACAGGTTTTCTTAATCCCCAGCAGCTGGCAGAGGATCTGGATCACTTCCACCTGGAACTGACATACATAATCCTCAAACAGGCAGCGTGCAACAGAGTGTGCTGTCTGGTTAGGCAAAGAATACAGGGAAACAAACTTAGTAAAGTAGTCCTCTACCACCAGGTAGAGGACTACTTCCCCAGGACTGCCAAAGTTAGCCAGCCAGCTATATCTAAGATGCTACACAAACCAACTGACATGCAGCTGTCACAGGCTAAATACGCTACGAAAAAAAATAAACAACAGGGGTTCAGCAAAGAAATCCGACCGCTGCAACCAATGAAACCAACCGTTCTGGGTTCGTAAATATGGAGCTGATATGCAACAAATGGGACAGGAGACAGGCCAGAGTGTTCAGCGGTAACCCCGCTTCTGGTTCTCTTTATTCTTCTTCTTTTACAACACACAACAAAAACTCACATTCTCCCCCTGCCGTACAACCCAGCGAACTCTCGCTCTCCAGCAACTGGAAAGGACACACCGTAACAGTCTGTTACAATAATATTCAGTTGATTAACTCAGCTGTCGTGATGCACGGAGGGAATGTCCATCAGATTAACAGCATTGAGATGGGTAACAGCAGTCTTTGGTAACATTCAAGTCAATCAAGTTTCACTTAATCTAAAAAAATAAAAATTAAGAATAAGCACAAGGTATTTGATTTCACAGCATGGAATTGTTTATAGAAACAAGTGATGATGTGTGAATGGGAGGCTTCAGTTGTCAAGGCATCCAATAGCTTGGCAGCTAGCACAGCTAGTCAACAGTTAAACAGCAACTAACCAACTGGCCAACAAACACACTATTGGAAGTCTGGCAAGTTCTTGTATGCTACAGTAGTAGCCATTCAAAATGTCCCCATTTTCCTTAATGAGCCCTTGCTTAGTCCCGTACAATTCCTTTTTAAACATCAATATTCATGCTAAAATATTCTTCTATCATCATTTGTGGACATTATCATCTAAAGAGAAGCTGATCAGAAAGGGTGGAATCAGTAAAAACGTACGATTGGGTTCATGGAGGGGATTTTTCTGCGAGTTACAGGGGAGTCAGCTGCCATTTGGCTGCCATTTGGCTGGGAACAAGGGCAGTTTGAATGGCTGCTACCGTAACGTGAAATCCAGCTAAAATGTTGGGGTCTTTCAATATGGACTGATGGTCTAAGTTGAAGAGAAAGTTTTGTTGCCTGCAGTTGGTTATAAAGTAACAGCCGTCCAAGATATGATGTGTTAAAACTTAGTTGTCATACGATCTATTACAATTGGATTGACCAGCTGTCATATTATTTTCAATGGAACTCACCTTACTCAATCTACTCTCAAATTTTACACTTTTGGATGCATTCTTGGTCAAACTGAGGCATACCTTAACATATATCCTATGTTTGATCATAAGTATTTCATTATGTCCAGATAAAGGTTTTAGTGATCATTTTCCGTCCTGGACTGCAAGTTAACAGAAGCCTTCAATAAATTTAACTTTATTGATCTCACAATGGAAAAGGTAGAAGAGCAAAAATGTAGACTTTTGACAAGCAAGAGGACAGAAATAACTGCTACTACAACAGCTTGAGAATTTAGAAAAATTGAATTTTCAGAGCCATTTATATATTGGAATTCAATAGGATGACATCCTCTGCATAACTTCTGTTTGGCATTCATATTTCTAAACACCAGGAGACCTCTCTTCAAATTATCCCAGGCGCTGAAAAGTTTGTGTTGATTTGAAACACAAGAAGAATCTGCTTCAACTCTAATTATCAAAGGCCTTGAACATTTTACAGCTGAATAACTCAAGTGCTTCTGTAGCCTCAGAACCCAGTTCAAGTCAAACTAAACAAACAAGAAAGATTTTCAATTAGTTTTTCTTCTTATTCCACACTAAGTCATTCTGAGGAAACATGTGGATCTCCCGGGTTGTGTAGTCATTTTACAATTACCAACACTCCAAATAGACATATAAATTAGACAAATAGACATATAAATTAAAAGAACAGGCCTCCATCTAAATAGCCATTCAACCAGAAGCTGATTGTGTTACATTTTTGTATGATTGGTTGTGTTGTGATTTTATGTTCAATTCTATTCCCAGCCAGCTGGGAATTTATATTTCTGATACTTTAAGATGTTTATTGCCCTCCCCGGTGTCAGGATCCAGAGGCTTGCCCACCAGAGGGCGCCATAGATCCTTCCTGGGAGCTTGTGCTCAGTCGTGGCAGCTGTTCCCCATTAGCTCATTAAGAGTTTCCCTAAATAAGCTGGAGGGGAACTTCACTCTGGGCTGGATTGTTTTGACCCTGTTGTGGTTAGCAAGCCCGAGCCAGCCTGCCTGTCTGACTCCCTGACTTCCCTGGTACCTGAACCTAACCTGTTTTGTCCTCTCTGCTTTCCAGGAAGATCCCTGTCTGAACTCAATAAACCTTTGGACTTTTTCTCTGCCTCTGTGTGTGTGTTCTGCATCTGGGCTAGAAATCCTGCCGATCATGACACTCGGTAGGGGGGGTTAAATATCATATTTAATCAGATATTGTTTCGGCTGTTATATACTGTTGATGACACACAGCCCTATTAGCTGAATAAAACATTATTTGGCCAAATAATGCTTTATTAAATGATTTGCTTAAATCAAGAACCAATAACCTTTAGTCAAATGATTCTACCCTCTTTGAAATAGCTAGCAGCTAATAGACATCAGGATTCCACCAAATGACCCTTGGTCATACTTGGTAATCGAAATGTAATAAGCATCTGAGGAACACATGAACACTAATGTTATATCAGTGTTTAAACCCTTAGTGAAACAAAGCTTGTCCAAGCTTCAACAACAGCTCAACACATATTCCTGTAGCATACAGGAATATGCCATGCAGTCCATTCTGTTAGATTGACTTCATCATTGATCTCATCAGTAAACACATGTTGTTTGTTCTGTCCCTAATCATGCCAGACCTGCAAATGTTTTTTTTCCATGTCCAGTTAGAAAGCTTGAGTTCCATCCAGCCCGAGCTGACCAGGGGTTCTTTGCCTCAGTCTCACAGCAGGGGTCCACTCAGGCTCACACTCAGGGCATGGTTCTCATCCAGTTTGGCCCTTTAACGTTCTGAAACTCAAGAGAAATGTGTTGCAAAAGTTCTGTTTGCAGCAGTTTGGTTCTGAATTGCTCTGCCCTATCATTGATGGTTCTGGAGATCTGGTTCCTGAATCTCCACTGTGGTGGACATCCAGCCAAAGTGGACCCCAGCTTCCTTGGCAAGGGAGAGGAGGCAAAGGGGCAGGGGGTGGGTCACACCTCTGTGACTTGCCTTGGCTGAGACGGGGTTGTTGCAGAGATTCCACAGCTGATTCCACATCATGCCATATCAAAACCATTATAGTGGCTGTACAGTAGTCTTATTGTGGCAGTATGATTCTGTGAATATGGAAGCACCATGCTGGTCTTGAGGTTGGGACAGGACACCACAACAAATTCCCAACTATAATGGCAGTTTTACTGGTTGGTAGAGTATTGTCCAGTGTATAGCACCAACATTATGTTCAATTCAATTTCAATTCAGTTTATTTATATAGCGCCAAATTCACAACACATGTCATCTCAAGGCACTTTACAGTTCAACCAGATCATACAGTCAAATTGATACAAAGTTTTCTATCTAAGGAAAACCAGTTGATTGCATTGACTCATTGACTCAAATACAATCCCTCACACTAAGCATGCTTGTTGCGACAGTGGAGAGGAAAAACTCCCTTTTAACAGGAAGAAACCTCCAGCAGAACCAGGCTCAGTGTGAGCGGCCATCTGCCGAGGCCGACTGGGGTTCAAGGAGACAGAAGCAGAGATACAAAAAGCAGCTGTAAAAGGCGGCCCCGTCCAGGAAACACACAGCCAGGCAGACGAGCTCCAAGGCAGCTCCCATGCCAGAGGATGAAGAGAGCACATCCACCCAGCCACGGCCAGAGAAACAGGACCACACCTGAAGACAGGCCGATCTCCATGTTCTTTGCAAAACATACCACCTGAACACCAAACTGGCACAGTTGATTCCACATCATCATGTCAAGATGAAATAAGGACACTGGTTCCCAATGTCCAAAAAGTATGGTCATGGCATATGGTACAACAGTTGTGAGTTATATTTAGCCATAATCTGATTTTATTTCTAAAGTGTCCTTCTGGCAAATCTGAACAAATTACAACTCAAGCCTACCCCATAATTTGAAAACCATCTACACTGCGCAGTTTGACTTATAACCTGTTAAGTGGCCACACCAAAATCACCACAAATTCCTGAAAAAAAAACAGAAATTCAATCAGCTGCTGTTCTTTCAATGGTCTAGAATGCCGTATCAAAACCATTGTAGTGGGTGTACAGTAGTCTTATTGTGGCAGTATGATTCTGTGAATATGGAAGCACCATGCTGGTCTTGAGTTTGGGACAGGACACCAAATTCATATTCCCAACCATAATGGCAGTTTTACTGGTTGGTAGACCATTGTCCAGTGTATAGCACCAAAATTATGTTCTTTGCAAAACATACCACCTGAACACCAAACTGGCTAAGTCTATCAGATGCTTTACTTAATTAAAGCCTAAAGTAATAGCAAAGGTGTGAAGGAAATTAACTAATTGGAAGTAACAGAAGGCCAGCTTTTGAGTGTAGTTTATTACTACTTAACATTAGATCAGTTTGAATAAGCTTTATATGACTATATGAGACAGAGGGGTTAAAGTAATGTATATTTATTCAGAACCAAATGTATAGTTAGTACTGTTTAAAATAAAACACTCCTGTCGAGTTGAAAATAAATTTAAGCTTTTTATCCAGGTAAAAGTATGAAAGTACAGGTTTCAGAACAACTCTAAAAAAGTAATGTCACAAAGAAAATGTCAATAAAGGCCCATGTTTACATTATATGCATGTATTTGACCTTGATAAAACAGGCTTATAAGTAACAAGGGTCTGTCCTGATAGTGTTTATGTTATCCTTTTATATCCTAAACAGGATTTCAGTGCTTGCATAAACAGACAGACATTTGCTTGCTGTACCATAGATCTATCAGAAAGCAGGATGGTTATGGCCACTAGTAAATAGAGCTGACTGTCATGGGATGCCTGAGGGTAAAACTACAGTTTTAGTTAACTGATATTAATTATCCATCCATCTTGCATCACACTTAATCCTATCTGGGGTCGCAAGAAGTGCTGGTGCCTATCTCCAGCTGTCTATGGGCAAGACGCAGGGTCCACCCTGGACAGGTTGCCAGTCCATCACAGGGCAACACAGAAACAAACAGGACAAACAACCATTCACATACACCCACACATGTGTTTGGACTAATGGAGGAAGCCAGAGAAACTGGAGACAACCTATACATGCACAGTGGGAACATGGAAATTGCATGCACAAAGACCCCAGCACAGGAATTGAACCCGAAAGTTCTTGCTGCAAGGCAGCAGTGCTACATTCTGTGCCGTTGAGCAGCCATCCATACGGAAACCCTGGATCATTTCCGTATGTTTTGCTGCTTTGAATTTAATCATCTCGCGCATGCCCTCTTCCATCTCCAAGGGACTATGAGGGGAGCGGACGGGAGCCACAGTGGGGGCTGTAGGCTTTGCTTTGAGCAGCCGGTCTGGAGCGCAGCGGGGGTTGCTGACGGAGTATGAGGGATTTCACATGTTGGTCATGTTGCTGTTAGCATAAACAAAACGTGTTGCACAATGCTTGCACACTGTTGCACTTTTATCCACAACTTTTTTTCCGCCGTCATCGTAGGTCACTCTAAATGCAAAGCGGTCCCATACAGCAGACCTATAAAGTGCTGCTGGCGCGTCTTCCAACTCCTGTTCTTTCCCACTCGCCATACCCACACAATTCTCCACAACAACAGATTTTTTTCCCTGATACACCCGGCTTTGCTGCTTCGCTTCTTCTTCTTCTTGTTTACTACTGGTGGTTGGCTTTGGTCGCAGTACCGCCACCTTCTGCTCTGGAGTGTAAACGCTTCGCCTATGAGAAAAAGGAGCAGCGCATGAACCGAAGAAACACACGCGAATCGAATCGAAAGGTTCGGACGGTTTTCATAAATCGTCCCATCCCTATATATATATATATGGATACTTTTTATTATATTATATATATATATATATATATATATATATATATATATATATATATATATATATATATATATATATATATATATATACATTCAGACAGTAAGGGATTTAAATTTCACATGTGTTTAAATTTTAAAAGAATAATTTTAGTTGTATAATGTATAGAATAATTTCATGTGCAACTACATATTCCTGTTACTTGAATACAGTGAGCTCTGTCTTTAAAAACAAACAAGTACGTTCAATGCATATTCATGGTTTGGCATACGACATTGCATTTTCACTGGTTCTTGTTTACACCGGTCTCTGTGGGCAAAAACCTCCTTCCATTATGTCAGAGATTAAATCATTCGTGAAGCAGTTAGCCTGTTCCCTGGCTTATCTTCTTTACTAATGCCTTTACAGATTATTTGCAGTGATCTGATTTCAAAGCTATGTCACCAGCATCCCCTGTGGCTTTATGCTTTTGGAATTACTTTCTACTAGTCTGTAGAGACTAAGAAAAGCCTCTGTTATCCCTGTTGTCACTTCAAACACACTGCCCGTGTCCTACAACATCTCAATGCGTTGAAATGCGTTGAAAGGGCGGCATCATTTAAATTCCTGGGGGTACACATCTAAGATGTTACGTGGTGCACCAACACAAAAGCATTTACCAAGAAGGAGTAGCAGAAACTAAAATTTCAGACTATACTCATTAAAAAAAACACATGGAACAAATGCTGCTGGTCCTTATACGAGTCATTCTTTTAAAGCATACTCATCTTTAGCAGTAGAAAAGCGGCCTCTGTCAAGGGTTATGACCACAGTCCAGAAGACTGCCCTTTCCCTTTCTTGGAATAGCTAGCCAACTCCCTCTGGCTTTCTGTTCAAGCTCTTTTCTAACAAAAATACTCTATGTATCCAGGTGTACCCTCTGAGACACTTGCTAACGTACACCCTTTCATATATTTTGGGTTTTATAATGAAGAGCTTTAGCTGTCCTCAACATTTGTTTAACTTGCATTTTGTAGTTCTTTTTCAAAATGCTGTATTTCAATTTGACTAGCATCATTCAACTGTGTGTCTAATAATGTTCGGATGGCTAAAGTTTGTCAACTTTTAGTACAGCACTCTAGAAGTTCCTCTTCTAACCACAAAAGTGACCTCACCGTTAACCACATGAAAGAGAAGGAGGTAGGGACAGCGATTACATGAGGGTGTCAATATGAATATCTTTAATCAGTAACGACACTTACCAGTGGCCATGATAAGTGCTATATGAACAGGTTTCCCCATTATACTGACTGACAGTACAGAAAAAGCCCCCGTCATCATTTTTTCACATGCTCTTTGTGTGACACTAATGTACACACCTTCATTTTTGAGGTTTACAATGGAGACCATTAACCGTT
This sequence comes from Cyprinodon diabolis, assembly GCA_030533445.1. Classification (NCBI taxonomy): domain Eukaryota; kingdom Metazoa; phylum Chordata; class Actinopteri; order Cyprinodontiformes; family Cyprinodontidae; genus Cyprinodon; species Cyprinodon diabolis. The sequence continues at coordinate 5,930,305 of CM060082.1, forward strand.
ATCTACATTTGTGTACCTTGCATTTTGGGTAGTTATTTTCTTGAAGGCAGTATCATGATCATCATCATCAATCATTTGTCTGTCCATTGGGTGATGACGTCTTTAAGGCTGAAGGCTGTCTGGATTCAGCACAGCAGTTCCTTTCCTACCCTGAATAATGTCCAAGAAGCTTGGAACCGGAGGTAAATTCTAAAATTTGAGGTATTCAGATTAACCCACAGTCTTTCTAAATGTATTTTTGAACACGGCCACCAAAGTAGTCAAAAAAAGAAAAAGTTGTTTATTAAAAACCCATCATCCATGTCAAGCTTTAGAAAAGTGGTCAAAAAAATAATTTTACAAAACCTTCCATCCACACCAGACATTTGGCAAATAATCCACAAGCACCTGGTTTGTTCTTAATTACTCCAATTAATGGGAGGGTCTAACAATTAACAACATAATCTAAACAATTCCAAATATAAAAATTAAATTACAAATGTTGTTCCTAAATTAACTTAAATATATTCTACCTACTAAAAGAAGAAAACTAAATAACAAAACATTAGCATAAATGTCCACAACAGTATGCTTTCTCTACTCAATATCATGATAATTATCTTGTGATTGAAAGAAACCCTTACAGAGTTTTTTGTAAAAAGATGAGAGATTCCAATTAAACCATTCTTCAGCTTTGTTTGCTCCACACAAAGAGTTGCCAGTGAAAAAAAAAAAAAGAAATAAATCTTCGGTAAATCGAAGGCCAACATGTGTCCTCTCATATCACAGTATGGTGTTTTAATCCTCTTCAGTGATCTGCAGCTAATGAATCACACTTCTACACTCGTCTTCTCCTCAGAAGTGACAGTTACTGCCAACTCAATCACTCGCCATCAGTTACAAAAACACCCAGGATATTTCTTTCCTTCTTAACCAGTCACCCTAAGTCTCTCTTTCCTTCTTGCTTCTTCCTCTTTAATTTCTTCCTCAGATTTCCCCTTTAATTTGCCCCACATTTAGTGGCGCGTAAAGATGGTTTGAGGCAGAACAGCGTTGTGGTATTTAATGTGTCGCCTGGCAGGGGGGTATTTTTTCACTCTCTCCCTGAGCACTGCAAAGGTTAGTTGCTGAATCTAAATCGGCCATTAGTGTGAGCTAGCACCCCTGTCTGTCTCTGAGTGATAGCTCAACGGATCTGTGTTTTTTGTCTTCTAGAAAGTCAAGGCTGTCTTAAACTGAACTGCAAATTAAAGGTAGATAAAAAAGAAACTTTTGCATATCTTGACCCATTACTATGGATAAATAAATATATGTTATATATTTTGTTTCTTTTTTCCTCCTAATGGACACCACCGATGCCTTGACCTTCCAGGATTTCTCCAGCTCTTCTCTGAGCCCCTGGTATTTCTCTAGTTTCTCATGTTCCTTTCCCTGATCTTGCAGTCACTTGGTTTTGCTTTGTCAACCACAATGGCTTTCCTCTGCTTTTTGTCCACCACCACAATGTCCGGTTGGTTTGCCATTACCATTTGGTCCATCTGCATCTGGAAGTCCCACAGGATCATGGCTCGGTCATTCTCTGCCATCTTTGGTGATGTTTCCCATGACCTTGGGGTTTCGAGCCCATACTCTGCACAGATGTTCCTGTATACGGAACATACATGCCGCTCCATAAAAGCTTTCCCTGCCAGCATCTTACACCCTGCAGTTATGTGCTGATTGTCTCAGGGGCCTCTGCACAGTCTGTACCTTGGGTCTTATCTGGTGTAGTAGATCTGGGCCTCTAGTGCTCTGGGGGTCAGGCCCTGCTCCTGTGCATCCATGATGAGTGCCTCTGTGTTGTACCTTAGTCCGGCTTTGTTGTGTTTCAGTGGTACGTCCCATGTAGAGGCTTATCCTCCCATGATGGAACCTCTTGGACCTCATCTTCTGTTCCCTATTGTCTAAGACATTCACTGAGCATGTCGTATGTTGGAGCCTTGTCCTTGATGTACTTATGGATCTTTGATGTTTCATCCTTTATAGTGACTCTCATACTCACTAGTCCTCGGCCTCCTTCCTTTCAGCTAGCAAACAATTTCAGGGAGCTGGATTTTATGGCACCCTTCGCATGGTTGGGGAGCTTTCGTGTCTTAACATCTTTGGCCACGATCTTATCCTTTGGCCAGCTTATTAATCCTGCAGGGTATCTTATTACTAGTACAGCGTGACTATTGCCTGAGACTTATTTGTGTCATTGTGCTGGCTTTTTAGGACCTGCCTTCTATATATATATATATATATATATATATATATATATATATATATATATATATATATATATATATATATATATAATACATATGTTACAGGAATACATCTTTAATATAAAGCACACCAAAGTAATAACCAGTCAATATAGCTGCAAAGTTAGCTAACCTGAGGCTTTAGGCATAGTGGAAACGACTGGAGGGAATAAAAAATGTTAGCAGGCGTGATGGACATTAGCGGGTTGTTTTCAAAGTATAGTTTGGCTAAGATATATTCTAGACATAAGTTAAAGCTCTGGCAACATTATCCTTTTCTCACTTTAATATAGTTACTCCATTCTCTTGATAAACTGAACAAAACCTCTGCATTTTTTTTAAAGTGTTTTACTTACCAAAATAAGTGAAGATGTGCAGTGGCTTCAGCAAAATCCTTCCAATTCAAAATGTAGACAAATACACTGTGAAAGGATTGAGTGTGCAGCCACAGTCCTAAGTTAAACTCCTTTGCAATAAAGACTGACACGGGAGTGGATTTTCACTCTTGTCCCGTCCCAATCCCACAGAAAAAAATTGTGTCCCGATCCAGGACCAGAGTAGAAATCTAAATCCTGTCCCGTCCCACTCCTGGTGAAATTACTCCCAATCCCATCCCGCTCCCATTAAGAATGACTCCTGCTTCTGCACCACTACCATTCAAGACGAGTTCGCCACCAACTGTTGGTCCCTCCATTGTTGTTTTTGAACGCGGGTGAAAAACTCAGAGCGGAAGCACTGTTGGTTTTTGGGTCGTGTAGTTTTTTTGACTCGCATTATAGTGTAGGCTCAAAGGAAAAAAAATACAAAATGGTGGCGCCAGTACTAGATTTTGTTTTCTTTCTATTTTATTAAATTTTTTGGCATCGATCCTAATTTTTTTAAATTACTTGTTGGGATCTGGAGGTCTGTCCACCTTTCTCCAGCAGAGGGCGTTCTAGGTCTCCTGGAGCTGAAGCTGACCACCACACCATGAGCTCATCTGGAGACCATCATTTAAGGAGGGGCAGAGCTACAATCCGACGCCAGAGTGTTTTGCCAGTTATGGTTAGCAAGCCTGAGCCAACCTGCCTGTCTGAATCTCCGGTAACCAAAGAGAGACAGTTTCATTTTTTGTTTTTCTATCTGCCTGTTCTCCTCTAGTTCTAGGATATGAGTGGCTGGAGCGTCACAACCCACATATTAATTGGGCTAAGAAACACATTGAGTCCTGGTCAGCCTCCTGCCACGTCTCATGTCTCCGCTCTGCAGCTCCATCTATTCACTCCCCAGCCAGTCATCAGGAAGCTGATCCGCCTGATTTATCCAATGTACCTCCTGACTACCATGATCTAGCACCCGTCTTCTGTAAAGTCAGTGCTTTGTCACTTCATCCTCACAGACCATACGATTGTGCCATTGACCTTTTACCTGGGGCTCCACTTCCCAGCAGTCGACTCTTTAATATCTCCAAGCCTGAAAGAGAAACCATGGAAAAGTATATTAATGAGTCTTTAGCCGCTGGTATTATTCGGCCCTCCTCATCTCCTCTTGGTGCCGTTTTTTTCTTCGTAGGCAAGAAGGATGGATCTCTCCGGCCTTATATTGATTATAGAGGACTTAACCAAATAACCATTAAGAACAAATACCCCCTGCCTCTGCTCGCATCTGCCTTTGAACCTGTTAAAGGGGCCACTGTTTTCTCCAAATTGTATCTAAGAAATGCCTACCATCTCCTCAGAATCAGAGAGGGAGATGAGTGGAAGACGGCTTTTAAAACTCCTCTAGGCCAGTTCGAGTACCTGGTTATGCCCTTTGGTCTGACTAACACTCCTGCCTGTTTTCAAGCCCTGGTTAATGATGTTTTGAGAGATTTTCTCAACATTTTTGTCTTCATCTATATTGACAATATCCTGATTTATTCTAAGAATCTGTCTGACGATAAAAAACATGTTCGATTGGTTCTCCAAAGGCTTCTGGAAAATAAGCTCTTCGTCAAGGCTGAAAAATGTGAGTTTCACCAACCCTCTGTTACCTTCCTAGGATTCGTGCTCGAGGGCGGGCAGGTGAAGCCATCCGAGGACAAGATTAAGGCGGTTTTTGACTGGCCTACCCCCGAGAATCGCAAGCAGCTTCAGAGGTTTTTGGGTTTTGCTAATTTTTTCAGACGTTTCATCAGGAATTAAAGCCAGACAGCCCAGCCTCTCACAGCCCTGACATCCGTCAAGAGAACGTTTCACTGGTCTGAAGAGGCTGACTCTGCATTTAATAAGCTCAAGGCTCTTTTTTCCAGCGCACCCATTCTCATCCAACCTGATCCTTCCAAACAATTTATATTGGAGGTGGATGCATCTGACTCTGGAGTGGGAGCAGTTTTGTCACAACTATCGGACTCTGATCATAAAACTCACCCATGCGCCTTTTTCTCCCGCAGACTCTCTCCAGCTGAACAAAATTATGATGTCGGTGACAGAGAACTTCTGGCAATCAAACTCTCGCACTGGAAGAGTGGCTAGAGAGCGCAGAACATCCTGTATTGGTATGGACCGACCACAAGAATCTGTCATACATACAATCAGCTAAAAGATCAAATCCCCGTCAGCCCATTGGTCTCTATTTTTCTCCCGCTTCAATCTGATTATTTTCTACAGACCTGGTTCAAAGAATGTCAAACCTGATTCTCTCTCTCGCCTGTACTCATCTGACAAGCCCGAAACTCCTGAATCCGTCCAACCTGCCAGCTGTACGGTGGCAGCCATTTCCTGGGAGATCACCGACCTGATTAAAGAAGCCCAAGCTTCAGAACCTGACCCTGGAAATGAAACGCCCAATCGGGCGTATGTACCTACCTCCGTCAGATCTCGTCTGATCCACTGGATGCATTCTGCCAAGTTTTCCGCCCATCCTGGTGTGAGCAGAACTATTGCCCTTATTACTCGTCGTTTCTGGTGGCCGTCCCTTCATAGAGACGTAAAAGAATACGTTCTAGCATGTCCAGTTAGTGGTAGAAACAAACCTTCTCATCAGCCTCCATCAGGTCTTCTGCATCCGTTGCCTGTTCCTTCTCGTCCCTGGTCCCACGTTGCTGGGGATTTTGTTACCAGCCTGCCAATCTCCAAGGGTATGACAACAATCCTTACCATTATCAATCGCTTCTCTAAAACATGTCATCTTGTCCCTCTCAGGAAGCTCCCGACAGCCTTCCAAACGGCTCAACTGTTGGTCAAACATGTTTTCAGACTCCATGGCATCCCCCAGGAGATCCTCTCTGATAGAGGCCCTCAGTTCAACTCTCAGGTATGGAAACACTTCTGCTCAGCTCTGAACACCAAAGTATCGTTGTCTTCAGGTTATCATCCTCAGTCCAACGGGCAGACTGAACGTATGAACCAGGAAATGGAATCCACCCTTCGCTGTCTGACGTCCACCAACCTTACCGACTGGAGTCAGTTCCTCCCCTGGGTAGAGTACGCTCACAACACTCAAATTTCGTCCGCTACTGGTCTGTCTCCATTCCAAGTATCCCTAGGCTATCAACCACCCCTGTTTCCAGATGATGAAAGAGAAATCTCCGTACCCTCCATTCACGATCACATTCGCCGCTGCCAGAGGCTCTGGAAAGAAACCATTTCAGAACTAAATTGAACATCGGCTCAGAATAAGAAATACTCCGATCGCAAGCGACGTCCAGCTCCCATCTACTCACCCGGTCAACAGGTCTGGTTATCTACTCGTGACATTCCTCTCAGATCCATGTCCCGTAAACTCTCCCCTAGGTTCATCGGTCCCTACAAGATTGCATCCATCATCAACCTGTCTGCCGTCCGCCTGCATCTGCCACCCTCACTCCGTATCCACCCGACCTTCCATGTATCCCAAATCAAGCCCGTTCTCACCAGTCCTTTGTGCCCTCCGTCCGACTCCCCTCCACCCGCCCGGGACATTGATGGTTACCTGCCTTCACCGTTCGCCGGATCGTGGACTCCCGTCGCAGAGGCCGCGGTTGGCAGTACCTGGTCGACTGGGAGGGCTACGGTCCGCACTTGGGTCCCTGGGTCCTTCATCTTGGACCCCACCTTGATTGACGACTACCGTGAGTCTCTGCCATCTACATCTTCTGGACCGCCAGGAGGCAGTAGGCGGTCATTGAGTGTGGAGGGGGGGGGGTACTGTTGGATCTGGAGGTCTGTCCACCTTTCTCCAGCAGAGGGCGTTCTAGGTCTCCTGAAGCTGACCACCACACCTGCGGCTCATGAGCTCATCAGGAGACCAGCATTTAAAGATGGGAAGAGCTACAATCCGACGCCAGAGTGTTTTGCCAGTTATGGTTAGCAAGCCTGAGCCAACCTGCCTGTCTGAATCTCTGACTCCCCTGAAGCCTGAACCTGAACCTAATCTGCTTTTTGTCCTCTCTGCTTCTCAGGAAGAACCTGCCTGGAAACCTGAAAACTTGGAAGAGTTTCTCAAGCGTGAAACCAAGCTGTCTGTTCTCAGAAGAACCCTGGAAATCCAACTCAGTCTGAAACCTGCCTGCCCGCTCTCAGTAAGAGCTGAGAGAGAAGCTCTGAACCTGCTCAGTAAGATTAACAGCTCTGCCCTGCCTCTGCCTAGCCCTCTGCCTGCCTTCAGCCTCTGGACCCTCCTGGTTCCCCCCTTCTACCGCTCTGCTCATCTCTGATCAGGTATAGACCTGCAAACACTCAACCTGCAAGTTCACTGAAAGACTGCTAACCAATCTGTCCCTCTCTGCAGTGAAAACCAGTCGTGACCAGACCCGGATCCAGTTTATCCCAGAAACCATTACTCTTTATTGTGATTATTCTTCAATAAACTTTGTGAACTTTTTCCCAGCCTCTGGGTGTTCTGCATGTGGGTTAGATCCCTGAAAGCCAACATGACATTACTATTGGTTTGCTCCCGCTCCCATCTGCTCCCGTTTATGTTTAATCCTGTACCATCCCAATCAAGTGATCGTTACTAATACTGACTCCCATCCCACAGGAATCCCGTGAGCCATGGGATTCCGGAAAAAATGTCAGTCTCTACTTTGCAATGACTAAAGAAAAAAGAAATTGCTGCCGCTGTAGCTCGTCTGCTGTTGTACAGACATAACACTCAGTGCCGTTGGAACGAAGCCAAATGCAGTGCGCTGGTTGGCCAGGTCAAATTTGAGCGCTTTGCTTTGTGGAATGATGGCCCAGACTGCAGACGGGGAAAAAACATTCTCGGATGCTTTTTTAAATTGAACAATAACAAACCATTCTACAGTTTACAAATCTTTACTTTCATGGCTTTAAAGTTTTTTGCTGTAAAATTCAAAGAAATGTTTAAGATAGTAAGTTAATTTTGCATTTACAAATAGTTTTCTTTACAGGAAAAACATACAAATATTGTACATATTGTAAATGTTAAGTGTGAGATACCGTTTCCATTTTCAGAAAAAAATTTTGTATTTTTGATTTTGGAAACTGTATTTTTACATAAGATTAATGCAAAGATTACGGTGTCAGATGTTAAAGACATAGCGGAAAATTGTTGTTACTTGAAAAGACATTCAGCAGTGAATAGTCGCAATATTAAGGGGAAATGAATGCTAAAATTGTACTGTTTTACTGTAATAAATATTATGGGAATTTTCCGTTATAAAAACACTGGAAGAGGCCAAGGTATAAATAAGAAACTGGTAAACTGTAATTTATATTACAATTTTGAGGGGCTTAAAGAGGATGGTTGTATAGCTTAATAGGACATGATGTAAACTAAAAAAGAAAACATTGGTTCCCAGTAAGGCTGAAAAATTAATCGGTTTAATTGTGATTAGTCAATTGTTGAAATATTCATCAATAAATTTAGTAATCGATTAATTGTTAGCTGGAGTGTGGATGCTCTAAAATGTGCCTTCAGTTGACAGAGCAACCCACTCATTGCGGTAATTATACCAAGATTGTAAAAAAAATATGGAAACATTTAGCATTTTAGATAAAAATAAAATGTCTGTCTGTTAATATGTTCTACTCAGAACTCCTCAAGGGGAAAAGCTTTAGTTTCACCTGGTTTAATCTTATAAAAATCTTCTTTAAGGAACCTCTGGCTATCTGATTATTAATCAATCAATTAAAAAAAAATAATGGACAGATTGAGTGATTAGCAAAATAACCATAACATACAAAAATAAAATGTTTGGACTTAAATGTAAAAAAATAAAATAAAAATTAACAGGTTACATACCTAATAGGAACCCTAATATGTTATTTAAACAACAAAATAAATTGTAAAAAAAAATAAAATAAATAATAATAATAATATGTATATGTATATTCTACTGCTCAAAAAGTTTAGCTTTTTTTAAAGTGCTTCAGTCATTTGGGAACTTGTCTTCTTCAGTGTCTGTGTGCAGCAGACATTTTTTATGGTCATCCCTTTAGCTGGGTGCTAGTCAATGAAAATCTCCCAGTCCACTTTCACGCCACAGTCTACACTTCTGTAGGACTGGTGATGTCTGACAGTGCAGTACACCTTGCACAGCTCTGCAGAAGTTATTTTGGCATCCAGTGGCGATGAAACTTCATGTAAAAAGCACTGAAGCCCTGAATAGGTACCTTCCACATGTTTATTACTGTAGTGTTAATCCATACTCGCAGGCCGTTCAATTGCAGCTTTCCCTCAACTGTTTACTTCCACATCGTGTGTAGAAGTGTGTAATGTGCAGAAGCCATGGAATGAGTATCTACTACTTTTCTTTATAAATTCACACTCTTTTGTGAGACATAAGAATTTTGGCATGATGCAAATTTCTGTCAATGTATAACTTAGCAGCTCTCTGGTCCTTGTTTAATTTTTTTAAGCAATGATAAGCCGATATTTATCTGACAGCACCACTGTTTGCCAATTATCTGTAAGACCAGACAGTCGATACATTTTTCTTTTTTTTTTTTTACATTCTATGATTTCATATTGGGCTGCAACCCAGCAAAAATTGAAAAAAGATCTGCCCTTCAAGTCTCGAGCATCCGGCTGGATGCTGTGCCGCACGCCAAACAGTGCAATGAAATTTCGGACATATGCTGCGATAGTCAATGCGGAGTCTACTCTTATATATATGTCTATGGCCAAACCTGAAACAAAATTGCCAGTTCCTTGTACTTAAAATCATACTCAAAATCAGCAAGTTGTTAGTTTTACCTCTACATGGCTAACATTGATTATATGCAGTGAGTCGTGGTTCTTTATTTAAAAGCAGAACAAAGCCACCAGCATCTCTTGGTCCTGCAGATCATCTGGAGATGCTCCCAGTTCAGGGAGTGCAGGAGCTGTGGGTAGACCCACTGCTTTCTTTGGAGTAACGTGAGAAGGTCAGTGTCTATGCTGGAGCTAAGGGAAGATTATAACCAGTCCTTCTACGGCTAAAATAAAACAAATTTTTTAAAGCCACCTATAAACCTAGAAATATTTTGTTTTTTGGTCTAAAGTGCATTCCTTGCATTGGTTCATATGTACTGGTTCAGATGAAAAACGTCTGTCCAGTACTGGGTCAGTTCTGGACAGACATTTTTCGTACGATGTCCAGGTTGGCTGGAATGGTGCTAACACCTTGCCCTCTAATGGCTCTTTTTGGTTTCAGTGGTGAGGGATTGCCTTTACCAGCCTCTAAATGACAGGCACTGGTATTTTGCTCATTGTTAGTCAGGCGTACAGTTCTGGCGAAGTGGAAGGGTGCAGCACCTCCAACTCACAAGCAGTGGTTATATGACTCCATGTCATGCCGGACGAATTAGATGTTTTCTTCAACACTCAGCTGATACATTTGAAGAAACATGGGGGCCCTTTTTTGAGTCATTTCAAAACTTGCAATAATGCTACAGCTTAATTAAGTAAATAATTTCCTTAAAATGTTTTCCATTTCTGTCATGGGTATGGAAGTAGTGTGTGGACCTACTCAGTAGTGACTTGGATTACTTTTAGGGATTACTTTATTTTTAATTATTTATTTTTTTATACTATGTTATGCCTGTTTTGGACAAATACTTCTTTGTATTTAAAAACTGTATGTACAAAAGAAAAATGACATTTCAATAAAAAGACTGTGATTAAAGTGCATTCCTTACCTTGGCATTTCATCATTATGTTCTCCATCTTCCATTTTGGCAATGCAAATTTAAACAAGTTAAGATTTTTAGGTTTTTTGGAAATGCCAAACTCATGTCCATGGCAGTCCTCCTGTTGAACCCCTGTACCGTAGCAGTCATTCAAAATGGCCCTCCAAAGCCGAATGGCAGCCTATTGCCCCCCCAAGTCCCAGCAAAATCCCCTCTTTACTGAATTACAGGGTCTGACCATGAGATGATGCTCCCCTTTAGATCTTAATGTCCACAAATCATGACAGAAAGAATATTTAAGTACAAAGATTGATGTTTAAAAAGGAATTGAAGGGGACCAGCCAAGGGCCTATCCCTTGTTTCACAATGTGGTTTTTGTGGCAGGTGGTAACTGAAGTCTAACACCGACACAGACATTTTAACATGAATAGGTGCGATTTTTGGGTGATAACAAAAGGAGGCATAGCTGTAACCTTTAGCAGCAGAAGGATGAGGAGTGACTTTCACACTTCATCCCTTATGTCTCCTACTTCAGCTTAAACTCATTGCTCGGTGTGTGGGTACGTGTTTGAGACCGAGGGGGAGGGGCTGGGGGGGCAGAGACTTGGGATTTCAATTCCTTGGTTTGCCGAGAGGAAATGACCCCTTACCTGGCCATTCTACAAAAGGACCAATCTCTGTCTCACTCTCTCCCTCTCTTTTTCTCACACCAACGTGAACATCTCTCTTGCTTACAGCTGTGCAGGTTTCTCACAGCAAAGTCGAGATTGTGCTTCATCATCTCCATTTCCTCTGGCTGTCTCTGCTCTCCAAATCTCCATGTTGAGGGGGGATAACATGGATTTATGGGTGGGGCAATAACAATATCCTTGGTTATTGCTAGAAGCAAATAAATAAATCACTGCAGCGAGATGCTTAATCTTTGCTGCCTGGACTCAAGAAAATTGAGTGTGAGTGAGTTTATATCCGTAGGTCATGATGAGTGTGGACGCATTTGTGCCACCCATCAGTGTGTTTGTGCATTCTATTTGTATTTGCTGTGAGCACAGCCTTTCTAATACTTTGCCTTGTGGGGTTTATTTGCCATCGGCCCGCTTTAAATGGAGTCAGGTGTAAAGCTCAACGGCTTGAAACAAAAAAATGTGATTCAGAGGAGAAAAAAAATCCTTTCTTTTTCCATTCACATGTGGATTAAGACATGCTGTTGATTTGGCAGGCCTTGTTGGATAAACTAATTTTCATCCTGCTCGGATGGATTTAATGTCGGCAGTAAATCCAAGCACAAAGCAGTAGGGAGCATCACTCTAATAAAAGCCATCATGATGGAAACAGTAATATCCATATGCAGCCGTTCAAGTTTGTGTGTCAGATACTTTACAGCAGCTCCAAGTGCTAAAAATAACAAATCATATTTGCAACCCCTGTTTTGGGAAATATATATATATATAGCTGGAATGCAGGTTCTTGTGTAAACTGGAATCCACGACTGGTTGGCCTAAATATGTCATAATTTAAAAATAGTATATGTGATACATAAAAACGAATAATTATTTTCCAAAGTACATTTCCTTTCTTATATTTTTTTCACCCATTGAGGTTGCCATTTCCATAGCTGTACACTCTCCTGTTTTGACTGGGAAACTACAGCATTTTACTCCTCTTTCCCGTGGCATCCATTATATTAGCAGTTTCCCGTACTTTTGCCATATATTTTATCATAACATTCTGTGGAGCAAAAAAGCACTGCCTCTGCAGCACTTGTTTACATGGAGGAGCATTTTGCTAAAGATGGAAACTGAATTGTACTCAGTTTTTGAAGATGTTTTGACACCTATCCAGGAGCCTTCAACAAATTTTGATATACAGTTAACTATATTACCCGGAGCTAGACCACTAGCAAAGGCTAATCTAAAATCAAAATCAAATTTAAAAAATAATGACTGACTGTTTAAGTACCAGTAAAACATTTTCCAGATGTTGTAAAAAGTCATTCTAATAAATGTACCTGAGAAGATTTCTTCATCCTGCCGCAAACCGTGAACTGCCTCAGAAACTTGAGAACTTGAGCTCTTTGAAGAATAGATATCCATCTGTGTTAGCTTCTGATAGCAAAAGCCAAGGAAACAACAGGGCCAAATGTAGGCCAATGTATCAAGAATTAGTGTGGCAGGAGCTCAATGTTTGTACATCCTTCAGCACAACAGGATTAGTTTATATGAACTTGTATAGAACAACAGCAGTTCAAATAATTGAAAAAAAATACACATATAGAAACTTTAATCTCTTCATTATCCATCCATCAAAACTTAGGAATATCAGTCTACAGGAAATGTTGGCCAAGGCCTAGTCCACTATGGGTTTAGAGACTGTTTGCTTTTACACAAGTCCACAAAGCACCAAAGAAGAAACTGTAGTGCCTACACATGTCCTTTGATGACATCACAATACTGGCACAAAATCACACAAAAGCTATTAACACAAGGGGCAGAAACCTACTATAGACATATGGCATCTAGACATTCACTCCACGTGTATCTGCATATTGGAATAATGTTTTGTGTGCATTTCTGAATACATCACTGTGTTTCCAGTATGACAGAGATACACTGAAAATGTATCTATTAAAATTGATTGAATAGACAATTGAAATAGATACTATAATTAATAGATTACTGAAAATATTCCATCAAATAAATAAAATGCACACATTAAATACAACAAAATCCATAAAAAATGTGTTTTATTCTATTTTGTCATATTTTTTATTTTTTGTTTATTTGGATTTATTTATGATATATAAGTTAATATACCTGTGTATTGGAATTACTTGATCTTGATCTATAATTAGATTATGTGCATGTATATTACTGAAGATGAAATAAATACATGACTAAATCTTGAAGTAAATAAATAAATGCCAAAATAATAAAAATAAAAAAGATCAGTATTTTTGTTTTATGTAATAAGGAATTTAATTTATTTTATGGGGTATTTATTTTTTCTTTTAATAGTGCCATGATGGGTCAAATATATTTGACCCACATGCAGAAGCACTCACAGAGACTGAGAAAGTTTTAACAGTTTATTGAGGAATGCTGTACAGAGATAGGAAAAAACAGTTCTTCAGCTTTGGGAGATTCCTGCGGTCTGGAGAACCGGAAGCGGAAGCTCTAGGAGGAGATCAGAGTGGTGAGTTCAAGGACTATGCGAAAACTGGGCAAAGGTCTCAATACAAGGTAACTTGGATTTACAGTTGTGGTTGGGGAGGGTTTCTGAGATCCCGTTTGTGGATGCTTGGTCTGTAGAAGGTTTAGTTCGTTGGAGGGCGGACAGGCAGACTAAGGAGATCCTGAGGAGCAAGTGAGCAGACTGACTCTTGGTTCCTGAAGTACTCGACGTGCAGATGAGGAGATCCGTCTCCTTTTCTCAGTGTGACCAGTGTTTCACTTCCAAGACTTGAAGGGCCAGCTTATCCAGTGGATCTGGAAATTCCTGCAGGAAAATCAAAGAGAAAACTTACTTAGTGCTGAAAGAGCTCTGAAGAAAACTCTGACTCAAAGTGACTCAGCAAACTCAGAGTGGCTAGAGTACCCAATACTGGCAAACACTCCAGCGAGGAAGTGAAGACAGTCTGCTCCTTAAATACTCCTCAGGGACTGGTGGCCCAACAGGCTGCAGGTGTGAGGTGAGAAGAACAGGAAACCCTCCAGACTAGCAGAGGACAATGGCACCATCTAATGGGTGCATGGTGAAACTGCAAAAGAATAAAAACAAGCCCCACAAACAGGAATCCTAAGAAATAGCAGCTTTTTATTAATTATTTCTATTTTTTTTCAATAAAATGACTACATTGCACTGTCACAAACCTAAACTGTCTCCCTCTGGTTTTTAAAATCTGATAGGAGACCACTTTGGACCATCAGATTAAGAAGTCATGGATTTCCTGGTAAAGACAAGATCACTTTCACCCCTCCTGATAAAATGCAGTTAACCGAAATTATGTCTCATCAGGTAAGGGTTCAGACCTGTTTTTTTGCATACCAACAATTCCTAGTTTTGTGAGATCTGTGTTAAAGCAGAACTCAAACTGCTGTAAAATTGCACTCTGGATCACATGACTCATTCAGCAATCAATATTCACCAAGTTTTGAATATTGACATGGAAATAATTTTAATATCACCAGGGCAGCTGGAAGTAATTTTAAACAGGGGGTGCTGTGAATTTTTTTGTTTTTTTGGCCAAAAGACTATGAGCCTATAAGCATAATTCGAATAAAATGAAAATAAATAATTAAATAGATTGAGATTCACTATTTTATTGTCATATACATTCCAGTGCACGAAACCAGCGTGAAAAAAATCCTCACTAGATTCTTTAAAAAAAACTGCAGCATTTACTTCTCTTTCTATCCAATCATCTGTGATTATTGGTAACTAAAATAGAACTACATTTTTCAACAGTACAGGTAGGTTGTTTTATCAGTTAGTATGATGTCATTGCACAAACGTCTCCCCAATCCATACAAAACCTGAAGCTTTTTTGTCTTGTCTTAATAATTCATCTCAGTTTCATGCAGCTGCATTTTAAAGCACTAATTTTCTAACGTTTTAGCAAACATTACTGAATAAACAACTTCATGGAAACCATGGAGCACATCAAGAAGAAGCTGCAGAAAATTATATGTATGACACAGCTTAAAATCTATACCAGAATATGACCTATTCATCTAAACTGAGTGAGAGCCTGCCACAGTATCCATGGAAACCACAAAGGAATCTTAGATACTCAAAACTCTTATTTGAAAAATGAGAATATTTATAAATTATTGCCTGACTCCTGCAAAGTTATTGTCTTTTTCATTAAGACAATAACTTCCTTTCCTACAACATTAATGGACCAAATTAACTACATATGTCAAGAGGGACGAGTACTGTCATAGATGCTTTCGTCAGCATAAGTCTGTTTAGACTTGTTCTAAATAGACATAATTATACATTATCTATCCTTTCAGAGCTGCAGCATGGCTTTCTCGGTAAGCATTTTCCATGACCTTAAAATTTCAGAATTTTGTTTCAGCATATCACATATCCTGGTCGTATTTATCTTGTGGCAAGCTGCCTTTCCTCATTAGTTGAAAAAGAAATTGGCTGAGATTTGAGTGAATATCTGCATCGCTCCTGTGACTAATGCTGGAAACCGAAATATTGACAACACATTGGAGGAGAAAACAGGTTTAGACAAATCAGTCCAATTATCTTCTAAACAACATGAAATGTGTTCATCTGTGCTCGTCATAGGCGTTCTGTCGTTCAACTGAAATGTGAAATGCCTTGTCATTAATGTAGAAAATAAAACCTGTGAATTCAGATTGAAACAGCAACTCAGTTACCATGTTTTTAGTCACTTGCGAGTGAGATCATGACCCATAATTCAGTCTGGTTCTTGCTGACATTGACATCAGGGTTTATGGCCCTTATGGGTGATCAGTCTTAGCACTAATCAATGAAGCAGTTTCTCTTGGCTTTTAACATTTTATGCTGGGAGCAGAGATGCCTCATTTGTCACTACATGCTGTAACAGTCTTAGTTTGTTTAGTTTACAGAATAAAGATCACCTGAAAAACAAAGAGCTTTCCTCACTTTCTTAAAATGTGTTTTAATTGATAAATAAAAGTAAAAGTGTGACTTTATTATTACTAAACACACATTTTGATTGAAGTGTGCTTTCATTTTCTTAAATCCTAGTAGCAGTAGTACAACAGAGTACAGTGGGGCAAAAAAAGTACTTAGTCATCCACCGATCTCCTAGAGTAGCAACCATTCAAAATTTCCCCATTTTCCTTGCTGGGCCCTTGGCTGGTCCCATACAATTCCTTTTTAAACATCAATATTTGTACTAAAATATTCTTTCTGTCATTATTTGTGGAAATTAGGATTTAATGAAAAGCATTATGTCCTGGTTAGACCCTGTAATTCAGTGAAAGGGTGGAGTCGGATTAAAAAAAATGCAAGAGGGGGTCACTCTAGTGGCTGGAAGTTGCAAGGAAGTTGGCTGCCATTCAGCTGGCATTTGACTGGGAAGGGCCATTTTGAATGGCTGCTACTGTACTTAACAAGATGAAAGAGGTCTGTATTTTTCACATTGCAGAATTTTTAAAGAATTTATTTGTAAATTATGGTGAAAAATACGTATTTTGTGGTCTCTTTTGTGCGTCCAGACCTGTAACTTTGTCTCCTCTGTCCACCACCAGTCAGTAATCATTATCTGTATCAACAACACCTGTCCACAGCCTCAAACAGATAGACGCCAAATTCAGCTATTGCCAAGACCACAGAGCTGTTGAAGACTTACAGGAACAAAACTGTAGATCTGAACCAGGCTGGGAAGAGTGAATCTACAATAGGAAGAAGTTTGGTCTGGGCAAACCAACTGTGAATGCATGCAAGATAATGAAAGACATAAAAGACCACTAATGATCTCCCTCGATCTGGAGCCCCATTTAAGGCCTCAGCCTGTTGGGTCAAAATTATCCAGAAATGAGTAAGCAGAAATCCCAGAACCACACAGGGGGACCTGATGAATGACAGAGAGCTGGGACCAAAGGAAAAAAGGCTGCCATCAGTAACACACTACGCCTAGAGTGACTCTTATCCTGGAGTGCCAGACCTGTCTCCCTGCTAAGGACTGCACATGTCCAGACCCATATGAAGTGTAGGAAAGAATATGGATGATCTAGAAGAGGATTGCGAGAAAATCATGAAACCAATGTAAGAAATGTGGCACAACCTGAGCTCGTCATTGTCTTTATTTTGGTTCTGTTTAAGTTTTATCTTGAGTTTTCATTGTTTGTTATTCTAGTTATTTTTGATAGTATTTGACTTCTTAAGTATTTCTTGTTTGCCCTCTGTTGCCCTCATGTGTCAGTCTCCTTTTCTCTAGCTGCCTTCTAGACTCCTCTGTTCATACCTACTTCCAATGTGCTGATTAGCCTGGTCTTTGTTTCTGTCTCCTATATATACAACAGTCAGTGTTGCTGGTTTGGCATAATTTCTTTGCCCCCTTTTTGTCATTATTCCCGGTTCTTTGTTTTTGTGGATTTTGTGGATTTATGTTTTTGGATTTTTAATTCTGTTACCCTTTTTTGTCATCCAATCTGCAAGTAACCACCTTCAGCTTCAGTGTCAAACCTCCACCCAACTTGAAAGTCATATTTGGAGGAAGAGGAATGCTGAGCTGCATCCCAGGAACACTATTTAATCAGTGAAGGATGGGGGTGGAAACATCATCCTTTGGGGCTATTTTTCTGTAAAGCTGACCGAAGGACCATTCTATGACAAGGGAAGAATGAACAGGGCCATGTATGGTTAAATTTTAAACCTGAATCATCCTTGTATCAGTGAAAGCATTGGAGATGAAACATGTCTGGGTCTTCTAGCAGGACAACCACAAAAAAAAGGAGTGGCTCTGTAAAAAACTCTTCGGGTCCTGACCTTGGCCTAGCCAGTGTCATGATTTATCTAAGGCTCGGACCCACATGCAGTGAAGCCAAACAGAGAGACACAAAGTAAAAGTTCAACGGGTTTTATTGAAATTTTTTTGAGCTAGGTGCAGAGTTTCTCTGAATTTTGCTCAGCCGGAAACTGGAAGACGAGGAGAAGACAGACTGTTAGATTCAGGCTCAGTGGGAAATTGGATTTGTTATTCTTGAAGGACAGGATTTTTGCGACTCACGTTTCCAGCGAAGTTGAGATTCTTTGACTCCAGTCTGTGTTAGTTAGTCTTCCAGAGTTTGTCTGATTCGGTGGAGGGCGGAATAGGGTTTACCCATAACTCGGACGGTGAGGAATGATGCAGACGCTGGTTGCAACTCAGTTCTCCTGTGGTACTTGTATGGGTCGTGGTGAAAATGATTTCCTTACTCAGAGAGAGAGCTCAGCGTTTTCAAAGGTGGCTGGATCCAAACCTCCTGTTTGGAATCCGTCGCTCAATGCTAGACTCAGTTGTTCCCTCTTGGGAGAGGTGTGACAGGTTAAAATTATTAAATATTTGAAAAGTTATCCATACACAAATTAAAATACACAGGTTTAAAAGATTGATATCTCAGTTAAAAACAAGACTTAAAAATAATTCATATTTCATAATTATCATTTTGTTATGATTGTTTAAAAGTAGTGGTAATACAGAAATAAAAGTATTCATACTATTTACACTATTTACAATTTCTCAAGAGTTCGATGGTTTGTAGATCGATTGCTTCTGTCCAGCAGAGAACTGTGTTTTGCGCTTGCGCAGAAGGGTTTTTTGGTGTTCTTTTGAATAAAGTTAAAGTGAGTAAAGACGTCGGCAGCATCTCCATTATTCATTTTAACTCAAAAGCAACCACGTACCTCTCCCAAGATATCGGAGCAGAGGGCGCAACAGAGGCGGTCCGGAAAGGTCCAGTTTGCAGGAAGGCTTCCTGCCGAAAGGCAAAAACAAACAAAGTTGAATCTCAGGGAGCCAAGCACTCAGTCAGACTCAATGTGATCTCAACTTGGCTAGAGTACTAAAACTCACAATGCAAAAACTCAGATAGACTCAGAATAAACAAGGCTTGGCTAGAGTACCCCACACTGGCAAACACTCTGGTAGTGGCAACCAGCAGTTTAAAAGCAGTCCGGAAACAAACAAAGTTGAATCTCAGGGAGACAAGCACTCAGTCAGACTCAATGTGATCTCAACTTGGCTAGAGTACTAAAACTCACAATGCAAAAACTCAGATAGACTCAGAATAAACAATGCTTGGCTAGAGTACCCCAAACTGGCAAACACTCTGGTAGTGGCAACCAGCAGTTTAAAAGCAGTCCGGTGATAAGGTAACCGTTCGCAGGTGTAGGAGGAGGCGGACCGGAACCAGGCGCCTCCTGGTGGTGGAAGGGAGAACACAAAGACAAGACAAACAGAAAACACAAAAACTGGAGTCCTGACAGCCAGTCTCCATAGCTCTTGGAAAACTTTTAGTAAGCGTTAAAGTTCTAGTTGTCCAGAGACAGCCCCAAACAAAATTGCTCCAGAAGAGGTATGCATGGACGAACGGACTAACATAACAGTTACAGTGTGAGCAATCCTGGTGAATCCTGACATAAAACTTTTTACCTTTGTCAGGGCAAAAGGACTATGCTACAAAGGAGTGAATTAGAATGTCTGATATTACCAAATACATATTCATGGGAAAATCAAATGCATATACATTACACCAAAATACAATCTAATACCTATTTGTAAAAGGCAGCCCTCTGTTCCTGTGCAAGCTTGTTGTTTCTTACTATACTCAGAAAATACAGTCTCTGCTAGGCCTTTTTAAATGATTGATTTTGTTTTTTAACTTCAGTACAGTTCATCTTTAAGTCCATGGCCAAGAATCGTCAACTCTACACAAAATCCTGTTTAAAAGGAGATTTCTGTTTTTGTCCTTCAAAAATCCAGGATGGTCTCTTTCATTTTCTTGGTGTTTAGGGGCAGGTTGTTCTTTATATGTATATACATTTATATATCCATAACCGGGCCACAGCAAAACCTCTGTAATGAGTAAGGTAAGTTCTGAGAACTCAACAGCTTTGCCTTTCCAGTAATCAGATATCCAGCTATTGTGATACGTTGGCAAAGGAGCAAATTCAAGACACTGATGTTAAATTCCAAAAGCTATTCACCAAGTGTGCTGGATTCCACACCAAATCCAGCATCCCCAGACTAAACACTAAGCACAGAGAAGGAGGCAAAGGCCTGGGGGGCTTCAGAGCCACCATTGAAGATGAAACATCCAAACTCCAAGAATACATCAGCAAGATGGCCCCAAGGGATTAAAAGCTGAATGATTTGCAATAGAAGATGGGGGAAAAAAGGATCTGAAAGGACCAGCATGGGTGGAAAAAAACACAGGCATGGGACATACTATCGACAAATAAGTGGTCGATATGACCAAATCCTAGCAATGAATAGAGAGAGCAAGAATAAAGAGGTCCTGACAAGGGGGTACATGAGCAAGTCTGGAGCTCAGTTTATTTCTATAGCGCCAATTCACAACACATGTCATCTCAAGGCACTTTACAGTTCACCAGATCATACAGTCAAATTGATTCAAAGTTTTCTATCTAAGGAAAACCAGTTGATTGCATCGACTCATTGACTCAAATACAATCCCTCACACTAAGCATGTTGTAGCAACAGTGAAGAGTAAAAACTCCTGTTTAACATGAAGAAACCTCCAGCAGAACCAGGCTCAGTGTGAGCGGCCACCTGCCAAGGCTGACTGGGGTTCAAGGAGACAGAAGCAGAGATACAAAAAGCAACTGTTAAAGTCAGTGCCGTCCAGGAATCACATAGTCAGGCAGACAAACTCTGAGCCAACTCTAATGTCAGAGGATGAAGAGAGCACATCCAGCCAGTCACAGTCAGAGAAACAGGACACTGGAAAAATAGGCCGATCTCCAACATCTATAAACAAAGGTGTTGATGGCAGCAGCACAGCTGATATTTCTCTCCAGGATGGTGTCACACCAAAATAAGAGCAGAGGAGGCAAAGCTACTATGAGAAAAGGCAGAAAGAGCAGTACGTTAGACATAAAACTAACAGCTTCTGCCTAGTAGAAGAACAGACATAGAATGAAGCAAAATGATGAAATAGGGGTCCCTATGTCCTCCAGCAGTCAAAGGCTATAGCAGCATTTCTATAGAGATAGCTTAGGATAACCTGAGCCACTCTAACTATAAGCTTTATCAAAAAGGAAAGTTTTTAGCCTACCCTTAAAAGTAGACAGGGTGTCTGCCTCACAGACCAAAACTGGTAGTTGGTTCCGAAGTAGAGGGGCCTGATAACTAAAAGATTTGCCTCCCATTCTACTTTCAGAAATTCTAGGCACTTCTAATAAACCTGATTGAGAGCGAAGTGCTCTGTTAGGGACATAATGAACAATCAGATCTCTGATATCAGATGGAGCTTGGCCATTCAAGGCTTTATATGTGAGAAGGAGGATTTTAAATTCTATTCTTGATTTAACAGGAAGCCAATGAAGAGAAGGTAGGATAGGAGAGATATGATCTCTCTGTATAATTTTTATCAGAACTCTGGCTGCAGCATTTTGGATCAGCTGAAGGCTTTTAACTACAGCTTGTGGACTTCCTGATAGTAAAGAATTACAATAGTCCAGCCTTGAAGTAACAAATGCATGGACTAGTTTTTCAGCATCACCCGAGGACAGGATATTTCTAATTTTTGCAATATTCCACAGATAAAAGAAGGAAATTCTAGAAACCTCTTTGATATGGGATTTAAATGACAGGTCCTGATAAAAAATAATACCAAGATTTTTTACTTTATTATCTGAAAGCAGTTTAATCCCATCCAAATGAATTGACAGACCAATCAGCGTCTTTTTCAAAGACTCTGGTCCAAAGACTATAATTTCTGTTTTGTCTGCATTCAGAAGCAGAAAGCTAAGAGTCATCCAGGTTTTTATGTCTTTAAAACATGCTTGTAATCTGTGTAATGGGTTAGCTTCATCTGGATTTATAGACAGATATAGCTGGGTATCATCAGCATAACAGTGGAGATTAATACCTTCCTGTCTACTAATTCTACCGATTGGGAGCATATATGTAGCAAAAAGAATTGGTCCTAGCACTGATCTCTGTGGAGCAGGTGGAATGGACAGTTCAACAGAGCTATGGTTCTGGGTGAGTTTGGCAACTGTATTAAAAATATATCTAGGATTATTCTTATTTCCCTCTATGAATGAGGAGAAATATGCTGCTCTTGTTTTACAAACGGTCCTCTTATACAGCAGTAAACTATTTTTCCAGACTAGGTAGGATTCCTGTAGGCCTGTGGAGCGATATTTTCTCTCCAGTTTCCTAGCATTTTGCTTCAAAGTGTGCAGCTCTGCATTAAACCAAGGATCTAGCTACCTATTTTTAACCTGTTTTTTAAACATACATCTAAGTTGTAGAATGGTAGCTCGAGGAAATTGAATTGCCCTCTCCTGCTCTAGGAAACATCTTTGCAGAAAACAAACTGCAGACCCCCAGGTAAAAATTCGAACCACCTTCCAAGTTGTTGCAAGATTAATGTGCTAAGATCCTTTGGGACTTCCAGATAAAAACAGACAAAATGGTAGAGACAATGTGATCTCTGATAAGGAGCAGAGGACAGCCACAGGAATTGATGTGTCCATCCCAAATGACCTATAATGTTTATACATGTTTGAGCTATACCTATTTTTCAGTGTAGTCCTTTTTCACTGACTCTCACTACTGGATGTACTCTTTTTGTCCTCTGATTCGGGCTAGCTTGGAACTCATCTGCATGGCTGTGTCTTTCCTGGACGGGGCCGCCTGTGAAGTTGGTTGATAAGACTTTTGTACCTCTGCTTATTTCTATATCTCTGCTTCTGTCTTCTTTAACCCCAGTTGGCCTCAGAAGGTAGCCGTTCACATTGAGTCTGGTTCTGCTGGAGGTTTCTTCCTGGGAGTTTTTCCTCTCCACTGTCGATAGAGGTATGCTTCTGTGGAGGATTGCCTTCAAGTTAATGATTTGATGCAATCAAATGGTTTTCCTTAGATAGAAAAAAAGGAAAACTGGTTTTCCTTTAGATAGAAAAACAAAACTTTTAATCAGTTTGACTGTATGATCTGGTTAAATTGTATCTGTAAAATGCCTTGAGATGACATATGTTGTGAACTGGCACTATATAAATAAACTGAATTGAATTTGTGTTGGAAACTAGCTCAGAGCACATCTGCTTTATTGATTTTTTTCTAGAGAGAGCCAACTATGGAACTAGTTTAGCATTACCTTTTCTAAAAGAGAAAAGATGCTTCTATACTCCTTTTGTATGTTTTCTGTCTCCTTGAATCTCCAGTGCGCAAAAAGGCCACTTACGCTAAGTCTGCTTCTTCTACAGGGTTTTGTAGAGTAGACAAGATGTAAACGAGTATCTATTATCTCTACATCCTCAACCAGGGTCAAAATCAATGAATTGATGCACTCAGCTGATTTTCCTTACATAGAAACTTTGACCAATCTGATTGGCTGATCTGATCCCTGGTGTCAAATAGTTTTCTAATAAATGTCAGCTTTGGTTGAATTTCTCAACAAGGTTTTTGACAGCATTTTTTTTATCATTTCTCCTCCTCTCTTAGATACTAGGGCTTTTGTGTGTTGAATAGTTCATAGCTGTCCAGAAAAAAATTGTATCAGTTTATGGACCTTACTCCAACATCAATTAAAAAGTGTGGTTGATAAAGGGTTTGTCTCTTTTGAAAAATCGCCATGTAGTTACCTAAAGTTCACTTAGATTATAAATTATAGAATTGGACTATTGGAGAAAAAAATGATATGGTTGTTTATTTTATCTTCTCAGACTTCTGACGTAATTTGGTTTGATAATTCAGACAGATAAACAGGGAATATACAATGTGGAGCAAACTGTAAAGGTTCTTTAGGCCTTTGCCACAGTAATCAAATAAGAGAAAATGTAATTAAATGTGTTTACTCTCTATTTCTATTAATTTTAAATGTTCAAAATGATTTTTGGATTTCGGGCTTTCTGTTCATGTATACTGAATTGTACCAAATGCAATTAAAACTTTCAGCTGAGTTTGGCTCTTTCTGAATGCCTGTGTTAGTCTTTTCAACACCTCAGGTGATTTTTGGAAGCAGTTGTTCAGAGCAGCTAGAAGCTTTCCTTCAAGAAACTTAGAGGCAAAAAAGATATTTGACTCCCCTCGGGCCAACTGTCAGCTACGCTTTCAACAATAAAAAGCCAAATAATTACTGGGCCTGAGGAAGCAATGTGTCTGCAGCCCCCAGTGGTGCTCCACACAGTGCTGACAGCCAGCAGGCCTGTGGCACGTATAAATATGAAGGGACAAATTGGAAAGAGGGAGAAAGTAGTTCAGGAAACTTCTCTAGGAAATGAGGAAGATGGTGACATAGACCGGTTAAGATAGTTGCACTGTTTTTTAGGTTAATAGAGTAATGGTCTGTTTTAGAGTATTGTGAGGCTTTCTTTAAGATTTTATGCTTTTGATCATTATTGGAAACCAACTTTAAAACATCTGCTTGGAGTGCTAATAAATGTATTTCTCATTTTAAAGAAATCACAGATCATCCTAGATTATTCCATTTGCAGTGTTTGCACTTAAATTGAGCTGCACAGCTGCAGCCCCCTGTCTAGATTTAGAAGGATCCCAATTATTGTAACAACATACAGTACTTTATCTTTTCTATGTAAATACAACAGAATAGAAAATATTGCAAGCTGTTTAGTTTTCGGAAATTTAGATAAAATATTGTAAATATTGTCAGATGTCTCGACCTTAAATTATGTCTACTACTGTAGGTCCTTTAATGCCAAAACTGCAATGAGTAGCGTTTAAAGCCGGTCATACACTGTACGATTTTTGCCATTTTCAAGCCGATCCTCCAGTTGTGTGAGAATGTATTCGATCGGGTCGACCTTCAGCCTGATTGTGTGTCCTGCTTTGTGTAGTATACAGGGGTTTAGAAGGGGGGATTGGGATTTGCTGTAGCTAATATAGTAAATTGTAGATCACAAACCGATCACATTTGTTTGTTTCAACAGATACCTCATGTGTAACGACTCATGAAAACATTGAGGCAGAGAGACAGTTTGGCAATGTCTTAATTTACACCAGTTAAACGAAATAATAGTAAAATTAATCTTTTTAAAAAAAGGTAATGCTAGCCTTCCTGTGTTTACTCTTTAGGTTAAGGTGACCAGATTTCTGAAATACAAAATATAAACTGGGGACATTTGCAGTTTGTAGATTAAATTAAAATACATATCATCAAAATTAAAATAGGAAATGGGGACAGTGATGCTTTCATCAATTTTTATATAATATTTAAACAATGAAAATCATGTGTAAAATCCAGCAATGGGCCGCTTCTATTTCCTAATTGGTTTATTGGTGCCAGCTGGTCATTCAGTCTTCTCTTTCTTCTTTCTTTTCCATCTTTTCTTTGTAGCTGATTTCTGACTGTTCTATTTTTTACTCTTCTAAGTAGATTATTCTTCCCTCTCTTTAAATGGTCTTTCCATCAGTGTTCATATTTCCTCCACTCTTATTTAATTTTCTTTCTGTCAATCTTCTAATCTTCTTCCTCTCCTCTTCTATAAATCTTACACTAATCAAAAACAGGGATCTAATACAATCAAAATTCAATCCAAACACAAATAATCTCACCATACATATTGTGATTATTGTATTTATTGTTGTTGTTATCCACCTGATTAAATACTAAACAGACTAATCACCACAACATTTGGACTTACAAGTAAAAAAAGCAACATAATAAATGAACATTAAACAGGTGGTTATCTCTTCCTCCAACATTCTCAGATCATGCAGATCTTGTCTCATTCAGTTTTCCTTTTACAGCCTCTTATTTTCTATAATGTGGAACTTTCATAGATCCAAACTGAGTGGCAGCAAAGTGGACCTCAGCCTGGAAGTCTATGCTCATAAATTACAATATATGTTCTGGATTTATGGTTAAATAAATCTTTATTTGTGTTTACGTTGTTGATTTATTGAATGATGCTGTTCCATTAGTATCCTCATTTTCTTTTGCCTCTTGTCACAGTTTATTTATCAGTCAGTCTTGCCTCTTCTCCTTTTGCAATGGGGCAGAGGCTGGAGGGGATCTGCCTCTTAACTTTACTTACAGAGGCTTTAGTCCTCAACATGGATGGCTTTCACAGTTTCAATTCCCAGGTTGATGACCTTTGGGGCATGTCTTCCCTTGCTCTTTAATCCCAAATCCTGTCTGCCTACTAAATAGATAAAGGCCCGAGAGTCTACAAATAAAAACATCACTTTCCTTAATGTTCAGTTTCATCTGCTAGTTACAACATTTTTCGTTTGGCTGTGTTTTATCTTCAGGGTAGCATCATTTCTGTGTTTGCAGCATGTTTGCACTTTGCTGCTTTCTTTTTTCTGTGATTATGCATTTCTTCTTTGCAGCATTTTAATTTTGCATTTATATATATACATATATACATTGCATATGTATATATATGCCTATTTTCTTGTCTTCCTGCCTATTTCCTCCAAGCTTGGGTCCTCTACCAGAGGCCTGGGAGCTTTAGCGTTCTGTGCATTATCTTTGCTGTTCCAAAAACTGCACTTTTCTGGACTAAGATGTCTGATGTATTTACAGGGATCTGCTGTAACCACTTCTCCAGTTTGGGGGTCACTGCCCTGAGGGCCCCAATGACCGCGGGTATCACTGATGCCTTCACCTTCCAGGTTTTCTCCAGCTCTTCTCTGAGCCCCTGGTATTCATTTCTTATCATTTTCTTTTTTCCTAATGTTGCAGTCACTTGGTATTGCTTTGTCACCGTCTGTATCTGGAAGTCCCACAGGATCTTGGATCGGTCGTTCTCTACCACCTTTGTAGGTGTTTCCCACTTTGAGCGTGGGGTTTCCAGCCCATAATACGCACAGATGTTCCTGTATACTATTCCAGCCACTTGGTTATGATGCTCCATGTAAGCTTTCCCTGCCAGCATCTTACACCCTGCAGTTATTTGCTGGATTGTCCCAGGGGCCTCTGTGCACAGTCTGCACTTGGGGTCCTGTCTGATGTGGTAGATCTGGGCCTCTATAGCTCTGGTGCTTAGGGCCTGCTCATGTGCAGCCATGATGAGTGCCTCTGTGCTGTCCTTCAGTCCGGCTTTGAACAAAGTAAACTTTTAGGATAATCTATAATGGTATAGCATAATTCAACATGTCTCAAGTTCTTCAAACAAGGTTAAATTTCTTTCTCACAGTGCTGCTTATGAAAAAACATCATGCTTTTCATTTGCTGAGATATAAAAATTTAACATAATACTAAGCAGCAACACTGGAAAAGTGCAAAGTAAGAGAAACGTTTGTGACCATGAAGCTCATCACCTGAAACCACGACGGCCTTCTGCATTGTAATGAACGGCAGAAAGTGTGATGTGTCTCTGTTTGTGTTTATTTTTTTTGGTTGTTGTTTGGAAAAATGCTGACAGCACAGTCTGAAACCACGACGGCCTTCTGCATTGTAATGAACGGCAGAAAGTGTGATGTGTCTCTGTTTGTGTTTATTTTTTTTGGTTGTTGTTTGGAAAAATGCTGACAGCACAGTTTGTTTTCCAACGCCTCGCTGCTCATTCGAGCAGACAGGTTTCACATTGCTCCTGTTTGTGACTGTAAACACGTCTCCGTGTTAAACTCAACCACTCTGCTTTGGGTGAAATAAATCCAGAACATTTACATTTTTATAGTTTTTCTTTTTCCCCGAGTCTGTGATACACAAATCAATGTCTGCTGCAGGTGTTATCCTGCTGAAGGGCTGCCACCCTGCCGGTACCTTATATCCATTTTTAAGAGATTCTGGAGATGTTTTTCCAAGGCCTGACGCATATTTGTTTGACAAGCTGTCCATTAAAAGACTATAACTTGTTATAATGTGCTCTTTCTAACTTGACAAAATGGTTGCTGTCAGTCACTTGTCTCTGCAGTGTCAAAGTTCTTTCTTTGTTTTTCTATGCTAATTATTCCCACACATTTTTTTGCATAACAAGCCCCAGTTTAACATATAGAGCCATCATACCACTTGTAAAGAGATGCTTTTGTATGTTGCCAATATCAAAATAAAAGAATAATCATTTTAAAAGTCTAAAATTAACTTAATCTCTTTAGTGGAAATGTTGTCTGCTTATTTTTACTGTTACTGTGTGTCTATAATTTTTTATTTCCTGTAAATTGATATGTTCCTTATTTTTGTTGTTGTTTTACTTTTACCTGGTTCCTACGGTAATATTTAAAACAAAAGCCTGAACCTAACCAATTTTTAGCTTTTTTTGGCCCTGACCGCTTAGAGAGAAACTTTAAAATCCAATATTCTTCAGATCAGTAAACACATCAGGTTAACCCAACTATATTTTTATCCCTCACAGCGATAGGTTTGAGATCATCTTTTAACATCACCAACCTATTTCTTCTCCTGTATAAAAGCATTACTAATTTTCTTGAATGGATCCAACATCTCGAATGAAATGCTAAAGGCAATCACCTAAAAGACTTGGGGACCATCACTGTTAATCATGGAATCAAAATACATGTAGAAACATGCAAAAGGGCAGGTTTCATTACCTCCAGGTGTTTCTACTGGAGTTTCTGATCAAGAAAATTAGGCATAATTTTATTTTATTTTTTGTGGAGAACACATTGATGGCTGATTTGTCAACACTGGATTTGTTAAAGAAGGTTTTTGACTGTATCATAAAGCCCAGATCACTAACTAAATCCATCAGACCTTGAAAGGTGTTTCTTTATTTCCTCATTTGGGCCTAGAGGGATCTTTTGGGACCTTTTTGATGTCAAGAAACATATACGTTAAAAATGTTTTTGTCTGTCATAATGACCATCGAAGGAAATTAACTTTGAAATTGTTTGAAAAACAGAACTGCTGTTGCTTTACAGTATACTAGTGATGGTGAAATGAAGCCTCATGAAGCCTTTGAACCATTTGGCCAAATTGCTTCAACAATCCCCACATTTCATGATGCTTCCATGTGAACATGTGACCAGCTACTGGTAAAGTGCAAAACTACAGTTAGTAATATAATAACATTTTTTGAAATCATTTTTATTATTTTTCCCATTTAGGTGCATTTGAAATTGTTAAAGATTGGTCTGTATAATAAAATCTTTTGTAAGTTTTTTTGTGTGTAAAATATCTTAGAAAATGATTTAAGGTACAAAGTTTTCTGCCATTTTAGTGAAAAAGGCTCAAGCAGACAGTCAAAGTGCTTGTGCAAATTGGGCAATTGTGAGCACACTAAAAGGTGTTAGTCATTTATTCAAACATAATAGTTTTTCCACATTTTTTTGGTTTTAATCAGGTTGGAAGTTATGTGTTCAACCAATCTTTTGGCTAAACCAACCAATCTAATTTGGTATTGTTTTTACCCAGTCCATATTCTTACTAGGGCAAACCAATACTAATTAGTCACATTAGCCAAAATATTAGTATTATCACAACTTTCAAAAGTCTGAGGTTGGCCTTGAATCAAAAACCTCAGAATTGGAAGTCCATCTTTCACAGCTAATGCCACTGGCAAGATGACAGCTCTTTGGAAAGCAATACTGGTTGAAACCCATTACATCTGTAACTAGTGGCTTGCTCAGATTATGAACATTACATTGTTTAATCTAACCAAATTAGTTTTAACCAACTAGATTTTTTTCCCCAACCAATAGATTCTTAGAATCTATCCAAACTCTATTCAACTCTTACAAACTCCCACATCTTGACTGAACACTGAGGCTGTTTAAATTCCTGCCGAAGTCCCGGGCAAGCTAAACCACTTCTCAAGGCGGTCACGTGGTATAGCAGGGTAGCGAGGCTTCAGACGTCATCTATCCCCCCCCCACCCAAACGAAGCAAGCCTCGATCACTACTTTATAGACTAGATATTAATGAATTAATAAACCCCAAATAAACGCTGTTAAACTGTTTAGATAGGGCTTTGAAGTAACAATTAACCCAAATTTAAATTTAGGATATGTGACTTTTTCAGGTCAATATACAGCTACTTCTTTGTAAACACCAGAGCTAACTAAGCTAAGGTTGTATTTGGCAACAATACAGATACAACAGTTACCTGATCGGACATTGACTTTAACAGGATTTCTCAATTAGCTGCTCCCAATTGGTCTGCTAGCAGATTACAAAACAGGTAAAAAGATAGTTATATTTAGTGACAGTGGAGTGTAGCCAATGGCCTTCAGGTGCATTAAACCTGGAAGGAACAAGTCTAGTGCCCCTAGTCACTAAAAAATTACATAGTCTTGTGTTACTATCTAAACAGTCTTAGTGCTTACCTCTATGGTTTGAAACAACTTACTGCAGTTGCATTTTGATTGCATTGACTCATTCACTCAAACGCAATCCCTTCCACTAAGCATGCTTGTAGCGACAGTGAAGAGGGAAAACTCCCTTTTAACAGGAAGAACCTTCAGCAGAACCAGGCTCAGTGTGAGCGGCCATCTGCCGAGGCCAACTGGGGTTCAAGGAGACAGAAGCAGAGATACAAAATACAACTTTCAACCAGCTCAACGGGCGGCCCCATCCAGGAAACATACAGCCAGACAGACAAGCTCCGAGCCAGCTCCCATGTCAGAGGTTGAAGAGAGCACATCCAGCTAGTCATAGTTAAATGACTGGCTGGATGTGCTTAAATGACAGCTCATTGTTAAATGACACAGCCAGGGAGGCATTTACCTGTGTTCTGGTGCATTCAACAAACTTGCAATCCACAGTAAAATCTGTGGGATGACAGCGTTCCAGTTTTATGCTTTTAGAAGCCCTGATATGGCCACCGTAATGCTGCATTTACACCAAAAATCTTTTTGATTGTCTAAAAAGCGTCAAAAGCCTCATCTTTAATGTTTGTGCTCATTGAGGTTCATGTTAGGAGCATTCTTTTAAGTCCTTGATGTTTGTCAAGTAAAGTGTGGGCAGATGCCCCTGATGCACTTCGCTGTTCTCTTTTGTACAATGGCATATTCAATGGAAAGAGGGGCTTTGCTTGCTTTGCTGTGATAAGTAATTAAGGGCTAGAGCGCAGCTGAACATTGATATAAGCAGGTGGCTCTGTCTAGGCAAGGCTTAGACTTAGACAATTCTTTTTATTTTGTACACACAGGGTGTACACACAACTTAATTTCGTTCAGTACAGCTCTCAAGACATTTCCATTTCTAAAGTGAAGCAGTGATAAAATGTAAACATGGTGATCAAATGTTAATATAAGTCTGAGATATGATTTACAGTTTGTCCAACATTTGTTTTTTGCTGTTTTTGTTGTCTTTTTATTTGTTTTTGGGGGTGGGGGGGTGGGTGGGGGGGGTGGGGGGGTGGGGGGTGGAACTGTTCAGGAATCTGCTGGACCAGCACTGGATGCTTCAAAGCCTCTTCCCATAGGGCAGCAGGGAGAACAGTCCATGGTGGTGGTGGTGGGGGGGGGTCATTGATGATTTTATGGGCTTGTGACACGCAAAACTGGGATGAAATGTCTTTAATGGAGGGAAGAGGAGCGGCAATGACCTTCTCTGCTGTTCTCACAACTTTCCTCACTTTCTTCGAGTCTGAGGCGCTGTGCTCCACACCACCCAGTGAGACAGCTGGTCAGAACGCTCTCTATGGTGCTTCTGTAGAATGTGGTGAGGATGCGTTGGGCTAGGTGGGCTCTCCTCATCAGGAAGTACAAGTGCTAAAAAGATGAACGGAACAACATAGAGTTTGTCACAGTAAAAATTGAAGGCATGGCACTTCCAGAAGGGAAACGAGACATAAGCACCAAAATAGGCCCAACTCTATCATCTATAAGCGAAGGTGGTGATGGCAGCAGCCTAGTTGATATTTCTACCCCGAATGATGTTACAGCCATACAAACAAACAGATCAGAAGAAACTGCTATGACAAGACAAAGCAGAGATGACATGAAGTTAAAGGGTTAAACTAACAAATAGTGGAGAATTGAAGAACAGTGATAGAATGAAGCAGACTAATGAAATACTCTCCTCATGTGCTCCATCAGCCTAAGCCTATAGCAGCATATCTTTAGTGAAAGCTCATATAATTAGATGTGGGACCTTAAGCTAACGCATATGCTTTGTATATTGTGACATTTCTTTCTTCATTTCTGAAGATTTTAATTTAATACACATTCACAAACTTCCATGATTTACTCTATTTAACTAAAGACAAAAAAGTGCATTGAAACTTTCATCTTAACTAATTTATTATTTTAATTCACTCCTGCATTTTTCAGGACTTTTTTTTATCATAAAAGACTCTTATGCTTAAACTTTGATGTTTTGTATTTTTTGCTGCAGTCTCTCAATATGATTATTTCTGCACAGCTACATTCCACTGCAGCAGCCCTGAGGATATGCTTGGCCTGTCACGACTTTTGTCTGCTCAACAGGGAACCAGCTTTTTCTGCTATTCCAAAATGAACTGGATCTGGAATACAAAACCCAACTGGGTCCCGTGTTTCAGTCCTATTTAAGTATTAAAGGGATACTTCAGGGGGCTAAAACAGTCTTCTTGTGGGGATTGCCCAGGGGTGAGATAAGGTTGTATTTGCCTTTATAAGTTTTAGCAGGACCACTCTGAAAACCCAGCAGGTCCAAAATGAAAAGATCCACAAGTCTCTCTACACAGGGACCAGTTCAAATAGAAGCAAAGAGACGTCCGGTACTCAGAGTTAGCAGGTAGACTGTTGATGTTAAATGGCATTCTTCCACACAGCGTGGCACAGCTTTTTACTGCAGATGGCTGCCTGCCGACTCAGCATGGGTCAGATCAGCTATTTATCACTGCAGCCTGTTTGAAGCTGAGGTAACACAAGCACACATTTTCTCTGATTGTATGAGTATGTGTGTTTTCTGTATAATGCATTCATTTAGCTCACACATTTTATTTAATTCCAAACCAGCTCTAAATAAGTCCCTTCATGGATACAAATATGTTACGTAGGTGTTTGTGAGTGGGGGGAGTTTGAAAGTTGTAAGAAGGATTTAAATGAATTTATTTTAGTCATTTAATTCCACAAAAGCGATAAGTAAATGTTCAGGTAGAAAGAATCAATAGATGCATATTCATCTGTATTAGCAGAAAACCACATTACATATCCTTATATGAATGTCAACCTAAGTACAGACTACTAATTTAAACAACTATCAAATTTTATAACCTTGAACGTATCTACTAGCCTCAAACGAGATCTCAATTAATAGAAAAGTGTCTGAAAAGGGGTCTGAAAAAGATTCCAACTTGTCCTTCTTGTCATCCAAAATGCAAATGATAAACTACCTGTTTCACATTTGACTTTTAATCTTCTGTCTTCCACACCCAAAACCTGGATAGTTTAATATGTTTAAGACAGTAAGTATTCAAATTCACATTTTGTGTATTTTTGTGTTCCCATGCACACAGGAATATGGTGTACAGCCACACATACGCACATTACATCCCTGCATACAGAAATACAGACAAATATATACATATAACAGGGCTAAACGATGAGGCCAAACAATATATTTCTAAACATCGGTTGACAAAATAACATTTCGATATCGACAACATAATAAAAGCCATTAAAGACAATGACAATAGTTTTGCCAGGTTTAAAAAACTCATCCAATATATCATTTTTGAAGCAATATATAGATATAGAATAATCCAGATTTAAATTTTTCATTCAAATTCTGTCAAGGGTATTCATAATAGGTGTGTGCTACCTATATAATGAGTAAAAGTAAGTCTTTGAAAAAGGTTGGCGCCAGGTGGCGCATTAGCGACGGGGCTCATCTCCTGTTTCCAAAATTCATCACAAACTGCTTGAGAAAGCTTTTCTACTATGATAAATGATTTTGAAAATAAATAATATTAAAAAAATGTTTTTGAGTTTAATAACTGTTTATTCAGATCATCAGGGCCAACAACATGACAATTTTAAATTCTATTTGATCCGTTTTTTAAGTGCACTGTTTT
Organism: Cyprinodon diabolis; assembly: GCA_030533445.1. Taxonomy (NCBI): domain Eukaryota; kingdom Metazoa; phylum Chordata; class Actinopteri; order Cyprinodontiformes; family Cyprinodontidae; genus Cyprinodon; species Cyprinodon diabolis. Next base: position 5,964,242 of record CM060082.1, read on the forward strand.
CCCATAGACTGCTCCAGATAGGCACAGTCTTCTTTGACTTTAATGGGAAATTGTAAGGTATTATCTGCACAGGGACCAGTTCAAATAGAAGCAAAGAGACATCCAGTGTCTGAGATACGGCACTTGCCTTTTCCACATTGGGATAATAAGCAAAATAAGGAGTTAAGTAAATTACAATAAGTAGCAAAGAGCAATCCCTCAAACTCATACAGCCTAAATGCATCTTTATAGGATCTTCTTGATGGGTGAAAACATTAACCTCTAAACAGATTGGTGGGAGAAATGATCCGTGTGATGTGTGGCAATTCAGTTTGTCTTAATATTTTTCTTCTTGGTGCCCCGGCATCTGTGGAAGCATTACATGGAGTGAATTTTGAGTTTTGTTGCATTATTGTTGTATGCACAGAGCACATTTTGCATATGAAAAATTGGAAGAGTGCATTTCAAAATTCAACTTTGAAAAATGGTGTTGATAAAAAATACTTTGAGAGGAAATCTTTCAAATTGTTTTTATCTAGAATAAATGTTTCTGTTTTCAATTATATTTTAGCCAACTAATTGACATATGTTTATATTTGTAAATGTTATTTTATTTTTCAAATTTTATGTTTTTCCTTGTTTTAACACATTTTATATTTTTTTATATATTTTTTTTTAAATTGCTGTTTTTCATTTTGATTCTAGAAGTGAAGAGAATGTTATTTATAAAACACAGTTTGAAAGGAATCCAATTGGTAAAAGTCAACCTGAAGAGCAAAAATAAAAATAAAAAGGTAGATAGAAATTCTGTAAAAAGAAAAAAATTGTTATAAAGAAACCACGATTTAGAAATAAAAAAAAAAAGAATTTTTTATTTTATTTGCTGTTTAATTTTTGGATGACATGAATTACATTTTTTATTTAATTTAAATAATGTCTTGTTTTCAGCATTAACGGAGCAAAATTCACACGGTAGTGTAACGTCTGTGTATACAACTTTTCCATTCCCCCTAACCCCTCTCTGTCCTGGATTTCCTGCCTGAAAAGAGCTTTAGAAGATGAAGCTAAGGTTCTGAACTTGCTCAGAGAGCTAGTCTATCAACATCAGGCCAAAATGAAGCCCTGGCCTAAAAGCAATTTGTCATACTCCCTTCGCAGCATCTGTATGTAACAGGCAGAGACTCACTGCATGAGTGCAGATGAACAGTGATACCCTCCCAGTGTTTAAGTCCTACTCATGTTTTCAGCTGAGTTATTCTGCTGTAGAGATGTGATGTCCAGAAAGCTTAGGTCAATGGACCGTCTCCTCTTAGTGCTGCTCTCATAAATCTTTACTAAATATGTTCTCAGTGAAACACAAATAGCTGACAATGATACTCGATAGCAAATCTAAGTAACTAAATAGTATCAAAAAAGGGACTTTTTAGTAGGCAAAACCTAAAGGGATGCTGAATTGTCATGGTATGAAAATGGGTAACAGAGAGAGGACGCTGCTGGTGGACTATACCCTAGCATTTGTCAAATTGAGTGGAGGTTACAAGAGGACCGAAATGGAGAGACTAAAGCTGAAGGTGGTTTCTAGCAAATGTAGTAACAAAAAGGTGGCAACGGAAGCAAAAATACAGAATTACCAAAAGTATAAGAGACATCAGGAAAAACACAGACAAGGAGCCAAGAAATGACGAGTAAACAGCAAACAATGACTGGACAGGAGGTGTAAAAATGGGAGACTGAGCCAAGACCAGGCACTGCATGAAAAGTGAGATTTTCGTCCCCGTAAACTCCCGCAGATCTCCCTGATTTTCGTCAGTTTCCGACAATTTGCAACCCGCGCTTGTCCCCGTTGTCAGTGCCACAAATTGTCGGGAACGGACTCTGACGTATGTGGAGAGCGATCAGCTTTACTAATGGCCCTAATTAGCATATGAATTCAGCGAACCCAGGTCTGGCTTGAATAACCTATTCAGTATTGGCTGAAACCACTATTCTCAAACAAGTAAAATCGCTCGTGATTGGCAGCAAAACCACACGTGGCCACGCCAGGCTTTAATTTTCTTACTGAGTATTGGACGGAACCACTGCTTTTTAAACAAGTAAAGTCGCTCGTGATTGGTTGGCATATATATATATTTACATATAAATTTACATACTGTGTATACATATATATATATATATATATATATATATATATATATATATATATATATATATATATATATATATATATATATATTCATTCATATATTTATTCATTCATATATTTATTCATTCATATGCTGTGTATTTATGTTATCCTACACTACTACACAATTATTAGGCTACAATCAAGGACATGAATTAGTTTATACAGGAAATGAACATTTGCCAGGAAGCTGTTTATGCAAAGAAAGAGCTTTATTAAAACACACAACTATATACAACGCGTATCCAAACACATGCGTATCCAAAAATTACAAGTCCGTGAACGGTCCGTTTTGCTTCCTCGGGGTTGGAGGTAACTGGCAGCATTCCCTCCGAGGCAGGTCCGATGTGCAGACGCCTACTGTGCGTGGCCCTGTACTTCGGCATTGCTTCTAACCGGGACTGCAGCTTAACACAGAGTTCAGAGAGATCCGGCCTACGAAATGGCGGCGGCCATTCAAGAGTTCCCCTTCCTCATCAGCTAGCACACTCTGCCTCGATTCCAGCAGCTGTAAAAAACAAAAAAAAAACAAAAACAATGAATCAGCACTATGCGATGGGATGCACTGCGTATGGACACAACACATCTATCAATGCACCTGAAAAATAGTCACCAAATAAAGTCTTACTCTCTTTTTTTTCTGAAGTCTTGGCAGCTTCCGCGTGAAACGTGCTCGCTGGCTGCGTATATCTGAAGCTCCTGCGTACCGTCTCATAATACGTCTTACAGGCAGCTGGAAAACAATTAAATGAGAGTGGTATGAATAATAGGAGGTCACCGCCTCATTATGAGGCGAGATTCGTCTGAAAACAAAATGTACAGTTATGATCGGTATCAATCCGTATCCATTTTCTTTTACCGCAGAATGAAAGCATATTCTTTAACTCTTACCCTTGCTCCGGTTCATAGCGCCTGCAATTAGCCTCCGAGTTGTGAAGACGGCATACTGCTTCCTGTGAATCACAAAAAATACACTTTAATAAAGCTTGTTCTTGCAAGGCTACTATTAGCCGTAGCTTTAGGCTAGGCTGCTATTAGCCGTAGCTTAGGCTAGGCTGCTTTTAGCTTAGCAGGCAGTAATCAAACATATATTTACCGCTAGCTTCTCTTCTTTGAGTTCGTCTCTCCCGCACAGTTGTTCGACTGCAGAGTCACCATCGCGTCCAAGAGGAGTTGAAGGCGAGTTGAACGCTAGACGTCGTCCAGCCATTGATCACGTACCAGCAAAATCCAGACAAAGGAACTGGAGATAAAGTTCTTCTGAGTATAGCTCCTCAAATCACATACGAGGTCATTGTTATACGGAAGGACTCGTGAGAACAGCATCTATCATGTTTTTTTTATTTTTTTGCTTTATTGGCAATTCCGTGTAACAATACAGAGTAATTCAAACATCAAACAAAGATACACAGCAGTTGGTGACATTATAACTTTAAAAAAATGAGACATAGAATGTAAAAAATAAATAAAAATAAAACAAGGGAAACAAACATATAAATAAATGAACAAATAAATAAAATAAACATAAAATAATAATAGCTAGGGGTTTACATTGAGTTTATGGTCATTTTAACTTTGTAGCTTCCTGTCCTAAACAGTCTTTAAGGAAACATATTAGAAGATGCAATATTGTATATGTGAGAGAGGAGTTGCTGTAAAACAATGGTTTACCATTTTTTAGCCTTTTTTAGCAGAGCCAAATAATTTGGCCTTGATGCTGAATGTGGACTGGTTCCAATCTTTCAAAGATGCACCTTATTCAGTTGGAGCCATCTACTTGGTCATTTTGAATCTACCTCGTGAAGACCGTTTTAAGGAAGAAAATATGATTCTCGTTGGACTCATACCTGGACCAAAAGAGTCATCACTACAAATCAATGCTTTCTTAGACCCCTTAGTTGATGAGCTTCAACAACTTTGGCATGGCATGATTCTGGAAGACGGCTCATTGTTAGGACATCAGGTTTACAGAGCAGCCCTGCTTTGTCTTTCATCAGATATCCCCGCAACTCGAAAATGTGGAGGCTTTGTTGGACATGGAGCATACAGAGGTAATTTAAATATCAATATTAAATATTACATCAACATTAATCATTGAATCAGTAAAATCAATATGTAAATGTTTACATTGTTTATGTTTGAATGGATAGCAGTTGGTCTGTTTCATTAAATTCTGAAATATGGAGGTGTATGTAACATATTGCATTTTACTTACATTTGCAGGATGCCACAAGTGTTTGAAGACTTTCAACAAGAAAGGATTTGGTGAAAAAATGGACTACTCAGGATTTGAACGGTCTTCGTGGGAGCCACGCACGTCAAAGGATCACACACACTATGCTGGATTATCCAAACGGGCAAAGACGAGAGCAGAGCAGAAAATAATCGAACGGAAGTATGGAGCTAGATGGTCAGAACTTTTCCGCTTGAGTTACTATGATGCCATCAGATTTGTCGTCATTGATCCAATGCACAACCTTCTCCTTGGTACGGCAAGACATGTATTCAGACTGTGGACAGAACTAGGAATTTTAACAACTAAAGGCCTTGATGAACTTCAAGCTAGAGTGGAAAACATCAAAGTACCTTATGAGGTTGGAAGAATTCCCTTACGGATTTCATCTGGCTTCACAGGATTTACAGCAGATCAGTGGAAAAACTGGACAACCATTTACTCACTGTTTTGTCTGAAGGGGCTTATCGACAACAGACACTATGACATGTGGTTTGACTTTGTGCAGGCTTGTATCATACTCTGCTCCAGAGTCATATCAATCAATAGACTGGAAGTAGCAGATCGATACCTGCAGACTTTTCTCTCCAAATTTGTCGAACTGTTTGGCCCATTGCGCTGCACCCCCAACATGCGTCTACATCTCCATTTGAAAGAATGCATGTTGGATTATGGACCAGTTTATTCTTTTTGGTGTTTCTCATTTGAGCGTTTTAATGGAATACTGGGAAAGTTTAATCACAACAATAGGACAATTGAAGTCCAGATTATGAGGCAATTTCAGCAGAGCCAACAGCTTAATATGCCATGGACATGTGAATATGATGCAGACTTTGCCAGTATTTTAGGAAGACAAATGGTTGGGACTTTGTCATGCAATGACACAGCTGATATGCTTTATGTGAAGCACAGTGTTTTGGTGTCTGCAGAACAACTTTTCTTTGAAAACTGTGCAGTGATGCCTCTGTCTCCATTCCACCAGACAATCTTGGATGTGTCTGACAGACGTGCAATGTTGACAATGTATCATCAGATTTACCCTTGTGTCACTGATGTTGACTGTTTTGCCATGACATGCAAACGGGTAACATATATGAACATAACTTACTCAATCGATGGATCTAGAGCAGAAAGGTCAGCATATGTATGTGCTAAGTGGTGTTGAAACACTAACAGTTTTGAGGATCCCATCCTTGACCCTCTAGCAGAACTACGTCCAGCCATCATAAAGCAGTTTATAGTTGTTAATGTTGTGTCAAAGGGTTCAGCATTTAAACATGTTATTGCTCAAGTTTCCTGGCTTCATCCCCATCCGGACAGACATTTTTATGGAAAGCCAATAGAAGTTTGGGGCTTGCAGGGAACAGACACGTCATACCCAGCATCATTTCTGCCAGTTGAGCGCATTGCAAGAAGATGTGTGGTTAATACATCCTCTGTGCATTTAAAGCTACAGTGTGTAATTTTTAGCGACATCTAACGTCCAGACTGCAGACCGCAGCTACATGAACATCTCCCCCCCACTGCTTCTCCCCCCCAACAGTACGGCGAGCGTTACGGGACAAAATGTCTTCCATGACGTCCGCATCACCTACCTTCTCAAGTGATAAGGTTTGTTTACATAGATAATTTTACAGATAGTATTTCATTAGTCTGTGTAGGGTATAGATTTCATGTAGACTTAAGATAATAAATATACCCGTTATTTTTTCTACATCGTTGTGACGTTTTTGTGAGCTGCTTTGCATGGTTATATAAACAGACGAAGTAATTGTAGTCGTTAGTTTAACAGCGAGATTGTGTTCACTGGAAGAATATATATTCCCCGTTTACAGAGTCCAAGTCTTGTTTGTGGCACGGGGGTTACAAGGCGAGGGAGAGGAAGAGGGCGAGGAAAGAGGGCAGAGAGGCCGGGGTGGTAGTGCAGCCAGGGCCAGGCGAGGGAGAGGTGCCAGCGGGGTGACTAGAGCAGAGGAGGAAAGGCTTGAAGATCTCCAAAGGAGCCGGAGAGAAGTAACCGAGGTATATATCCAGAAAATTATTTTACAGAAAATTACTGAATCATTACCTGTGAAATGTCAGGGACGTTGCTGAATAAGTATACTGGAGAGTAACAGCATCATCACGCAGCATGTTATTGTAATGGGTGATGTCGCAATCGCTAGATTGTTGGCTCTGCGCTGCCGTAGCGCAAAGATGTCTGCCTCCATGGCTGCGAGGCCTAGCCTGGGTGCCATTCCGAACTTAGTCCCGCCCACAAGGTTTGAGGTCGGGAAGTTCGGTCTGGCTCTGCTCCATAGTAGCGCGAGTATGATCGCCCACCCTCTGGCGATCCAATCAAATTGTCAGGGCGGGCTTTATACGATGATGGACAGATGATCAACAGTAACGTAATCAACCACGTGACCAAAGCGCGCTTGGGTGACAACAACAATGGCTGCCGCCGGAGAGTTGAGGTGAGTAGATTCTGCTATTAGGTCTGTTCTAGAAGATATTGACAGCAAATTAATTTTAAAAGAGGAACAGAGAAACGCGATCAAGGCTCATCTTCTTATTCTAGGCGTGCAACTGCAAGCTTTGATTTTTGTTGACAACAACTATGCATCGCTTAACATACGTAACTCACTCCGTTGCTCTCATTGGTTGTAGGTCTATCCGATTGAGTGCCGAGGCATTTTTTTTTCTGGTTCATTCGAAACACGCCCCATAATCACAGCTCTATTGGCGCAGTATCAGACTCATATTCTGACTAGAATTGAGTAGGACTACGTCAGGCTATGCGAGACCCGCTCCTATGTAATTATAAATAACAAATTCTAAGGCAACGCAAATATTAAGGTTAAGAGGCTGAGCTCTTCGATGATGATAAATAACATAGTTATATATAATATATTACATTTCTGACTGTATATCCCTGTAATTATTACACACTGTAGCTTTAAGTAAGACCAAAGAAAAAGTCACGGTAGTCATGCCACTATGCACAGTAGTTGAGCTCTAGGAGACTGTGATCTCTGCAGACCCCTCATTCTGATTCTAATGTTGTTTGCATGGAATGCACATTTTACCAACTGATTCTGATTAAAACTAATTTTTGAAATTAATAATTTTGTGTATTTTTTTACATAACATTTGCATACACAGTAATCTAGCGTACTTTAATTAAATAAATCAATTCAAGCTAAAATGTAAGAGTCTATAATTAGGTCATACTGAGCCTGATCTATTTGTACCATCTATTTTGGGGATATTTATTGCCACATTTTGGGCCACTTAATACCAATTTAGCATCAAATAAATGAGGCTGCCTACCTCAGCATTGTTGCTGACCTTATGTCCTTATGACCACAGTGTACCAATCTTCTGATGGCTACTTCCAGCAGGATAATGCGCCATGTTATAAAGTGAATCATCTCAGACTCATTTCTTGAAACTTTTCCACTTAAGTAATTGACAATTGAGCATATTGACAGACAACATTTTATTTTTTATCTGAAATGCAAATTTTTTTTTTAATAATTACTGCTCTAAATGTATTGCTCTGTCAGCTAAAGATCTGTTTTGGTCTCTATACTTTAATTAAATAAATCAAATCAAGCTAAAATGTAAGAGTATACTGAGCCTGATCTCTTTGTATCAGAGATTTTCTTACCTTTTAGAAAAATGTCACTTGGGGTAAAACTCCCCCTGCAACCCTGATTTGCATTTGATAGCTCACAGCATTTTCATTTACATGTTAAAGCCACCCCTAGAATTCCATTGGGGGGGAGGCATGGGGGGAACACTGCCTAAGAAAGCCCACGTCAATTTCTGACAATTTGTGGGAGTTTTTCGGCGTTCCCTGCAAATTACCGTAAACTGCCGTTAACCTGAACTTCCACGACAATCTACAGTGCTGCATATTGACGAAAATCCCACTTTTCATGCAGTGAGGCTAATCAGCAGATTGGAAGCAGATGCGGACAGAGGAATCAAGAAGGAAGCTAGGAGAAAAGAGACACAAGAGGGCAATGGCGGGTAAACAAGCAATACATAAGAATTCATAAAATATAACTAAAATCAAATAGAACACAAAATGGAAATAAAACCAATAAGCTAGAAAACACAGAATGATATGAATCAAAGTATAACTGAAAACTCAAAAAGAAAACTTAAACAGAAACAAAAAGTGTAGAAAGATGACACCATTCGGCTCTGCCGGTTTTCTAGGGGAACCCCTGCAACTGTTTTTATACTCTTGTAGCCCTCCCTGTTTCATCATGTCTTTCTTTTGCCTTTTTGGTTTTGCAGATCAAGTTAGTGTATGTTGGTGGCTTGATTTTGATTTTGTTTTGAAACTCACAGTGAATTTTTCCAGTTTTGTTCAAGAAATTAAAGCATTTGATGCAGAGTTTGGCAATGTCTGGCCAAACTTCCTTCTCTTTCAAACACTGTTGATCCACACAACTTTGGTAACCTGACCACACCACATAGTGGCTCATGTCAAAGTACACTTTGGATTCATCTATATTGCATTCAGTATCATCATTCATTACCCACCCTCCAATTAAATTTAGTCTAGAAATGCCTCTGCTGTAAATATTTTCCACACGATAACAATCACCAATTGTTCACCTTCTTTTTTTAATAACACTTATACGTTTTTTTATATTTTTTTTATTTTTTAATTTCAAAATAATGCTGTGCAAAAACCAAATAACTCCTATGTTACTCAGATAATTCTTTCTACTTACAAAAGCAGCAGCAGCAGATGACAATATAGACTGTTGTTTGGGAATCCAGCGTTGACTCCTAGCTGCAGCCAAAGCACAGAATAATGATCGTTGTACTTACTATATGGTGGTACTAAATGCTGCTTCCCATATATTTATGTGAAGAAGCAGAGAGACTCAGCCTAAAGCCAGGCATACACTGTACAGTTTGATTTTCCAGTCGTGACAGAATTTTTCGATCGGGCCGACTTTCAACCTTATTGTGCGTCCTGTGTCGTGTAGTGTACTGGGGGTAACTAGGGGCGATCAGCCTCTCAAGACTACCTCACGATCAGGAATCGTAAGGTCAGGAGAAAAATCAAACAACACTGAAATTCAGTCGGCCATCATGGGCAATTCGCTGCGTGTGCATGGGAAAACAAGGATTCCTCTTCTTCTCAGATGAAAACACAGAAGCATGGCGGACCGTAGTTGCCACTTTTACTCAGCCATGTCTTTGTACAAATACGTCTTTGCCTTTTATTTATAGGGCTTTCGACACACAAAATTGCTCAGATTAAAAAGGCAATGGGTTTCACTCTAGTGAGCTTCATATTCCTCTTCTACTCGTTTGGCTTCCGCATAGACGAATCCGAGCAGCGCCTTTTCAATGCGGAGCTGAGTCCGACGTGGTTTTTAGACGTTCAGTGTGAGCAGTTAGATCGAATCAGAGCGTTGGTTCGCACCGTGTGGAACATACATGAGCTGTAGCTGCATGCAACAATTGAAAAAACTGAACAGTGTATGCTTTAGGGCCAATCCATACACTGAATGAACAATGTAGACGACCCTCCGATAAGGCCTGTCCCCTTGTCTCTTTGGCATACTAATCCTGGCCTGTAATTAAAATATATATATTATTGATGACAAGATACGTCGATCTGAATCCTGACATTGCCATGTCCCAATGCAAGCAACTTTACAATACCCCCACATTCTCATTCAGGAGGGCTGAATCCTGCTCAGTCAAAGACTGGATGCAGTCAGTTAGTTTTCCTTATATAGAAAAGTTTGAACCAATCTGACGAGACAATCCAAATGATTGGTACCTGTAAAGAGCCTGAGATGAGATATATACAGAACTGATACTACACAACTTAACTGAATTAAACTAAAAAGTGCTGGTTGTCTCTGGACAGTTTTGGGTTCTTGTGGATACAACAACTGGGTTAATAGGGAAGTTAATCGACAAAAATGTATGTTTCTGTTAAATCTAGATCCTTTAAACAGCTCACTCACTGCAAAAAACAAAGCCTGAAGCACAAAATGTAACCCAACAGGATGAGGTAATTTTTCAGAAAAAAAAAAGATTTGTGCAACCAGAGTGAGTGACTGGTCTATAAATGTTAAAAAATATCCAATAACTTTACTGTGCACTCTTATACACACAAAAAGTCTGTATCAAGTCAAAAAGTGTACATCCATTTGTCATAGTTTTTATTTTCTTATATTATATTCACTTAGTGTGTCTTCACTCATTAAAACACAACCTGCCAATCATTCTAAGATGGACATTCATAAGAAATGTCACATTGCTCATTATTGCTGCTAAAGCCTGTCCTTTTAATTCTAAATAAGAAGAGTGAGGAGCATGTAGTTTTGTTCACATACTGTGGTTTGGAAAAACAGCTTAAATAGTTTGAGGACATTAGCCGCTCATCATACAATTGCCATAGACATTAGCAGAGCATGGAAGTAGAAATTAAGTTCTACTCATCTTGGTCATCTATACAAAATGTTAACATCTATAAATGTTACATATGACTCAACTGCAAAAAGATTTGAAACAGGCTCTAGACATACAAAAAAACATATTTCACATCCACAACAACAGAAATGTAATATGGAGTAAAACCTCTCAATCAGTAAGCTTTTTTGTAATTGTTGTTTGTTTAGTAAAATGGCAAAAAAGTATTGGGTCTGTCACAGATGTGCTTGTATTTTAAATGGACCAAACTACTGGACACCCCAGCAACCTAAATTTCTTCATCTTCCGCTTGCAGAACTGCTCTGGGTGAAACCAACGGGAGATATTAAATTACACAAACAACTGTTGGAAAAAGTGTTTAAAAAATGAAGTGCGGCTGCAGCTTGAAAATACTATGCTGATGCACTAGAGACACTGAATGAAAACATTTGCCTGATTGAGGAGAAGGCGTAGGTTAAGGGACAGGCATCGTGAGATTCTTATCTATCACAGATTACAACAAACGAAAAAGTCATTCATGCCTAAAATACATAATTATATTATCTCACTAAAGCATGATTATTTATAAACAACTATTGTGCACGAGAGGCCAAATACTGCAGAATGGGAGTATAGATATAGAATGAAGCTGTTATGATTGGTTTACGAAACAGACCCACATGCAGAGATAACCACTCAGAGAACAAGGCAAAAGTTTAACAGGTTTATTGTAGGTGTTACCAGGAGTAGGATCTGGAACTCAGTGAGGTGGTGACCCAGAACTGGAAGTGAGAAGGGAAGCTCAATGGTCAGTTCAGGTACCGTGGGAATCTTCGAAGCTCTGAGATCTTGATAGGTGGGGCACTCACGTTTGAGGGGGGTGCACCCTTCTCTGGATGCACACGTTGGAGGGTGGACAGGTTAACAAGCGTTGGACCTGGAGGAGTAAAGGAGCGGACTGTCACTCAGATTTTCGATGGGTACTTGAACGGAACATATGAAGGTTTTCCCCTGCACAATGTAACTCAGTTAATCCTTCCAGGCGAGAGAAGGTCCAGGTATCCAATAACACAGGAAAGCTTCCTGCCGAGAAGCAAAGACAAAACTCGTTAGACTCAGAGAAACAAAGCTAGATTAGAGAACCCAAAACTGGAAAACACTCTGGCGTCAAGGTAGTGACAGTCCACTGCTTAAATACTCCTTCAGATAATGATCCAACGAGCCGCAGGTGTGCAGGGAGGGAAGACAGGGCACCTCCTGGTGGTGGAAAACAGAGACACACAAACAGGCCACACAAACTGGATTCCTAACAGTACCCCCCCATCCCCATCCCCACCCAATGCCAGACCTTCTGGCCGGTGAATGTAGGAGCGACCCTTCTCCTACGGTCAGCCCACCTGGGGTTTTGTTCAGCAGTGCATCCAAGTGCCGCTGCAGTCCGGCTCCAGACGGTCCTGCAGCGGCGAATGTGGTGCTGAACAGAGGGTAGGGCAATATCAGCATCCGCAGCTGGAAAAAGGGGAGGTTGATAGCCAAGGGAGGACTCAAAGGGGGTTAGACCTGTAGCAGATGAAACGTGTGTTATGGGCGTACTCAACCCAGGGAAAGAACTGGCTCCAATCGGTGGGATTCGATGTGGTATGACATCTGACGGTGGCCTCCAACTCCTGGTTCATGCGCTCGACCTGTCCATTAGGCTGAGGATGACAGCCAGAAGAGAGTGAGACCTTGGCCCCGAAGGCCGAACAAAAACTCTTCCAAACCTGGGAAATGAAATGGGGGCCACGGTCGGAGAGGATATCCTGGATATCCTATGGAGGCGGAAAAGGTGCTTAAAAGTGCTTGGGCAGTCTGAAGAGCTGTGGGTAGTTTTCTCACAGAAGCCAAGTGGCAGGCCTTAGAAAAACAGTTGATGATGGTGAGTATGGTGGTCATACCTTTAGAGATGGGAAGTCCAGTGACAAAATCAATGGCTATGTGTGACCAGGGTCTTTTGGGAACAGACAGAGGCTGTAGTAATCCAGCTGGGGGCTGATGAGAGGACTTGTTCCAAGCGCAGGTTGGGCAGGCTAGGACAAACTCCTTTACATCCCTTTGTTAGCAGGGCCACCAAAAACAACGACTGATGCAACAGTCTGGCTGATACCTGGATGAGCAGGGAATTTTGAGATATGTAGCCAGTTGATAACTCTTGCACGAATCGAAGAGGGGACAAAAATCCTGTTGGGAGGACCAGTCCCAGGATCCGGCTCAGTCCGCTGAGCCTGTTTGACTAGGTCCTCATGTCAGTGGCAACGGTGCAGCTAGGAGGGAGAATAGAAGCAGGAGACCTCTCAGAATCATCAGGGGCGAATTATCTGGAAAGAGCATCTGGCTTAATATTTCGTGACCCAGGACGGTAGGAAATAGTGAGGTGAAACCGGGAGAGGAAAAGGGACCAGCGAGATTGACGTGGGTTTAGTCTTTTGGTCGACTGAATATAGGAGAGGTTCATGTGATCAGTCCATACCACAACTAGGTGGACTGCTCCCTCAAGCCAGTGTCTCCATTCTTCAAGGGCCAGTTTTATGGCTAGCAGCTCTCGGTCCCCAACGTTGGAATTCCTCTCTGCGGGAGACAGTCTGTGCGAAAAGAAGGGTCTTTATGTCCTCCAGAAGTCTAAAAAAGTCTAAGTCTAAACCTAAAAGTAGACAGTGTGTATGCCTCATGGACTATAACTGGTAGTTGGAGAGGAGCCTGATAACTAAAAGATCAGCCTGCCATTCTACTTTTAGAAATTAAAGGAACCACTAGTAAACAGTTTTGGGCAGGTTACTTTGAAAAAGTAATTAGTTATAGTTACTAGTTACTTTTCCCAAAAAGTAACTGAGTTACTAACTGAGTTACTCCACAATAAAAGTAACTAGTTACTAGTAAAAGTAACTATTGCGTTACTTTTGCGTTTCTCGCCCCCGTAACCCTCACCACCCACCCCCCACCTTCTCGCCGTATGTTTCAAAAGCCAGCTGAATAGAGCGGACGACAAAGACAAGAACCTGCAGAGAGTTTTGCATTTATTTCAACTCAACGTAAATGACATCAGGGGGGAACGCGATGTGAAGTTTTTTAACAGGGCATTCAGATCTGGTGAGTATATGAAATTAATAACTGGGGATGTCTAATTCTGAAATCCTGTGTGTTTGGGTTGTTATAGATACTGCAACATCTATCTATCCATCTATCTATCTAGATGTATACTCTGTGTGTGACATAAAGTCCATCAAATAATGTTTAAAATAAAAAATACAGTAGGTTAAAAAGGCAGAGTATCCATCCATCCATCCATCCATCCATCCAGATTTCTCCCTTTCTCCATATAGGCTATCATTTGATCGTTCACGCTCTCCATAGTTCTCCTGTGGTGCGAGCACAGGGCAACTGTTGCGCGCCTTTAGCGAGCATGCGCGTTTCCTGTCGCTTGCGCAGTGACTCGTGCCGCCTGCGCTGTGCGGAGATGCAGGGGAAACCGTATGTGATGGGGAAACGCAGCTCGACGTAACACCTGTATTTCCATCTGGAAAATGCTGTTTTGCTGCTGGAGTCATCCTCACTCTCCATCTCTCTGTGTGTGCTGTACGTTAACACCCACCAGCAGAAACACCCACCTACCCAACTGACAGACGGAATCTCACTATACATCAGCCAATCTCATCCTCCCCTCTCTCATAACAAGGCACGCACGAGTCCTATCATGAAAAGAAGGTTAATTGTGTGACCTGAGTAACGCGCAGTAACGGGGTGTCTGCGATGGTAACTGCGTTATAGTTACAGTCAAAGTAATTTGTTAGATTACTCGTTACTAAAACAAGGTAACGGCATTAGTAACGCCGTTACTTTCAACGCCGTTAGTCTCATCACTGCTAGTAAACCTGCAGATTGAGAGGTAAGTGCTCTGTTAGGAACATAAGGAACAATGAGATATCTGATATAAGATGGAGCTTGGCCATTTAAGGCTTTATATGTGAGAGGGAGAATTTTAAATGCTGTTCTGGTTTTAATAGGAAGCCAGTGAAGAGAAGCTCGGAGATAAATTGTTTCTCTGTTTTATTTTCAATAGAACTCTTGCTACAGCATGTTGGATCAGCTGAAGGCTTTTAACTACAGTTTGTGGACTTCCGGATGGTAAAGAATTAAATAGTCCAGCCTTGAAGTAACAAATGCATGTACTAGTTTCTCAGCATCATCCCTGGACAGGATATTCTCAATTTTGCAGTATTTTGCAGATGAAAGAAGGAAATTCTAGAAACCTCTTTGATATGGGATTTAAAAGACAGGTCCTGATCTAAAATAACACCAAGATTTTTTACTTTATTATCTGAGATCAATTTAATCCCATCTCACACACTTGTTTGGCAACTACTTTCTCAATAATTGTTTTTTTTTCTAAATATTTCATTTGATTAAATAATATTTATAATTTTCAATTCAGTGTATTTACTTATTTTTTTACCTCATAGGATTTTATAGACAACAAGAGCTTAAAACCAACTATCAGTG
The DNA here is from genome assembly GCA_030533445.1 of Cyprinodon diabolis. Classification (NCBI taxonomy): domain Eukaryota; kingdom Metazoa; phylum Chordata; class Actinopteri; order Cyprinodontiformes; family Cyprinodontidae; genus Cyprinodon; species Cyprinodon diabolis. The sequence continues at coordinate 5,979,610 of CM060082.1, forward strand.
GGATTTAAAACTAGAAGTCCCAGAGAATTTCAGTTTTCCTGCAACCCCCCCTCCCCTCTCAAGTTTGTGTATTCACTCTACCTTGCTAACTTTCCCTAGTGTAATGCAAATAACCTGTGATATGACCAGCCCTTCTACATGAGACTGGACAAAGGCTGAAACAAACTGGCATCAGAATTAGAGCATTTTTTCCCAGCACTTTCCCATACCTGCAGCTGCAACATCAGACCTTTTTGCAGGGATATATTTATGAGTCATATCCAAATGTTTTATTTAGGCAAACCTATTGAACAACCAGATATCATACGGGTCCTAGTTCCTAATCTGAGAACAGGTCAAAACCATGCTTTTCTAAGAAAGCAAGGCAGAGCCTATTTATATTGTCCATTCACCAACAGACTAATTTTTATTGCAAAGCTCACTATGTGAAAGAAAAAACAACTTAGAGAATAATTGTATTTTGTCTTGTCTCACCTTTTCATGTCAATCAAGATTTCAGCATAGAAAATGACACACAGTATGATTTCAGTATTGGAGTAACATTTATTTCTGTTAGGATTCCAGTTTGCGTGGGTTGTTTTGTGTTTTCTTTTGTTCCTGTCTTTCCACCACTAGATGGTGCTCTCTACTCGTTTGGGGCTCCTCTCACACCTGCGGCTCATTAAGTCATCTCCAGAGGAGTATTTGAGCAGCGGGCTGTCACTACCTCGACACCAGATTGTTTGCCAGTATTGGGTACTCTAGCCAAACTGAGATTAGCTGAGTCTAATTTATGCCTTGTCTCTCTAAGTCTAAGCTTTGCCTTTGTCTTTGTTCTCCGGCAGGAAGCCTTCCTGTTCCACTGGATAAGCCTGGATGCTTTTGCTTTTGCTTTCCCTCTTTACAGCTTTCAAGCTCATGCAGCTATTTTTATTGTACAGATCAGTTATTCTCTTATTTGCTGCATTGGTGGATCCGCGGAAATCATTCCGGTGTTGGTGACACTGATGATATAGACCTAGTTATACAAATATGATACCCCAACATGCGCTTACAGTTCTTAAAGTATTTGCTTTTCCATTTGGGTATGCAAAGTAGGCAAGAATTTCCCCAAATGAGGTGGATGTTAAGAGGTTAAGGTACTTGCATCCAGCTATCAGGGCCTGATTATCTCATTCTCACTAGCCAGTGGTGAGAGGAGTTTTTAGCATACCCTAGTATTTTTGATTTCCTGATCTGGATCTGTTCTGCCTCTCATCCACTGGGCCTGTCTTTTCCCATCTGATCATTATGCCTGAACTGTCTTTGGACTCCTAGACCTCTGAACCAGCCTGCTCCTGTTTTTTTTTTTGTATGCCTGACCTGGCTTTAGACTGCTGGACCTCTGGTCCTTCCTGTTCTGATCTATCTCCGTGACCTGGCTTCAGACTCCTGCTTGTTCTCTGGGGCCGCAACATCTGGGACACTCTGGTTAGCCTCCGCCACATCCTGTTGGCAGCCCAACGGGCTGGATGATCTGATGGATCATCTTCCATCTGATTATCATGGTCACTAACCTGGGTTTCTCTCCAAAAGAGTTTCCTGTGATAGACGCCCTAGCCGCTGCTACTGCAGTACCGCAGATTCTCTGTTTAAATAAACACTTTGAATTATCCCACTGTCTCTCTCGCCTTGAACACTGGGTCCTTCTGTTCTTATTCATGACATGTGGAGGCTGTGCTAAAGCTTATACAAGAGCTGGGGGTCTGCTACATTACTTTCTGAACGAATGTAGAGTGTTTTAATCACTTTATGTTTTGGCCATGTTTTTTTTTTCCTGTATCCTATTGCTTGGTGATGATATCATCTAGCAACTTCTAGAACAGTTGGCAAATTGTATAAGCTGGTTACTTACAGATCCTGTCTCATAATGCACAGGTCGACACTGACAAGAGTTCTCTAAGGCTCTGATACATTGCTCTACTAAAATATGAATATCTAAAGCAAGCATTCAATAAAGTAAGAAGAAATGTTTTGAATTAATTTAAGTTCAAAAACATTTCACACACAGATCCTGTCTGCATTTCTAAATGATTAAAGTAAAGCAATGATGACAAAACAACACCAAAGATGTAAAAAAAAAAAAAAAAAGCTTGTGTTATTCTTTAACTTTTGAACCTAATGAGAAAAGAAGGTTACAGTTGTTTGTTTTACTTTTATTGAAGCAATAAATCCTCTGTGGTTTCAGCTTGACATGTTGGTTTTAACACCCTTTGACCTACAGCTTCTGAAAAGTGTCACTGAGGTTAAAGCTTCATGAAATATTCAGTAAAGAGGTCATGCACCCTTATGAAATCTCAACGTTTAACTTTTGTTTCACTGATACTATTTTAAGGAAGAAAAAAACAACAAAAGTTTAACAAAAAGTCACTTCCAATCTGGTTTAAATGAGATCAAGCTACAGTGTGGTGAGAAATGAATTCTCCACTGTAAGTTTCTTGATGTATTTGAAACACTTTAGAATATGGATAATATGCAATAATGTTACAGATAATAAAAATAATTTTAAAGTAAGACAATAGTGACCTAAGGAAGTACAAACACAGTTTTCCATTGATGATTTTATTTGAAGCTTGGGGGATGTCTCTAAGAGAAAAGGTTATTGTGATTGATTCTGCCATCCTTGGTCCAAACAACTGCCATACTGTTTTTTTTTTTTTTTTTTTTTTTCTGATTAACAACAGGTAATCAGTCTTTTACAGTACAATGGAAGATTTTGATCCATTCCTCTTAGTAAAAAATAACAGCTGCTTTGTGATTTAAGTAGTCATGTTTAAGACCCAGCGAGACATCTTATTTTGACAAAGTAGAAGCATCCATCTGAATCTTTTCTGATTGACGCCACTTAGGATGATAAGATGTTTGGCCTTGCACATTGGTTGGTTCCCACCCATCAACAAACTCTCCTTCCACCTCATAAATAGATGGGATTTCACAGGAAGTATGCTTTAGCACAGGGATGTCAAACTGGTTCCAGAAAGGGCCATGTGGCTGCAGGTTTTCTTTCCAACCAAGCAATAGCACACCAGACTCCAGTCATCCTATCAAGTGAGTCCAGTCTTAACATGATGACTTGATGAGATGATTGGAGTCTGGTGTGCTATTGCTTGGTTGGAAAGAAAACCTGCAGCCACACGGCCCTTACTGGCACCAGTTTGACACCCCTGCTTTAGCAACTGCATCCTGTGCAAAATCCCCAGAGTTTCTTCAGCTGAATGAGCTCAGTAACAGAACAATTCCGAGTGCAAAAACACCAAGAAAACCACAAAGAAGGGTTGAATTGATTTTTACCTAAACTTCTTAAGCAGGGCATACACTGCGTAATATTTTTTAATTTTTGCATGCAACTACTGCTCAACCGCAGGGTTAAAGTTCTCACACTGTGTGGCCTGTAGCTCTGATGTGATCCACTGCTCACACCGATGTCTAAAAACCACACGTCGGACTCAGCGCACAGAGATGCAGCTGGTCGGACTCGTCAATCTGGAAGAAAAAGAAGAACTTGCTTGTTTGCGCAGTGCGCGAGGTTCTAGTAAATCGGCTCGTAGCTCTTCTTCAACGGCAGGATTTGTCCACAAACACCAAAGGATGGTCAACTGAATTTTAAACATGTTCGATTTTCTCCCGACCTTACGATTCCTGATCGAGGTGGTCGTGAGAGGATTATCACCCCTCCCTTGTATACTACATGTCGCAGGATGCAAGATGAGGCTGAAACTTGGCCCGATGGAAAAAAATTCTCGCACGACGAGAAAATCGGCCTAAAAAGGGCAAAATATTGTACAGTGTATGCCCGGCTTTACAGGAACAAGACGCAACATCATAGTTGCTGTTATCAATTTGAATGTGGTCAACCCTTCCTGTAGAGTCTTTAAACTACATATTAAATGCTTGATTATTTGATAATTTTATAATACACTATTGAGATGTCTCATTTACAGCTGTTATAACTGTCCATGCTGCTTGCTGTAGTAAGAGTTATTTAGAAAATCAAATACCAGTATATGACAAATCCTGTTTAATTTTTGTTATGAGCTGTGTATAATATGCAATATATTTAGGTTCACTGTTAAAAAAATGGAAACTTGTAGAAGGATTAGTAGATATGCATTTAACTATGAAGTACACTCCAATGTAAAAAAAATAATTTTACTTTTGTAAAACAAGTATCATTTATTCAAAGTGGATTGACTATGCAGAGACCTAGGACAGGTCCTGTTTGGCTTTCAGCCCAAATTCAACTCCAACAACTATGAAGCTAAAAGAGTTACGCATGAATCTGTTATATACATATGTAAATATTGAGACTGTGTAGATCCTAATCAGCACTGACATCCGGCAGCGGGTGAAGTTGGGAAGTATCTTAAAACACATCAGAAACAACAGTGCAGTCATGTTACGACAAATCTTTTACTTTACTTTGGAGAATATTTTGGCAATGAATCCATTAAGATTTGGAACAAAACCTCACAAAACATTGCAAATGAATATCTGAATTCTTTTAAGTAAAGTATTTTTTAAATCACATTTACTTAATTAAATTGAAACAGCTGAAACAATTTTCAAAATCTGAAAAAATACTAACAAATTCAAATACATTCAAATAAGCCTGAAAATGTAATAAGCCAGTATAAAATCTAATGATTTTACACAGCTTTGAAATATTCATTTAACGTATTTATAAAATAGACTGTTTATACAGAAAATCAGTATTGCTTCTATTGGCTAATTTAAAGTAAGCTAGGCTACATGCTGGCAGTAAATGAGTTAAAACAGATGCGTGGAACTGAGCTATTTACCATCGATAAGATGACAGGCATTCTGCAAGTCACAAGAGCGGCCTTGAAGCCAGATCCTCAACATTCAATTCATTTATGACCATTGGTCAGACATTAACATCACATTTGGCAGTTCTTTCAAGATAATAATCTTAACACGCATCTTAAACTGCTTAATTAAGATGTGTTTTTTAAACCTTGGATTCGCTCCTCCAGGTTTCCTCCACTGCTCTCGGCCACAGCTCCACTTGTCGCACCAACATCTTCCAGATAGATTACTTTTATGTTCGATTCACAACCAAAATGCAGATTTTGAATGTTTAGCAATGCTTGTACACTCTAGTCTAATTCTCGTGTGTCATGACAATTTTGAAGGCAGAAAAATGTTTGCACTTCAAACTAGTTTACCTATTTTTGCATACTTATTGCTATGTCCAGAGATTAGGACTTCTACATATTTGGTGACACAATGGTAAGCTTTTAAAAGGTAATGTCTCTGACTCTTGACTTACCTGAAGCGTTAGTTTTTGCCATCTTAAAAACCAAGTCCCTCAAATCGTGTTGTCTTTGCAGCTTGGCCATGATGCTATTCGTAACACCGTCACCTGCTCCGCTGGTTGTGCCACTGAGGTAAAAAATGAAATTGCGTGTGGCCACCGTATTTGGTCAGGCTACTCGAAAGCACGCAGCCTGCCAAATGTTGAAAGGGCAATATTTTTGCAATTATTTTTAATATATAGTAGACATTTACGCACTCAGTAATAAAATGTTACAGGAGAGGGTATAGTTACAGGAGGGGGACAGTCATTTAAGAAGGGGGACGATGATTCTAAAGAAATTTTTAAGAAGGGGGATGCCATCCCTCCTCATCCACCCTGAACTCGGGTACTGCTGACGGTACCTAATTAAGGTGCCATGCAATTAACAAAGACGATGCTGCTGCCTCATGTTGCTGGCTGCAGGCGAAGAGCTGCTAATATTTCCTATTGATAGAGGAGTCAGTCTTCAGACTTCTGAAAAATCAGCCCTTTGCCAGATGCTTATTATGATAAATGAATTGACACCAGGAAGCGTCCTGCTTTTTTCTTGTACGTTTATCTGAAAATTGATTTTTTTTTTCATAAGTAAAATATTGTTAAAATCTTAAAGTCTCCATAAAGTGTTATTTTTTTTCATTTGAGTTGACTGATTTCCTTTTGGTGGCATTTCAAAATATGATAAAATGAGAGCTTTAAATGTTTTCTGATATTTATTACCTGTTTTAGCTTTTAAGCAATGGAAATGTATGTGAAGTCTATCAATAGCTCACTGAATGTCATTACATTTATCACCTGTTATAAAGGTAAATGAGCAGAACCGATGCAGTTAAAGTTATGTTATATCACCAAAAATTATTCAATTGTATTGTTTTGATATACAGTATATATATATTTTTTGACATCTCTTAAATTTTCCAACTTTGAAAACCACCAAATTAAGTCACCTACAGATAATGTAAAGCTTGACTTTCACCGAAACAGACTCCACTAAAGTAGAAACACTGAACTGAAATATGCATGGATATAGCGAGTACCACCCAAGGATTTGACTCTATAAAATTTTTCGTGGCATTAAAATGCAGTCAAACTCCCCCACCACTCAACTAACGTGACATAAACTGTTATGGATATTGACTTGAGTCAATTCCTATAAATTTTCCATTTCTTTCTAGTTATTATACAGTCACATATGATTTATGTTGTTCTAAAATCAACAAATACTAATACTCACTATCTAATAAAGTCATTTGTCAAGATATAAAAAATCCAGCACAAAGTTTTGAAGCAAATGAAATAGCCTAAAATACTGAAGTGACAGGAAGTGTTTTAACAACCTATTTGTTTTGTTAGACTTCAGGAAACTATGATTTTTGATTGAAAGACCACTTTAGTCCAAATGCTCAGATGTACATTTTTAGCTCTACAGAAGTAATTTTGCTGTCAGTGCCTTGAGGGATGACAGTCTATCTAGACTACCATTCCTTTGACATCACCTAAAAGTGAAAATGTCAACAGCAGTGGAATGACAAAAGGAACAGTCTGCTGGGCACCATTTTACATTAAACTTGGAAACTTTCACTGATGTTGTTATTCTATTAAAGGAAGCAGCACATCGACTGGAATGGTTGATCAAAATGTAAAATTCCTCAAGTTTAATGAGGTACTGTTACGGATGAAAATGTAAGACATTTTTATAATTGGAATCAAGAGTTGAAATTAAAAGAGTGTGGAAGTGAATATTGGTTAGCAGCAAAACCAAGTTGTTTATCTCATGAGCTTAAACTTGGTTGGTTTCACAGGGGAGGAGTCTGATAACTAAAATATTTGCCCCACATTTCACCTTTAGAATTTCTAGGAACCAACCTGCAGGTTAAGAGGAAAGTGCTCTGTTAGTAACATGAGGAACAATCATATCTCTGAAATAAAATGCAGCTTGGTTATTTTAAGCCTTTATATGTGAGATGGAGGACTTTAAATTCTATTCTGGATTTAACATGAAGCCAATGAAGAGAAGCCAGGATAGGAGAGATATGATCTCTCTTTTTAATTTTCATTAGAACTCAGCATTTTAGATCAGCTGAAGACTTTTAACTACAGTTTGTGGACTTCCTGATGCTACAGCTGTGGATCTCCCCACCAACAATAGAGGCAAAGAACACTGTCCATTCAGACTCTATGTCCCCAGCCTTCCTCTAGAATTCAAAAAAACTCTCGAGAAGTTAGAAGTTAAATATAAGCCTCATCATAGGCTCTGCCAGGTGTTTCCAGCAAACTCTCATTAGTCGTTTAGGCCTGCTGAGTCTGTCTGACATTCTCCTCTTCCAGCATATCCAACTCACCCCCAGTTGATGATTAGTGGAAAGCTATATCTCTTTTCTTACCCAAGTGTCCAAGACTTGCAGTCAACGGTTAGAAGAAAGTTTATTATTGATCTATGGCCTGGGTGGTCCTGTTTCCAAGTCCACTAATAAACACCCTTATAATTAATGACCAGGACTACAGAGAGGAGCCGGAGCAGCTGAACGTGGAGAAGACAAAGGAGATAAACGTGGACTTCAGGAAGATCCGACCTAAACACACTCCACTGCTCATCAACAGCTCAGCTGTAGAGGTGGTCAGCAGCACCAAATTCCTGGGGGTGCAAATCACAGACACCCTCAACGGGACGGTAAACACCACCTCAGTGGAAAAAAGAGCACAGAAGAGCATGCCCCGACCTATCATCATCTTCTACAGAAGCCCCATAGAGAGCGTTCTGACCAGCTGCCTCTCTTTGTGGTGTGGAGTCTTCAGACTGGAAGAAGGTGAGGAGGGTTGTGAGAATAGAAGAGAAGATCGGGGCTCATCTTTACTCCATTAAAGACATTTTATCTCAGCGCTGTGTGTCCCGAGCCTGTAACATTATAAATGACTCCTCACACCCCCACCGTGGACTATTCTCCCTGCTGTCCTCAGGTTGATGCAGGTTGACCAGATTCTTCAACAGTTTTTTCCCCGCTCCCATCAGACAGCTGAACAGTTGAAAAACTCTAAAATATGTCACAGACTCCACATCACCTGCCAGGGATATTATGCTAGTGTCCTGATTTTACTAAGGTTCAGACCCAAACGCAAGAGACCAAAAAGGGAGACCAGGGAAAAGGTTTAACAGGTTTTATTGAAGAGATAATTCAGAGAGAAGTGTTGCTCTGAACACTGCTCAACCGGAACTGAAAAGTGAGGGGAAGACACAGCGGTTAGTTCAGGCTCAGTGGGACATTTGACTCGTGAACTTGGAGAAGAGGATTTGGTTGCTGACTCAAGTTTTCAGAGAAGTTGTTGAATCCTTGACTCCTGTCTGTGTGGTGTGGTTCCAGTGTTTGTCTGATTCAGTGGAGGGCGGAAAAGGGTTTACCAAGAATGCGGTTGTTAGTAGGTGAAAGGAGAAACTGACTGCCACTCAGATTTCCTGCGGTACTTGAACGGGTCATAGTGGAGATTAATCCCTTTCTCAGTGCGAAGCTCAAACAATCTCTTGGGGAAAGTGGATCCAAACCTCCTGTTTGAACCCCAGCTCAGTTTGAAGCTCAGTTGATCCTTCCAGGGAGAGAAGGTCCGAAAAATCCAATTTGCAGGATGACTTCTCCAAACTGACAAACACTCTGGCGTCGAGGTAGTGGCATTCAGCAGCTTAAGAACACTCTGTTTAATGAGGAAACCATCAGCAGGTGTGTGAGGAGGCGGACCAGAACCAGGCGCCTCCTGGTGGATGAAGGGAGACAAACACAGAAACACAAACACTCAGACAGGAGTCCTGACAGCTAGATGGCTGCTCTGTGCCACCGCTTGGCCCAAAGCCTTAGTCAACAAGCCCTCTCCCCTACCCAAATGCACAGAGCATTCCTCCGATTCGCTGGGATGAATTCCAACATAATATGGTTGAGCTATGGCCCATCAAAGTCCTCCCCTGTCAACCTCTCTCACAAGATGATGCTCGGAAAACTTGGGTCATGGCCTTGCAACACAAATTCAGGCCTGGCCTGGTCAGGTCTCATCCTGTAAGGAATAATATGAGGATGAGCCAATGAGCCCCAACCCCAGGTCTGGCTTCAGAGTTTTGTCTTGGCTCTTTCAAAATTTTATTTATTGTCATTCCTAGCTGGAATTTTATCTCACCATGAATGCTTTTGATCCTCTCTTTGTTGTACCTGCCATCCAGAGCTGGTTTGCTCCAATCAGTTGCATTTAAACCCCAAACACCATAGCCTTTCGGATCATTGAGGCCTTAATATAGCAATTTAAAGATTGTTACTTATGCAAAACAAATTTAAAAACAAAATCACGCTAATTATTTTCATTACTAACCCATATTTATATTCCTTTAGATACTTTATACGTCTTGGAATGGTTTAGCCAGCATTCTGATGAAAGTTAAAAAGAGAAATCCTACTTCTGCTATTTTATCTTCCCTTCATTAGCTTCCTGTAAAATAAAAAAAGAATTAAAAATGTGCTTTCTCACTTGTTGCATGAAGAAATCGGTTTGTTCCTTATGTCCCTAACAGAGCACTTCCCTCTCAATCTGCAGGTTTACTAGTAGTTCCTAGAATTCCTAAAAGTAGAATGGGAGGCAGATCTTTTGTAATCAGGCTCCTCTCCTAAGGACCCATCTACCAGTTTAGTCTGTGATTTAGCTTGTGAGGCAGAAACCCTGTCTATTTTTAGTATGAGGCTTAAGACTTCCCTTTGTCATAAAGCTTCACTGCATGAAAAGTGGGATTTTCGTCAATATGCGGCACTGTAGATTGTCGTGGAACTTCAGGTTAGCGGCAGTTTACGGCAATTTGCAGGCTACGCCGAAAACTCCCGTAAATTGTCAGAAATTGACGTGGACATTCTTAGGCAGTGTTCCCCCCATGCCTCCCCCCCATGGAATTCTAGGGTAGGCTTTAACATGTAAATGAAAATGCTGTGAGCTATACAAATGCAAATCAGGGTTGCAGGGGGAGTTTTACCCAAGTGACATTTATTTAATTAAAGTATAGAGACCAAAACAGATCTTTAGCTGACAGAGCAATACATTTAGAGCAGTAATTATTTAAAAAAAAATTTGCATTTAAGCGAAAAAATAAAATGTTGTCTGTCAATATGCTCAATTCACAATTACTTAAGTGGAAAAGTTTCAAGAAATGAGTCTGATATGATTCACTTTATAACATGGCGCATTATCCTGCTGGAAGTAGCCATCAGAAGATTGGTACACTGTGGTCATAAGGACATAAGGTCAGCAACAATGCTGAGGTAGGCTGCCTCATTTATTTGATGCTAAATTGGTATTAAGTTGCCCAAAGTGTGGCAATAAATATCCCCCAAATAGATGGTACAAATAGATCAGGCTCAGTATGGCCTAATTATAGACTCTTACATTTTAGCTCGAATTCATTTATTTAATTAAAGTACGCTAGATTACTGTGTATGCAAATGTTATGTAAAAAAATACACAAAATAATGTATTTCAAAAATTAGTTTTAATCAGAATCAGTTGGTAAAATGTCTGGTTCTGCTGGGTTCCAGCTCACGAAGGGGTTAAAGGAAATGAAAAAGCTGATAAATTAGCCAAAAGGGCTTTAGAAATGACAATGACGATGATAATTCCTTTCGGGAAAGGGGAAGGGAAATCATGTATTAAAATAAAAGAAATAAAAGAATGGCAAAAAAAGGTGGAATGAAGATAAGAAAGGGAGAAAATTATATAAAGTACAAAAGTCAGTACTAATTAGAAATATTGATGAGAGAAACAGAAGGGAAGAAATAATTATGACTAGATTAAGAGTAGGACACACCTATTTAAATGACACTTTACATTTATTAGGGAAGAAAAGTAATAATAAATGTGAAGGATGTGGAGAGAAAGAAAATGTAGAACATGTATTAATGAGCTGTAGAACATATGAATCTGAAAGAGAGAATCTGAAAAGAATTGTTGGAAGGACAGGAAGAGAATGGAGTCTTAAAGGAATATTAGGAAATGAAGGAAACATAATGGATATTTATAGAGTAAGGAACGCTTTATTTACTTTTCTTAAAAACACAAGATTAATAAATAGAATTGAATAAATGTAGAGAAAATGTTGCTACACACTCGTGTACAGTAGGTGGCGGTATGCACCTAAAAGTTACTTGCAATCCGCCATTAATAAAAAGAAGAAGAAGAAGAAGAAGGATTTTGCTGGTACGTGATCCATGGCTGGATGACGTCCCCCGTTCAACTCGCCTTCAACTCCTACGCGGACTTCAACTGTGCGGGAGAGACGAACTCAAAGAAGAGAAGCTAGCGGTAAATATATGTTTGATTACTGCCTGCTAAGCTAAGAGCAGCCTAGCCTAAAGCTACGGCTAATAGCAGCCTAGCCTAAAGCTACGGCTAATAGCAGCCTAGACTAAAGCTACGGCTAATAGCAGCCTAGCCTAAAGCTACGGCTAATAGTAGCCTAGCAAGAACAAGCTTTATTAAAGTGTATTTTTTGTGATTCATAGGAAGCAGTATGCCGTCTTCACAACTCGGAGGCTAATTGCAGGCGCTATGAACCGGAGCAAGGGTAAGATTTAAAGAATATGCTTTCATTCTGCGGTAAAAGGAAATGGATACGGATAGATACCGATCATAGCTGTACATTTTGTTTTCACAGACCTCCTATTTGCTCTGAGCCATATCAGCAAGTCCAGATTTGCACGATGTTGATAAAGACGACATTGTGTGTAAGTGACTTGTTTTAATGTTTTCTCCTTCCTTGTTACTGTGACTTGCGTTTGATTTTTTTATTCATACCACTCTCATTTAATTGTTTTCCAGCTGCCTGTAAGACGTATTTCTAGACGGTACGCAGGAGCTTCAGACAGAGATGGCAAAAGTACTCACTTTCAGGACTTGAGTAAAAGTACAGATACTTGTGTTAAAAAAATACTCTGGTAAAAGTGGAAGTACTGATTAAACTTCTTTACTCAAGTAAAAGTAACAAAGTACAGGCTTGTAAATTTACTTAAAGTATAAAAGTAAAAGTAGAAACCACTTTCTTCATGCCGTTGCCTAAATTTTAAATGAATTTCTGCCAATAGGACTAGATCTCCGTTGTATTCATTTTCAATCATCTCGTCGTCCATACTACTATGCTAACGCCACCGCCACCAAGCTGCAATGATTTGAATACCGCCAAATCTGTTGATTCATCTTTGTGAGATAACGGCTCGCCAGCTCCCGTCTCACGTTAGAGGAGGTGTAAGCAGATGACTTGCAAAAAGGTGGTAAGAACCAGCGGATGACAAAATTCCAGTTCAAAAGCGTGTAGCGGTTTATTTACTGGTGTGATGGTGAAGACAAAAAAAACCCCAAAACAAACAAAATACTTTCAAATAAAGAAAACAAAACCGGCCATTGCAGGCAATACAAAACACTGACAGCCTCACAGCAAGCTGACTTTAAATATAGTCTCTCTAAGCAGACCTTCAAAAGCAGTTTCTCCAACCAGTCTCTCCAAGCAGCCCTCCCAAGCCATTGGGAGTGTGCCCCTTAAATAGACCCACCAATAACCAGCCAATTGGGACAGCCCAACTAAACATGAAGGCAAATCCCCAATAAAGCACAGTTAACATTGTAGAAAACAAAATACAGACAATAGCATCATTCATACAAAAAACATACATAATTATGAAATAGTTTAACCATGCTAACAGTCTCAATTCACCTACTAATTACCATGCTAACAATTATTACATACATTGAAATCCCACTTAACACCCCTGTCCCCACAAAGTATTTTCCAATGCCCTGGGACAATGGATAAGAGACTGGCTCCGATGCGGTACGTGTTTCCACACGGACCAGTATGCTGACGGACCAAGGGCGAGAATGTGTAATTTGACTGGGAAGTTTTATTGCCGACTACGGAATGTATATTAAAGCTGTCGCAGTGGGTACCTTCAGAGTTTGCTACGCTGGTGAGTAAGTGAAGTGTTGAATGAAAGGTGACGTAATTTCGGAACTAGTGTAAATTACCGGGTGAATTGTTTGGAACTGTCTGTGGTGCATGCTGGGAAATGTAGTAAAGGACGCGACGCTGTGTGTTAGAGATGGCGGCTACACTTTAGGAACAGAGGGGGAAAACGGCTCCGTTTTCACAATCTTGTTCCATTGAAATGATTCAAAACTAAAGTAACGATACAATTTTTTAAAATGTAAGGAGTAAAAAGTACAGATATTTGTCTAAAAATGTAAGGAGTAGAAGTAAAAAGTCGCCAAAAAAATAAGTAGTAAAGTAAAGTAAAAATATCAGAAAAATCTACTTGAGTACAGTAACGAAGTATTTGTACTTCGTTACTTCCCATCTCTGGCTTCAGATATACGCAGCCTGAGAACACGTTGCGTGCGGAGGCTGCCAAGCAATCTGCTCGGAGTCGAGCTAGAAGAAAGAGGGTAAGACTTTATTTGGTGACTATTTTTCAGGTGCATTGATAGATGTGTTGTGTCCATACGCAGTGCGCTGATTCATTGTTTTTTTGTTCAGCTGCTGAAAGCGTGGCAGATTGTGCTAGCAGATGAGGAAGTAGAACTCTGGAAGTCCGCCACCGTCGACCTCATGTCCGACGAAGAAGATGGCGTCGTTGGCGGTGTCTCTAGATGGATTGTACGGTCGCCGCCATTTCGTAGGCCGGATCTCACTGAACTCTGTGTTAAGCTGCAGTCCCGGTTAGAAGCGATGCCGAAGTACAGGGCCACGCACAGTAGGCGTCTGCACATCGGACCTGCCTCGGAGGGAATGCTCCCAGTTACCTCCAACCCCGAGGAAGCAAACGGACCGTTCACGGACTTGTAATTTTTAGATACGTATGTGTTTGGATACGCGTTGTATATAGTTGTGTGTTTTAATAAAGCTCTTTCTTTGCATAAACAGCTTCCTGGCAAATGTTCATTTCCTGTATAAATTCATTCATGTCCTTGATGGTAGCCTAATTGTGTAGTATTGTAGGATAACATAAATACACAGCATATGAATAAATAAAGAGGTACATCTTGGTCCAGGCCATTATTGGAAGGAGGCCAGAATTAGAGGCAGGCCTCTATTTCTATTTCATCAAAACAGACGACCAGTGGAATGAATAAAAAACAGATTTTGTGTCTCTTTGAACCTATAAAATACTAGGTTAATTTATTGAAAAAGTACAGTGACCATAACGGTATACAGAACATTATTCAGACATCTTCCAGCAGCTGTAATTTTTCTGAACGGCAATACAAAAAAAAAAAAAAAAGACAGAGTGGAATCTTGGGCAAACTGACTTGCGAAACAAAGTTTTAAAACAAATTAATGGAAACTGCTCTGCCATCATAGTGAAATTTTATTTGAGGCAGGCTAAGTGGAAGTTGGCTACCATTATCGTATATTTCAAGGTAAATTTAGAACAACGATGACCAACGAAAATCTGTCATTTTAACGCTGCCTGGTTACCTCCAGACCTAATCGTAATCACATTTGTCTTTCAGATCAAAACAATTGTGAAAGGCCACTACGATCTCTGTGTAAGGATGGGACTTCCCATGCTAATGGCTTGGATTTGTTAGCAAACATTGCCCCCCTGTGGTACTTGTATGTTACTATCACAAGTTGTTGAGGACTGCCCAGGAACATCGTTGGTTTTAATTATAGCCCCGGCCTGTATAAGAGTCCGGCCACTATTTACCTCCGCCGACAGCCAGACAGGCCATTATTAGAGACCCGGCCGCTAATGGAAAACAGGCCAATATTAGAGAATTTACGGTATGCCAACCAATCACGAGCGACTTTACTTGTTTAAAAAGAAGTGGTTCCGTCCAATACTCAGTAAGAAAATTAAAGCCTGGCGTGGCCACGTGTGGTTTTGCTGCCAATCACGAGCGATTTTACCTGTTTGAGAATAGTGGTTTAAGCCAATACTGAGTAGGTTATTCAAGCCAGACCTGGCCAGCCGCGCGGGTTTGCTGCATTCATATGCTAATTAGGGCCATTAGTACAGCTGATCGCTCTCCACATACGTCAGAGTCCGTTTCCGACAATTTGTGGCACGACAAACGCGGACAAGCGCGGGTTGCAAATTGTCGGAAACTGACGAAAATCAGGGAGATCTGCGGGAGTTTACGGGGACGAAAATCTCACTTTTCATGCAGTGCTTATTATTAAAGTGGCTCAGTTTATCCTGGGCTATCTATATAGTTATGCTACTGTAGGCTTAAAAGGCTGGTCTGGTTCTGTTTACCTGTGTGACCATCCTGGGGAGAAATATCAGCTGAGCTGCTGCAATCAACAATTCTGATTATAAATGAGAGTTGTGCCTGTTTTTTTTTTGGCATTTAGTCCTGTTTCTGTCCTAGACATATAGCGAGTGGTTCAACTTTTTTGTGACCAACTGTATGTGCTCTATTTCATATCTAATATAGATAATATATATCTAACATTTATATATAAAAGGTTCAAGGTTTGTGTCTTTTGTATGTCTGCTTCTGTCGCCCCCCAGCCTTCAGTCGGCATAAGGCGCTCAACCTGTGCCTTGTTCAGCTGTAAATATACAGTTTATTCTCTCAGCTGTCGCAACATGTATTTTCGTTGTAAGGGGTTACAATAGGTCAACCACAAAATGCAAATGTAGCCATATACTTATCCAGGAGGACCGAATCCTGCAAAGTCAATGACTGGATACAATCAGCTGGTTTCCTAAGACAAAAAGCCTTTAAGAAAGCTGACTGGATGAAACTGATTGAACTCATTTGTAAAATGCTGCTGTTGAAATAAACTGGGAAAAAATGTTTATAGACATTCACTGAAGTTCAGCAATCCATTATCTATACTATATCCTCACTAGGGAGTGAAAATCCTGCCCATTTAAATGGCTTATTTTGGTCTGTTGATTTTATTAGTGATGAACAAGGGGGACTTTGGTTTACTAACAGCTCTTTCTAGAGTCCTGCAACGGGTCGGGACGGTTATTAGGAGTGTTTTTCAGATAATAAAATCGTTCCTCTGTTTGGGTGATACACAGTGGAGGGAAAAAAAGGTACAAGATGTGGTCTAGAAAAAACCTACATTACACAACCAGCCAGTTTCACTTCCAAGCATCAACGTCCTGTTATGAAACATGTTTGCATAACATCTTATCTTCTTTTGAACTTGAACATCCCCCCCCTTTTTTTAAACTCAGCTTTATTTCCTCATCTGAGAGAAGTTTTTTTTTGTTATAGTTAAAGGCATGGACTTTAAAATGTTTGTTTTTCTATATACTTTAGTCTTGTCTAACGTCTTTCTATTTCTGTCAGTGGGACAATAAATGTATGTATTACTGTGAGGGACCAAGCAGTCAGGGAAAGGTATACAAAAAATATTGTATTTTTTTTTTTAAATATATATGTATATATATATATATATATATATATATATATATATATATATATATATATATATATATATATATATTTTTATATTTAGATATATATATAACAAAATCCATCCAAAAAATAAAAATTCAGAGAAATGGGCCCGAAAGAAGATATCAACTAAAACAAATTTACCCGAGGATAACAAACCGAAACTCACCTTTCACAATGAACAAATGGGAATTAATGCACACCTACTAGGGTATCAACAAGGAAGTGAGGGAGTAAATGTAAAATATACAATAGATTAACCTAGACAACAAATTCAAACCATCAAATCTTAATTAAAGCTACAGTGTGTAATAATTACAGGGATATACAGTCAGAAATGTAATATATTATAGATAACTATGTTATTTATCATCATCTACGAGCTCAGCTTCTTTAACTTAATATTTGCGTTGCCTTAGAATTCGTTATTTATAATTACATAGGAGCGGGTCTCGCAGCCATGGAGGCAGACATCTTTGCGCTACGGCAGCGCAGAGCCAACAAACTAGCGATTGCGAGATCGCCAAAACGTCACAACGATGTAGAAAAAATAACGGGTATATTTATTATCTTAAGTCTACATGAAATCTATACCCTACACAGACTAATGAAATACTATCTGTAAAATTATCTATGTAAACAAACCTTATCACTTGAGAAGGTAGGTGATGCGGACGTCGTGGAAGACATTTTGTCCCGTAACGCTCGCCGTACTGTTGGGGGGGAGAAGCGGTGGGGGGAGATGTTCATGTTGCTGCAGTCTGCAGTCTGACCGCTAGATGTCGCTAAAAGTTACACACTGTAGCTTTAAAGAACAATAAGTATGGCGTCACATTTATATCAAAACCCCCGCTGGCAAAATAAACATACTTGCATGCTTGTTAAACTACTCCTGCACATGGTTTATCTTCCACCGCACAACAAAATTACACATGCCCAATAAACTGCCGGTCCAAGAGGAGAAAATCCCTCTCCGTGCGCGCTAGCTCCTCCCACGCACACTTGGGATTGTGCTGGGGATCTCACCGCGTGCACAATTTTCTATCCAGCAGCCACGTTCGAGTACAGCTGTGCTCTCAAAAGCGCTTCTGCCCTCGGACTGATTTTCTTGTTGTACAAAGGAAATTGTGTTTTGACAGGTTGGGCGGAGACAAACCTCTTCTGTAAGCCTCCTCCTGATTGGGCCTTGCCAACATGATCACACGGGATAGTGTCAGGAGGCCTTTGACTGACAGCTGGTTATCCATAAGTGAAGACAAAGGCAGGAAGCGGGACAGTGGCCGAGGCTTCTCCAATGTTTGCGGTACATGGGGTAAGTGGTAAGAGATAGTTAAAAAAACTGAGACATACTCACACCAAGATGTATTTTTAACCAGTAGAACTTTGAGCTTTTGAAAGCTTCTCCACAGTCAAGTCCCCCATTTTTAGTTGCTTGAAGGAGTCCTCAACTTCCTGGTGTAACATCATATTTACACCCCCAGCTAGCCTACTACAATATTTGGAGGATCCTCTGCACGTCTCTTTTTTTTCTTTATTTTAACTTTAGTTGGACATGCAACAGTTACACTTAGTCTTTTTATTATTAGACATTAGATTAAACAGTGCTCGGCGAGATATTCAACTAATCATTCCCACAACCTCCTACATTATCTATTTCCTGCTATTTTTCACTAAAGTTCTCAAAAAAAAAAAAAACAACAAAGAATCTGGTCAGCACAGCAGCATTGATGCCGAGGTTCAACCATTAACTGCTCACTACTTATTACTGGAGGATATCTGCTCCACTGTATTACAGTAGCAGCCGTTCAAAATGGCCCTTCCTGGTCAAACCCCAGACAAATGGCAGCCTATAGTACTCCTCTGTGACAAGTACTTGAGTTGAGGGGGAATGGCACCCCCCTTCTTAAGAAAAATCTTAAAAATCTTCCCTCTTCTTAAATGATCATGCCCCCATACCATCCCCTGTGAAATCTTATTACTGAATGTGTAAAATGTCTACTATAACTTAATAGCAATGGCAATTATATTGTCCTTTCCACATATCGTGGGCTGTGGGCTTTCGAGGAGCCTAAGCAAAATACATAAAATGAAAGAAGTGGCCTACCATGACTATGTGGGAAATTTGTCCTCTGCATTTGTCCCCAACTATGCAGGGACAAATGTAGCTTATTTACCCACTGGCATGGTACTCAGTCTAGGGACTGACTGCAATTCAGTGTAAGGTGCCTTGGTCAAGGTCAAGACTAGGTTAGGTTAATAGGCTATATTAATTAGGCTATGTATACTTCCCAAAAAAAGTTCCACCATCCCACTTCTTTTTTTTTTTTTTTGCAACTTGGCTACTCCCCTGTGGCTCTGAGCAAAATCCCCTTCAACTTCCAGCCACTGGACTTCTCCTGGGCGTGCGTTTTCTTTACTCTGACTCCACCCTTTCACTGACTTACAGAGTCGACCAAGAGATGACACTTCTCTTTAGATCTTAATGTCCACAAATCATGACAAAAAAAATATTTCAGTACAAACATTGATGTTTAAAAATTAATTGTAGGGGACCAACCAAGAGCCCCTCAAGGAAAGTGCATACGTTTTCATTGCTTTTCTTCCACACCAACCTTAGTATGTGCAACATCCTAATTAAATACAAAGTAATCAGAATCACACATACTTTAATAATCCCAGAGGGAAATTACGGTTTCAGTACAAGTAATTTGTGGTTCCTAATGTGATGACTGTAGAAATAAAAATAAAAACTACAATACTTCTGCCAAAACAACTTAATATCCTAAGAGCCGTCTTCTCGTTTCATCTGAAAGCATTTCTTCGCTGGAGTAAGATGTGGTCTACTCGTCAGTGGCCTGGGGTCAGTTGGCTTGTAATCCATCTATGTCTTCTCTTTGAAACAAGGACAAACATGCCCTTCAAGACAGAACTTTATTATGGCAATATGTCAAGCATGACTGCTTAATATCAGTCTTCCTGTCATAACAATAACCATAGAAAGTAGATAATTTAACATTGTAAGAAGTAAGAGAAAGCGATGAAGGTTCACTGTCATATAGAAAAAGTTAAAGAAAAAATGCCACATAGTTTCTGAAGAGCAACTTGTGGAAAACGTCACCTTGATCACTCTGTAGGGGAGGAAAGCACAAAATTGGACAGAAACCACAGGCCTGCATAGGCGGATCTACTGGGGTGGCATAGGGTGGCAAATGCCACCCTAAATGACAGCCTTGCCACCCCTGCTGCCACCCCAGTTGGCGGTAGGGGTGGCGAGGCTTATAAATTATGGATCATTTGAGAATTACGACCGCTAATTTCCAATGTCGGACTGCAGTGAATGCAGCACGAGATGACAGAGAGCGACTGAGACTGATTGTTTTGAAAACCGAATGGGACAAAGCGAGGGAGCCAGGGGTGATGGGGAGAGGAGAAACGGGATGAAACAGGTAAAAATTGATTAACTATCTATCGAGAATGAAATCATAATGAAAGCACAATGTTGCTAGCATAGCTGCAATGCTGATTTTGAGATGATAAAAATCAGATTGCAGAACGTTATTTCTCTATCTATGATGTTAGTTAGGCCTGACGTTTCAGGCCCATAAAGACATATTTGCGGTCAACTATGACAGAAAAGAGACGATCACGTTTGGTTGTACTCAAATCAAAGCGCACAAAGGCATTGTATCTAAATAAAGTTGTGAAGCGTTTTGCTGAGCAACATGGAAATCACTACATTCAGCTGTTATCGTCATGTCAACTTTATGTTATGCTCTCTGCTGAGCCTTTACAGAGCTGTTACATTTTGTTTTGGCACCTGAGAAAATCTGATATTTCCTTTAATAAAACCAAAAGTTTAAAAGTTAAAAATGTGATACTGGTGTGAATCCTGCTTAATATGAAGCAGTGTTGTTGTTTCTTTTTTGTATATATAATATGAAACTATCCAGAAATGACCTGTATGAACCTACTCACAAGCAAAATGTATTTTTTATGTTGCTTCTTTTCAGATTTGTGGAGATTTTGATGTAACATACAGAACCCGCCTTTTTGTTGATTTGTTGATATAGCAGTATGGAGGACCAACTCTGCCATATTTAAAAATAAATACAGAAATAAATAAATGCTTAATAAATAAATAAGCATACAATTAATTGCTACCAAAATACAAACAACAAATAAATGTAAGTAGAAATTAAATTATACAGCTAGTCATAAAGGTATATAACTCTTTTAATTGGCTTCTTTATTTCTTTGCCTTTTTAATATTTACCTTATTTATTTTTTTGTCATTTATTATCTTCAACTTCATTTTTTAATTACTTATATTTTTAAGTATTTATTTATGTGCATGTTATCATATTTTTGTCTGTTTTATTCTTCCTTTGTATTTTTTTACCCTAGTTATTTCTTCGCCGCTATTTCTTTCTGCCTGCCCTTTTAACATTTCTGCCTGCCATTATAATATAATTTCTAATTACATTTATTTGATGATTGTATTGTTGGTGGCAATTAATTGTATGCTTATTTATTTATTGAGCATTTATTTATTTCTGTATTTATTTTTAAATATGGCAGAGTTGGTCCTCCATATACAGCTCTATCTACAGCATATTTACATGCATGAAATGTCCCTTTCACGTTGCCTTAACTGCTGTATGTCAAGTTACTGAGGAACAAATGGGGTAAATGTGTGTTCAGAGTAAACAATACATAGATGTCTGGTACCTTGTTTGGTGCCTTGACCCATTTATTTCTACTGTGTAGTTCTGCTCACTTTAGTACAGCTCAGTCCATAGATCTCTGATGGGTAACTTTTTCTTTCTATAGTTTCTTCTTGTGCAAATGCTGCAAAGCTGCCTCTCTGACAGTCAATCTCACACATCTGCGACTCAGCACCTGTGTCTTACCTTAATACCTTTCCTGTCATAAGGCCCCTCTAGAAGTAGTGTTATCATTCTTCTATCTCCTATTAAGTGAGATCACAATGTACGATGTATTATTAATATGAACTGTTTCACATGAAACACTAGTACTGTACATACTATTCTCACCAAACTGTGATAACTGTGATTAAATTCAGTGTAAACAAATGCCATATGTTGCCACCCCTAAAAAATTCCTGCCCCCCTCTTGCCACCCCATAAATATTTTTCTAGATCCGCCCCTGCAGGCCTGTATGATCATCACAGCGGTAAATAAGTTATATTTAGCTCAAAAAAAGACTAGCATTTTCTTTTTATCACACAGAAATAAGATTCTCAGTTCAGCACTTTTGGTTCATTGAAAGTTGTGCCAGAAAGCTTCAACAGATTACCCCCTCAATTACACAATACTCAGGTCACTGAGAACTTAGCCAATCTTTTTTCCCTCTGTTTTCTTATAAATAAACATAATGGTGTTCAGTATTGTTGTTGGAAAAAAGTATTTAACTATTCACAACAGTTAGATAAACACAGATCGATGGATTTCACACAACACTTTATTTTATCTTTGCAAAGAGAGAACATTTCATCATACAGTCCTTATTGCTTGGTTATCAGCCCTGTTCTGCCTGGGCAGCGTTCATTCCCACTTACTTACAATAATGAAAAATTGTCAGAGTCAAAACAAACAGACACTTTGGTTAAACAGTAACATATTAAGTATAAACCTTGAGAAAGAATCTGTTTTTTTTATGTCAATATGTATGCCTTGTCTACAAACACCCTCCACTCAGGCATTGGCCTTGCAGGTGAAACAGACAGTGAATTTTTTTTAGTGAGTAAATAGGCATTTTCTGACCACAAGTATAAAGTTATGTCCCATATTATTCATATCCCAGTTAAGTCAGCTATGACGTCCCTGATAGGTGGTCACAACATGACAAAAAAGAGTTCTGATAGTCACTTTGCATCCATTACAGGCGTTCTGTCAGTGGAATCACCAAAGTCACTTTGCTCCCACACGTTAGTTTATCATGTAAATCTGTCACTTGGGTGGCAGAAGACGCATTTGGTATGAACACACCCTAAGACTGACTGATTAGTGATTAAATAACTTAGTAGTCTTAATAGTCTAAATTCAATAGCCAAATCCTGTTTATCCACAACAGTTATTGTTTTATGACCACCAGCCTGGAAAAGGGAGCAGAGTTTTTCAAACCTGCTCCTGGGGGCAAACAGCCCTGCTTGTTTTATGTTTTCCTGCTTCAGCACACCAATATATTGCCTAATAACAATAATTTTTAGTGAACTTTTATTATCTAAATCAGATCAGGTGTGTAAAGCAGAGAAAATCTCTAAGCCTGTACAGCTATGCACCTTGGGGACAAGTGTCTGAAATTAATGTTATAGAGCAACTAAAGACGGAGTGAAACTGACATTCCCGGTCAGCAAACACTACACACATAAATCACACCAGACAACATGCCACCTCGGGTTCCAGAGCAGCTTGTTTCTTCGGGCAGCAGGGAAAAAAGTAAGTAGACAGAAGAAAAGTCACAGTTTCTGCTTTGAAGATTTGCGTTTAAAGTTTTCTTGCAGTTATGAAATAAACAAACAGCTTATTTTAAATCACATGTGATTTCTTGTTTTAAATCTAAACCTAGCGAGGGCATGGATTTCAGGCATAACTATAGCGTGAAGGTGGGAGGTGAAAACCGCATCACTTTCTATTAATATCATATGTTTGGTTTGTGACTCATTGTTTGATGAACAGTAGCATTTTCCTAACCCACGTGTAGATATTTCTCAGGAAACACAAAACAGAAACGAAACAAAGGTTTTTGTTTTTAGCACAATGAAGGATTAAGCTAATCTTGATGGGTTTCTCTGGATGTTTATGAGAAAGCATCTATGAGGAGAAAGTGGGCTGAAGATGCTGCTGTGCATGAAGTATGATTTAAAATAGTTCAGGTATGATAAGGTGTCTGACCTGTCTGAGGATGAGTATGGCACAGAAAAAATGGAAGAGGGGTGAATGACGGTGGAGGGGTGGAATAAGGGAGCTGTTAAGAAGCAGTGATGACAGGTTGGCTCCAAGAGTATTGCAGCGAGGAAGTGATTCATATGGGAGGATCCCTGTTACTGTTCCTTCATATAAGACATAACAATTGGTTCCCTTCTCAACAAATAATGTACCTTAAAGATAAAGAGGTCATTTATTTTTTGTATTTCTAATCTGTTCAGCATTAGATTAAAAAATGTGAACAATAAAGTGCATCAAAAGTCATTCCGTCCGTCCGTCTAACCTATCTATCTATCTATCTGTCTGTCTGTCTGTCTGTCTGTCATGTTTGGTTTAAGGTTTCTAACCCACATGCAGAACACACGGACACAGGAAAAAAAGTTCAAAGGTTTATTGAAACAACGCAGTGAATAAAGAACTGATCCAAGGGGTTTTCAGATCCGGGACTGGTCACGACAGGGTTAACTGCAGAGGGGGACAGAGTGGTTAGCTGAAGTCCAGGTAATTTGCAGAGTGAGTGAGTGCAGGTCTGTACCTGATCAGGAGTTTGAGCAGAGCGGCAGAGAGGAGGAACCAGGAGGGTCCAGAGGCTGTCGGCAGACTGAGGGCTTGGCGGAGGCAGAGCTTGGTTTGAGAGTTTGCAGATACACGTTTGAGTTTCCATTTCAGATTCTTCAGAGAGCGGGCAGGCAGGTCTTTGACAGGTTTGATTCTCCAGGGTTCTCCAGAGATCAGGCTGACAGATTTCCAACAGAGAAACTCTTCCAGGTTTCAGGCAGGTTCTACCTGGGAAGCAGAGAGGACAAAACAGATTAGGTTCAGGTTCAGGTTTTCTGGGAGTCAGAGATTCAGACAGGCAGGTTGGCTCAGGCTTGCTAACCATAACTGGCAAACACTCTGGCGTCGGAGTGTAGCTCTCCGCCTCCTTAAGTACTGGTCTCCTGATGAGCAAATGAGCCGCAGGTGGTGAAGTCAGCTCCAGGAGACCTAGAACGCCCTCTGGTGGAGAAAAGTGGACAGACCTCCAGATCCCAACAGTACAGCCCCCCCCCCTCAACGACCGCCTCCTGGCGGTCCAGAAAAAGTAGATGGCAGAGACTCACGGTATTCATCGATTAAGGCGGGGTCCAAAATGAAGGATCCGGGAACCCAAGTGCGCTCCTCTGGACCGTAGCCCTCCCAGTCCACCAGGTACTTTCAACCGCGGCCCCGGCGACGGGAGTCCAAGATCCGGCGAACGGTGAAGGCAGGGTGACCATCAATGTCCCGGGCGGGTGGAGGGGAGTCGGACGGAGGGCAAAGGGGGCTGGTCAGGACAGGTTTGATCTGGGAAACGTGGTATGTAGGGTGGATTCGGAGTGAAGATGGCAGATGCAGGCGGACGGCAGACGGGTTGATTACGGACTCAATCTTGTATGGTTTACGGGACATTGACTTGAGGGGAATTTCTCGAGTGGAAAGCCAAACCTGTTGACCGGGTGTGTAGGTGGGAGCAGGGCGTCGTTTGCGGTCTGAGAATTTCTTGTTTTGAGCGGATGTTCTGTTCAGAGCTGATATGGTTTCCTTCCAAATCTTTCAGCAGCGGCGGATGTGATGGTTGACAGATGGGACAGAGATCTCCTTTTCATCAGCGGGAAACAGGGGTGGCTAATAACCTAAGGACACTTCAAATGGAGACAGACCGGTTGCAGATGAGGTGTGTGAGTTGTGAGCGTATTCTACCCATGGACGATATTGGCTCCAGTCTATTGGGTTGGTGGATGTGAAATGGCGGAGGGTGGATTCCAGTTCCTGATTCATGCGCTCTGTTTGTCTGACAGGCTAGAACATATTCTTTAGTGTCTTTGTGGAGGGATGGCCACCAGAAATGGCGAGAGATCAAGGCAATGGTTCTGCTTACGCCGGGGGTGAGCAGAGAATTTAGCTGAGTGCATCCAGTGGATGAGACGGGACCTGACAGAAGAGGGTACGTGTGTCCGGTTGGGTGGTCCATTTCCTGGGTCGGGTTCAGAAGCTCGGGCCAATTTGATCAGGTCGGAGATCTCCCAGGAAACGGTGGCCACTGTACAGCTGACAGGGAGAACGGAGTCCGGGGTTTCAGGCTTGTCGGGTGAGTACAGGTGAGAGAGAGAGTCAGGTTTGATGTTTTTAGAACCAGGCCGGTAGGAGATAATCAGGTTAAAGCGGGAGAAAAACAGAGACCAACGGGACTGACGGGGATTGGATCTTTTGGCTGACTGAATATATGACAAGTTCTTATGATCTGTCCATACCAGAACGGGATGCTCTGCGCCCTCCAGCCAATGCCTCCATTCTTCCAGAGCCAGTTTTATTGCGAGGAGTTCTCTATCGCCGACATCATAATTTTGCTCTGCAGGCGAAAGTCTGCGGGAGAAAAAGGCGCATGGGTGAATCTTTTGATCAGAATCTGACACTTGAGACAAGACTTCCCCCACCCCAGAATCAGAGGCATCCACCTCCAGGATGAACTGCTTGGAGGGGTCAGGTTGGACGAGGATGGGTGCACTGGAAAAAAGAGCCTTGAGCTTATTAAATTCAGCCTCCGCAGACCAGTGGAATGTTCTTTTGATGGATGTCAGGGCAGTGAGAGGCTGAGCACTCTGACTGTGATTTCTGATAAACCTTTTGTAGAAATTAGCGAAACCAAGAAACATTTGTAGCTGTTTGCGATTTTCGGGGGTAGGCCAGTCCAGAACCGCCTTGATCTTGTCCTCTGACGGCTTCACCTGCCCGCCCTTGAGCACGAATCCTAGAAAGGTAACAGAAGGATGGTGAAACTCGCACTTTTCAGCTTTGAAAAAAAGTTTGTTTTCGAGGAGTCTTTGGAGAACCAAACGGACGTGTTTCTTTTGTTCAGACATGTTCTTGGAGTATATCAGAATGTCGTCAATATAGACAAAAACAAAAATATTGAGAAAATCTCTCAAAAAGTCATTAATCAGGGCTTGAAAACAGGCAGGAGCGTTAGTCAGACCAAAAGGCATTACCAGATACTCAAATTGCCCAAGAGGAGTCTTAAATGCAGTCTTCCACTCGTCTCCTTCTCTGATTCTGAGGAGATGATAGGCGTTTCTTAGATTCAACTTGGTGAAAACTGTGGCTCCCTGGACGGGTTCAAAAGCAGATGCTAACAGAGGTAAAGGGTACTTGTTTTTAATGGTTATTTGGTTCAAACATCTGTAATCAATACACGGCCGCAGAGATCCATCGTTCTTACCCATAAAGAAGAAACCGGCCCCGAGAGGAGATGAGGAAGGCCGAATGATTCCGGCGGCTAAGGACTCGTTTATATACCTCTCCATGGTCTCCCTCTCGGGCTTGGAGATATTATAGAGTGGACAGCTGGGGAGGGGAGCCCCAGGTAACAGGTCTATGGCACAGTCATATGGTCTATGTGGGGGAAGAGATAGAGCACTGACCTTACTGAAGACTGGTGCCAGGTCGTGGTAGTCAGAAGGTACAGAAGATATATCAGGCGGATCAGCCTCCTGACGACTGGCCGAGGACTGAATTGAAGGAGCTGCGGAACGGAGACAGGAAACATGGCAGGATGCAGACCAAGACTCGACATGTTCTTTAGACCAGTTTATGTGGGGATTGTGAAGTTCTAGCCACTCATATCCGAGGACTAATGATGAACTGGTAGATGGAAAAACAAAGAATGATATCGTCTCTCTGTGGTTTCCGGAGATTAGAAGTTCGAGGGGCTTAGTCTGGTGTGTAACCTGAGGTAACTTCTTTCCATCGAGGGCTGAAACTCTAAGAGGTTTACTTAAAGGAGTGGTTTCTAAGCTCAATTGTTGAACCAGAGTAGAGTCTATTAAGTTCTTCTCACATCCAAAGTCAATAAAAGCAGATAGTGTGAGGGATTGATCCGAAAGAAATAGGTTAGCAGGTAACAGCAGGCGAGGAGACTTTTCAGATTGAAGTTGGTCCGCCAGGCTCCTCATTTCCTCTGGCGGACCCCGGCTTTTACCTACACAAAGTGACCTGGCTCTCCACAATACATACAAAGATTCCCCTTAATTCTTCTTTGCCTCTCCTCGGTTGTGAGCCTGGTATGACCGATCTGCGTAGGCTCTACTTCAGAGGTTTCTGTGGAGGGAGAGATGAAATGAGTCTCAGAAACAGGAACAGATACAGGTTGGTTTCGGCTCCTTGGTCTGAAATCAGCTTCAGAGGACACTGAAAGGACAGAGGTGTCGTTAATATTAGTTGCTGGGGCAGGAACAGAAAAAACATGGCTTCTTACTTTTGACTTGAACCTGGCTCGCAATCTATTATCCAGGCGGATAGTTAATCCGATGAACTCCTCCAAGGTTACTGGCTCATCGATTGTGGCCAGTTCGTCCTTAACTGCTTCATCTAAAGCATGGAAGTAAGCACTTTTAAGCGCGCATTCATTCCATCCGGAAGCAGCAGCTTTGACCCGGAAGTCGATTGAAAAATCGGCTACGGTTCTATTACCTTGTATTATATTCAACAGACCTCGAGATTCAGTGGATTTGTCTGTGTCTTGGTTGAATACTTGAGAGAATTCCTTGAAAAATTGTTCAAAAGTACAAGAAAAACTGGATTCAGAAGGAAATCTGGCCTCCGCCCATTCAAGGGCTTTTCCGGATAACTGTGATAGAATAAAGGCAATTTTCTTCTTGTCGTTTTGAAAACTGGATGACGAATGTTCAAAAATCAGTTTGCATTGAAACAAAAATCCTACACTTACTTGGGATGCCAGAAAACTTCTCAGGAAGTGAGGGGCGGAATTCAGGAAGTGACGGACCGGGTTCTGACCTGAGTAGAGGATTAGCCTCTTGAACCGGAAGTTGAGCTGGCTCCGCTCTTGGAGTAGCATTTCGAAGATAGCCGGTTAATTCCTGTAAGGTGCAGTTTGTCTGATCATAGCGTGTGTTTAACTCACGGAGGGCGGTGTCGTGGCTTTGAATTAGAGCTCCTTGTTGCTCCAAAATCCTCCGGAGTGTGTCTGCTGGGTTAGTCTGTTGGCCAGAGTGTTCTGTCATGTTTGGTTTAAGGTTTCTAACCCACATGCAGAACACGCGGACACAGGAGAAAAAGTTCAAAGGTTTATTGAAACAGTGCAGTGAATAAAGAACTGATCCAAGGGGTTTTCAGATCCAGGACTGGTCACGACTGGGTTAACTGCAGAGGGGGACAGAGTGGTTAGCTGAAGTCCAGGTAATTTGCAGAGTGAGTGAGTGCAGGTCTGTACCTGATCCAGAGTTTGAGCAGAGCGGCAGAGAGGGGGAACCAGGAGGGTCCAGAGGCTGTCGGCAGACTGAGGGCTTGGCGGAGGCAGAGCTTGGTTTGAGAGTTTGCAGATACAGGTTTGAGTTTCCCTTTCAGATTCTTCAGAGAGCGGGCAGGCAGGTCTTTGACAGCTTTGATTCTCCAGGGTTCTCCAGAGATCAGGCTGACAGATTTCCAACAGAGAAACTCTTCCAGGTTTCAGGTTTCAGGCAGGTTCAACCTGGGAAGCAGAGAGGTTAGATTAGGTTCAGGTTTTCTGGGAGTCAGAGATTCAGACAGGCAGGTTGGCTCTGGCTTGCTAGTGAGTGTAGCTCTCGGCCTCCTTAAGTACTGGTCTCCTGATGAGCAAACGGGCCGCAGGTGGTGAAGTCAGCTCCAGCTCCAGGAGACCTAGAACGCCCTCTGGTGGAGAAAAGTGGACAGACCTCCAGATCCCAACACTATCTATCTATCTATCTATCTATCTATCTTTTGGGAATATAATTAATTAACATAATTTAACTTTTGTTAGATACACGGGCAGATTTAAGAAATGTGGGGCCCTAGGCAAAAACAAGCTGGGGGACCCTCTGAATTGACAAGACCACACATATAACCCATTCTACAGATAAAGATATGTTAATAGAACAGACATCCATTATTTGTTCTAGGTTTTCTCCCTCTCTTCTTGTCCCTTTTTTTGTTTTGTACTCAGCTGAATTTTCATGTGTCTCAAAAGGAATGAAAGTGATTTTTTCCAACCACTAAGCTCACTTAGCTGATTGCTCCTTCCTGTGTTTCCAAAGGCAACTGCAAAAGTAAATGACACAGTTATTTCACTGCTTATGATCTGGTTATCTGTTCTCCATTTTTCATTTGGATGAAATAATAGCTGCATGAATTATGACAGCAGACAAGACAAGAGGAGAGCAGGAGGCGGGGTTACCAATCTACTTGCTCTACAGAGCAGAGTTTGCTGCTTTTATATGTTGTCACCAAACAGAGCACCCTAGCGAAAGCATTTTTATCAAAAACATAATTAATGTGCACAAATAAGGAATAGTTGTATTAACCATACATGTAAACAGAGTTTTATGGGGCTCCCTTAAACTTGGGGCCCCAGGCAACTGCCTATTATTGCCTAATGGTAAATCCGCCCCTATAGCAGTCTTTGGAATTTATAACAACATTTCAAAGACTGCTATGCTTTCCAAATACAAAATCCTTGAAAAATGACAGAGACAGACAAATATGCTCCTGATGGGGAGGGCTGGTTCACCTCTGATTGATTGATTGATTGATTGACTTGAGCCATCTCAAATTAAAAAAAAAACACAGTTCAGGTAATCTATTAGTATTTTTTATTTATTTTTTTGATAAATCAAATATAGCTATTACTTAGCTGAAAAAGCATTTCTATAAATATGTTTTAAACTTTAAATGTGACATTTATAAATGAATTTCAGTATTTTTTTTGCTATTGAAAATTTTTATTATAATCACCGTTCCAATAAATGGGCAGTTTGATAAATTACTTTTTAAATTAAATTATAAGTCACCAAATGCAGCTTTATTCAGATAATGAAAAAAGCATTTGTATTTATCCTTTTTAGTTATACTAAGACTTCTGCCTAGGTTGTTTTGCAATAAATAATCATAAAAAAACATTATTCATGATAACCTTTCCACTTATAGTTGACAGTGATGATATATTAAGTTAATCATACTAAATCCCATTGAGTCTAAATATATTCTCTCTTACAGTTATAGAAATTCTCATCATGCAGCATTATCAGGTTACATTAGTTCAAACCTGTTTTCATTCTGTGGACACGGTGAGCTCCACACCATGCCAAAGGCATAAAAGAGGAAAAAACAGAAAACAGTGCACACCATCCATACTAAAACATCTGCATTTGCCAAATGCCCAAAAGGTATTAGCACACTAGATATTTAGATTTGTTAAAATGACTAGCCCACCTGCCGGCATCGTTCCCTGTATTAATCGTAGTACACTTATAGATAAATGCGGCTTGTTTCCTTCCTCTATAGAAGCATTTGAGCAGAGGTGATGGAGATCATCTGAATGTTTCTTCAGCCATCAACAAGTATGTTCTTGAAACGAACACAGGAAAACATGAAAACATGGGGAAAACGGGAGCAGTGTACTGGTGACATCACCGCACGCTGGGCTCGTCTGCAGCTGAATTCCACCTCCTATTATTAATAGTCTCTAGATAGTAATAATAGAATAATGATTAACACAGTCAGATAAACAAAAAGCAAAAGAAAATGTTGTCAATTAAAACAAAAAAAAAAATCTATAAGAGCCAGTGGCACTTCACACTAGTGTTGCGCCGATGCCATTTTTTGGCCCTGATACCGATACCCGATACCTGGCTGTGCAGTATCGGCCGGTACCGATACCATAATAATGTAAAA
Organism: Cyprinodon diabolis; assembly: GCA_030533445.1. Classification (NCBI taxonomy): domain Eukaryota; kingdom Metazoa; phylum Chordata; class Actinopteri; order Cyprinodontiformes; family Cyprinodontidae; genus Cyprinodon; species Cyprinodon diabolis. The sequence goes on from CM060082.1 coordinate 6,011,027, forward strand.
TAATTGCCATCATGGCTTTGTCAAGCTGCTGCCTCCCTTTTTGAAGCAGGAAAAAATCTAATACAGAGTGAATCCAGTAGAACTTTTTATTGCCTACCAGGAGTGGGTGACAATAGTTGAATAAACTTATGACTCTCAAAATGGTATCGGTGCCCTATTTGTTGGTAGTCGCCGATACCGATACCACCATTTTAGGGCAGTATCGGGGCCCCGTCCGATACTGGTATCGGTATCGGTGCAACACTACTTCACACACAGCTATGCTGAGAGAGGGCTGGTTATGGAATTGAGCCTGGTTCTGCTGGAGGTTTCTTCCTGTTAAAAGGGAGTTTTCCTCTCCACTGTCGCTACCAGTGTTGGGTAAGTTACTTTAAAAATGTAATCCGTTACAGTTACAAGTTACCTTGTTTAAAATGTAACTGTAGTGTAACTTTTTCGATTACTTTTAAAAAGTAATGTAACTAATTAATTTTGATTACTTTTTGATTACTTTAAGGTTTTAATGAGTATTGACCCATGTTCAACATTTTAATTTTGGAGAACTGAATGTGAACCTTAAAAAAGCACTAAGCTGAGAAGGAACTGCTGACAGGCAATCACAGGATGTCCACAAGAAGAGATGCTTCGTCTATCAGTGAGTTGCACTTACCTCTAAATGTTTCCTCAGGTTTGACATAGATTGCTTTGAAGTGGACAAGTTCTTGATAGCCGGCAAACACTTCTTGCACTGCACGGTTAAATTTGAGCCATTTTCACGGATGTAAATGAAATGCTCCTTAAATTTCCAGTGCTGGAAGGCTGTAATTTTTGCTTGAGCTGAAATATAACCGTCCGCTCGCTTGCTGTTCCTCAAGGAGGCTCCACCAGCACAGGATGGATCATTAGAGTGGCAAATATGATAGAGACAAGGAGCCGTAGCGGAAAACGGCGATACAGGGCATGAAGCAATAAAAATATCATTACATATTTCGCAAAGGTTTTTCTTTATATTTAAAAAAAAATGTAACTAAATTTGTAATTCTTAATATTTTCGGAAGTAACTGTAACTGAATTACATATTTTCTCATTGTAATTGTAACAAATTACAGTTACTCTTTTTTTGTAATTAAATTACGTAACGTTGTTACATGTAATCCGTTACTCCCCAACACTGGTCGCTACAAGCATGCTTAGTATTAGGGATTGCCTTCGAGTTAATGAGTCAATGGAATCAGCTGCTTTTCCTTAGAAAACTGAATCAATTTGACTGTATGATCTGGTGAACTGTAAAGTGCTTTGAAATGACGTGTTGTGAATTGGAGCTATAGAAATAAATTGAATTGAACTGAATCAAGGTTCTCATCTTAAATGATCTTAAAACGTACTTTTATAGAACAGTTAGTTAAATTCAGCTCTGTGAGCATTAACCTGGAAGCTGCTGTGGTGCATGCTGGGACAGCTGACAAGCTCAAGAATGGACAAGTCTGCTCTGATGCATGCTGGGTAAAGAGGGAGGGGCAAGAACAACAATAATTTTGTCTGTTCTTGGTCTTCTTGTGAATAGTGGCTGATGACGTTTTTCGAGTACACGATCACATGAGAAAGCACAAGTACACATATTGAGAAACGGTTAAGGGGTATCAGCTTTAGCATTCCTGGAAAACCTGTTAGCCTTAGCATGCTTACCTTTCGAGAAGGAAAGCTGCAACCTCCCCATTGTTTCTGAGCTCCTTGATTCAGTATTATTGCTCTAAAGGTTTAGCTATAATCTCCCCCTTTTTGCTTTTTTGTCCTCCTGAATTTGAGGAGTTAAAAGCAGAGGAGAAGCCATTATTCTGCTCTGTTACAAAACCTGAGCTCCGCATCTCGCATGACTTCAACTTGCTATTCCTAAAATTGCAGAAAATATTTATGTATTTTGGACCCCTTTGAAAAACGATTACCTTAGTGCTTTTATGACTTTATGCCGCACATCAGTACATTCTGTGAATTATTTTAGAAAAATTTAAGAATAAATTGTTGCTATGACCTTGAACTGATTTATTAGTCTTTCTGTTTTTATATGACCAAAAATATTAACTAAGAACTGAATAGTTTATTTAGTAATATTTTCTTTCAATAAGATAGAGATATCTAAGCTTTTATAAAATTTAAATTTCTAAAATAGGTAAAGAAATCGATAAAGAAGAGCAGAGGTTTTCAACCCTGGTCCTCAGAGCCTACTGTCCAGCATGTTTTGGATGTTTCTCCGCTTCAGCAAACCTGCATCTAATGATTACATTTCTTCCTTAAGAGCTGATGAGGTCTGTTAAAGGAGAAGTCCGGTCATATTCAGAATTCAAACTTCCGAAAGTACTTTAAATATGAAATTATTACATACATAATAAGTGTTTATAAATAATAAGTATTTTTAAATAATAAGTGTTTTTAATTAAGAGTAATTTAATTTGAATGTGCTTTACTGGAGGCATCCATGTTTGTCAAAGAACACTACTGCGGTATCGGCTGTTGATCAAGTCCCAGTGCTGTACCTGGTGTTTGTCACAACGCACTATTATCCAAGTCATCTTGAAAACATTCTTCTTCCAAATGTTGGCTACATATTAGGTGTTTTTTTCTCTAGCCAGAAGTTCAATGGCAAATCCTCCCCCTTCAAGTTGGCAATCCAACGACGAAACTGTCCGTAGAGGATCAGGAATCAGAAAGGAGAAATAACTCTCTTGTTTTTTTCACTTTTACTCGATGTATTCCAACATCCAACTGCCATGCACGTGGGCATTGTCAGTTTAAAGGGGAATACCGTTTTTTTTTTACATTGGGATGCCGGCTACTATTTATTCATCCTGTCCGCTGAACTGCTGCTAGTTTTACTCACATGCCTGGAAGATGATGGTGCTACTACCACAGATGATCGCGCTGTCAAAATGGAATTGAACGATTCAGATTAGCTAGTCGAATGAATCGAAGGGGTAGAGCGTAACCGCCTGTGGCCCGGGCTGCCTGTCACAACTCCAGTCTGGCACGCGGATGACATCATACACACTCCGCTTTGTTTTAAAAAAATATAAATATAAGAAATATAACCGGGGTTGTCAGGGTGACACTGATTCGCCTACATGTTCTGAATGCTGACTTACCATTAATGATAAATTTATGGTATTTTAATTTAGATAGCTTCTGTCCAAACTTTATTTATTAATTTTATAGTAAAACCCATCTTTATATTATGCTATTGTACATAACTGTAAAAACCTTTTTTTAATATAAAAATCCACCTGTATATTATATTCGGTACATATCCTGCTGTAAATTTAGTTCATAACACTAGTGATATACTGTATATATTATACTCATTATTTATAATAGTTTTCATCTCTACACTCATTCAGTAGAAACCCATACCCTGTATTTATGGAACCATTATTTATCCTGCACTTGATGCTATTGCACTTCTGGTTAGACCTAAACTGCATTTCGTTGCCTTGTACCTGTACATGTGTAAAGACAATACATCTAATCTAATCTAATCTAAATTATAAATTATGAACAGTTTAATTTGTGCCCATAGAAAGACGTTACTTGGATATAACTAAACCGAATATCTTCGGAACAGCTCCATATGACACAAAACTCAAATGGGTGAGTAGAACATGATGTAATAACGTAAAATCAAGGGCCCAATGTAAAAAAGAAAAAAAAAATGGCTTTCCCCTTTAACTATAGCTCTGGTGAATTTCAATGGTGAAGTCTTCTGGAAATCTTCAATAATTGTTGTTGATTGCAGATGTGTCTAGTAGTTCCCACTGATTTTGCTTGTAAAGCGGGGAGAATGGCGCAAGGCTTACCGCACTGTGACGTCACTGCTGGAAGATGTCAGGAGTGAGGTCTTACTATATTTAGGCAAAAATGGCCGCTCCCAGACTCAGTGATCACAACGAAAATTATTAGTCGTATTTTTTACTGAATAACTCTAAATTCATTAAGTCACTGCAAACGTATTAGTTTTAGGTAGAGATAATGATCCATTGATTATTCCTTATTGACCATACTATCCCTTTAATAACACATTTATTTAAGACAGGTTTGAGGAGGTAGGGAAACACCTATAACATTATGGACAACCCTGAGGACCAGGGTTGATAACCTTTGAAGTAGAGCTTTTGGAGTTGGAAAACATTTTCCAGCTTCCACAACTTAATATCCAGAATATAATTTGGAAGTCGATGTAACGGGTGAGAACAGTTTCCAGCCTCCAAAATATGTGTAGTAACAAAATAAAGTGAATATTATACAAACCGAATGGTGCTAGTAGTCTTTACTCCTTTCATTGCATATCCCGTTGGTAGTTTGTGTTCTAGTTTTTCAGTATTTTCCCATTGTTTGTTATGTTGCTTCCTCAAACTCTGAGCTTTCTTGGCATGTTGTCCAGCATCCCTTAGACATCACTGAATGAATCCTTATGTCTGTTTCTGAACAACTATCCACTGTAGCATATGGATCCAAAAGAAGAGCCAGTTTATCTTGAGTTAGAAAGACTCATTCCAGATGTACAAATGCTCATGAGATGGAAGGAGCGTTGGTGTGCTTTCTTTTTAATTGGTGCAAAGTTTCCCACAAAAAGCCAGAGTCAGTAGTAAAGAAAAAGCAGCACTTCCGACCCTAAAGCCATGTTAGAAGTGAGGACAGGGTGCAGGGTGCATGTAGCTATAATCCTCCAATTAATTTTCATTCCCCGCAAGTGGAGGACCCCTGAGAGCTTCTCAACACTTGAATTAAAAAAGCTAAAAAGGAAACACAGCATGAAGGTGAAGCCAAAGCGATCTTTTTCTGCAGCAAATCTCCACAGAGAGCAAACTTTTGCAGCCTTTTGGTCAAATAGTTACATTTTCTCTCCTGCCCTGTTCATAAGATAAAGAGTTTGTTTATCCAATTCAGGACATAATTGTTACAGAACAGGTTGTGTTCGAGGTTTCACATCCTAGAGGTAGTTGTATCATTTATTACTACAGACAACAATACCAATTCAATTCAGTTCAGTTTAGTTCTATAGCGCCAATTCACAACACATGTCATCTCAAGGCACTTTACAGATCACCAGATCATACAGTCAGATAGATTCACAGTTTTCTATCTAAGGAAAACCAGTTGATTGCAACAACTCATTGAGTCGAAGGCAATACCTCACACTAAGCATGCTTGTAGCGACAGTGGAGAGGAAAAACTTCCTTTGAACAGGAAGAAACCTCCAGCAGAACCAGACTCAGTGTGAGCGGCCATCTGCAGAGGCCGACTGGGGTTCAAGAAGACAGAAACAGAGATACTGCATATACTTTTAAGCGTCACTATATAGCCCATTTACTGATTTACTGCATAATAAAAAAAAAAAGTCTGATTGCGTCAACCAGATGACCTCAGAGGCTAAGGAGACGGAAGCAGAGATAGAAAAGGCAACTGTAAAAGGCGGCCCCATCCGGAAAACACACAGCCAGGCAGATGAGCTCTGAGCCAGCATGTCAGAGGATGAAGAGAGCACATCTGCTTACATTCCCTCTTTAACAGCTGTGTGCCTCTAGTCATTAAAGGCTGTCCTGAGAAAAAAAAAGTATATTGGCTACCGCCAGTAATCAAACGATATTGTCAATGTTGATATCACATATTAGAGATAACAATTTAAAGAAAACTTATATATCTACAATTTTTATACCAGCTTTTTCTCCCAGTAAGCTATTTTCTTTTCAGACCAGCAGTGCTAGAGTTTAAGAATTTGGAGAAACCTTGCTACAACTTTTTTGGTAAAGCTTTCTTTTACATTATAACCATGTAATAACAGGGTAATAATATGGTCACAAGTCACAATATATTATTTGGTGACAAGAAAAAAAAATACTTGGTGATTAGCCCAAATTAAGGTGTGTAATTTCAAAATAATTACATGCATGTCATTTTTACAATTGTATGTTACTATGTAACAATGAAGACTTTTGGTGGGTGATTACTGTTAAGGTACCACATAACAGTTTTATATTAAACAAACTAAATTGTAACTTATTATCAGGTAACTAAACCATTATAAAACTGGACTCAATTTACTTATAAATGAGAGTTTAGTTAAGAAGATTAGCTTGCTGTCTTCTAGGTTTGGTTTTCTGTTATGTGCCAGATAATAAACAGCATTTTACTGCCAGTGAAATAAATATGAGTTACCTGTTATTAACAATTTGAAATCTAAGAAGTCTGACTTAACCTTGTCTACCTAAAATTGTAACCACATAACTTCTCTTATTTTTTTCCAAAATTCAGTTTTTCTTGTTACCAACTAATAAGGGATAACTTGCTGTGCTATTACCATGTTATTACATGGTTATTGGTGTACTGTAAAAGAAAGCGTTAACGCTTTTTCCTCCCACTCTAAATGGGTAAAAATATAAATTAAAGCCCTAAGGAGTCTGAAATAATAAAAACTTTGGTATAATCATTAACTGATGGAAAGAAAAAATTTAACATATAAGTATAAAAATAAAACTTATTTAAAAATAAGTTGCATATGTACAGTGTGTGTATAGCCCCATGATGATATCAGCCCCAAATACAAAACAAAACGAAGAAAAACAGTTTCAGTAATCCTTTAAGTCTTTGTTTAAGTGAGTAGTTTATGTTTACACTTGAGGGTACCGTTGGACTGATGCTGCCGGATCTATGGAGATAAGAGTTGAGCAGATGTGCTTCGGTCCCCAATCCTCCATCCTTTGGATCATGCAGTAAGCCTTCTTCCATTCATTCATTTTTTCTAGGGCTTCAGGGCCTGTTGCCTATCTCTAGCAGTCTCTGGGCGAAAGGCGTGGTACATCCTGGACAAGTCACCAATTCATCATACAGCAACAGAGAGATATGGGGGACCATTATCTCATCCTCGTCGTCTTCCATTTTATCCAGCACCGGGTGATGGGGGCAGCAGTCTCAGCAGAGGCTCCCAGACTTCCTTCTCCTCAGCCACCTCCTCCAGTTCCGCTGGGGGAAGCCCAAGATGCTCTCAGGACACCCTCCATCTTGTCCTGGGTAGTCCTATGGATGTCCCAGTGGGACCTTGGATGACTAAGCTCCTCACCCTCTCTGTAAGGGAGAGCCCAACCTCCCTGCAGAGAAGATAATTTCAGCCGCTTATTTCCAGGATCTCCTTCTTTGGGTCATGATTCAGATTTAATGACCATAGGTGAAGATAGGAACCTAGAGCGACTGCTAAATCTAGAGATTTGCCTTTTCCAACATATGAAACACATAAAAACATATTAAACAAAAAACCATATACACAAAATTTAAAACTTTAAACTCTGAAGAAACTCTCAACTAAGACATTCACACACAGACATAATTGTAACATGTTTGGATTTGACTTTCTGACCCACTTGCAGAATCAGCTCATTTCAAATTTGGAAAAGGGTTTATTTACAAAAAAAACAAAACAAAAAAAGAAATAGACAATTCTTGATCCTTCAGGAGTGTGGAGGAGGTTTTGTGAATGGTGGCATCTGGAGTGAGAATGGAGTTAATGATGGCCAGAAACTCTTAATCGAGGATTAATAAAAGAGAGCTTACATCTGAATGATTTAGGGTGAGGTGTGGATGAAAGATGGTCAGGGTCCTGTGTGGGGAAAGGTTGATGATTATTCCTCTGATGGTGCAAGGTGGGTGGTAATACAGAGAATCAGGAATATGATGGAGCCGGCTAGAAAATTCCAAATTCCAAAAAAACTGTGTTTAAAAGCAGATCTGTCAACATGATGCATCTGCTTAAAAAATGTCTCATCTTTTGCGGTTTATCACTAAAATTATCAAGAATTTTGGAGCAGCCTAAATGGAATAGGAACGTAACAGCTGTTGCGCTTTTATTTAAATTTTCTTATTGTGTCATCCTTTTCCTCTCAGTTATCACTCAACTTATCTGAATTAAAGTTATTTTCAAATTGACTCTTAGTTTATTTACTGTTTTTACTGTACTTATTGTTAGAAAATGATGATTTAGAAACCTAGTCTACAAGCAATTGCATTAACATTTTCCCTGAAATTTTCACGTTATGATATATATTTACATGTTTTATTGGCTGCATCTAATAATATCAAAGGTATTTTCAGTTAAAACATAGATATGACATAATACAATATAACCTACAATAACTTAAATGATATCATTGTACTTGGTCATCAAATCAATTCAGTTTAGTCTGTCAAATTAGCTGCCTGTAGTGTCTTTAAAGGTCCAGCAGGCGTCAGTATTCTGTGAGACAGAATCAACGCAGCATCAATAAAGTTTGGCAATGTGTCAAAACTCTTCAAGATGCCTCGTTAACCCATTACTACTAGAGCCAGCAAGCTCAAGGACTGAGCAAGTTCTGACAAATTCACAGCAGATAGCAAACAACTACAAATTTTACAACAACAGATGGCCAGAGAGACTACCGGTAAACGTTTATCATCCAGCGCTGAGTGAAAGCTCTGCTGCTCTTTTAAAGCCAGCACTCTGATGAGACTGAATAGCTCCACCTGTGCAGGCTGCCCAGGTACTCCACCAAGAACCTCTCTCTGAAAAATATGTATCACTCGCACTCACACACGCAAATGGGAACACGGACAAATAGATTGAAATTAATTTAACAAGGATTTTCAATTCTTTCAGCATCGCAAGGGCTTGAATGTGTTCAGACTATAATTTGTTCAACGTAGTGGATGCTGAAAACCTAAAACGTAATAAGGAAAAAGAAATGAACTAAATACATACATCCTAAAAGGAATAAAAAATCAGGTGGGTGTATTCAACTAAAACACAAATGGGTGTGATTTATGAGAAAAGGTGGTCAGAGAAAGTATTGATTCATGAGGCCTGAATACATTGGTTTTACTACTGGTAAATTTATTTTCTCCCAATTAAATATGTGTCCAATGTTAGAGTTTTTTACTCATGAAACCTAGATGAAATAAAAGTGGCCACACAATAAAATAAAAAAATAAAAAACCTTAGTGCAAAAAATTAATACTAAGGTAAAAGGTGAAAAATGAATATCAATGTAAGAAAACAATTAGCTCCAGACCCTGACCAAGCCCACCGCTACTGGAATTGCGCAGTCATTCATAATATGGTTCGGTCTGTTGGCTTTGGTGAAAATCTCTTCTGGTGTTTTTAAGAGATTAAACTCCTGTGTGTCTTTGTCCTTTCTTTGAACTTTCAGAGTCCCGATGAAGGGACAGGAGGAGGAAACCAGCAGATTGCAGCAGCCATAGATCAAGAAGGGGTCACCTACAAAGTTAATCCGATGCTTCAATCATAAAAAAGAAATTTGAGCCACTACAGCAGCACATACTCTGACATATCAATGGGCTTTTATTTGGTAAAATAGCTTGACTTAGTGATCTTTCAAACAGACATTAAGTTAATGCATTGTTAAAGCATCTTTTTTTTCTCATAATACTTTAAAGAATAACCGTACCTGAGAGGTGGAGGTATTTCCTAGAATTCATGGCCATGTTTCCTCAATGAAATAAGTTGAGAATTCTTTTTTTAATTCAGGTTCTTCCCTTTAACATCCAGATGCTTTGATATCCTGACATAAATGTCGTATATATCGTCAGCATTTTTGGAGAAAACTGCCTTGTCATTGTTTTCAAAGAATCGTACTGTATCACCCCACCCAGGATCAGGTGTATTGCCAAGTCAAAGCGTCACAAACTTTTACCTCTGTGGTTGTGAACCTTTGCAAAACAACACAATATGAGACTAAAACACCTTTCTAAAATCATTGCCGTGGCTATTTGAATCACATTTTCATAGATGTTTGGAAGGTATTCCTCTTTGAAGAAGGTAAACCAAAAGGGATTGTGTTTCTCCATGATCAGAGCCAAAGGGAGGCTCAGGGTTAATAAGGTTTTGCCACAACTGACTCCACAACTGAAAGAGAGAGCATATACATAAATGGGGGGGATTTACCATTAGGCAATACTAGGTAGTTTCCAAGGGCCCCAAGTTCCTGGGGGGCCCATAAAACTCTGTTTACATGTATGGTTAATACAACCATTCCTTACTTGTGCACATTAATTATGTTTTTGATAAAAATTCTTTTGCTAAAATGCCATCAGTACGCTTATAATACTGTCAATAGCTGCACATGTTCAAAAAATTCCAAAGAGACAGCAGCAAACCATTTGAAAACAAACCGTGAGGAGAGCAGTGTTGCCAACTTAGTGCTTTTGTTGCTATATTTAGCGACTTTTCAGACCCCTCTGGCACTTTTATTTCAAAAACACACCCAGTGCCAAATCTAGCGACTTTTTTCTGCTACTGCAGACTTTGGCGACAACATCTAAAAGCAGCGAACTCTGCTCTCCAGAGCAAGTAGATTGGTAACCCCCTCTCCTGCTCTCCTCTATCTTATCTACTGTCATGATTCATGCAGCTATTATTTCATCCAAATGAAAAATAGAGAACAGATAAGCAGATCATGGCTTGTCTACAGTGAAAAGAAGGACTGGGTTATTTACTTTAGTCATGAAGGAGCAATCAGCTAAGTGAGCTTAGTGCTTGGAAAAAACTTTCATCCCTATTGAGACAGCATGAAAAGTCAGCTGAGTACAAAACAAAGAGAACAAAAAAAAAAAGAAAAAGGGGGTTAGGGAGTACCAGAAGAGAACCCACGAATGCACAGGGAGAATATGCAAATAATGGATGTCTATTCTATTAAAATTTCTGTATCTGTATAATGGGTCTGTTTTATGGGCCCCCTGCCTGTGTTTGCCTAGGGCCCCAGATTTCCTAAATCCGCCCTTGTGCATAGAAAGATACAGAAGCACTGATCAAGGAAGAGTTCAAGGTAAATAGCATTAGCATCCATATTAGTGTTGTGATACAAAAGACAAGAACAGCTAAGCAGATGATTTCAGAGCTGGCATACAAGTGTTCGAAGGTTCAAAGTACCGATTACTTTTCAGGTAACATTTTGTGGCTGTGTTGTTATTTGAAAAAATGCATGTCAAGGAGAAGAATTGTGATATATTCTAGGGCCCTGCCAGATGTACATAAAGGTTAATATTATTTTGTTTTGGAAGATTGAGAAGTAGCAATTCAGAAATGTGAGAGACAGTTTATATTTCTCCATGAGGTACTTAAATAACTTCCACAAAGACTCTGAACATCATGACCAACAAGGCAGAGAAGTATCTCGGCTAAATCTCCTGTTTACAAGACAGGAACTTTGACCAACTTAGCAACAGCGCCATCTACATACAAAAATTGAAATGTTTTTGAAGCAAATAAATCCTGAAACAAAAAAAAACAAAAAAAGAAGGCAAAAAATGTAATGGTTACTAAAATAGTCAACCAAGTTTGCATAACCACTGATAAGGCACTGCTGGGTTTTGAACCCAGGACCTCCTATTTGAAAGAGAGGCACTTCAACTAACTAAGCTACAGTGCCGCAAAACTCTTCAAAATATTGAAAAACATATTTTTTATGTTAGAAAGGAATCTGCCACCAATGATCAAGTCTTGGGTTGATTGTTGATTGTAACCCTGCAGTGGAAAGGTTTTCATTTGTTTTCTTCTATTAGTCACATTTGCTGTCAAATCCAGGTACAGCAGCATTAATATAGCCTATTTGCTCTCAACTTTGCCATTTATCTTTACAATAAATAATGAGAGTGTGGAGTCTGTTGTGCATCTTTACTCATTTAAAATATCATCTGAAATAACTTTAGAACTTGGTAAAGACTTGATCATTTTTAATGTACTGTAATGAACAGAACTTTTGAAACTGACAGATGGTTTTGTCTTTCTTTACCATCACCAAATGTGAAAACACCAGCCCACGCTGTGACTCACCTTGGTGTGAATAATTATTTTAAAAAAAGAACGTATAGCCGATGCCAACTCATTAGTGGCAGTTCCGCGTGGAGGAGAAGGCTTTGTGATAACGCACAGTTGATATTCGGCTGCTGATGGCTCAAAGACATTCATGCTGAGAACGATAGGCAGCAGTTAGAGAGCTGTAACAATGCTAGATGTGGAATAAGAGGCATTCTGAAACAACTCCTAGAGTGCCTGTGTTTCAGAAAGGCGCTATTTATGAGAAAGAAAAAAAAAACACAGTAAGCATTGTTGCTTTACTGTCATTCACAAGAAGCCTTTGATTTACTGAGGTGTAAAGGCAATGGTGTAACTTTGTAATGAAAGTTGGTGGGGACACTATAATTCAGAGGTCACGAATTAGCGGACCACGGTCCGAATCTTGATCCACCTGCAGGCTAATCCATACCCAACCTGATTTAAAACATTTATAATTACTTTATGTTGGATATAATTGGATATTTCTTTCACCTGCCGTTTTCCCTCCCTGCCTCAATTATAATTTATTCCTCTCACCTGTTTCTTCTGAGTTATATTCAGTTCAGCCTGAGCATTCAGGGCCAGATCATTATTTGTCTTTCTGTAAGCGTGTCTGTTAGTTTTATTCCTTAGTTCATGTCCTGGATCCTGGCAGCCAGTGGAAAGAGGGTTTTTGTGTTTGTCTTGTCTCCTCATCGCCAGGGGCGCAACTACATATTTTTGAGGTGGATGCGAAAACAAATGATCGCCCCCCGTCCCCCCCCCCCAAGTCCCCCCCCCGTACAGTAACCAAAAGAACACAATGAGAGATGGTCATCAGAAATTCAAACCATTATGGTATATATGTTTTTGCTGCCTCCATAATGTATTTATTCCTACCTGATGTCCTCACTTGTCTCTTCTATCACTGACCTCATGTCCGTCTCCTTCACCCCTTGTCTGTGGCGTTCTCCACTAAGTCATATGGTCAAAAAGCATTATAAATTAGTTGTAAAAATTACAGATCTTAATACAGTTTTTAATAATAATGTTTAAACATTATCGATTGGGATTAAGTAGCTGTTCCCTCACTTCCACCTATTAGACCAACCTGCTTTCCCCTGTCTGTCCTGATTCTTCCTCCGTCATCTTCTTGTTGGGATCTGGAGATTCTCCACCTTCTCCAGCAGAGTGCGCTGTGGATCCTCCTGGGCTGGAGCCCTCCAGCACAGCTGACGTTCATCAGCTCATCAGGAGACCGGCCTTTATAAGCAGCTGCCAGACCTTCCTTCTACACCGCAGTGTTAGCCAAGTTTGGTTAGCGAACCTGAACCTTTGAATTTACTAATCTTTGTCTTCCTAGAGAAACCTTATTCTAATCTGCCTCTGTCTTCTCGCTCCTAGGAAACCAATCTCTCGAGAGAAGCTCTGGATGAGCTTAACCAGAAACCTGCCTGCCTGCCCTAGAGAGCCAAACCTGAAGTTCCCACTCTGGAATCCACTTGCTGCTCTTAGGGAAAGAGCTGATCACTCCAACCAAGGTCTTTCACTGGAAGTCAGAAGCTAGACGCTGCTGCTGCTTTAACACTCTGCTGAACCAACAGTCTCTGGACCCAACCGGTTCCCTCTCTCAGAACTAAGCCTGGACCTCTTCAAGGTATCCACTGAAACATCTGAAAACTCATTAACTCATCTGCAAACCAAGCTAACCAAACTATCTGTCTCTGCAGACGCCTGAGAATCCTGCCCGGACCAGAACCTGAGTCTAGTTCATGTCATTGTGTGAAACCTTTAATAAACTCTGTTAAATCTTTTACCAAGTCTCCAGTGGTGTTCTGCATGTGGGTTTATCCTTAAACTGATCATGACACTTCTCTTCTTTCTCTCCATCGTCTCAGCTGAATTAAATTAATTTTATGTTAAGTAGGGTTAAAAAATCAAGTCAAACCACAATAAAAATTTATCTTTAAATTTGAATGATCTTCTTGTTGGATAACAGTTACTGACTGGACACAGCATCTGATCTGACTTATCAGATACATCACAACACCACTGTAGTGATACTGAATAAAACATTTAAACTCCAGTGTCCCCTGCCAAAAAGGTTGGTAACATGGGTCACTGAGTCTAAGGGCTATAATGACACTGGATTAATGTGTCTGATACTCACATAAACTTGTACAACTCACCTTTAATTAAAAAAATCAATAATAAGAAATATACATATGAGTGAATAAATTGAAGCTAAGTGTTGGAGCCTATCTTTGGGCACTGGCCAAGACATTTTAGCTTTCCTGTGTTAATATTTCACAAGTTTTATTTCGGCCATTCTTACAATTAGTGTGTGGATATGTGTGTGTTACAGGCGTATGTATCAGATATTCCTAGAAATACGGAACAAATCGCGTTCCTTATCGCTTCAATAGGGGACGCAACATTTAACAGCCAAATATGTGGCGACTCCGTATCAGACTAGCTTTATCTGACCTGCATATTTACAACCCTCCTGTCCTGTTGTCGATACACTGACAGAACTTACCTACTGTCTTTCAATCAATTGAAAGGCTTTTTTTCATCCTGCCAACAACTTTATCCTTCTCCCTTTTTCTTTTTCTGTTTTGCACCCCGGATAGTTTTTCTTTTTTTTTTTTCTGGCCCTCCATCTTGCTGTTAAGTGCACACTACGAGCGATAGTTGAAGATAAAAAAATAAATAAAAGAAAAACACGCCTGAGTGCACCTCTTAGGGGCGCGTGCACAAGCCACCTGTGTGGGAAGGGAGAGCGACAGGAGGGGAGGTGAAGGGGGCGCATAATCAGTGGGGGCGCATCAGAGGGGCGCATAATCAGTGCTGTCTTTCTGTTATTGATCGGTTTATGCTGTTAAATATAGAAAATTACAACTAGAAAAATTTATTTTCTAGAGAGGTTTTTTGACGCCCCCTCGAGTGCAGCGCCCCTATGCGTTGCATGCGCTGCATACCCGGTTTTTGCGCCAATGCTGATCACCCACTGTTCATCCCCCGCAGAGTCCTCTGGGTTTTTGGCTCTATATGTGGGGAGGTTCAGTTTTTATCCCAGTAGTCCTGGCTCCAGGGAGGAGACCAGTTTAAAGTTCCTGCATCAAGTTCTGGTTCCACGTCCTGTTTCGGCTACCCTCTTCCACAGAGCCTGCTCATCTGCACCTGATCCTGTCTGCTCCTGTGCGTGACCGTCTGGCCATGCTTCAGAACGCTGTCAGACTCTGAACCTGTCTGGGCGCTCGTTTTTGCCTGGAAGCCTGGATCCTGTCACCTGTCTGTTTCTGCCTGATCTGGATCCCGTCTGATCTGTCTGTTCCTGTCTGCCCTGGATCCCTGCCTCTGGATCGGCTTCCAGCAACTCCTCCGGAGCTGCAGAACCGGGGACACTCTGGGTGACACAAGCCACGTCAGCTGTCAGCCCATCGGCTGGATTGCACCCCCCTCAAGGGGTATGGACTGAACTGCTAAACCAGGTAAGTGATTCACTGAGAACATCATCTTCAGTCAGATGATCGTGGTCACTTACCTGTGTTTCTCCCACAGAGTGTTTAAAATTGGGCAGTGCCCCGCCCCCCTCCTGCAGTTTTCACGAGCCACAGCTCCACTTAAGTTTTGTTTATTTAATAAACGTTTTGAACTTTCCTACTGACTGTCTCTCCTGAATACTGGGTCCATCTGTCCTCGTTTCATGACACTTGCACCATTTATACAGGCTGGGACCAATAATTGTTTAATCATTAAGGGTAGTAACGCATTTTTGACTTGATATTAATTGTTAATTGATGCTTTATTTGATAAAAATGTAATAAATCTAATTAATGTTTGCTTTAAAGGAATTTGAGTGTTTTAATGTTACCACTGTCCACTAGAGGGTGGTACTGGTTAGTGTTAAACTGGATCCAGAGCCCAGATTATTTCCACTTAATTGAGACAAGGATGAAAAATTGACTTTCCGTGGTTCTGTTTGTAAATATAAAAAGTGGCTATACTCCTTCAGTTCAACTCAATTAATATATATAGCGTCAATTCATAACACGTCATCTCAAGGCACTTTACAGTTCACCAGATCATGCAGTCAAATTGATTCAAAGTTTTCTATCTAAGGAAAACCAGTTGATTGCATTGACACGTTGACTCAAAGGCAATCCCTCACACTAAGCATGCTTGTAGTGACAGTGAAGAGGAAAAATTCCCTTTAAACAGGAAGAAACCTCCTGCAGAACCAGACACAGTATGAACAGCCATTTACCGAGGCCGACTTGGGTTCAAGGAGACAGAAGCAGATATAGAAAAGAAGCAGAGATACAAAAGGCAACTGTAAACCAGCTCCACAGACGGCTCAGTCCAGGAAACAGAGCCAGGCAGACGAGCTCCGAGCCAGCTCCCATGTCAGAGGAGGAATTGAGCACATCCAGCCAGTCACAGTCAGAGAAACATGACTACTCTATAAAACAGGCCACTCTCGATCTATAAACAAAGGTGTTGATTGCAGCAGCACAGCTGATATTTCTCTCCAGAATGGAGTCACAGCCAAACAGGAACAGACCAGATGAAGCTACTATGAGAAAAAGCAGAGAGAGCAGAACGTTAGAGATTGAACTAACAGATTCTGCAGAGTGAATTACACTTAAAACAGAAAGCTACATATTATGGATCCTTTTTAGGACATTTTACTAGAAAATATGTAGTATCTCTAAGAGAAAAAGATAAGGTTGTTGACATTGTGGTTGGAACCTCTTCACCTCAACCCGCACAATATTACGAGTCAAAAGTTCACAGCACTGTTTTGCAAATGGCTCTCCTAAGATTAAACTTCTGTGATAATCAGCAGCTCCAATCAGCTTGCCCTATTTTTGGTTACACGTCATTCACACCATTCAAAACATCTTTTGAGATCGGAGGTCCATATGTGCTTTAAGAGTAACTGGTTTACATTGTAAAATTAAGATGGTGTGAAAAATAGCTAAATATAAGAGATGTGCACTATTCTCAGTGTGTTGACATCAGCAACATTTAAACAGAGACACAGGCTTTCACCTGATGCTGCTTGGTTACAGGGACCAGACGGCCCTGATTTTTTTTTTCTTTTTTTAACAGTGTCCTGTCTGACGATGTTGCAATAAGAATAATTGTCTTGATGCCAAAAAGGGTCCAACAGATTTTACTTTCACAAGTGGAGCAGTACGGCTATCGCCATAGTGTTCCGCTTGTTTTATGCATATAAATTGCTTTATTATAATTATGCAGGAAGTTTTACAGATTATTTGGACACTGCAATGTAGGTAGATCAGGAAAGGAAAAACAGAAAAAAAGGAGAAAAGATGAAAGAAAGAGGAAATAAAAAGGAGATAACGATAAAAATTTTTCAGACTGCTTCATCACCTGCAAAGAGACATAAAAAGGACAGCACAACCAACGGAAATGGTTTGAGACATACAATAATGTAACACCTAGATACTATCGCTGAAGTTATAGAAGTATTATTCTGCGTTACCTGAAGATAAGAATAGGGGCTTTCTGTATGGAAGTGAAACTCTAAGTACCTGGAACCAAGCACCTGTAGTTGTTTGTGAGAGTGCACTTGTGCATGTAAACTTTATCCAAAGAAAAAATGCTCAATAGTGGTTGTGAAGAGCCAAAGAGGCTTCCCCCACAGAGCACCGAGTCCAGCGCCGGGAGACCCAAAGCCCCAGATGCCCAAAGGGACCCCAAGAGCGAAGGGGGCCAACCCAGGAAATCTGACCCCCACCAAGGGAGGAGGAGAGACAGCCCCGAGGAAGTCCCCCAGCCACCGCAATGTAACACCTAGATACCCCCGGAAGCTGCAGGGACGAGTCTGTTGGCAGCCAGCCACCCCGTAGTGAATCCGGCAATGGGCACCGGGGTGCCCCACCCCCCGGCGGGAGCCCCAGCTGGGCCCCGGCCTGCCAGGCCCCATGGAGAAACTGCCAGGAATGAGGCAGTAGCCGCCTGGGCATCCGCACCCAAACCCTGAGCTCCACCAGTGCATTGGGGAGCCCAGGTGCCAGCCAGTGGAGGGAGAGCAGGACGGGTGAAATGGACAGTCCATGTTTTGGACAATCTATCCTCAGCTATAGCCGTACCCTGAAATGTCCCTGATTTTACAATTTTATGAATGAAGAGGAAAATGTTGTGTGTAGACCTACATTTACACAAAATGTAATAAAACAATCCTTTGAGAGCAATTAGCTGTTTAGAAGGTCTGCTAGCAACACGAATGATCTCTCATCACTGATTGTTGGATTACACTAAAAACACAAAGCTACATATTAGTTAGTGCCCACTTCATTGACACAATAGCACAACATACCCAGTCTATTAATCATAGTTATACATCTTTGTTCATTGTAAAATATGAATTTGTCCCCAAATGTTGTTTTTAGAATTTTTTTTAACCTACTGTTTTGTTAGATATTACAAATAGGTTTAAAAATGAGTACAAAAACAAGTTTTTGGTTAATTGGTCAATGAAGAGTAAAAATGTGATGATGCCAGACTTTTTTTAGACTCTAATATTTAGCCCTTAATTGTCATGATTTAAGTGGAGGTTTTTGAGGTTCCGAATTCAGATATCAGGAGGTGGCTGTGATCTTGCAGATTTAATAAGGTGACTGAGGCAAAGATCTAAAGAAAAAACATTAAAAGAAACAACAACAAACTACAAAAACAACAAGGAACCAGCACTGAGTGACTGCAGAGGTGGTATTTATATATATTGGGAGACTGAACAAAGTAAAGCTAATCTGCAGATTGGGAGCCCCTTTAAACAAGACGAACTAGAAGGAAACCAAGTGGAAAGAAAAATAAACACAAGGGGGGCACAGAGGGTAACTAAAGAACTCAGCACTGGTTGAAATAAACTACAAAGACACAGAAAACAAAGAAACTTAAAAATAAACCCAAGTAGAGGGCTTAACCCTGATAGTAATTTTGTTGGAAAGAGTCTACCAACACAATGTAAAACTCAGGTTTTTGACAAAGCTTATGCTTATCAATTACATGTTTGTCCATTATTAAAATCATTCAAATTTATTTTCATTTACCGATTCATAAGCTTGATCCTTTTTAGGATTTTTTTTGCTAGAAAATATGTAGTATCTCTTAGAGAAACAGCTAGGGATTTTAACATTGTGGTTGGAACCTCTCCTCACCTCAACCCCCACAATATTATGAATCAACAGTTCACGGCACTGTTTAGCAATAGCTCTCCTCAAATAAACCTTCTGTGGTAATCAGCAGCCCCTTCAGCTTGCCCTATTTTTGATAACGTCATTCACACCATTCTTTTTTTTTTCTTCAGCTTGCCCTATCTGTGGTTACACGTCATTCACACCATTCAAGACATCTTTTGAGATCTTAGGAGCATATGTGCTTTTAGAGTTTACATTTTGAAATTAAGATGGTGTGAAATGTAAATACATGTACCAGACCTTACAATACAATACAATACATATAAATATGACCGTTTTTGAATGAGGGGGAAAATGTTGGTTGCATTGCTGTTGGGGCGACAGTGGCGTTGGATGTAGGAGTTTGCCGTGAAATCGAAGGATTGACGTTTCAAGCCCCTGACCTTTACTGTCGTTGTGTCCTTTGGCAAGACACTTCACCTGCATTGTCTACTGATGGTGGTCAGAGGGCCCGGTGGTAGCCTGGGTGCCATTCCGAACTTAGTCCCGCCCACAATGTTTGAGGTCGGGAAGTTCGGTCTGGCTCTGCTCCATAGTAGCGCGAGTATGATCGCCCACCCTCTGGCGATCCAATCAAATTGTCAGGGCGGGCTTTATACAATGATGGACAGATGATCAACAGTAACGTAATCAACCACGTGACCAAAGCGCGCTTGGGTGACAACAACAATGGCTGCCGCTGGAGAGTTGAGGTGAGTAGATTCTGCTATTAGGTCTGTTCTAGAAGATATCGACAGCAAATTAATTTTAAAAGAGGAACAGAGAAACGCGATCAAGGCTCATCTTCTTATTCTAGGCTTGCAACTGCACGCTTTGATTTTTGTTGACAACAACTATGCCTCGCTTAACATACGTCACGCACTCGTTGCTCTTATTGGTTGTAGGTCTATCCAATTGAGTGCAGAGGCATTTTTTTTCCTGGTTCGTTCAAAACACGCCCCATAATCACAGCTCTATGGAGCAGCATCAGACTCATATTCTGACTAGAATTGAATAGGGATTCGTCAGGCTTGCCCGGTGGCGCCAGTGTACGGCAGCCCCGCTTCTTTCAGTGGGCCCCAGGGCAGCTGTGGCTACAATGTAGCTTGCCACCATCAGTGTGTGGGTGAATGAATGTAGTGTAAGGTGCTTTGGTCAAGTCTCCTTACTTGAATAAAGGCACTATATAAGTACATGCCATTTACCATTTAATGTAAAGATGAAGGACAGAGCGCACCACTTTTAGAAAAGAAGCAGAAGTTCATTGTCACAACTTTTTGTTGCTGATTGGGTGCCTCCGTATTATCAGATGAGCATACCCAGTCAGACCAGCATACCCATAGTCAACCCGTTTATCCCTTTAGTTGAGTACAAAATATACACTTTAAACTACCACAACAGGCTTGTATCCCTTTATGCATGTACAAAAAATATTTAATTACTTTTTGGGGTTTTCAAGGAAAGTGGGGAAGTTTTGAATGGCTTCTACTCTAGTTGTTTTCTTAAGAAAGTAAAACTCATATCAAAGTCTTTATTGTGTATCTCACTTCTGAACCATAATTTCCAGTTTTTTTTAGCTATAACTAGATGTTATTTTCCATATGACAGATGGTATCTTAACACTGTGGATGCAATTTGCCTACTGGACCCGGATATTTGTGTGGATTTTATATCATTAATCATATTAGTGAATTCCCCAAGCAGCAAGTAAGTAGCTGATATAACAGGACGCTGGGTGTTCCTTGTTAACAAGCAGGTCACACAGAGTAACTGACCTCAGTCTGAATTATTTTTGCTGACAGCAAATAACATTTCAATAACAACTTTACAGTAAAAAAACATTGGATTGAGGTTCAACACTTTAAAAGTCTGTTCAGCAAACTGCATTCTAAGTATTTTTTTCATTCCCCTGCACTTCTACTGAAACTGTTGTGCAAGACCCAGTTTCCTCTTTCCACCTGGCCATTTATAAAACATGTCTAATCTTCATGTGAACCCTTTACTGCAGAAGCTGCGGCAATAAAAGCACACACTTTAAAACACAAACTTCTTCCTACTCGCTTGGCCTTGACTCGTGTATGTATGGACTTGCACAGAAGTCTGATTACTAATCACCACTTCAGTTCAGAGTTTGGATTCCATTCTTTCCAGTCACCCCCCTGCAGGTGTCACTGTTGTTTCCAATATGGGCATTGAGATGGCGGGCAAAACTTGTTAACTGTGCTATAAATATCAACTTTTTTCTTTTTTATCATCTGATAGCCCCTGTTTTTGTGTTACCTTATTGTAAAGTCAGCATAGGTAGCTGAATTTATTTTATTTTAAAATCACCTTTTTTTCCCTGTTTTTTGTGCTCTTCTGTGGTTTGTTGTTTATATTTATATATATATATATATATATATATATATATATATATATATATATGTATATATACAACAAATCACACAAGATAATAAAGATATTAATATATATACATATAACTCTTCTGTATAAATATATATATATATATATATATATATATATATATATATATATATATATATATATATATATATATATATATATATATATATATATATATATATATATATATGCATATGCATAACTAAATCCAAGTAAAGTGATAGTGACGTGCAAAAATAGTGCAAGGAATGGATAAATGTCAATTTCAGAGGAGGGTTTCTGAATCACTTGAGGGAGGCGTTGTAGAGACTGTTGGCCACAGGCAGGAATGATTTCCTGTGGTGCTCTGTGGTGATTCTGGGTTAGAAGAGTCTTCTGCTGAAGGAGCTCGTCTGCTGGACCAGTGTGTCGTGGAGAGGATGTGAGTCATTGTCTAAGATGGACTAAAGCCTGAACAGCATCCTATTCTCTGTCACGGTGGTCAGGGTGTCCAGCTGCTACCCCACAAAGTCACCGGCCCTCCTGATCAGTTTGTTCAGTCTGTTGTTGTCAGCGACCCTCAGCCCACTGCCCCAGCATGTGACATCGAAGAAGAGTGTGCTAGCAACAACAGACTCATAAAACATCCTCAACATTGTCCCACAGATGTTAAAGGACTTCAGCCTCCTCAGGAAGAATAGTCGGCTTTGGGCCTTTTTGTAGACTGCCTCAGTGTATGTAGTCCAGTCCAACTTATTGTTAAAGTACAGTCCCAGATACTTATACTCCTCCACAACCCAACAGGTCAACATGAACCCCCTGGATGGAAACAGGGGTCAAGGATGTTTTTGTCCTCCTCAGACCCACTATTAGCTCCTTAGTCTTTGTCACGTTGAGCTGTAGGTGGTTCAGATCACTCCAAGTGACAAAGTTTCCCACCACAGTCCTGTATTCACTCTCCTCACACTGTTCAATGCAGCCAACAATTGCTGAGTCATCAGAAAACTTCTGAAGGTGGCAAGGTGAAGAGGGTGAAGAGGAAGGGGGAGAGGACAGTCCCCTGAGGGGCCCCAGTGTTGCTGACAACCCTGTCAGACACACAGTTTTGTAGGCGTACCGTATTTTCACGACCATAAGGCGCACCGTACTAGAAGGTGCAGTCTGTTATGTGTGCCATTATTGTATTTAACACACACATAAGGCGCACCGGATTATAGGGCGCGGGTTTTATATACCGGTAAATATCCTCTACTACATTTAAATACCTCTACTGCAGGGGTGGGCAATTCCAGTTCCTAGGGGCCGGTATCCTGCAACATTTAGATCCATCCTTGCTCCACACACCTGAATTAAATGGCTCAATTACCTCCTTAGTATGCAGTCACTTCCTCCAGAGTCCTCTCAATCATCTAATTATTTGATTCAGGTGTGCTGAAACAAAGACACATCTAAAAGTTGCAGGGTAGCGGCACTCAGGAACTGGAAAAAAATAGAGCGGGAGCAAAACTGAGTATGTTTGTGCTTTATTCATGTATTTATTACAAAGTATTAATCAAACCTGGGAGCTGGCCGTGAGACAGACACATCACTGATGACACAGAGCGCTGTGATCATTCCTCTGAAACAGTTTATTGACGCATAAATTAACTAACAGTGGGTACTGGTTGGAAATGGACGGTTTCCTGCTTGATTCCAGCGTGAATCACGATGTATTTCCTGAGGCCAGTTTTTTTTATTTCAAAAAGAACTGCAATGTACCCGGACAACCACCAGGTGGCACTTGGGAGCTCTGCCGTGCTAAAGGTGACGTTTGTGGGCCTGCAGTCAACTGAAAAGCAGTTTTATTGGGGATCTTGGTGTGATATTGTGCTATTTTATGATGTTTTTGATTAAAATACAGTTAATGAATTAATTTAACATAGTGACTGCATTATCTGCGAGTATCTATTTCTTTAATGCTGTGACGTTTCGGGCGATTTTCTTTTAACCTTCATTTTTATCCAGTAACCAGTCCTCACTATGGTATGTGCATGGTTCCAACATTTACTTCTGTATGAACTTTAGAAATGCGACCGCGTGACTTCACAGTGTTCAGCTGTCACATGATTATTAAATGATGTAGTTATCATATCATGTGTCAGTAACGGGGAGGTTACCTGTTACAGGTGCATGAACACTCTGCTCTTTGAGCTCATTCATGCAGTCTGAGCTTGTTTTGAAATTAAATGTATTAATTAATAGTAAATTATTATAGGCTACTTATAGCTACAGGATATTTGATGCCATGTTATGCAGAAATAATGCTTCTTATATCTTGATCTAAATAGTACATTACAGTGAACCCTCGCTATAACGCGGTTCACTTTTCACGGTCTCGCTGCTTCACGGATTTGCATCATGCATTGTTAAACTTTATTGTCAAACATAATCAATGGTGGCATGTCGGTTTATAAGGATCTTTTGGCCCAGAAGAAAAAAGAGCAACAACAACTACCGATAACTATGTTCTTCTCTCAAAAACACACCTGCACCGCAGGCTTTAGAAGAAAAAAACGCCACAGAGCAGTCAGGATGCAGCGGCTCCATCAGAACAGCAGTGAAATACTGTACTGTACTGTATACGCCAGTCACTATTTGTCCTACTGTACTCTGTATTTTTTTTCATAATCATTTTTCATTTTCTCCCGTTCCAATCCGTCACGGCGGGGCGGTGCTGATCCCCGCAATATCAACCCTTCATTTCGTATTGATGATTAAAATTATTATTTATTTATTTGTAACTATATTATTTTACAGTACAGTACAGTAGTTAACAACGTTTATACCGTACTTTTATTTGTTAAACAAATGCTTGGGCCTGTAGAAAGTTTTTGTTCCTTGATTTCAATGTTGTATGCAGTATTTCATTGTATGATAACTCTAAAAAAAAAAAAAGGTTTCTACTTCACAGATTTCACCTATCGCGGGTTCTTTTTGGAACGTAACCCCCACGATAAACGAGGGTTCACTGTATTTAAAATGGGAATACTCCGGATTAGCTCACTGACTTGCGCGTTGATCACAGCCATCTCTGACAACAGCTTAGAAACGCCGCTATTCATTGGGGCAGCAAGCAGCATTCTTGCATAATGTGCCCCTATGGTCTAATGTAATTCCTTGGAAAGGTGGAGCGCACATCAGCTGATCTAAATAAAAGAAAAACGGCATAAAATAAATGTTACGTGTCAAACAGCACAATAGGCTAGTATCCGTAAAATATATAAATAAGTTAAATAAGTGATTGTACAATTTTGATATCATAGGCCATCAAGTGACTAAAACTAGATGTCGCGGAGAATTTCAGTTTTCCTGCAAGCCGCCCTCCCCTCTTCAAGTTTGTGTATTCACTCTACCTTGCTAACTGTCCTTGTTGTAATGCAAATAACCTGTGATGTGACCAGCCCTTCTACATTAGACTGGATAAGGCTGAAACAAACTGGCATCAGAACAAAAGCATGCTCCAAACACTTTTCATTACCTGCCCCTGCAACATCAGACCTTTTTGCAGGAATAACTTGATAAGTCATATCCAAATCTTTTATTAAGGCAAACCTATTGAACAACCAGATATTATAGGGGTCCTAGTTCCTGAGCTGAGAACAGGTCATAACCATGCTTTTCCAACAAGGCAAGGCAGAGCCTATTTATATTGTCCATTCACCAACAGACTCATTTGTATTGTTGCAAAGCTCACTATGTGAAAGAAAGAACAACTTAGAGAATAATTGTATCTTGTCTTGTCTCGCCTTTTCACGTCATTCAACATTTCAGCTTAGAAAATTACAAACAGTACAATTTCAGTACTGGAGTAACATTTATTTGACCCAAGGAAAAGCACTACATATGAAGCTACAATTGTCCCATTTACCAGTTTTTACAAACCCAAGGTGAGTCCTTCCTGCATTTGCGACAGGTATACTTTATGCAGTGCACACAATGCTCAGTGCTGTGGTTCCTGTTGCAGAGATTGCACACCTGGCCTGCTTATAATAACAATGAAAAAAATCTGAAAAAATAGAGTTTAGCACATTTTCCCAAAGTAAGAGTTGTAGTATGAACTAGATGAGGTTATCTATGTGTGCTATATGTTTTGTGGCACTACAATGATCTACAGTGTAATTATTGCCTATTATATGCTTATAATAACAATGAATAAATCTCCAAAAATAAAGTTTGGCCTATCTTCCCAAAGTAAGAGTTGTTGTATGATCCAGATGAGGTTATCTGTGTATCCTACAAGTTTGGAGGCACTACAATGATCTATAGTGTAGCATTGCTCACTTTATACTTATTCTAATAATAGAATAGAGGCGCTATTTGTCATTTAGGCTTTTGGAAATTCCTCAAAAAAGTATTATCTGCGAATCCAATGAATGTGATAATAATCCACCTCTCCCTGGTGACCCTTTTGAATATTTCTCTCTGATTATTTTGCGAACTGGAGACAGAGTATTTTTGGAGCAGTGTGCTCTCCATAGGATCAAATGTAATTCTCCCAGCGCGATAGAAGACTCGTTTTTAGGAAACTATGGTTGTAGCTCACTGTCTGCCTTGCTCTGGTGTCTGTTTTGCAGAATAAATAATTTGTCGAATAATTCCCGAAAAGCCGAATCTGTGAATATTTTTGCAAACTTTACTGCAGTCTCGCGATGCTGGCTGCAAGTCTGCAGCGGAAGAGAGATCGCCTGAGTTATATTTCCCCCCAAATAAATAACGGTCATTATCGTATAAATGGTCATTGTTGTATAAATATTGTTGCTTTCTACAGCTTTCCAGCTCATGCAGCTATTTTCATTGTACAGATCAGTTATTGTCTGATCGCTGCGCTGAAATCATTGCGGTGTTGGCGACACTGATGACGTAGATCTAGTTATATTTAATTACAAATATGATTTCCCCCCCCCCCTGCTCTCAGGTAAAACACTCAAAGAGAGATACTTTAGCTGAAACCGAAACTGAAGGGGGTGGATTTGTTCTCCAGCCACAGCGCTAATGGTGCATTTACATCTGAAAAGGGACGCCGAAATGGACTCAGACTGCCACCTAGTGGCTCTAGTAGTCACATGTTTTTCACACAATTCGTGAAACACGGAGAGCGTGAGTGAAGTGTCCATTTCCAACCAGGACCCACTGTAAAATGCAGAAACCTGCCGGCAGAATATGTTTGCTTTTATTATCCTGGTGCCTGCAGTTTAGATTATTTAGATGAAAAACACCTACCAGCTGCGAGGAGGCGACCCGGCCAGAGGCTGCTGTTGAATGGGATCCTACTGACAGCGCACTGCTAGTATGTGGGGTTCTGAGCGGCTCCGACAGAACTAATATTGGAAGGCAGGATGGTAATCTGGTAACCTGACTCTGCCAGATGGATTTGCTCTGCATATCCATCTGGAAACCTTCCGTTGCAGTAATTTTGGGAAGGGACGAAAATACTGGTTAGCTGATTGGCCTATGTTGGTGATAGAAGGGCCAAATAAACCAATCAGATCAACGAAGCATATGACGTACTAACAGACCGACGACGAAAACACAACCACAAGCCAGGCTACTCTTGCCGAAACCAGTCGGGAGAAGAGCAAAAACATATTTTCCTCTAGAAAAGCCTCCAGAGCAGTGTTTTGCTCTTCTTTCAGTGAAGAAATACTCTGTAATCCTGATAAAACTTGCTCGATAGCCATGTTAACGCTAGTTTCATTGGCTGAAGCCGCCATGTTCTTAAGCCTGAACTGTCACGCTTCTCGTTGCGTCACACCTCAACCCGCCTCAAAGCCAACGCTGATTGGACGTTCGTTTGGTGAACGGCTCCAATTTTTCTTCAACGGAGAGTCTCCAGACTGATTAGCGAGTGAAATCTTGAAAGCTCGCAAGATCAGGATGGTCTCACGAGGCTAGTAATCTGGATGAACTGACTGCAATAATTAAGTTTTCAGGTGGACTTTCTCACTTATAAACATATTAAAACTACTTTATTCCCACCGATCACAGCAAATATAGCTGCAAGGCAAATAAAGGATAGAGTAGCTCCGCCCAACGCGCGTCAGAGCCACTTTTGCACCGCGCTGCTAGAGCAGCAAAGCTGCTTCAGCCGCGCGTCAGAACTAACTGGTACAAGCAGCAAAAATTAAGTAGCAGAAGCGATTTTGCTGCTCCTGGTGCGTCCGGTGTGAAAGCAGCCTTACTTTGAATGGTCGGTTCACACCGATGTCAAGCAGTTGAAGTTCCTTTGTCAGACCTCCCGGAATAACAGCAAGCACAGCGGCCATTTTTTTCACCATGTTTTTCACATCGGCTGTGAGATGGGCACGCATGGAGTCACAGATTAACAGCGATGGTGATGAGTGGAAAAAACCACCTGGTCTCATACATATTGGTTACATACAACTCCCTCAGCCACTCTTTCATCATCTCCTCAATGAGGAGATGAGGAGTTCTGCATAAAGCACATAACTGTTCTTTTATACACAATCCACGCCCTCACTTCCCCCTTTAACGTTCTCATGGCGGTCTCAACAATGTCCGCAGTTACAACACACATAGGGCGCACCGCAATACAGGGAGCGCCACACATTTTGAGGGAAAAAAAAGATGTTTATATGCACCTTATAGTCGTGAAAATACGGTACTGTGGTCTGCCCGAGAGGTAATCAACAATCCAGGACACGTCGGGGGCCTCCACCTGAATCGCAGTCATCTTCTCACCTAATAGAGCCGGGCAGGTGGTATTGAAGGCACTGTAGAAATCAAAGAACATGATTCTCACAGTGCTCGCCGGCTTGTCCAGATGATTTTAGACTCTGTTCAGCAGGAAGATGATGCCTTCCTCAACTCCCAGGCGGGGCTGGTAGGCAAACTGTAGTGGATCAGTGAAGGGCCTGACCATGGGCCTTAGCTGCTCCAGGACTAGCCTCACAAAGGTCTCCATGATATGGGACGTCAGTGTCACTGGTCTGTAGTCCTGAAGGTCGCTAGGGCGCGGCGTCTTTGGCACAGGACCGAGGCAGGACATCTTCCACAGCACGGGGACTCTCTGGAGGAGCATTCTCAGACTGAAGACTAGGCTAAGTACACCACACAGCTCATAGGAACAAGCTTTGAGCACCCTGGGGAATACACTATCGGGGCCTGCAGCTTTGCCAGAGTGGAGTCTGGTTAGCTGTGTTCTCACCAGGTCAGGAGTGAAGGACACTGTAGAGGTAACTGTAGGGGGAGGGGTGAGGTCCTCAGGTTGTGGAGGACATGATGTGAAGCAGGGGGGAGGGGTGGAGTCGGTGGATGTGGATTGAGGTGGTGTAGAACAGACAGGGGGTCTGTAAGGAGGAGGAGTGGGGGAAAGTGGAGTGGTTGTTGTAGGGAAGCCAGCAGTAGAGGGTTGTCGGGGATGGGCCGCAGTGTCAAACCTATTGAAAAATAAGTTCAGTTCATCGGCCCAGTTCAGGCACCCTTCCAACCCCACACCAGTGGACTTCTGGAACCCTGTGATGGCTCTCATCCCACTCAACACATCCCTCATGTTGTTGGTCTGGAGTTTATTCTCCAGCTTTCTCCAGTATTTGTCCTTAGCCTCCTTGATTTTGCACTTGAGTACCCATTGCATTCTCCTCACCTCCTCACGGTTGCCATCTCTGAATGCCCTCTTCTTCTCATTCAGGATGGCCTTTATGTCCTTGGTGATCCATGGTTTATTGTTAGCATAACAGGTTACAGTCCGAGCTGAAACATTGCAGGCCACACAGAAGTTGATATAGTTCGTGATGCAGTCTGTGAGCCCATCGATGTCCTCCCCCGTGGGGCTCACAGAGTGCAGGGCAGTCAGTCACCTCAAAGCAGGTCTGAAGTGCCTCACAAGCCTCCTCCGACAACCTCCTCACAGTTCTTGTGGTCGTAGGCTTCCTCTTCACCAGAGGCACATAACAAGGTTTGAGAAGAACCAGGTTGTGATCTGACCTGCCCAGAGGGGGGAGAGGAGATGTATGCATCTTTAATGTTAACATACATCAGGTCCAGGGTCCTCTCATTTCTGGTAGGGCAGCTCACATATTGTTTGAAGGTCGGCAGGACTTTGTTCATGGTGACATGGTTAAAGTCTCCGGACATGATAATGAGGGCATTAGGAAACATTATAACTAGACAGGTGATCCAGTCAAGCATTTCAAAATGATACATTTTTTACAGCTAATCTTCAGCTTACCAGTTGATGGGTCAAAACCTGCAGATTTTCAGAGATGGTGACCACTAATTGAAACCGCCAGCAGCTGTTTCTGCTGTAGCTCCCATGTACCAAAATCCCACAATGCACTGCAACACTTATGTTAGCTAACTCCATAATCCAGTACAATAGAGCAAATGGTTTAACCCTAAACTTTGCTAAACTAGGGATTTGCGTGTCAGGTGTGGTGGAAGTAATTTGAGGACCCAAATACAGAGCAGTAGGAGGCCATTGAGTTTGTGCAGATTTAATGAAAAGCAGATGACAGCAGAAACAAATAAAATCCAGGAACAGTCCACAACAAAACAAAACCATGAGTCGCCAGGGGAAAACACACATGGAGCTAAGTAAAAAAGATGTATATATGGCAGACCGAACAAGGAATGGGCAAATCAGCTGATATGGAGCAAGTGTGGATAGAAGTAACTAGAAGGGAGCTAGGAGAAAGGAGACTGGCACAAGGGCACAACAAGGGCACAACAGAGAGTAATGCATTACTGTTGTAGGCTAACACAAAATGGAAAAAAAAAACATAATTATATAAATAACTAAAAACTCAAAAAGAAGCTCAGAAAGAAGTCCATAAAGGGCAGAACCATGACATAGCAGCTGTTGCCGAACTTCATCCATTTTACACTCTCATCCCTGTGATGTAGGCTGTCGCTAAGCTAAGGTGAATTTGTTTTTATTTCACTGGCAGTCCTGTGTCATAATTTTCAAAATCAAGACTATCCAAAGACAAGCTGTTTTGAAGTTAACTTTTATTTAATTATTAAACATCTAATCAGATCTAAGATAAAAGCAAAAGATATAAACACAGTATCAACTGAAAATACACATTGTTTAAGAAAATACAATAGATTTTTACACCAAAAACAAGGTAATTACAACAAAGAGAAACAATATCTCACTTTATGATCCACATTCAAACTTTATGTACTGTAATTTAGATTTCTTAAATTCCCCATAAATTTTTGCTCTAAAAAAGAAACATTAAACAGGAAAATCTAAAACTATTATCACAAAATACTAACAGTTCTATTTACATTTGTACATTCATAGTAGGTATCGACTTTTATCTGTCTTTTAAAGTAAAATGTAGATGAATTGGTTCTATAAAAAATTAAAATTCGTTCCAATGGACAAGAGGAGGCAAATGAGAAAAACACAAAAAAGTTGCAAAAATGAGGGTAGAGAAGTTAAACCACTGATGTCTTTCCAAAAAGTACATTTTCTCCTAGTGAAACCATACCTGCATTGTGGGAAAAATAGTTTATATTCCTCCTGAGGAATGTTTCTGAAGGATTATACCAGTAAAATACCAAGTTAGGGCTCCTTTAAATTGTATGTTGGCCTACATTGTTTTATTTAGTATTTAGTTTTTTAAAAATAAACCATTCATTGTATCATATAATAACATACTGGATAACATCATATATGAAACATACTGAAACGTGAAAATGCTAATTCGATTCACATTGACTCATTAGCTTCTGGTCGTATTGTATTGGTTGCTAGGTAGAGATACAAAATAAATAAGAGTAAATCTGATGAAAGTATTATTTCATGGCAATGTTTGCCAGTGTTAGGCGTGTGTTACTTCAGCAAAAAAACCGAATCTTTGGATTTTAACACCTGTACACTGATTATTCTTTCTAATTAGAATTATAAGTTTAACAATTTAATTTATTAAAATCTAAAAAAGTTTTGGCTCTGGGAATTAGTAAATATTAAGCATTTATTTCTCTTCATTAATAGACTTTCTCATTATATTTCTTTGGATTTCCATCTAATTGATGTTTTTTTTTCACACACATTCTGAGTGACTTCTTAATAAACTGTTCTGGCCGCCATTAATCAGCTCGTTCGAAGTTATCTTTGTAGAAATGTTAGTTCGGCTGATTTCATTAACAGAAATGTACTTCTTCAAACCTGGGAAGTATTTTATCAGCAGCTGTCGAAAGTAGTTCTGGAATTTTCTCCCTACGAATGTATAAAATATCGGACTGATGCAAAAGTAAAAGTACGCCATTAAACGAGTGATTTGAAGAGTGTAAGTAAGTTTCTTTGATGTCTCACATTCTTTGATCTTATATTCCATGAGTTCCACAATGTTAAAAGGGGTCCAGCAGATGAAAAACAGGAGTACTATAATGAAAATCAGCCTGACTGTTTGGAATTTGGTCCCTATTTTGGATGAAACGACTGTGATAGTAATCCTAATGTAACAATAGATAATAACAGCCAGAGGGAGGATTAAGAAAATGATAAGCTGAATATAAAATCCAGCATTCATCAGCTTTTCCAAATCAATATTGTCATTGTTAGTCTCATCACAGTAGATCTTACCATCTATGTAAGTAAAAGTTCCATGAATAAGCATTGGCCGAATACACGACAAACCGCTCACGAGCCACACCACTGCACAAGAAATGACAGCATATTTCTGATTCCTCAGATGTGCTGCAGGCAGCGAATACACCACAGCAAGGTGTCGATCAAATGTCAGCAGAGTCAAAAACAAAACCGAACTGTAAAAGCCCATATAGTAAGCGCTTCCGACAATCTTGCACATAGCATTGCCGAAAATCCAACGTGAGATCTGCATATAAATGCCCCAAAAGGGAAGGCTGCTCATGAAGATCAGTGAGGACACCACCAGGTTCAGCAGCAAGATGTTGGTCACTGTGGTCAGCCTCTCAAACCTGAAAGGTAGGGATGGATATCGTTATGGATTTATCAACTAAAAATACAATCCAGTATTTTATTAAAATACTTATCGATACCAACTTTTTAAAAATGAAAAAAAGTGAAAAACACTAAATCAATAATGAGCACTGAATGAGTGTGATTTTGAACATTTTGGGCTAAAACATTAAAAATAAAAAATAACAACAGAAAGATATGTTTTTCATATCAATGAAAAAATACCAACCTTATAAAAATAAGGTTATATATAAACAAAATGCTTAAAGATAATGAAAAAGTTTTTTGTATGTGTATGCTGACGTATGAGAGCAATATAATTTGCAAGGCAGAGATTAACAAAAGACTGCAAATATGCTTAAAACAACGACAATAAAATTGAATCTATTAAAGTATTTTCATTATTTAATATTATTTTACATGAATCCAGACTGCATTTATAAATGTTGTTATATTATCAAATATATCCAAGATAGCAGAGGCCCCTAAAGCCGATGAGATGAATAAATAACAGAAGCTGTAAGTGAATCAAATGCAGGGAGGGATCTATTTAGGTGCAACAGTGTCAGACAAAAGAACAGCATTTTGTATGAGATTATGTTTAGATTATACTTTCATCCTACTATGTAAGCCGGGGTAAAATCAGTGGAAGTTTTCCTCGTTCCAGAATTATGTTCAATGGAGAAACAGAGTAGAGTCTCTGCTCTGACTGCAGGCAGAGTTTGTTGCACAGCAAGACTGCTGAGGCTGACCGCCTGTCAGTGCTTTCCAATTGGCAAGGCTAACAGCAGCACTTGCTGCTTGCTAAAGATGGTCAACTCAGAGCAAACAGGGCTTTCATTGCTGTCACCAAAGTCTCAATCATCACAGACAAAAGTTGCTAGATTTGAAGCCTGTAAATTTTAAACAAAAACTTCTCTGTAGGGGTCTAAAAGTTGCTACATAGTTTGCAATGGTGTTGGATAAGAGCAAGGCAATATGTCAAACATATGGACAGATAAAAGCACCACAGAAAGCAGTGCTAAGCAGGAAGCAGAGGTATCTCCTGGAATCCCCCAAATAAGGAGCAGACCTGGAGGTTTGGAGGCCTGTGCATATAACAAACTCAAATCCTCAAATCTGAATCAATCTGGTGTAAGGTTGGAAAATATGAGTTTTTGGTTTCACGACAGCTGGTTTGAGTTAGTTTAATCAACTCTGAGTAGGTTCACTTGGAGTCGAGTATGTGCGTAAAAACTATGAAAACACAGTATCACTGGAGTTCTGATTCAACAGTCACCATGACAACAGAAAACAAAAAGTGCCTATTTCACACCACTTGAACTAGATATTTTACTGAAGAATTAGAAAAGAAATGTATGAATGTGCCTAAAACAAAGAGTAACTGCATGCAAAGAAGATGTCATAAGAGAGGATTGCTGCTCAACTTAATCTGTAACTTTATATGAAGTCTGGTATGGCAGGTTGTTTCGACATTTACTAGTAGTGCTCTGCTCTCTTCTCCGTTTGTGGATCACTAAAATATGATTATTCGTTGTCAAAATCAAATATGAAATATGAGATTTGAAATTAGTTTCTAGACATCCACAATGTTTATTTTAGATTTGAAAAATCTAAAAAATAAAGGAAATGAATCCAGAAAAAGTAAGTAATATTTGAAAGAAGATAAAAACAGGAAGTAAAACAAATCCTGAACTAATAATACCCTAGTTAACAGTTTAACTTCAACAGTAAAAGGCAGGTCTCAACTAATGGGTTTTAAACTTTGATTTCAAAAACTCAGGCTTTCAGCACTTTTCCAGTCTTCTGGGAAATTGTTCCATGTCAGTGAACAAGAGGAACTAAATGCTGCTTCTCCATGTTTGGTTTTAAATCTGGGTGAACAGAGTTTACTTGAACTTGGCCTAGTGGTTAGGGGATTGCGTTTGGAATCTAGACATTCTGAGTTTAAGCCCAACTGCCACAGACTGCCACTATTGGCCCCTAAAGCAAGACCCTTTCAGAGAATGAATTTCGTTGCTCTGTACTTGTGACAGTGTAATGAAAATAAAATGCTGAAAAAAAAACAAACAAAAAAAGAAAATGGAAGACCTGAGTGGTCTGGGAGGTTGATACACTGACAAATCTGTCATGTATGTGCTGATCTTTTCAGTGGTTTGTAGACAAACAGAAGGACTTTAAAGTTAATTCTCAGAGCTACAAAGCAGTGGAAGGACTTCAGAATTGGGCTGTTTTGCTCCACTTTCTTAGTTCTTGTGAGAACACAGGCAGCAGAGTTTTGGATCAGCTGCAGCTGTGTAACCAACAAACCTGTGAAAACACTGTGCAGTAACCAATCCCACTAACCCTAATAAATGGCCGTACTAAGCATGAATCAATAGTAATTTTCTTACTTACAAGCAAAGCAGTTTCATTTGTGTTGGTCCACCCTACAAACATACAAATTAATGTCCATTCAAGTCTTTTATCGTAAAGTTTTTTTTTAAGTATCTTAGGTATTTTATTATAAATTAATAGTCTTTGTAAACCTTCTGAAGTATTAATAAGATTCTTCAGCATCTTGATTGTCTGATATTGGTGGGGAGAGATGCAACCAAAAGTTGCAAGACAGCAACAATCATGCATGACTCTACTGTTCTTCCTGTTTTGCAACAGTTTTAGAAATGTGGAGATGTGCATTACTAACCAAAGGAAAAGGAACGGATCCTTCGGTGACAGTTTTGCAATGAAATAATTGTAAGGTTCAGCTTAAAAGAGGAGATAAAATATTGCTCTACCAGCGAAGATAAACAAAGAAGGCTGTTTCACATGTTGAGAATTTAGAAATTAAGGATAAGCGCTAAAGCAATCCATGACAAAGGGTGATCAGAGGATCCTGGCTTTAGCCGTTCATTAAGGCCAATCCTGGCTCAACAACAGAGGCAACAACAAGCCTGATAGTCAAGATACTCAACCCACATGCAGATACACAGTTTTAAAAATACCCTGTGATTGATAAATTCATTGATTGGAGACCATTAAATGCAGTGTAACTTGTCTGTGTATGCCAAAGGCTTTTTTTTTAAACAAGATCACAATAAAGGAACTTAAAAACCAAAAAGCAGTCAAAATATGCTCTTGACCAATTGAATAATTTTCAATTTATCTATTTTTATATTACTCCTCCTTTTTGACTTTTGACTATTCTGTATTTGTTTTATCTTGTATAATGACCTCATACACTGCAGAGATTCACCTGTTTCTCGTATATTTAATATATAAAGCTTTGTGTACCCTGTTGGAGATGTTAAGCGGCTTGGGAAGAATTCACTCTGTGGAGCTGACCATCAAGTGTCCAGTGCCCTGATGCAGCTGATGAATGAATTCATCATCTCTCCATTTTCCCTTTCTGCTGTAACAGTATAGATGAGAGGGGTAGACTTCACACCAAAGCTGCACCAATGGGGGATCATTTCACTCAGACTCATCTCTTCTTGTACTTATCTGATGCAATTTTGGCATCAGTTTCCAGCTTTATTTTAGGCCAGACATTATTGAATTAAAAAGTCCAGCTAACCAGAATAAATGAAGGTTTCCATCTGCTACCATGTCCTCTCGATTCCAGAGGTGTTACATCTAGGGACTGAAATGCCATTAATATGCAGTTCAGTGATCGAGATGCAACTTTGTTTGAATGACTATAACCTGGATGACTGAGAATCTTCACCAGCATTGAGATGCAGGCTATGTTAAATGACACTGATGTGTAACTTGTGCATTAATTCTTCAATTCTTTGCCACAATATTTGGCATCTCTTTGATGTTGCCACTTTGTTTGACTTTTAATTGAGAATTTTTTTTCCCTATTTCTGATTTAAGATTAATTTTTGAGCCAATAAATAATATTTTCAGATTGTTCTAACTGAGGTTGAGCAAACAAGAGGTAGAGCAGACTTTAGACTAATACTTTATGGACTTTTGGAGAAAACGATTTAACCCTCCCACTCCTTACTACCTATTGCACTTCGCTCTCTGTAGGAGTGAAAATAACAAGTTTAAACGGTAGGATTGATCTTATACAGTCTCAGGGTTTCTTTACTCAGACAGCCTCATTACATGGACCTGCAGGTTTCCCAGAGAAGCGTTCTCCTCTCTTGAGCCACAAATTCTCTATATACCAGAAGCCACAATTTGTAATGTTATGATAATTTCTGTTGTTCTTTCCCTGATTCTTTTAACATTTTTCCCTTTTATTGTAGCTAAATAGCTGTTCAGTTTTTGGGCCTACTTCCTAGGAGCGGTTACTTAATTCACTTCATTCTCAATTTTCTAACTCTTTATCAGCTGTATTTTTCATGTGGCTCCATTATTTTGACAGTTCTATATGCAAAATTTGGTACCCCCACATTTTACTCAGGTAAGAGTAGCCCTATGTTAACATCTTTTTATGCAAATAAAATAAAAATAAAAAATCCAAGAAATGACTCAAGTAAGAATAAAAAAAGATACGGTAAAATGGCTACTCAAGTACTATTTGCTAAAAACCTCATATTTACTGTTTAATTTGATCTAATCATAAAGATAGTTATGTGTAAATGAATACAACTAAAGATATAAAAAAGACATTTTCTAAATCAACCAATCCTTACAGTAGACAATGGATTTTATCAGGAAAGGATAAAAATCTTACAGCTAAACTATCTACAGAATACAGTATATTACAATAACTTAAATTACTCAACGTAGTGGGAAGTGACCTGAAATTTTTCTGTAATACAAGTAGCGATACTCTCTAAAGAATATTACTTGAGTAAAAGTAAAACATATCGTAAAGTAAAACTATTTCTCATTTTTTTAAATTTAAGTTAATGTAACCAGTAACTATATACCTCTGTTGGTGTGCCTATTTGATACCACAGAGGTAAAAAGTACTCATTAAAGTTTTTATTTAAAACACTTTATTCAAACACATATATGTAAACTACGTGAATTTAGAAAAAAAAGATTTCTACAGATTCAATACCATGAGGCCCCCAATATTTCACAACCATGAGTTCATGCTCCTTCTTTGCCCTTTTCCTTTGTATGCTCCTGTAGATTCTCTCTTTCTCGTGTGTGGACCTGTTACTGCGGATCATGTCAACTTTTGTCCGTTTGTGGCTGCACTACAAAAATGTATTTCCTACACAAGTGAACCAGACTTGAATTAAGAATATTGTTCTTAGAAGTTCAGATATTAGATATTTTCACTTATTAAGACCCTTATTTTATTTATTTTAAGTTATTCTTTCTAGAGCACTCTTTCATAGATATTATACCTTTTCTCAAGTAGATTTGATACAAAATCAAGTCATATCATGCATTCAGATACCAAAGCCAGTGATTGGTAAGACATTTTTTCTTATTTTAAGTTTTTAATCTCAAGGTGTGATCTTCTATTATAACAACAGACCATCCTTGCTTATCTGAAATCATCATGGGAAAGCTCAGAGCAGGCCAGTGAAATAAGATTAGAGTGTGAACATGTCTATTTGTTTCTTTTTTTAAATTATCCACTACACAATATAAAGTACAGCTAAATGCAATTATAAAACACCCATTATAATTAGCACACATACCTATTCGATATAAGGTGACGGGATCATGTTGCAATCAAACTCGTATCTTCAGTTGTTTTCAAACAGGGATTCTTGGTCCAAATTTTTCATTTTCAATACACCTTTGAGAGTGAAGTATACCAATATTGACTCAAAACAATATTAAAAGATACTTTTATTACCTATTTTATACTTTAATGATTAAAAAAAGGTTTAAGTGATGTCAATCAAACAGAGAACAACTAATAACAAAAGGTATGAAAACAACCAATCCATTTATTACTAATAAACTGGTTGTATAAACTTTAGACAGATGCATTTTGTTTTTTTATTAGCATGCCAATACCCAAGTTTCTAGGTGCAGGCTGAAATAATCTAACATCTCCATGTCTCATCTCCATGTTCATTAAAGATAATTTAATTGTCCCATGTTAATAATAAAAATCACAGAATCACTCTTTTTCTTTTTTGAAGTGTACATATATTGATAGTTTCTTATTCTAGTACTATTTCTGCATTTCTATAATTTTTTTTATTTCTAACTTTTTCAAATCATCCAAATGTAGAATGCTGAAATTGCTTTACCGAAACAAAAACTCAAAAAGAAGTCTTAGCCCACTTTTAAAATAGTACATGAATAGATGTAACTTTTGTGAAAGATTTGAGCAAACTTGGTCTTTTTCTAAATGCTTTAAAAAAATTGTATGCACTTACTTATAAATGATAGCCAGGACTAGCCCATTGCCGAGTAGGCTGAAAACGAACATGAAGTAGAAGAGGATGGAGAGATGGGCTCCCAGCTTGTTGGCTTCATCCTTGTGACATGGTGCATACGTTTTGTCTTCATAATCATCTGTTGTGTTTTCCATCTTTGCATGAACTCTGTTCAAAAGCAGAAAAAAAAATGTAAACATTCACAAGGTCATGCTGCAGTTAAAAATAGCAAATAAAATGAAACAGCAAGAAAAATTATAAAATAAAAATCCAAGCAAGTCTGAGAATGCATATTTCAAAAGGGGACTCCTTACGGCAGCTTTAGCTTTTCACTCTGATCTTCAGTCCCACACAAAATGAGTGCTAAAGCTGACTGATAAGAGGAAGTTCCACAGAAGTGTGACATATCTATGAATGTGTGTGCATTGAAACCATACTAAGCTTTTCGTGTCCTGAGGTCACTTCCTCACAGACAGGCGCATATGTAGCAACATCATTATTTAATATCTGAAGGCTTTAAAGACAAAACAAAATGGATAATCTACGACTCGAACGTACTTTAAAAAAGGAGATATGCAACTGCTGCGCTATCATTCTGCCAGGGTCTTGGCAGCAGTTCCGGACGGTGCTGATGGCCTGGGGGGGCTGATGCTGTACTGCGCTGATAGAAACAAAGAGCTCTGCGTGAATGGAAACTTTTCTGAGACTGTTCCCAGGCACTCTTCAGCATCTAGAAGGGAAGCACAGCCGTCTGTAGGTGAAAATAAGGAGAGCACTCTACATGACATCCATCCATCCTCTTCCTCTTATCCGGGGTCAGGTCGTGAGGGTAGCAGCTTCAGTAGGGAGGCCCAGATGTCCCTCTCCCCAGCCACTTGGGCCAGCACCTCCGGGGGAATCCCAAGGCGCTCCTAGGCCAGGGGAGAAACATAGTCCCTCCAGCATGTCCTGGGTCTCCCCCTGGGCCTCTAAATGCTTCCTTGCCAAATCCTGAAACATCCCAAAACATGAATGATGCGTGTTCCATATCTAGATATAGTGACTTCATATCACAATGTTTTTTTTTGTTTAGTTTTTTTTTATAATCACTGCTGCTTATCTTATCAAGGCTCCCCTTTAAAAATGAAATTATCTAGAGATCTGTTCTAAACAAAATTTCTTTATGTTTACACTTGTGTACGTATATAAAATGACAATATAAATCTGTGTAATTCTAAGTCTAAAAATAACATTAAACAGAGCTAGTTGAGAAATTAACTTTTGTGTTTCTATTTGTGTCAGTCCTAGAAGCACCTAACTTGGATGGAGGCACAGAACAGGACATAATACAATAAGAATAGGATGATACTCAGGCGTCACCAGGAAGTAGCAGCTACACTGAGCCCACTTAATGTCTGCTTCTTTTTGCTTGTCCAGGTTTTTCGTCCAGCCACAGCTCAAAAGCTTGTCTGTCAACTTTCCCTTCAACTGAAATGACTAGCAGCCTGGCTTGGATTTCCTTAAATGAAATCTCACGCCAGATTACCCCCCAATTGCTAATAAAGTGTATTGATATCTTCTAGTTATGTAAAGTCAAGTTTATCTATACAGCCAAATTCATATGACAATTTTAGTCCCAAGTGGCTGAGTAAAAATACCAGAAAACAAAAACGTAATTCCATTCAGTTCAGTTTATTTCTAGAGCGCCATTTCACAACACAACATCTCAAGGCACTTTACAGTTCACCAGAACATACAGTCAAATTGATTCATAGTTTTATATCTAAGGAAAACCAGTTGATTGCATCAAGTCATCAACTCAAAGTTAGTCCCTCACACTAAGCATGCTTGTAGCGACTGTGGAAAGGAAAAACTGGCTTTTAACAGAGACAAACCTCCAGCAAAACCAGGCTCAGTGTCGGCGGCCATCTGCCAAGGCCGACTGGGGTTCAAGGGGACAGAAGCAGAAATGTAAAAGGTGGCCCTGTCCAGGTAACACACAGTCAGGCAGAAGAGCTCCGAGCCAGCTCACATGTCAGAGGATTAATAGAGCACATCCAGCCAGTCACATTCAGAGAAGCATGAATACACTGAAA
Organism: Cyprinodon diabolis; assembly: GCA_030533445.1. Classification (NCBI taxonomy): domain Eukaryota; kingdom Metazoa; phylum Chordata; class Actinopteri; order Cyprinodontiformes; family Cyprinodontidae; genus Cyprinodon; species Cyprinodon diabolis. The sequence goes on from CM060082.1 coordinate 6,051,760, forward strand.
AACAGGCCGACCCCCAACATCTATAATAAAAGGTGTTGACGGCAGCTACACAGCTGATATTTCTCTCTTGGATGGTGTCAGAGCCAACATACTAAAAAACAAAATAAGAACATTTCAAAAGTACACTATATTGCCAAAAGTATTTGCTCACCTGCCTTGACTCACATATGAGCTTAAGTGACATCCCGTTCCTAATCCATAGGGTTCAATATGACGTCGGTCCACCCTTTGCAGCTAGAACAGCTTCAACTCTTCTGGGAAGGCTGTCCACAAGGTTTAGGAGTGTGTTTATGGGAATTTTTGACCATTCTTCCAGAAGCGCATTTGTGAGGTCGCACACTGATGTTGGACGAGAAGGCCTGGCTCTCAGTCTCCGCTCTAATTCATCCCAAAGGTGTTCTATCGGGTTGAGGTCAGGACTCTGTGCAGGCCAGTCAAGTTCATCCACACCAGACTCTGTCATCCATGTCTTTATGGACCTTGCTTTGTGCACTGGTGCACAGTCATGTTGGAAGAGGAAGGGGCCAGCTCCAAACTGTTCCCACAAAGTTGGGAGCATGGAATTGTCCAAAATGTCTTGGTATGCTGAAGCATTCAGAGTTCCTTTCACTGGAACTAAGGGGCCAAGCCCAGCTCCTGAAAAACAACCCCACACCATAATCCCCCCTCCACCAAACTTTACACTTGGCACAATGCAGTCAGACAAGTACCGTTCTCCTGGCAACCGCCAAACCCAGACCCGTCCATCAGATTGCCAGATGGAGAAGCGCGATTCGTCACTCCAGAGAACGCGTCTCCACTGCTCTAGAGTCCAGTGGCGGCGTGCTTTACACCACCGCATCCGACGCTTTGCATTGCACTTGGTTATGTATGGCTTGGATGCAGCTGCTCGACCATGGAAACCCATTCCATGAAGCTCTCTGCGCACTGTTCTTGAGCTAATCTGAAGGCCACATGAAGTTTGGAGGTCTGTAGTGATTGACTCTGCAGAAAGTTGGCGACCTCTTCGCACTATGCGCTTCAGCATCCGCTGACCCCGCTCCGTCAGTTTACGTGGCCTACCACTTCGTGGCTGAGTTGCTGTCGTTCCCAAACACTTCCATTTTCTTATAATACAGCTGACAGTTGACTGTGGAATATTTAGGAGCGAGGAAATTTCACGACTGGATTTGTTGCACAGGTGGCATCCTATCACAGTTCCACGCTGGAATTCACTGAGCTCCTGAGAGCGACCCATTCTTTCACAAATGTTTGTAAAAACAGTCTGCATGCCTAGGTGCTTGAATTTATACACCTGTGGCCATGGAAGTGATTGGAACACCTGATTCCAATAATTTGGATGGGTGAGCAAATACTTTTGGCAATATAGTGTACATACATACACAAAAAGGAAGGAAGGAAATAGTTTACAGAGAAAGTTGAAGGTATTTCGTAACATCTCACCTTTATGTGTGACACTAAAAATACTTCCTTCTGCTGGATTAGTGATAGTTAAAAATATCCAATGTGATGACTTTACATTCACTGGGCTAATCAATTTTTTTGCGGTTTGTGTCCATATCAGTTGTCGTTATGACTCTATTATGAGCTAATCAGCTTGACTGGTGCTTGTGGTAGTTTAGCAATTTAATTCTGCGTTTAAATGTATCAAGACAGCAGACCTCAAGTTGAGTTTGAGACCACAGAGATAGTGAGATCTGGAGATACATAGTTTAAAAGGGCCTGACGGGCTTTTATTCCCCACAGTATGGATTTAAATGACTGGACGTTAAGCTTTCTACACCTACAATATATTAATCTCAGTGATCCCCACCACTAGTTAGAACTAAAGAAGCATCCTGGATGAGAAGCAAAACGTCTTCTAAATACTCCATGTCCAGTTGCCCAGTCTGAACTCTTTCAAGCTCGATGAATGGATGGATAAATTATGGGATTATGGTTCTCTGTTTAGTTCCTTAGCTTTGGATTCTGGACAACGGAGAACAACTCAAACTCAATGATATGCACAGTACTCGAATTGAGGGGTTATGGCATCCCCCTTCTTAAAATACTCTTAAAAATCATCCCCCTTCTTAAATGACCATCCCCCCTTACCATCCACTGTGACATTTTATTACTAAATGTGTAAAATTTCTACTATATATTAACAGTAATTGCAATAATATTGCCCTTTCAACATTTGGTGGGGTGTGGGCTTACGGGTAGCCTGAGCAAGATAAATAAAATCAAAGATGGGGCTTATCATGACTATGAAGCTTATCCCAGTGGGAAAATTGTAACAACTATGTAGGGGCAGTGATAGCCATGCCAGTCCAGGGACTGACTGCAGTTCTACTGTATGGTTCCTTGGTCAAGGTCAATGACAGGCGTACTTGATATGTAACAACCATACCATGCATGTTGCTTAGGTTAATAGACTATATTAATTAGGCTATGTATGCCTCCAAAAAAAAAAAAAAAAAAAAAAAACACCATCCCCCTTCTTTTTTTTTTTTTTACAACTAGACTACTCGGTATACATCATAAAAAGGAAAACAGATACATTTTTGACCTACAAACCCAAGTTCAAGTGATTTCCAGAGCTTTGCTACTGTATCCTGTTGTGTTGCAAAGAGCAACAACATAAGATGTTAGAAAGAACTTTCTTGAAACTGCTAAAATTTTATAAATATCAATTTACCTTATTAAACAGAAGTAGATACAACCAATCTTACTGCTAAAATGTTGTTCTATTAATACAGATATGTGGCTTTATTCAATAGGATGTATTTGATTCATGGTCAAATGAGAGCTTGATAAGTAGTTTAAAAAAATGGTGCAAGAACAGGATGGACCCCTTACAATGGAGAAAAAACAGGGTTCTGCCTCTGGGTTTGAATTAATTTACCCTCTTCATACATATAAAGGAGCAGTTTATTCAAGCATTGCATCAGGTTAATATATTGAGAAAGTGCAGTGCTTCTTCTATTCCTGTCGGTTTCAAGGTTTTCCTAAGAATTTGAAATAAACTTGTTTTTCATATTATTCTACAGTGGATGAACAACAACCTTGTACATTTTCATTATTAAACCATTCATCTATTTAGAAAACTTATCCAGCATTCATCAAGCCCTCACTGATACCAGAGAAGATGCAGAATTTGCTGAAACAGACTTGCCAAGGTCAGGTCCAACCTTCAGCAAACAGTTTAAGTGTGGCTCAGGACAAAGTGAAATCACCCAAACTCTCAGACATGGCTCTCTCTATTTCACCCCCACCCTAGATTACATTAGTAATGGTAACAAATGAGACATCCCCAGCAGAAGTTATGATGACACAGTTACAGTCACTCTGTCAAAACAGAGGAGGCTCAGTGAGGGAGTTGGTAAACCTGGGAATGGAAGTTAACCACATTATTCTTGTAACCCTGCTGCATCATAAACACACCCTATTTACTGTTACTTAGTAATCTTACAATATGTTCTGTTTTATGTTGTTTTGGCCATGCACACAACAGAATTGTAATATTTTCTCTAAAATGATGACATAGACTTGGCAGATTTGAAAACATTAATAAGCACAAGGGAGAAAATGCTGTTGTTTTTTCTACATCCGTGTAAACCAAGCTTGTAGTTGTTGCTCATAGAGAACTGCTTAAACTTTCTTTTTTGTTTTTTTGTTTTTTTATTCAGCTTAGGAACATTTTTGAACATCAATGTGTTGATCTATCCATTTATCATAAGCTTGATGGGTACATACTCCCTTGGTAACATTGTAATGCATAGTTATGTGTTGTCAGCATTGTTTTGACAATGAAAAGGAGGAGCCCTAAGGTAAAGCCTGGGGAAATTCCACTAGTGATTTTTCTGGTCTCTGATCGGATCTGGTCCTTTTCTGGTCCACTAAAACAGAAAAGTCTTTGTTCTTGAAGTAGGATTAAAGCCTGTCCAGTGCTCTATCAGCGCAGCCAACCAAGTTTTCCATGTGCTGTAATCAAATGGAATTATCAACAGTACTATGCTAAGATCCAAGAATACCATCACTGTATTTTCTCCACAGTCTGCATTTACATAGATGTCACTCAACTATCTGACAAGAGTTGCCTCCATTTTATTATGAGCATGCAAGTCTGATTGGAAGATATTTAAGCAGCTGGTCCAGGGGTGGCTAATTCAAATTCCTGAGGGCTGGTATCCTTCAACTTTTAGATTCATCCAATTCCCAAAAAAACTGCATATAATGGCTGAGTTGCATCCTCAGTATGCAGAAAATGTATTTCACAGCGGATAAAGGCCCATAAGAACTGCAATTGCCTACCCTAGGGCTGGTCAATAAAAAAACTATAAAATATTTCAAACACTCCATATAAAATCTTAACCAAAACCGAGACATACTAACAATGTATTTCTTTGTGTGGTACATACAGTAGTAGCCTTTCAAAATTTCCCCACTTTCCTTGATGGGCTCTTTGGCTGGTCCTTGGCTGTGTCATGATGGGTATAAGTTTCTAGCCCATATGCAGAACACACTCTAAGACTGGGGCTCTGGAACTAAAGGGTAAGAAGTGTTAACAGACACAGGAGAAAAAGGATGACTGACGGACTCTGAAGCTAAGGGAACTGGTATGCTAACTGGTTCTGTGGCTAACGAAACTGAATCACTTCCGGGTCCTGAAGCCAGGGAAACTGGATGGCTAACCGGTGCTGGAGCTGGGGAAAACGGAACGCTGGCAGACTCAGAGGCTAGAAAAACAGGTAAACTAATTGGTTCTGATCTGGAATCTGACTGGCGGAGAGCTCTGACTGTTTGGGGTTTGATTTGTGGACCAAATTTGAGTTTATGGACTGAAAATGCTAACTGTTTATCTGAAAGGTGGGTGCTGAGACGGACGGAACTGACCTGGCGAGGATGTGGACTTATTACTGCTGCTGGCTGGACTTCAGGGAGGATGGAGGTGTCAGGCTGAACCACCGGAGAAGAAGTGGACCTCTTGCCCCGGCGGCGATTTCTACGCCCGGAGGAGGCAGAAGGCACGGACGGAACAGCAGCTGCAGCAGATTTGGATTCTGAGGTAGAGTGAGACTGTTTAAATGATAGTTTTGAAAAAGCGTCTTGAATATTCCAATTGATGAGATCTAGGTATCCGGCCAGTTGAAGGTTATTGTTCAGATCTGGATATTTCTTGAGTTCTGAGATTATTGTATCGGCTGCAGATATCCGTTCACGGGGTGGAGTAATGGTGGGAAGATCTTCAATGGATTGTTTGAAAAATCTGAGAACTCGGCTGAAGGAGTCTGAGGATGCTTCCGCGGGGCTAGTTTGTTGGCCAGAGTGTTCTGTCATGATGGGTATAAGTTTCTAGCCCATATGCAGAACACACTCTGAGACTTGGAAAAAGTTCAAAGATTTATTTATTAATAGAAACAAAGCAGGTCAGGATGTCATCAGGTCCAGGGCTGGTCACGGCTGGGTTGCTGACCTGGATCTGAGCAGAGTAGCAGAGGGGATAATACTAGGAGGGGTCTGAGGCTGGCGGCAAGCTGAGGCCTTGGAGGTGGCTTGGCTTGGCTGGGGCTTGTAGGTTTCCAGATTTTGGGTTCAGAGGCAGACGGCAGGCTGAGGGCTTAGGTTTGAGCTGAGCAGGCCGAAGGAGGGAACCAGGAGGGTTCTGAGGCTCACGGCAGGCAGAGGACTGAGGTTTGGTTCTTCAGGGTTGGGTTCAGAGGCTGACGGCAGGCTGAGGGCTGAGCAACGGCAGGACTCGACTTCAGACTTATCAGAGTTTCTGATCCAGAGTTTCTTCCACTCCTCTTCTTGAGGACGGGCAAGCTGATTCAGACAGTAGATCCTTTAGATGAGGTCCTGAGAGCCGGCAGGCAGATTTCAGCAGGGAAACTCTTCCAGAGTTCCAGGGTTCAGTCAGGTTTCTTCCTAGAAGCAGAGAAGACAAAACTGATTAGGTTCAGGTTCAGTAGTCTAGAAGACTAGACAGGCAGGTTGGCTCAGGGTTTGCTGTACCGTGACTGACTAACACTCTGGCACCGGAGTGTGGTCCTCAGCCCACCTAAGTACTGGTGTCCTGATGAGCAGATGAAGAACAGCTGGTGAAGTCAGCTCCAGCCTCAGGAGATCCAGTACGCCCTCTGGTGGAGAAAGGTAGACAGAAAACCCCAGATCCCAACAGTAACAGAAAAATCCCCAGGAAGGGATCCTCGGCGCCCTCTGGTGGGCAAGCCTCAGGATCCCAACAGGCTGGCCCTTGGCTGGTCTTTGGTTGGTCCTTGGCTGGCCCTTGGCTGATCTTTGGCTGGTTCTTGGCTGGCCCTTGGCTGGTGTTTGCCCTAAGATTCCTTTTTTTAACATCGCTTTTTGCAATAAAATATTTTTTTTCTTTCATGATTTGTGGTCATTAAGATCTAAAGAGTAGTGCTTTCTTTTGGTCAGACCCTGTAATTCAGTGAAAGGGTGGAGTCAGAGTGAAAAATATGCACACCAAGAAGAAGGTTGGCGTCACTCTAGTGGCTGGAAGTTTACTGCCATTCAGCTGGCGTTTGACTGGAAAGGGCCATGCTAAATGGCTGGTGTTGGGGGGCCGGTGTGGGCGGGCTGGTTGCGCTGATTGGGTATTCGGGTAGGTTTTCCCTCTTGGAGGCATGGTGGAGCTGCTTTGTTGTGCTGATCGCGGCGGGTGAGGCTGCGGGGCGGGTGGGGTTTCGAGTGGCTCTGGCCGGCGCGCGTTGGGGGGCTGGGGCGGCGGAGCTGCTCTGGCCGCTTGTCAGGGCCTGGTGCGGGCGGCGGGGGGGGAGATGGGCGGCAGACGTGGCTGTGCTGCTTTGGCTTCGTCCGGTGGGGGAGCGGCGTGGTTCGCTCCGCTCTGGCTTTGTGCTGCCCCTCGGGCTGCTGGGGGGGGGGGGGTGGTTGCGCCGGCTGCGGTCTGCTCTTCTTGCGGTTTTGCGCCGGGCGGCTTTTCTGCTCTTGGGTTGATTCTGTGCGCGGTGTGTTGCGTTGCGCGCTGTTGGCGTCAGTCTTGGTGGGGTGGGGCTGCGCTTTTGGCCGGGGGGGCGTTTTGTTGAGGTCCCGCGGCGCTCGCGGCCGGTTCGCGGCGGATGCGCATGGGCCCCGGCCGCAGGCGGGGCCGTCTGTGTGTTTTCCTGGGTGGTGCGGTCGCGGTGGGTGTAGCGGCCAGTCGCCGGGGCTTGGTGCCGGGGGGCGGGGCGTGTTTCGGTGCTCTGTGGGGCTGGGGCGTTTCGGTCTGTGCCGTGGGGGGGCCGGTGTTCGGTGCCCGGCCCTACTTCAGGGTGGCCGGCTGCCGGCGGGGCCCGCGGACTAGTCCCCACGGCTCCCCGGGGCGCCGGCATGGCGGTGGCTGGGGGGCTTCTTTGTGGCTGTTTCTCCTCCTCCCTTGGTGGGGGTCTGATTTCCGGGGCTAGCCCCTCCTTGGTGCCTTCGCTTCTGGGGTCCCTTTGGGTGCCTGGGGCTTTGGGTCTCCCGGCGCTGGACTCAGTGCTCTGGGGGGTGTGCCTCTCCGGCTCTCCACAACCACTATTGAGCATTTTTTCTATGGTTAAAACTTTACATGCACAAGTTCACCCTCACAAACAACTACAGGTGCTAGGCTTCAGGTACTTAGAGATTCACTTTCAAACAGAAACCCCACATTCATATCTTCAGGTAACACAGAGTACATGTCAGACTTAATAATATTACTTTAGCGATAGTTTCAAGGTGTTGCTTTATTGTATATCTCGTACCATGTCTTTTGGTTGTGCTGTTCTTTTTTTCATCTCGTTACAGGTGATGAAGCAGACTGAAAATGTTTTGTCATTGTCTCCTTCCTATCTCCTCTTGCTTTCATCTTTTGTCCTTTTTTTTTCTTTTTTGTTTTTCTTCTTCTGTTTTTCTGCTCTACTTACATTGCAGTGTCCATATGAACTGTAAAACTCCCTGCATAATTATAATAAAGCAATTTATATGCATGAAACAAGTGGAGCAGTATGGCAATTGCCATACTGCTCCACTTGTGAAAATAAAATCTGTTGGGCTCCTTTTGGCATCAAGACAATTATTCTTATTGCCACCTTGCCAGACAGGACACTGTAAAAAAATAAAAAAAATAAAAAAAATAAATAATAATAAATAAATGGCTGCTACTGTACTAAAACAACCAATAAACATTTTAATCATCAAAGGTTCCAAACAAGTTGTGTAGATTATTAAATGAGATACAAACCTAGTAAGGAATTTGTTTATTTTGTCAGTTATCAAAGTGTTTGATCTGACTGCCATATCAGATTTAGTGGCGGGTCTAATGAGACATGTCTTGCTTAAGAATCCTCTGCTTTATTCCAACTTGGATTTTCTAAAGTTTTAGACTTCAGAGTTTCGGATATATGCAAGATGAAACAACACCCTTAAACAAAACAAGTCCTATTTATTAGTACATGGAAATGTACTATTTTTGTTTTTGCTGTCAAGAATTTTGATCACATCAATAGTAGACATAAGTGGAGGTATACAACAAATTTTCAACATTACTACTAAAATTAATTAAACACGATTATCCAAGCTTGTGTATGAAGATTAAGTTGGCTTAACACAGCAAGTGAATTGTTCCATTATTTATTTATTTATGTTTTTATTAAAACCAAATTATAATAAAAAAGTATCAGTCTAACTTAAAAAAGCAGAGTACCCTCTAATTTTCTAATAAACTGATCTTTGTGACCTTTTATATGCATCTGTTATGGCCTTTAAACTAGTGATTCAGTTTTGAGTCACAGTATCTGTCACCTTTTCAGATTATAAGTTAAATGTCATCTATAAGGTTCCCTATTATGGTATGCCTGCAATGAAAAGACATGCCCATTGAGTCTGGACCAATTAAACCCCTCAACTTCTTTCTGTCCATTATATGTTCAATATTAATTCATATTTCATAGAAAATTAATAAAATAAATTTCTTGACTTTAAAGAAATCTAATTTTGTTTTTTGTTTTGTTTTTATTTAATTTTTTTTATTAAATACCATGTTGTAGTTGTGTTGATACAACCTGATCCAGTCTTTTGCGAAACCTCCTTCACCATCTATAGAAAGAGTAGGGTTTTCATAAGCTGTAAATACTAATATTTTGCATGTAGTTAACACAACACAGAAATAAGAATTAAATGGGTTTAGATCAGTCAATGTGTTACTAATATGAACTATGTCTCCCTTCAACATTCTCATGAGACTAAGTTAAAACCAACTTCTACTCGGTTAGAGCAGGTGTTGGAATAGATTTAGAAAGTAGGAAATTACTCAGAGAGAAGTGATACTACAGTGGCAAATTGGTGCAAAAAGCCACAAACAAGTAGTAATATTCTGCTTGGAAACATGCAACCTTTCTGGAGAACATGTTGGTCTATAGTTTTTTGTTTAGTAGCTGTTCTGATGATTATTTGGTGTGTCTCTGATTGCACTACTAAACATGAATTAGGGAAAGATGTTTTTACATGTATTTTTTTATTTATTTATTTTTTATCGGTCAAACAAGCAACACTGACAGAAGTTAAATGTAAGCAGTATAAGTTTATATATGAAATATGATTAAAGTGTACTCAATGAACTTGAAGCAACAAGGCGCGATAGACTTGTAACTTCTAGGTCTAGCACCCTTGAAAGCAAGGGAAAGAAAGTGTAGTGGAGTCTGTTTGCAGACCACTTTGGACAAGCAGACTTAGTAGTCATGGAGTTCCAGACAAAGCTCCCTGCCTCAGCCAAAGTCCATATGTCAGTATGTCTGATCAAGTCAGCATCAGATCTGTTCTTTTGCCCAACAACTCCCAGCTTAGTTAGATCTTGTGTCTAAGGGGTACTCAGAAAGCCAGTTATATAGGCAAGCTTTAGATAAGGGCAGCCCACATGGAGCACCTTAAACTGAAAAATCATTAACTATTTAATAAATTAAGATAATACTTTGGTACAAAGTTACATCGTGTTTATTTAATGGCCTATGTGTATTATATAAGCAATAAAAGATGGATAAGATTCCTTATTAGTTTTCTCCTTTGAAATTTTGATATATTTAGCAGAGCATATTGGTTTAACACCCAGACTGAGATGTGGCACCTGATATGTCAGTTAAAAAAGTGGCATACTAGTTTAAAAAATAGCATACAAGTAAACTGTGGAATATTCAGCTGTTTTACTGTAGTGCTTGTTACATCAGGTGGAATATTCCTCCGTTGTACTCGTATGCCAGTTCTATGTAGTGCCTTATTTCAGTAGTGTACTGGTATGCAAGTTCTATTTAACAAAGACGGAAATTAAGTAAAGAGAAAAGAGGAAGTGAAACTACAGTGATACATTAGTGCAAAAAGCCACAAAAGCCAGATCTATCTAGAGGCATATTCAACAATATATACCTCTAAAATGCTGTGTATGACCCCAGATAGAACTAACATACTAGTGAAACAGTGAATTAAGCCACAGAAAAAGAATTGGCATAACAATAAAACTGCAGAAAATATCCCTTGATAGAAATGACTTTATAAAAAACAGTGGGAAATTCTCTAGAAAGAACAGGTTTACAGGTAAAATATAGGAATATTTCTCTAGATAAAACTGCTATATTAGTAAAATGCCTTTAGGTAGAATTGACAGACTAGTGGTTTTGTTAACGTACAGCCTTTGTTTTTTTAAATGAATGAATTAAAATAATAGTGTTAATGTTATTATAGTAGGCCACTGGTACCTATACAATAGTTGGTGGTCAGAAGCTGTTTGCAACCAAAGAAGAATAAGTAGAAGAGTTCTGCATTTGATTAAGGTAGGCTGGATAATATGGCTAGGCTAATGCTAACCAACTTAGAGAATTACCTACTATAAAATGCTCAATCTAACACTAATAACAAGCTGCTGCTTTCAGAAAACTGTGTCAGGTCAGGAATCCTTACTGATTTTTTCTGAATTATACTTTTAGGATCTGTCATTTTGGACTTTTTGGCTCAGTTTACGTTTTCATTTTGGATTCTCAGTTATGCTTTATTCTGTGTTGTAAAAATTTATATTATTTTTGAATTGTTGGTCTTTACTCTTCCTTGTTATTTCTTTCTTTCAGTTAACTCATTTCATAATTCTGGTGCTATTTATTCCATGTTCTAGTTTTATTTATAGTAATTCTTTCTCATATATTAAGGTTATGTTTTCCATGACTTCAAGTTATCTTAAGTTATGACCACCCCCTTGCCTTATCCTCCTTTCTCCTTGGTCCTTCTTTATTTTTTAGCTATTAGTTTTATCTCCCTTTAACTTAATTTAAGTTATTTTTTTACTTACAGTTAAAGGACAAGTCTGGTAACATTCAGAACATAAACTTCTGAAAGTACTTAAAGTATGAAATTATTACATACTGTTCAATAAATAAGTGTTTTTAATTAAGAGTAACTTTCATTTGAATGTGCTTTACTGGAGACATCCATGTTTGTCAAAGAATACTACTGCCACCTGCCGGTTTGTGACGTCACAGTACGATATCGGCTGTTGATCAAGTCCCAGTGCTGTATCTGGTGTTTGTCAGAACGCGCTATTATCCATGATGGCGATGAGCAGTGCACTATGCGAAGCAGAGAGTAACGGGTTATTGACATGGTTTTTCTCTGTCCAGAACTTCGATGGCAAATCCTCCCTCTTCAAGTGGCAATCCAATTTTTTCACTTTTACCCGATGTATTACAACCTCCAACTGCCATGCACGTGGGCATTGTAACTTTATAGCTCTGGTGAATTTAAATGGTGAAGTTCTATTGAAATCTAGAATAATTGTTGTTGATTGCAGATGTTTCTAGTAGCTCCCACTGATTTTGCTTGTAAAGCGGGGAGAATGGTGCTAGGCTGACGTCACTGCCGGAAGATGTCATTAGTGAGGTGTTATTATATTTGGGTAAAAATGGTCGCTCCCAGACTCGGTGATCACAATAAAAAATATTGTTTTGATTTTTTTACTGATTAACGCTAAATTTATTATATCACCGCAAGCGTATTAGTTGTAGGTATAGATAAAGATCCTTTGGCTGTAGGTGTTGCTTTGCAAAGGCAGACTGGAGTGGGCACTCACAGAGGATGTGGGATTTCGGGGTCACTGCTGGATTATCTTCTTTTCTTCATGTATGTTTCTACTAAGCATCTCCTAGTTTTTGTTTCTGAGTTCCCTGCCCATTATTTCTGGATTTATGTGTTTGTTACCATCTACCTCACCATTAAAACTGTTAGGGTTCCAGTTTGTGGGTTTTTTTTTTTTTCAGTTTCTCCGTGCATCCACCAGATGGTGCCATTTTTTCTCTGCTGGCTTGGAGGGCTTCGTGTTCTTTTCAATTACTCACACCTGCAGCCTATTTGTTCATCATTTCCTCAGGAATATTTAAGCAGCAGACTGTCTCCACCTCCTCAGCAGAGTGTTTGCCAGTATTGGGATTTCAACAGATTCGCTGTGAAAAGTCTGATCCTTCAAGCCCTGGAAGGAAACCTCTCGTTACGCTGAGAAAGACTCGGTTCTTATTATTTGAACGCCACCCACGTCAGGAAAACTTGTGACAGTCTGCCCTGCTGCTTCTCAGGACCACCATAGTCTGCCTGTCCACCCTCCAGCATACATCACAATCAACAGTTCAAGCCTCCACAAACAGGAACTCTGGAGCGTCCTCAAACCACAACAGTCAGTCCAAGTCAAGTCTTTATTTCAGTCATCGGCCTGTTTTCCACCGACATTGAACTCACCTGATCGCTGGAACCTCCCCAAGCTAGAAAACAGTTTCCAGTCTCTTTGTTCTCTTTTTTCAAATAAACTGTTAAACCTTTTCAATCTCTGTGAGTTCTTCTGCATGTGGGCAAAACACATTAGACCCATCATGACAAAAACTGCAAGAAACCATCTCTGCCTTCCATTTCTGCATTTGGGTCCTCACAAATATCCTCCAACCATTACTCTCAGAAACTACGTTTAAACCAAATTGTACATATACATGTGTTTTCATAAGGACAAAACATATCTTGTCAATTAAACCAAACTACCATATTAGGTGCCGCTATAGTGCATTGAAAGAAACTGGAATGGTACATTTAAAACAGGCCTGCCAGATACCAGATGCCAGATTTCAATGTCACCCACATATTACATCAACTTCTGTTTTCTTGTAAACACTTGACAGCATTTTTTGAGCACTGAACTCTCTGAGTTGGATCATGTAGATGTTACACCTTGCCCATGCACCATGAAAAATCATTAAATAAACCTTTTGTCAGTGATGGTTGTTTTTGTCCTTCCCTTGTGTCACATGGGGTAATCCTGAGACCGTCGTTTGGCTAGCTTCTCTCTCCATCTGTATAATTCCATATAGGAGGATCACATTTCCATCATTGCCTCTTACTATAAGAGGAGCAGATTAACAGTCCCTCTTCGCCTGAGTGTTAAACGTATGTGGTAACATCAAGTCAATTCTTAGTCACAACCCTAGTGCAGAGTCCTTCCTTTTGTTCCTTGCCCTGTATCTACTATCTTTATTTGTGTGTTTGATCACTCCCTCTGCAAGATAAAATGTTTCTTATGATTCTCTGTCAAACCAAACAGACCAATTATCCGATAACCATTGGACAAGATTCCAAGACTGGTAATTGCTTCTTTCTCCACCATCTCACTGCTCTGCTGCATGGACCGCCTGTCCTACTACCTTGAAAATAACCTTTCCCTTTTCTATCTAAAGTCTCCACCATCAGTCTCAGAACCTTAGCCAAGCTACTCCTTCCTTTGCCACATAACCAACCACCACCTTCAGTTCCAGATCCACTCATCTCTCCCTGGAGGTCAACCTCTCCCCTACAATAAGAATAAAAAAATTATCTATTTCAGTAAGTCCCGAAGGTCTCCTCACAATGTCTCTTTGTGCAGTCCCTATGTCCCTCTCCCTATTGGATCATCGTCACACTATCCTCTGCTTCAATAAGTCATCTTTATGTCTCTACTCTTTCTTCTGCTGAGGGTAACTTTTATGTGGGAAAGAAAACTTGGAAGACCATGACACTTTTTTAAATTTTGCACATTTTTATTTCTGCTTTTCTTGCAAAATTGGGAAATTCTCTTGTTAAAAGGAAGAAATAGCTTGTGAACAACATGTAGCACATAATATAAGATTAGAGTAATGTTGCCTTAGACATTTAGGTCAAATGACTTATAATACATTGACAATAATTGCTGGCTAGGTAAAACCATGCCGACATCTCTTTGAAACAGTTCCCCGTTTCATTAAAATAAATTATTTCACCAAAAGTTATTGTATTTCAGTCTTTGGAAATGGGATAAATTTATTTCAATAATAATTTTGAATAAAGTTAGTTTTAAAATTCTATTTAATATTTTAGACAGGTGAATTTAATAAAAACAAAAGTCCATTCAAGAGCCAGTCACAGCAACATTTATACCGATAAAATATCCTATTTATGAGGGATCATATTGTCATAGAGGCAACTCGACTTCACACTATACAGTAGAGAGGTGAGGTCTGTGTAATGTCCAGCTTTAATTTGGGTTAAAGGCAGGTTATAAGCCTGAGCTTGTCACCTGTACAAGCAGATCTTATCAGTACAAAGAAAGGCACTTTGGTTAGTGCCTGCTGTTTTAAAGTGCTTCATGAATAAAGCTGGCTTGGCAACTGGGAACTGTTCTTGACCTTTTCCTGTTTGGCTTTAAAGTCATTAATACTCCTCCATAAAAGTATGAAGGATATATGTTTGAGAGGAAGGCATTGTCCTGCAATGTAATCTTACTGCAATCCCTGCATGTTGGATTGGAGCAAATTAATATATGCTGGCTTATACGTCAAAGTGCACTCATGAAAATATTCAAAAGCTGCTCTCCTGAATAAATCTGACCTTTAAACAGAGATCTGGGGGAAAAAAATATATTCCTTTAGTGTAGTATATTCCAATTTATCATCAGGGTAGTTGCCGATCCATCTAGGTATGAGCCTTTCGTCAAGTGGAACGTCTCTTCCCTGGGAAATTCAAACCAGTCAAGGACACAGAAATCAAGTACAATGTGAAAAGTATTGCTGAGGTGCTTGTTCTCTACTCATTGCCAGGTGGTTTTTAGATATCACTATTTTGGCCTGTGGTACCAAAAAACAATAAGGATAATTCCCCAAAACACTAAACTACGGCTCAGTTTACATGTAGACGAACACAGTATCTTTTCATAAATGGTTTTGAAAAAAGTTGGGTACACTCCGATAAATAAGGAAGCTGTAGTATGTAGAACAGGTCCTTTGTTGGCATGATTACCAAAGGATAACACCAAAACCACTAACAGTATGCAAAGAGGTTATCCAAGGTAAAAACAGCAACAGGACGGTAAAGGTGAAGGTTGAAAAGGCATTTCATCCCAGTGCTTTATGTCCAGATCATAATTGACCCCTTACACCCCCACCATGGACTGTTCTTCCTGCTGCCCTCTGGGAAGAGGCTTCAAAGCATCCGCTGCAGGTCTAGCAGATTCCAAAACAGCTTCTTCCCGACATCCATTAGACTGCCTGAATATTGAATAAAATGTGAAAAAAGAAAAAAAGCGCTAACTGCTTCCCAAAGGGGATAGGTTAAATGCAGAGAGTGAAATTTTTTGCTATGTTATTGTGACAATGTAATGACAATAAAGTTGAATTCTATTTTAGAGTAGATTTTTCTGAATCTGTATTTGAGTGTCTTCAATCAGACCTTGGATATAGCAAAAAAATAAAAAAATATTCATGGATAACATCATAAGCTCTGCAAGACCCAGAATTTGAACAAGACATAATTTTATTACTTCTTAAACATCACTGGTTGAAATACATTTGTTCTCTACAAAGGCAGATAAATTTTTTTCACAAAAGGCCTTGGGGCACAGTTGCTTAGCAGCTCACACAGAAACCCAGCTTGGCCATCACTGCATTTGGACCAAACAAGGGTTATTGATGAATGCTTTATAACATTGGTAAAGGGACTGGTAACTGACTGAAATGTTTTCTCCGGTATTTTGCCTGCCTACAGATCTAGATGTCAGTCAGAGGAACTGGGAACATGTTCCTGTTCACACAGGAATTAATCGAATGAGACGTCACCATTTTTTTCTCTCCTATGCCCTTGGTGCCATCTAGATAATACATTTGATTAGGCTTCCTTGTTTCCCTTCTTTATGTCTATATTTTAATCACACTCATAAGTCTAATGTGTTGTGTCTATTTTCCTTTTTGCCCTTGTTCCACTTACCTGTCATGGTGGGATTAAGGGACCTAACCCACATGCAGAACACACTCAGACAAGGAAGGAAAGTTCAACAGTTTATTATTAACACAATGAATAATTGAGACTGGTTCAGAGAGACAGGTCCAGGACTGGTCATAACAGGGTTCTCTGCGGAGATGGACAGTTCGGTTAGCTGGGATGCAGGTTCAGTAGTTTGTAGAATAACGCAGGGCTGTACCTGTTCTGTGGTTAACTGAGCGGCAGAGGGAGGGAACCAGGAGGGTCCAGAGGCAGATGGTGAGCAGAGGGCTTGGCAGTGGCAGGGCTTGACTTCCGACTAATCAGTGTTCAGATCAGAGGTTTTCTCCAGTTCTCTTCTCGAGAGCGGGCAGGCAGGTTCAGACAGTCTAATCATCCAGAGATCAGACAGGTAGTTGAAGGTGAGAAACTCTTCCAGAGTTTCAGAGTTCGGTCAGGTTCTTCCTAGGAAGCAGAGAGGACAAAAACTGGTTAGGTTCAGATTCAGGTTTTCAGGGGAGTCAGAGAATCAGACAGGCAGGTTGGCTCAGGCTTGCTAACCGTAACTGGCTTAACGCTCTGGCACTGGAGTGTTGCACTGCCACTGCTTATATGCTGGTCTCCTGATGAGCAGATGAGGAACAGCTGGTGAAGTCAATTCCAGCTTCAGGAGACCCAGAACGCCCTCTGGAGGAGAAAGGGAGACAGGACCCAGAAACCAACAGAAAAACAAATCCCCAGGAAGGGATCCTTGGCGCCCTCTGGTGGGCAAGCCTCCGGATCCCAAAAGTACCTTTTTTTGTACTCTGCACCTTCACTATAAGGATGCCAAAGGACCAGAGACAACAATTTTTAACCATGTTCAATGACAGCAGTGACAAAATAGACGTAACTGTACTGAGGAAAATTGTTGAACCTTAGCTTTTGTTGTGCTGGACAACAGACAGCTTTCCTCAGCTAGTACTGACACCAATGCTTGTGTGCCACGGAAAACTGTAGTGTAAGCATACCTAGCAAATCATGAAAAGAGTGCATAGTTATTAGGTCTTAATGCTTTTTTGTTTTTTATGCATCAATGCAACATCTTAATGTCTTCATGTTGGTATCTGAATTAGAAAGTGATTGGATAGTATTTACCTTCAAGTGACAATTATTAATAGGAGTCAACCTGAACTGCCACATCATGTTTACTTTAGCTGGACTTGCATCCTGTTAGAATGTCAGTTCCTCCTCATTTAACTAACGTAGCAAAAATGTATCACTGAAATGTGTCTTATCTGTTAATAAGAGATCTTTCCTTTTCATTTTAGACTTAGACGAGTTCATTTTTGTCATGATTTTATCTAAAGCTCGGACCCACATGCAGAGTTACCAATTCAGAGAGACCAGGGGAAAAGGTTTAACGGATTTTATTGAAGAGGTTAAACAGAGGGAGAAGTGTTGCTGTGAGCACTGCTCAGCCGGAACTGAAAAGTGAGGGGAAGACTCAGCGGTTAGTTCAGGCTCAGTGGGGAATTTGACTCATGAACTTGTAGAAGAGGATTGGTTGCCAAATCACGTTTCGATAGTAGTTGTTGAATCCTTGACTCCTGTCTGTGTGCTGTAGTTCCAGTGTTTGTCTGATTTGGTGGAGGGCGGAACAGGGTTTACCCAGAATGCGGTTGTTAGTTGGAGAATGGAGATACTGACTGCCACTCAGATTTCCTGCGGTACTTGAACAGGTCGTAGTGGAGAATAAATCCCTTTCTCAGTGCGAAGCTCAAACGATCTCTTGGGGAAAGTGGATCCAAACCTCCTGTTTGACCCCAGCTCAAATTGAAACTCAGTTTATCCTTCCAGGGAGAGAAGGTCCGAGAAAACCAGTTTGCAGGATGACTTCATGCCGAGAGGCAAAGACAAAAACAAAGTTAAACTCAGGTTGACAAAAACTCAGTTAGACTCAGCAAAACTCAGCTTGGCTAGAGTACCCAAAATTGACAAACACTCTGGTGTCGGGGTAGTGGCAGTCAGCTTAAGAACACTCCGTCTAACGAGAAAACCATCAGCAGGTTTGTGAGGAGGTGGAACAGAACCAGGCGCCTCCTGGTGGATGAAGGGAGACAAACACAGAAAACACAGACACAAAACAGGAGTCCTGACAATTTTCTCACTTTGTATACACAAGTGTAGACAAAAAGAAATTTCATTTATAACATCTCTAGACAATTTCATTTTTTAAAGTGCAGCCTTGATAAGTTAAAGGTACAATCAGAGAAGCTGATCTGGGAGCTGGCAGGGAGAGAGACACAGCGCTGATGATCAGAGCGCTATGATCACTCCTCTTAAACAGTTTATTGACGCCTAAATTAACTTAAAATGCAGAAATCTGCCGGCAGAATATGTTGGCTTTTATTATCCTGCTGCCTGCAGTTTGGATTATTTAGATGAAAAACACCTACCAGCTGCCGCGGTGAACCGCGAGGAGGCGACCCAGCCAGAGGCTGCTGATGAAGGGATTCCTACTGTCGGCGAACCGCTGGTATGTGGGGGTCTGAGCGGCTCCGACAGAAAAAATATTGGAAGGCAGGATTATAATCTGAATGAACTGACTGCACTGATTACGTTTTCAGGTGTATTTTCTCATTTAAAAACATATTAAAACTACTTTATTCCCACTGATCACAGCAAATATAGCTGCAAGGCAGAGAAAGGATAGTGAAGTTCTGCCCAACGCGCGTCAGACACCGCGCAGCCAGAGCAGCAAAGCTGCTTCAGCCGTGCGTCAGAACTAACTGGTACAAGCAGTAAAAATGAAGCAGCAGACGCGATTTTGCTGCTTTTGCTGCGTCCGGTGTGAAAGCAGCACTGCACAAAGATCGCCACTGTGCTAGCAACGAGCATGCTTTTAACTGGAGGCGTGTAGCAGTTCTCGCCGTAAAGCAAGACCGACTCTCGCGAGACTTCTGAGCCTGTGGGTGCGGGTCGGTGCCCCTGCAATTGCAAGTGCGGTATTTCCCCCACAGACCTCCAGGGCGGCCGAGAATACCTGAAACGACTCATTTAATCATCCAAAACGTTATGGAACACATTAATTAACTGAAAAATGTTGCATAGTGTGCCTTTAAGCAGCAGTTGCCTCCAGCTCCTGAAGCACTAGCTTTTGCTTGCTCAGGGGAGGAAGAGGACGATGATGCTGTGAGGGTGGTAGCACCCTTGGTTGAAGAGGCTGACGTGGAAGCAGCAGCGGTGCCATCGGCAGGTTTAGCAGCGACAGACAATGCTGGAGAAGACGTGGAAGCTGGAGGGGGCCGGCTGGGGATGATTTTTTAGCATTTGGTAGGGAAGCATCTAGAGTGCTCTCCTCATTTTCACCTGCAGAGGGCTGTGCGTCCCTTCTATATGCTGAAGAGTGCCTGGGAACAGTCTCAGAGGAGCCTCCATTTAACCAGAGCTCTTTGTTTCTATCGGCGTGGTACAGCATTAGCCACCCCAGTATGGAGAGATATTTGTGCCTTCGGTTTGAGCGCACAGGAACCAATCCAAGCGCGCAGTGACACAATACGTGCGCGCCCAACTCTGAAAAACTCTTCTCAACACACTGTTGTCGCGCTCAGTTCCATCTCTGCCGGGACTCGGATCCGTCTCATCTCGCGCTCCACCTGATCTCTCCGCGCTCGACACAAGCTGTGCGCTCGACTATGTCTCTGCGCTTGCAAATTCATAAATGTATGTAAATATGGCAGTTGACAAACAACTGGGTCAGGATGGAAACAAATATATCCTACTGTCTGCTGACAGAAAGATTTTGTTTAAATGAATATAACGCTGAACTAGAATCAGAGCAAATTCAACTTCTTAATGGAACAATTTCTTCAATCCATTGTAAGGCCAATATGATCACAAACCTTTCTCCTTCTGGAGGCTGATTAATGTTCCCATATCTAAAATATTTTTATCTAGATATTGTTGAACCATACTTGAATCTGAAATATCCTCCTAATTTCTCTTTTGAAACTGCAAAATTAAATCCATATCAATAGTAGCCAAAAAGAGATGGATGAGGTAATGATCTAATAATTGTTGTACTGACATTATTTGAAATAATTGAAGATATTTTATAGTTCTAGCTGCTGTCCATTAAATTGAATGTTGACCGCATAACTAAAATAGTTGTTTGATTACCTGATTGTTTTGTTGTTGTTTTTTTTTTTTCATTTAACCTGATGTAGTATTTGGAACGAATACTTTGATTGGATGAAAAAAAGCAGCGCTCAAACCGAAGGCACAAATATCTCTCCATATCCCAGGCCAACAGCACCGTCTCGTACTGCTTGACTTAGGCAAGACCCCGTCAGCATGATGGCGCAGCAGTTAAAGAAGTCCTTTTTTGAAGAGAATTCCAGTCTGGGATTATCCATTTTGTTTTCCAACGAGCGGACGTCAGAGAGCAGAATTGATGGAAGCAGGGGTCTGTGGGCATCTTACTTTAGCTTCACAGTTTGCCTCCCTCTGCATCCTTGCTTTCTTCGTCTTGCACATTTCTTTCTCGGTCAGCTATTTTCCTCTATTGTTTTGTTCACATCCATCCGTAGCACTCTGCAGTTTTTTAAACGGTCAAAAATGTCAGTATTTAAAACATTTTGTGACTGTAGCTCATAGATCAGAGATGCGGGTTTGAAGTCTAGTTTGTATCATGTTAAGCATTATATTTGATGAAATTCGAAAGGAGCTGCTCTTGGCCGCTGCCTTGGAACGCCGCCATGGTAACATTTACCCTGTTGTTACATTAACTATTTTTATATACATCCCCACCAAGGGACAATGTGCTCTAGCTCCTTAATGATCCCCGGTTTTCATACATTAAAGCTACAAAGACTCATGTAAGCAAATTAAAAGTTCACCACAAGCTCTGATCTTTCATTAAATCCATAATCCTGACTTTTAAAACCACCAAGTCTGTTATTTTATGAGGTCTAGAGACAAGCTTCTCTCAAAGAATAATCTAACAATTAAAAAAGTAATATCAATTAAACACAAAAAAACAAAGATTGGTTATTTTTTCATTTCATTAAAAATATCATATTGAAAATAACTAACTCAAGTGATGAAAAAAATTCATTATTTGCTCTACTATCAGGAAAGCTCCAAATGTAGTGAATATTTGACCCATCCTAAATTGTGCAGCCAGAGTTGAGATTTCCTCTCGGCCGTCGCTACATGCATGCTTGGTGTGAGGATGTGCTATAGTCAAGACCACTTAAAATTGATATTTTCTGTAGCTACATACTTATCTAGTATGAGCGAGTCCTGTGAAACCATTTTTAAATTAGTTCTTTGTATGTTTCTAATAACATATTAAATATTTATTTTTTATTAAACATTCATTCTCTGGTTTAAAGGAGGATCAATTATAATATCTGCCAGTAAAAGAAATAATCCACCCCTGTTCTGTAAAAAATGTAAACTGTTTTTGTAAACACTTTTACAAAAACATCACTCACATAGTTTATAAGTCCCATTTGATTTATAGATAATTATTTATCTTATGTGTAAGGATGCTACAGCTAGTTTACTACTAACTGGGAATAGGGGGAAATAAAATCCAATGCAAAACATTGGCCCAGAGCTGGAGAAGATGCTGATCTGAGGGAGTTTTGCTCTAAAGCACATGATTACACCTGGATTCAGCTGTATCCTGGCCATAGTAGGACTGTGAATATGTCCTTATCCTGTTTCTTCAGATTTACAGGAACTTCTCAACACTCTATCTTCATGTAGCCCACACACGCTGACAGCAGCATTACCTTTACTCAGAAACATAAGTCACCAGTGCTGCCATTAGATAAGTGACTGTAGTCAGACAATTTGTCTTGCTTATTCCAACATCCATAATAGAATATATACAAGGAAAAGCTTCAGTTAAACATTTCTGAGTAACCATCATGGTAAAGAAAGCCCTATTCTCTTGTAAAATACAATAAAAACATGTTATATTTTGCTATACCAGTGTAGTTAGAACCATCAGGGTTTCCATGTTTGAGATTTCGAACGGTCCACTGACATTTTTTTTACCCATACACCCTAAGGAGACTGATGATTGCATCTGATTCTTTTTACAGAGCCAACACATTATAGCAGCCATATTAAGTTTAAGCCCTGATGGCCTGCCATCTGGCTCAAGACTCAATTTTAATGTATCTATCTTTAATGGCCTGCCAGTAGGTTATACAGTGCTTGCATCAGTCACACTAGGTGTTCAATAATGCACAGCAACTCAAAGCTCAAGACCGGGTTGAAAAAGGATGCTCTAGCGGGAGTTTGATTCACCAAAGAGACTCGTGGTACGATCAGTGTGGCTGAGTAAGGACAAACCAGTTTTAACCCTGCTTTCTTCTGAAGCAAATACATATGCTTATGTTCTGAGTTTCAAGTTTTCATCCCTCTGAAGGAGTCCTAAACTGGTATGTTATTTATGCCTTCCTTCTGAAATTGTTTTTAAATTCATGATGAGCCATTTTTAGTAGGGATAAATAACTAAAAGAGCTCAACCTGACCACTTTTAAATACCCTTTTATTCTCAAAAGGTTACGCTGGATAATTTGGCTTCTGCGTATGTGTGTTCATGTGGCTGTACAGTAGTGTGCCTGCAGGAGAGTCCTTCAGTGCTGGAATAGAGAGTGGAGTGGTGATAACAAGGTTGGCTTAAGTTACCACCCTTTTATGCAGGAAATAACTCAGGGAGGAGTGTCACTACCCTATCTGTATTGGAGTGTTGTTGAAAACCTTGCGCATTAGTGTTGTTTTTGAATTCAAACATAATAGTGTCCTCTGAGATTATTAGAGGACTGATGCAGGACTGTGGTGGGCAACTTTGTCACTGGGAGTGAGCTGAACCACCTGCAGCTCAACGTGACAAAGACTAAGGAGCTAATAGTGGATCTGAGGAGGACAAAAACACCTGTGACCCATGTTTCCATCCAGGGGGTTCCTGTTGACATTGTGGAGGAGTATAAGTACCTGGGAGTGTACTTCAGCAATAAGTTGTATTGGACTAGAAACACAGAGGCAATCTACAAAAAGGGCCAAAGCCGACTATTCTTCCTGAGGAGGCTGAAGTCCTTTAACATCTGTGGGGCGATGATGAGGATGTTTTATGAGTCTGTTGTTGCTAGCACACTCTTCTTTGCTGTCACATGCTGGGGCAGTGGGCTGAGGGTCGCTGACAACAACAGACTGAACAAAGTGATCAGGAGGGCCGGTGAAGTTGTGGGGGAGGAGCTGGATACTCTGACAAAGGTGGCAGAGAGGAGGATGCTGTCCAGGCTTCAGTCCATCTTAGACACACATCTTAGACACATCTTCTCCATGACACAATAGTCCAGTAGACAAGCTCATTCAGCAGAAGACTCCTTTTATCCAGATGCATCACATATCACTTTATCTGGATTAAAGTTATACATGTGCATATATATACATACATATATATAGAAGAGTTATATGTGTAAATATGAATATTATCTTCTGTGGTTTGTTGTATATATTTATATAAAAATGTTTGTTTATGGAGCGTGTAACAAAAGTAATTTTCCTCTGAGATTATTAAAGTATTTCTGATTCTGGGAGCTACCTCCTCCAGACAAGACTCTGCAGTCCACCTACAAACAAACACCTGTCTACTTTGTCCAGGTGGACAAAGAAGACAGTGGTTTGAAAGGGGTGTGAAGAAAGCCATTAATATTAAGAGAGAAACACCAACCTTAGAGGGGATGCTCTCAGGTTTTTGTTTTTTTGGTTCAGTTTTGCATGTTTTCTAAACAATAAAAAGGATTTTGTTTGGGCCATTTTATAAGCCTGGAACTCAATGCTACTCCAGACATTTTGAATTGAGAAAACTTCCTGGATTGGAAGAGAAACGTCTTCAAACTTGGAAAACAAAGTTCAGTTGATGTTTCTTAACTTTTTTGGAACTCTTGTGAGCTGGAAGAAAAAAAATCTTGATAGTTAGATAAAACTGCTTTTTTTAAGCTTGGCAGATGATGATCGACCACATACAGTTTATTAACTGCTTAAAACCCCCCTTTGAAGTATCCTCGCCTTGCCGTAGTGAGGGCAGGAAGAGCCATACTGGTGAGAGGGAACCATCAGTGTGCAACGTAAAGAGCAGACTTGGAGCTAAGCATGCACAAAGATGCATTTCTGCAAAAGTACAGCTGGAATAGCAGAATTTGTCAAAGTTGAGCGCAGTACCAAACCATTTCAGCCTAATTTTAGCCTTGCTGCAGCTGCCATGGTACATCTGTGGTCAAGCAAATGTTCACAGCTACATGGCAGATGGGTGGCATGACCGGATAGTCATGACCAGGCAGGACGCAGCAGCACGGCTGATACGGCATAGCTTTTCTAACAATTTACAGCACAAAGATGAATTTTAAACATTTGACAGGCCAGCTAAAGTTTTTATTGAGTCTTGTCTTGAGAAAAAAAACTCACACCTATGAGTCATCATGATTTTTTTTATCAAAGTCTCATGTTTAGCTTGTCAGTTCTTGTTATTCTTGGCTGTCGCTGAGAAACACAGAGTTTGATCTCCCTCCAAAGATTCTCTCTTGGGTTTAGGTCTGAAGACTGGCTAGGCCATGTAAGAACCTTGATATTCTTTATACAGAGCAACTCCTAGTTTATAACAGTGGACATCCTACAATGACAAATTCAGACCAATCCATGATTTCTAAGTGGGAGAACTTGCTAAAAAACAAGGTGTACTTCTTTTCCTCACCGCTCACTTAGTTACTGCATCGGTTACAGCCCTTACTGTACAAGAAGCCACTTTATATGCACATAAAGACAGACATAGAGTTATATAGCTTCTGCAGAAGTGCAAAAAAGTCAGCAACATCAGTCACGGCTTTTGCAGGATTAAAAAGAAATAATTTCAAGTAATGCACAAAACAGTGAATGTAAAATGAAAATCTGGCATTTCTTTGAATTTGTCCAGATTCACTAAAATGCTTCCCACTCATGATGGATGCACCATCTTAACCTTGGCCAACAAGGTTATTTCTGAAGTCAAGACCATAATACCGTACAACCGAAGACATGTGTTCCTTTTTTTGCAAGAATTTTGCTTCATCTGCAACAGATCCCTCTGTTGCAGTTTTTAGGAGCTCTTGCTTTTAGTAAGGCTCAAAACCAGACACCTTGGACAACGCCTTTTTCCAAATACACAAGCCTGACCTTGAGGCAAAGGAACTTTCTGGTGCATTAGGTAAAGAAAAATGCCTACAGGCAAAGCAACATGAAGAGTCTTTAATTATTTAATATTCAGGCCATTAACTGTCTTTGTACCTGGAGCTGTTAAATGTAGAACAATGGTAGAACAGGACTCTTGTCTTTTTATTTAAATATCTGGATTAAAAATATCACATACATGCAACAATAATTTACATTAAATCTGACAAAGAAATGGTCATATATTGTGGGTAAAACAGAGAGCTAAATCGAGTAAATATTAAAGAATTTGAAGAAAGCTAATGACTTGGTATTATTCTTAATAACAAATTGATGACCTCACATCAAATGTTTCAAATAAGGGATTACAAATTATTTCTGTACTGAACTAAGCCAAACATGATTAGATTAGAATAGCTTTTTTATGTTCTGTACTGTTCCTTAATTTCACCATATTTCATTAACTGTGCAGAGATTTAGGAGAAAGAAAAGCTGTTCATTTTGTTAATCATACTATAAAAGGATTACGGATAATAAACAAGGCTGAGCACCTAGATCAGACCAGCTTAAAATTCATTGATATAGTTTAACTACAAAGAGCACCAATTATGTTATGACCTTAAAATAACCAGCTACTATTGCAGTATTGTCTGTTTGGTGAGGATTAGGAAGAGTCCAAAAAGAGAAGTTCAAGCAATGTCTAAATATTAAACAGTACAAAAACAGCATTATAATGTAATATAAAAAATGTA
Organism: Cyprinodon diabolis; assembly: GCA_030533445.1. Lineage (NCBI taxonomy): Eukaryota > Metazoa > Chordata > Actinopteri > Cyprinodontiformes > Cyprinodontidae > Cyprinodon > Cyprinodon diabolis. The sequence goes on from CM060082.1 coordinate 6,077,964, forward strand.
AATCCCTTTATTTCCCACAATGGTGAAATTCATTGTCTGAATTTGACTGATTTCCCTTGGGGAGCAGTAGGCTGCCATTGTGTAGCGCCCAGGGAGCAGCATGGGGTTAAGGGTTTTGCTTAGGAACCCAGAGTGCAAGTTGTGGGGATTTAACCGGGTACTTGCAACCTCCTCAGAGCACAAGGGCACTGCTCTAACCACTAGGCCAACACTCCCAGATATCCATGAACTAATATCTGACGTAAAGCTGTTATTAATAATCTTGTTACTCCTGCTTAAATACTTGTAACACATTCTGCTAATGCAATTAGTATAACATCCTGTGTAGAAGAGTGCCTAGTAAACATGTCGGTCACATATGCAACTTAAAGCTGTTTTATTTGGGAAAGTACTTTTTTCATGCCTTTTTTTTATTTTATAACATTCTCTATATCATATCATGAATACACAGAGACATATACAGTAGTAGCAGGTAGAGAACATAGATAAACTCAAAAAATATATATATTATATTAAAAAAAAAACTAAATTATTAAATGTAAAGATAAATAATACAGCTTACTTGCATGTTGCAGTTAAGTAGAACTGGCACAAAAAAAAAAAAAAACAGGTTGTGCACATTAACAGCAAAAAACTTTACAAAACAATGGAAAACTTAGTGACTTCTTCCTGTTTCTATTCTTAAATGACCCTCTGAAAAAATACGCATAGCATATCACTTGAATATCAATTTCTCTCTAATAGAACATTGCTTAAAGAATATTATTTGTAAATTAAGTGCTAAACTTGTTAGAATGTGAAGTTTATAAGCATGGAATACCAATAAAGTTCTGAGCCTTTGGACAAAATATTTCAGTTTCTTGCCATGGTAGCATAAGCCCGCTACAACAAAAAAATGCTGAAATTGGAGGCAACTTTCACTCAGTTTTAAGCTTTGATGCAGATAGAACAAAACTGATGTGACAAAAAGTTTTCAGACGATAAGAAATTCACATTTATTGATATCCATAGTGTATAACCTTTGGCCCTCATAGATCACATTGCAATGATTGTTAAAGCAATCTTGTGACCCCAATATGCTGGTAACTTTATCAAGGAAGTGATACAGTTGAACCTTTATACCTTTATAATACTATTTCAACCCCCATCACCGCGCAGGGGAACAAAATATCTCCAGGTCAGCAAGGCGAATGATGAACCTTAACGACTGCATTTTCAGAGGAATGGTCCAGTATCGCGTATTACAAGCCAATAAAGACCTCAATGACTCCAATTGTTGAGGGGTGGATCTGGTTTTCCCGTTTCAATTTGCTTGTTTGCGAAGCCGTTACAAGAGTTTTGTTGGACTACTTTATTAAAACCGATGCTAATTCAGACATTTTGAATTAAGAAAGTTCCCTGGATGGGAAGCGAACCATTTTCAAACTTGGAAAGCAAAGTCCAGTGGTTTGTTTTTTAACCTTAACTTTTTGCGACCCCAACTTAGTGCTTGGCTACCCTTCAGGTAATCTCACCAATACTGTTTATAACCTGTTTCTAGCTAGGAATGTTAGCAAAGCATCGTCAGACTTTGTTCTCTTACAAAGCTAGAAATTAGATTAGTAAAGTCATCCTTAAATAACTTAGGTGAACACACACATGAATGTGTTCTGACAGAAGCAACTATAAGCTATTGAATTATTAATGTTACATTTGGAGCTTCCATTGCCTCAATGTAGCAGCATTTACTTTAACTGCTTCCCATTTTATATTGATAATAAATTATAAATATTTATATTGTGGCTTGAATGAACTCCTGTTTATAGTTGAACATTGAAATTTACAATTACAATTAGTGTGCAGGTATTGTTTAGCATTTTTCTCTTATGTCCAGTATTGGTTTTATAATATCAGTTGATGAGTTAGACTTAGACAGATTTATTTTGTGACTTTGTATACACAACTGTAAACAAAAAGAAATTTTGTTGATAGATGAAATGTCTTTAAATTGTTCTGCATCCGTCTCCTTGAACCCCAGTTGGCCTCGGCAGATGGCCGCTCACACTGAGCCTGGTTCTGCTGGAGGTTTCTTCCTGTTAAAAGGGAGTTTTTCCTCTCCACTGTCGCTACAAGCATGCTTAGTGTGAGGGATTGTATTTGAGTCAATGAGTCAATGCAATCAACTGGTTTTCCTTAGATAGAAAACTTTGTATCAATTTGACTGTATGATCTGGTTGAACTGTAAAGTGCCTTGAGATGACGTGTTGTGAATTTGGCGCTATATAAATAAACTGAATTGAATTAAATTGAATTAAATGGAGGGAAGGTGGGGGCAGGTGGGCTCTCCTCATCCTCCGAAAGAAGTACATGCGGTTTTGCGCTCTTTTGACCAGTGAGGTGGTGTTTACATTCCCGTTGAGGGTGTCTGTGATGTGCACCACCAGGAATTTGGTGCTGTTGACAACGTCTACAGCTGAGCTGTCGATGAGCGTTGGAGGGTGGTTAGGACGGTTCTTCCTAAAGTCAAAGATCATCTCCATCCTCTCCATGTTCAGGATCAGGCCGTTATCTTTGCACCAGTCCACCATCTGCTCCACCTGCTCTATGTAGTCCTGGTTGTTGTCATCACTGATGAGGCCTGATCTGCAAACCTCCCCATGTGACTGGTGGTGAACCTGAGGGGAGCCTGTGCTTAGGATGATAACATCAGAGGTGTTCTTTCCGACTGGGACTGACTGAGGTCTGTTGGTGAGGAAGTCTAGCAGGCAATTGCAGAGGGGTGTATTGAATCCCTGCTGTTCCACTTTGCCCTTCAGATGCTGTAGGATGATGGTGTTAAAAGCTGAACTGAAGTCCAGGAACAGCATCCGCACATGGGTGTTCTTCTCCTCCAGGTGTGCCAGGCTCAGGTGGAGAGTAGCAGAGATGACGTCCTCATTGAAGCGGTTGTGTCGGTAGGTGAACTGAACGGGTCGAATGTTGGCGGCAGACTGTTGACTGTGTTCTTCAACCAGCCTTTCGAAGCACTTCATCATTATTGGAATGAGTGCGACAGGCAGGTAATCATTTAGTGAGGTGTCCTGAGGCTTCCTTGAGACTGAAATAAATGTGACAGACTTGAAGCATGCTGGCACTATGGATTGGTCTAGCAGGGTGTTAAAATGTCTCTGAGGACACCAGCCAGAAAAGAATCTTAGATTTGCAGTCAGAATTAAACAATTAGGCTTAGGATGCCCTGCTAAAGTTACTTGTCACAACTATGAAGAAAACAGTAGGAAATCCTGAAAAGTTGTTAATCACAGGCAGTTTACTTTTTCTGGTTGGTCCCTCAAATAACAAAATTTGAGATGAGCGCAAACAAACCGTTTGATAGGCGGGTGGGAGATTCCACAGGTCCTTATAAAGCAAGACAAAGAAAATGAACCCATGCTTGCGACATATTGGGCACCTTGAGGTTTTCAATGTCAGTGCAAAAACGTCAGTGCGGAATGTTGAAATTGCACATTGGGAGAAATTTTCATGTGTCATTGTACACTTCGGTTAATTGCGTCTTTGTCAGAATTCAGACTTCATATTTCTCCTTCTGATTCTGTTTTCAAACAAATCATGTCTAGTCTCGAGATTCTGTGTTTCTCTATGTCACCCCACCGATCAATGGTTTCCTTTCCCAAAGGAAGTTACAGCTAAATGGTTATGTTTGTAAAAAGAGAGTTATATCTCTCGACTTTCACCCTCTGTAATTTCCTTGTTTATATATGAATACCTTGAAATAGTTGGCGTATTATCATGTGCTATCATCTGAAAATGGCATGATTCCAGGAATGTTTTAAACAATTAATATTTATAAAAAGACTGAAATGAAACATTTACGATTAAAACAAGTATTCTTTTTGTACAGTTTACAGTACGTAAGTGAGAATAGCCAAACCTCCCAGTCATAGTCCTTGCGGTCAATTAAGCATTCTTGTCTGCTTCTGCTTTTTATAAGAGATCAAAACATGTGTTAAGTAGCACACTACTCCTTTTATAACATCAATTTCCTTTAAATGGGTGCAGCTGTTTTAAAATTACATCTCTGTATGAATCTGCAGATATTAAAGTATGTGTTTGACATTGTAGATTTGTTGAAAGAAAAAAAGTATATGATGCACACAATGTATATGATGCCCATTTTTTCCCCTGGGGGCCGGGTTTCCCCTAGCATAGAGTATTGGCTCAGTAAGTCTTCTATAGCAGCCATGCAGGCTTGACAGGGTTTCTCACTGCGGCACAGAATAAGACAGAATGGATTATATCTAATACCGCAAAGTCTAATTCGACAAACCTTTCCTTTCCATCCCCTGGGTCCCGCTTTGCCCTGACGGAGAAAGAAAGGAGAGCAAAAAAGGAAGGGGGTGGGAAGAGAGGAGAGAGACAGTTAGAAACTTCTTACATATCAAAGGCTTAGACAGTATGTCAGATGAGCTGTTCCTTCTGCTTTGCATTGCTGGTGCAGAACCGTGCTTTCAATCAAAACTGGTGACATTCAAAATATTTTAGATGTCTGTCTTCTTAACCCATTTTCTGAAGCTTCTTTCTCTTTCTTTCTCAAAAGATTAATTTGTAGCTGCAGTTTTTCCCCATTTCCCATTTAATGCGGGCCAGTCATTTCCAGAACATTCACAAAAATAGTGAGAGTTATGTAAGCTCTAGGTTGTGTTCTGCTTTAAATAAGAAGTGCTTTGCTTCAAATAGTCGTTCTTAACCTAAAAAAAATGAATTTACCCCCACTTTCTTAGCTGAATTGAAAAACAATAAAAGTAGCAAGTAAATTCTCAACCTTTTGGAGACACAAAACTCTTTCTTCTGTTGTTGCGAATGCTAGCTGAAAGCCCAGGACAAGGTAACTACATGTGGAAACCCAGCCTTAACACTCACATCCCTGTAACCCTCAATTTGATTTTATTAAAATTAGAAATAAATGTTTAAAGTAAAGTCTTGATTGATCAATTATTAGGATAATCACATTGGGGAATCTATAAAAAATTAAAATAAATATTTGGTAAACTCATGTCTCAAAGTGTACGTTTTTAAAATATTTTTTTTGATTTTCCTATGCCATAAGACATGATATTATCTTGGGACATTGGACCCCTTCAAATTGTCATAATTTTTCCCCCCCAAAACAGCCTTACATCCCCTAGTCCAGCTTAGCTGACTAGGCAGAGGATGCAACTTGAGAATACCCAATCGGGTGTTGATCTTTATGGTCTTATTTTAGAGTTTTCTGCAATGTCTACTTGACCAAGCCTTTTCTGATCCCTTTCTTTTACCCTTATTTTCTTGGTTCTATAGAAATTTAATTGTCTCGGCTTTGCTGGAACTTGACCATTTGTATTAGCGAGAGCTCTTTGTGGGGAGCATTTCATTTATGGCGTCCTCCTTCTCTTTAACTATTGTTAATTTAGATTTTGTTTTATTTAAACCTAATTGGCTATTGGACACACAGCAGGGACTGATCATCCCTGTCTGGGCCTTCCTTGGATGAGAGTGTCTAGTAGTAATGGCTGAAACACCCAATGATCCTGAGGTTCACTACTGATGATGTGTTCAAAAAAGTTTAAATTTTAGCTTTAACTCTGACCATTTATTTTATAATATCTTTAATGTGTACCTCTCACTTGAGTAATATTAAGGTGATATACACGTACTTTATCTTTGAATCCCATCTCAAACTCTTTGGGTATTTGGACTGTATTAGGGGGCTGTTAAAGGGTCACTATACCATATTAAAACCCCAACCCTACTCTAAAGCTCTGAACAACAAGAACCTTCAACAATTTCCTTTAGAATGAATTTACAGTGTACCTCCTACCTGGACTAAACATAAGGAGATGAGCTCCTGAGTGATATGCGTCGGAACGTGCCTTGCCTTTGACTCCCTAAACCAAATTTTTTTAGGTCATTTAGGGGGATGTTGTCATGACACTAAAACTACACCTTGAAGGAACATGGAACAGGAACAAACTACACCTAGAAGATAGTTTTGGTCTACTGTATTTTCCTCTCAAACTGCTCCAAACCCCCCTTTAACAAGACCCATCACAAGACACTCCAACAGGGACATTCAATCCTGCCTCCTACCATGCTTGGGGACAATGCACCTACTTCAATCTTACCTGATCTTTTTTATGGCTGGTCCTAAGCGGCCACATCGAAGATATTCAGTGAATCAAAGCCCATGCAGGAATCCAAACCTTCTGATTGCTAAAGTGAGCCTGTTGGTAATCTTAGAACCAGACGTCGTAAAAAAAGACAGACAACATTTTTCTTTTTAGCTACAGGACACTTAAGCTACAGGTCACTTTGCGATGCCAGAGACCGGATGCTTTCATTTGACAGGAAAGGACATTAGTCCCCCCCTCCTAACATGATAAAATTTCCTTACCTTTGGAGGTGTCTTACCTTTCCAAAACAATAAATAGCAGAGGAAAGGGGTCAAACAGTCTTAAGCAAGCATTAAATGCTAAACAATTTTTTTTTTTGTGCTCAAGTGGGGTGTAGAGCAAACTAACCATAAACTTATGGTCACCACATCCACATGGTACCACATGCTGACATGTCTTGAGCTGTTGTTTATAACTTTGTATATTCATATATCTTTATTTCACTTAGGCCTATGGTTTTAAAAATGTATATAATGTTTAATAAATTGAATTGAAGTTGAATTGAATTAAATAATTGAAATATACTGATCTATCATTGGGGAAATTTAGCTCTGCAGGTAACCCATTCCCTTGGGGAGCAGAAGGCTGCCATCATAGAGTGCCCGGGGAGCAGTGTGGGGTTAAGGGTCTTTTTCAGACACCCAGAGTGGCAGTCTGTTGGAGTGGGGCTCAAAATCAGAAATTCAGGATTCCAAGCCCTATTGCCTAATGACGAGGCCGCCATTTAAACCCTCCCCTTGGGGAGCAGTGCGCTGCCATCGTGGGGTGCCCGGGTGCAATGAGAGGTTTAGGGTCTTACTCAGAGACCCAGTGTGGCAGTCGGTGGGAGTGGGGGTCAAACTCAGAACCTCATGATTCCCAATTCTATGCCCAAACCACTAGGCCGCAACTTGCCACTGAAAGCTATTTTTGTCTAAACCTGAAAATCCTACATTTTGAGTGTAAAGAATTAGATTCCAATTTTAATCAACCTGGGTGGGTCTCATCTACCTGGAAAGCCTTTCCAATTAGGTTATATTATGGGAGATGCCACTGGTAATCTGTCAAATAAATACACAAAAATGATGAAAATGTTAATTTAATTTAAAATAAAATGTTTCCTAATCCATCTCTCTCCTTTTACTGAAGATTAATTGGATAATACTGGATCTAAATCCTAAACAAAAGCTAAATTTATAAATTGTGAATTATTTATATCTTGTAATTAACCTTTTCATTGTGTATTAAAGCAGTAAATAGACAACCAGCTTATATTTCATGAGAATCTTACTGGTAAGTATCGAGCTATAACTACCCTAAGCACAGGCAATGAAACCCATTCTACCACTTTTAATCAGCAAATATGAAATAGAACAGTAATCATATAAATTGAGTATTATTAAATGTTTCATTTAATTTCTTTATCGTGCATTGCCACAGTTTACAACCAGAGATTCTCATTGCACAATAAACCACTAAAACCCTGCCACATTGTTTCATCACTGAGGTGGGGACGTCTGTACTGCATGTTCTCCAGAGAAGTGAACAGGAAGTTACCTAATGTTCTATTGCAAAAAAATTGTAGGGAATTTAACCATATATTCAAATGTAAAAAGATAACACCAAAGTGGTAAATCCAAAGGGATCCTTAGGGGGCAGATCAAAGTGCATGGATGAGCAATATGGATTCAGGGTGCTGGACTTGGTCAGGGAGTTTCAAGATGATAAAAATAAACTGAACTGAAGTGAATTTTAGTATAGACCAGTGGTTCTCAGTGCTACTGCCCTGTGTGTTTTAGATTTCTCCTTGCTGCCACACAACTGAGTTATATAACATAACAATGAACAGTTTCTGCAGCATGTGAAGGCTGCATGTGTTGCCAACTCCTCAGCACAAAGAGTTACTATTGACTGTCGTAAAATGTGCTAGATGATGTCATAGCCTAATAAGCATACTTAATTTCATCAGGCTGAAAAAGATTCTTAATCCCTCCAATTGTTTTTATTTATTTTTGTTTTTTGGGCTGTCTGTCAAAGCAGCATAGAGAGATAGGATTGAGGAAGAATTGCGAGGATTTTAAGAGTTTCTAGACTTTTACAGATACAAGGAAAGAAAAAAATACATATAATTCAACCATTTAGTTCCATACTCCATACGAATTGGTGGCATATATGCAGTACATTGCCATTCTTCAAAATATAAAAAAATTAAAACATGAAGAAGAAGAAAGCTGCACTGCAATGACACATGGAAACTGGAGGAGCAGAAGTGTAGACAATTAGGCTGTATGAGGCTGTATTTTTTTTTACTGATACAACTGTATCAGTTAAAAAAATATATTTTTCTGTTTTAATTTTGCAATCTACATCTGGATTGTGCACATGCACATTTCACTGGAAATCTGGATTAAGGGTGGTAGTTACTATCTTTGGTGCAGCGCAGGAAGCCTGCTATGCACGATGACAGTGGAAAGTTAGAGAGAGAGAGGGAGGCTTGAGATCCACTCACTCTGATGGACAGCGTTCAGCCTTTTTATGTTGCCAGGCTCTCCATTAAGACAGAAAAAAAGTCACTGGATGTGGTGTTAGGTGCTTTTTGAAATAAAGAGGCTAGAGGAGTCTGAAAAGGCACTAAGTTTAGTGACAAAATAACTAAGTTGACAACACTGGACAGCTGTTGTGGATTTCATGCAATCATTTGAATAAGGAGTGTTGTAATAGAGTCATGTAAAACATGCAGAACAGTGGTATTTGAGGAGCAGGTTTGAGAACAACTAGTATAGCCAATATTCAAGCTTGAAAATTCTGTTTAGGCAACTGTACTTGATGTTTTGCCTCTCATCCAAGAGTCTTCCTCAGTTCTAACTGATGATGGGGATAACTGAGATCAATATACTGTAGGTGTAAGAAAGAGTTACGGGAAAAAAAAGCATGTGGTTCTGCTCACTCGTACTGGATTAGCCATGGAGGTCAACCGTGTGGGTGTTACTGGTCATTAGGGGGTTCTGATGGGTCATAAACTCTGTCATCAGAGTGGTCTCAGACATATGTCTCATTGAACTTTGAGTCAGATTAGGGCAGGTGATAGGTTACTGTATGTTCAAGACCACCCCCTCTGTTGAGTAATGGGTTTTCCAAGTTAACAAAGATGGTTTCCTTAATCCCGCTCTCAAACCATATCTCTTCATTGGCCAGAAAGTGGACATTATTGCCCTCAAACGAGTGTCTTTAGCCTTCAGGTGTAGGTGAACCGCTAAGTCCTTTCTTGAGGAATTGGCCCTGCTGCGTTGAGCCATGTGACTTGGTATTGGTTGCTTGGTCTCTCCAATGTACTTGTCTGTGCACGTATCATTTCACTGAATGGCATAAACTACATTGTAGGCCTAGTTTCTGGCTGTGTTATCTTCGGGTTGAACAAGTTTTTTGTCTCAGGGCATTGCAAGGTTTGAAGTGAACAGGCTTCCGGGGCTGGTTGAAAAATCATCAAGTTTTTCAGAGACTCCCACATCATATGGAATGACGAGGTTCGTTCTTATGTTTTCTTCCCTCTCAGCAGGCCTCTTCTAGTTGGTTTTAAAAAAGCCCACCTAGGATAACCACAGTTCTTCAAGGCTGCCTGATATGTCCCTGTTTTCTCATCTTCCCTCTGTTGGTGGTAGGAATGTTTTACGCTCGTGTCTGGAGGGTTCTGATGACACCTAGTTTGTGTTTCAGTGGGTGGTGTCAGTCAAAACAGAGGTATTGGTCAGTGTGTGTGGGTTTCCTGTAGACTTCTATGTTTAGCTTTATCACTTTACTAAACAAAGAAGAATACTAAACCAAATGTCAAGAGCCTGCTTAACTTTTCTTTCCTTAATTTTTTTCATCATGGAGCCAGCTTACTGTTACCTTCTTTAAGAATGAGGGTCAGAAAGTCCACAAACTATGGATAAAGGAACAATAAGTAAGTTCACTACTAGGGGAGTTGCTAAGCACTGTCTAGGCCTAAACAACACTACATTAAAAAAAAAAAACGTTCTATTAGCTCAGCAACATGACACAGGAACGGATTCAGTTACATTAACTAGTGAATAATAATAATAGCAGTACTTCCTGTGAAATTCAGACTGTCTACACATTGCCACTTTATAAGAAACCTACTTCACCTTTCCTTTTATTAATATAGGCCTATTATTTTACATATTTCGATAAAACATCTCAGTATTTCAATTTGCAATAAAAGAGGCAACACACCCAGAGTGTTGGCTTAGTAGTTAGAGCAGTGCGCTTGTGTTCTGAGAAGGTTGTTAGTACCCCATTTGATCCCCACAGCCTCCATTCTGGGTCCCTGAGCAAGACCCTTAACCCCACACTGCTCCCCAAGGATCGTACAATGTCAAACCACTGCTCCCCTAGGGGATGGGTCAAATGCAGATGTAAATTTCTGCAATGTGAGATCAATAAAGTTCAATTATTAATATTTACTACCCAATTGTAATAAAGACTCAGAATATCTACCCAGAATCCACAGAGCAGAGACAACTACTGTGTCATGCTATTGACTCAATTAAAACTTGGAAAATCTAAACACCCATTATCAGTTTCAATTTCTGATTATTTGTCTAAAACCGAATGCCCTGAATGTACATTAAGATCACTGCTTGCAGCTTACAGGCCCGCAGGAATTTATTATACAATATTAACTGTGTTAGCTGCGCTGTCGGCTACTTGCCTCAATAACAGTAATGTCAGGAACATTGCTGGTTGAACTCCAAAAATTAACCAACATTCCAAAATTGTAGTATCGCATTGATTCAAATCAAAGAGCTAAACCAGTTTGTTCGAGCAACACTCACCCGTCTAAATGGAGTAAGGCCAATGCTTATGCTTCTTTTGTCTTTTCTAAAGTGTATTGAGAAAATGCGGGTGCTGTATACATAAAATGAAGACGTTTTCTGGTATAGTCTTTATTTAAGTGTATCAATTTACCAAACCAGGAATAATAGTTGCAGTTGTTATGTTTTTTTGTTTTTTTTTGCTAAGGCTTGTCTTTACCCTCAAGAGAAGTGTATATCACTCTAAGGAAATCATGGTTATTTACACCTTTTATCTTAAAGGACCAATTATCTCAACTGAAGAATGACATGTAGCTGCTGTGACTTTCTTTTTATTCAGAACTGAAAATGTTGAACCTGTGGTAACCTTAGCAAGGTTACCACAGCAATGGTTCCCCTTTTCTTTACTTTGAGATTCAAAAGGCATGTAATTGCTTTATGCTGCATGTAAGACACCCTATGCTTTCTGTAGAATACAGGTGCAATTCATTGAAATGTGAGCTGTGTGTGAAAGCCATTTTTCACAAGAGCTTAATTTAGCAACTAGATGTGACTAACCTATTACTTCCCAATGGAATACATCTGGTGAAGAGGAAACTACAGATTTTAACAAGGCATCTTCTCTCCTTGTCATCTGCACGAGCACAGGCAGAGCATTTTTCCTCCAACAGGAATTGGGAAGTCAATATCAGGAAAAGAACTTGTCTAATTTATTTTGAGCAGTGACACACAATGAGTCACTGCTGATGCCTTGAGCGCGTGTCAAACGGAGGTTGGGCTACAGTCAAAGTGGTGGAAATATGGTGGATGAACATTAAGCTGCATATTGAGAGGTTTGATTGTTGTATCTGTCTCCAAGCACCAAGTACAGGATGATAACAATCAATTGTCATGATCTTGTTGTGATGCAAACACAAAGGAAACAGCTCTGGTTGATTTAGGTACTCTAATGTTTCTTATTTTCAGATCCTTAGAAATGACAAACAAATGCTAGGTTGTTGAATGGTACTTTTTTGAAAATTATGTTTGTGGAAAAACAAAAATGTTACCGCCTCTGTAATTACAGATAATATCTAGCCAATGTGGAGAAGCTGGAACTCTTCATTTAAATAATCTCTGTATATGGAATCAACAAAACTTTGAAAAAATATATACGTCATTTTTTTGTGTGTGTCCTGTGTTGGCAATATACCTCTGTCTGCTTTCATATGCAGGCTATGATGACTGTTACCATAAGGTTCCACTTGATACTTGTATATTAAACATCATTGAATATTAATTAGGGCGTAAAATCATTTGTAATGGACACAGAGATGGAAAGGGAGGTGAGAAAGAGAAAGGAGATAAGAACTAAGGGTAGAGAAAGAGATAAAGACAGGAAAGAGTGCATGAAAAGAGAGAAAATAAAACAAAACAGCTAAAATAGACAGCACAGAAGATATAAAGTAACTCGTAGAAGTCTGCTTCCATACCTGTATGATATGAGAGGAACCCAACACAGCAAAAAAGATAACCAAAGTAAACTAAAATCTAAAAATCTAGAAAAAAAACCTTCAACAACAGCGGATATCCCTTAGTTATCAATTTCTCTAAAAGCTATAAATGACTGTGTGGTATCACATTTTGATGCATTTTTGTCTTGCAGAAGAAGGTTCTGGGTTTCCTGCCAAGGCTCTTACTGCATGGAGTTTGCATGTTCTCCCTGTGCATGCTTAGGTTCTGTCTAGGTATTCCAGTTTCATTAATTAATGGGTGGGTGTGTGTGTGCATGTCTCTTTGTTGCCCTACAATGGACTTTTAACCTGTCTGAGGTGTATTCCGAGTTTTGCCTATAGACTGCCAGAGACAGGCCCCACTACGACCCAGATGGACTAAATGGCAGAAGGTGGAGAAACTGATTTTCCAGGAAGGTTTAAGATATCCAGCTTGATCCCTACTACTGAAGTATCATTTCTTATTCTCCGCAGACTCTAAAAATATTTAAATATTCTTGCATTCCTCCATTTTATGGCTATATAACTATAATATGGTGCAAAAGCAGTTCAGTATCACCCTTAAAGTTAAACTAATCTAGTGTTTTGTTTTAATCGCTGTTCTTTCTTAAACAGTATCCAAAAGGTTGAGTGACAATGTGTGCCTCAGGGTTTATGCACACTCCAATTAAAATTGGGCATTGTAAGCTAACAAAAGAAGACAATCAACCACCATTCCAAAGGGCTGGACTCATTTGTTTTTTTCAATTTGCATGTTTTCTAAGCAAAAACTAGGCTTTCTTGGGCTACTGTATAAAGAAGTAGTCAGCGATTAACGGACCGGGGTCCTAATCCGGACCCAACTGCTTGTTAATCCAGACCCAACCTTATTTAAACATTTATAAATTACTGCATGTTGACAGTGTCTAAACCAGTGGCGTCCGGCCCATAGGGGGCACTGGGGCACCGCCCTCCCTGATAAGAAGAGAGAAAAGTAAAATATATTTTTAGAAATTAACTCATAAATGTCAGTTTTACTCTCTAGAGTGTGTACCTATAAGCAAAACAAATTATATAAACTACATTTCCCTATCTACTGTCATTCATTTGTGGATTTCCACAGACAGACTCTTACTGTCTCTGTTCTGGGGGCTGTGATCAGACAGCCCCACATTTGCAGAGAATCTGTCAATCATGTACTATTGCTAGGTGAATTTAATGGCCAATCAGCGTCTCAGAACTTTATGGTCTTGGGGCGCTGAAAATACTGCGCTTTAACAGGCTTCTGCACCAATGTGCAGGTGCAGACAATTAGAGGGAAGATGGCGAACGTAACGAGCGAGATGCAGCTTCCACCAAATTCGGTGAGATCCTTATTTATCTACCCGTTTGCCAGAAGAACATCCCTGTTGTAGGGTAGGAAAATTTCATGTCATGGTTATTGTGACTGTGACGAATCCACCTCGTCGCTTAAAACTTTGCGTGCCGCACAAACGTTCCTGTTATACTGTGCTTGTGAGGACCAATACGCTCGCGCTGAGCCCAGTAGCTCCATTAACTTAAAACACACAAGCTGTTCCTGGTTACCTGCTGGCGTATTGAGGGTGCACACTTAATATTTCAGTGGGGTTATCCGTGTGTGTGTGTGTGTGTGTGTGTACGTGTTTATGCTATGGGGACTTGTCACCTTCAGTCTGGCTGCGTCTTTGCTGGGTTCAAACCCAGTTTGGTGTAATTGAATAAGTCAATGAATCTGTGTAAAAGAATTAAGTTGTAAAAATTATTTGTTTTTGTACATCAATTGTTTGTGGAGGTAATATATGGACAAAACTGATTAATGAGAAGAAATCAGAAATAAGAGAGCCTGAGGTGAGGGGCTTAAACTATTTAATGAGGGCTGTGGGAAGAAGAGCGGCCATTTCTGTTTCTTTGTTACATTGCTGGTAACTGGAGGGAGGCTGAGGCCCAGAGTATCTTGTATATGTTTAGTTTCTTTTGCACCCTGTTTTGAGTTTTTGAGCAAAATAAATCACCAACACCGGTAACCCGACTGAGCCTGGATTCTTGGAGGCCAAAGAACCCCGTCACAGTGACCCAAATCGTCACCGTCACTCTTATTTTATAGTAAATTAAATCATTACTGTTAAATTGTATGTATTGTCCAATTGTTTATTTGAATCCTTATTCCGGATTAGTTGGAGACATACACTAGGCTATATCAGCCCCACCAAAAATATTTTTCACCAGCCGCCACTGGTCTAAACACTACTTGCGCTGCTTCTCCTGTTATTATGGTAAAGCCCTCCAGAGCGTCCAGCTCCAGGCTGCATATGATACAAATAAGCCAATGAGCTGCTGTCAGTCTGGGTTGCTGCTGCTGCTACTTTTAGACACAGCAGGCAAACCTGTGGCAAGCTATGCGATGGGAAAGAAGGAGAAGAGGATGAGAAAAATAAAGAAGAGAAAGTGTGGACTGGTGGAAGAAGCACAGTGAACTGATGAAACAAAAGTGCAATAGTGCGCTCAAGGATGACCCTGCACATTTGGAGTATGTTTGGCTCAACCTGCTGCTGTTTTCCACCATGAACATAATTAAAAACAAATATGGATCCAGGGTCAGAATGAGCACCTTGATATGTGCTTGAGAATGGCTTTGTCTTCATTCAAACCCAGGTTTAAAGCCTTGCTGGTCAATCTAAAGCCCACCGCTCTCATTAAGCCAGAAAAAAAGAAAGAAAAAGAAAAAAGCGGCCAGCTCAGGGGTTTTATTAAAAAACAAAAAGTGAGTCAGGAATATACCAAACTGAACAATTATAGTTCTATACTTCAAAAACAATTTAGATTTTAAAATGGAAAAACATTCTGATTTTTATATTTCTTATTTAACGTCTTAATGTATTACATGGATGCATAAACACCTGAATTTTATGTTAGTGTTTACTTTTGTTTAAAGCAATAGATTATAATTAAAAATGTCTCCAGACCTTTACTGGTTAATGATTTTCTTTATTCGGACCCCGCTGATTTTTAATTGGTTAACCTTGGTGTAAAATCCTGAACACAACGCTATTTCTGACATTTGAAAATAAAAAGCTTCCTGGATGGGAAGTGAAAAATCTCCAAATTTGGAAACAAAGTCCAGTGGTTTGTTTTTAACTTTTTTGGAATGACTATGATGTGGATGACTGAGAATCTTTAGCAGCATTTCAGAAAAAACAAAAGCAGATGGAAAGTAGCTATAAAATAGATAGTACATAATTATTATGCACTTAGATTTCCATTAAAAAAAATGGAGTTGCAGAAGTTAAATGTCACATCATCTGTGGAAAAAGGTTTGAAAAGTAAAATTTTAATTCTCAAATATTTGCCTCAGAAAAGCTTGGCAGTTTAAAACCTTAGTTATTTAGTTTTCAGAAGATATAAGCCAAATCCGAAACTGACAAAGTACCATTTTTATGCAGGGAAGTTATTGCAGAATGTTCTTGTACATCTTTTTGCTCTCATTTTGTTTTATTACCTTTCAAAGTAAATTTTAGTTTCACCAAGTAGAGGTACAATAGTTTTTACTATCCCAAAATGAATAATTGTGTTAGATGAGGTAGTGCATTGTTAAGCCTCTTTTTTTTTTTTTTTTTTTTCAGACATCAATTGCATGTTCAATTTAGAAATATTTTATGGTAGCTATTTGCCATGACAAAGGAACTTTTTTTTTTTTTTAGGACAAACTTTACTGTGGCTGAAATCCTATTGCAGATTTGGTCATCGACATGTTTTTGTATCTTTTTTAGGACGTTAATTTTGTTCCACTATATTTGGAAGTAAAATACATATTGTAAATGGAAATGTTTCACGAACCGAGACAGATGGACCCAGTGTTCAAGGTGAGACAGTCAGTAGGAAAGTTAAAAACGTTTATTAAATCAAAATAAACTAAACTAAAGTGGAGCTGCTAGGATCTCCGGCTCGCCAATGCTGCCAGAGGGGGGGCGGGGCACCGCCCAATCACAGACACTCTGTAGAAGAAACACAGGTAAGTGACTATGATCATTTGACAGAAGATGATGATCTCAGTGAGTCACTTACCTGGTTCAACTGTCCAGGCCATCACCCTTGAGTGCAATCCAACCAATGGACTGTAGACTAACGCAGCGCGCGTCACTCAGAGTGTCCGCGGTGCTGCAGCCCTGGAGGACCTGAAGGAAGCCGATCCTGGACAGAGATTCAGAAAAGGCAGGAACAGACAGAACAGGCAGGATCCAGGCCTCCAGGCATCCTAGCGCTCCCAGGCGGGTTAAGAGTCCAGAAGTGTGACCAGATGGACACGCACAAGAGCAGACAGGATCAGATGCCGACGGGCAGGCTCAGTGGCAGAGGGTAGCCGAGACAGGACATGGAACCAGAACTTGATGCAGGACCTTTAAACTGGTCTCCACCTTGGAGCCAGGCTTACTGGAAAAAAAACTGATCCTCCCCGCATATAGAGCCAAAAACTCAGAGGACTCAAGAGGGGATGAATAGTGGATGAGCAGGAGACGAGAAAGGCAGAAAACCCTCTTTCCACAGTCCACCAGGATCCAGGACATGAACCGTGACATCAACTGAACAGACAGACTAAGAGAAAACAAATAATGATCTGGCCATGATAGCTGGAACTGAGCCCAATATACAGGAAACTGGCAGGTGGATAAGATTAATGATGAAAGCAGGTGAAAGGCATGAGTAATTAGGGCCAGCTGCCACAGCAGATCATACATATGAGAGCAGCATCCTACATATTAGATATTCAGTTTAGCAATTAAACTTTGAATTAATAAAGGGTTTCAGCGTATCGCTGCTGTTTTCTCTTATTTTTCTTTAAATACATTTATTTAAGAGATTATCTAAATCTAAAATTATCCTTTATTTTTCTTTTTTATTTAATTACATTTATTTATCTTTTTGAGATTGAGTTTTAAGAATTTTACATGCTTTGCTATGGAGTGAGGAGCAATGAGGCATGGCTCTATATGGATTTTAGCAATTACTGGTCAAACAGCGACCATTAAAAAAAAAAAAACCTTTAGCTGTAGTCGCATTGAGACAGGATCATAGTTTTATTGATTCACTGATAGCACCTTTAGGGCTAATAACCAATCTTTTATAAATCTGACAGCTGATTCGTTTATTGACCGTGTTATTTTCTTCATGAGTGTTGTTGTAAGATCAGAACACACCTTTAATGTTTCAAAAGGTGTAACAATAAAAAAGCTTGTTTCAACTGCACACAAAAAATATAAATGAAAGGTTTAGAGCATTGACAGTGTCTGACGTTATATTTTAAAGATATAGATAAGATCATGGGTTAAGATCGGTTTCACGTGTCAGTACCGATTTCTGATTTCCCAATATTAAGATTATCACGTTTGATAAATCGCTGCACCCCAACTTTTTGTTTGGGATCTCCAAATTCTCAATGGCCTTAAAACATCAAACTGTGAGGGAGTTTCTTGTTTCTAGTTTCATGTTTAAAGCATTGCTTGGCTGGACAATTATCAGAAAGAAAGGTTTGAAAATCCAACTCCAAGGTCTTTTTAAGCTTCTTCCCAACACCTTTCACCTTTCTGTTCCCTCCATGCTGAGGTTTGGACTAAGTATCTTAAGCATTCTTCCACCGGGTGCATTAAGGACTAAGGAGGCAGACACACTGGTATGACATTTCAGGATGGTGGATCGTGGAGGCCATGGGTCATTAGGATATCTAGTTAATTTTAAAGCAAGTAGAAAAGACTTTGTCAACATGTTACAACAAGGACACCTAAATGAAAGACCATCCATAGTTGTTTGCACACCTGGTACAAATATAGTTCATGATCACAGGTTCACAAGAGTAATGCCACATCTTTGTAACATTTGTAGGAAACCTGAGAATATACCATTTTGAAAAGGACATCCACTGTATAAAAATCCAATCCATGTGTCACTAATGTAAATCTTGCTGTTTTAAAGCTTTCTCAATGATTGTGTCTAAACAAACCAAAAAAGTTTTAAATAATTTCAATTTACTTTCTAGTTCAGTGTTAATCAGGTGATTTATTTTTGTTTTTTAATAGATAATCGTTTACTTTTTAGAAAAGCTGTTACATAACCCCTTCTGACATGAAAGCCACGTGACAGCAATAAGGCTATACCAATTGATTAAAACAATTATATATATTATATTATATTTGATATAAACATAACATTGATATGTTTTTTTTTTCTTTTTTACATGCTTATAGTGATGTTTCTAGTTAATATTTGTAGTTTTGTCTTTACTCCTGTAAGTAGGTTATTGTTCCAGTGAATCACAGGTTTTCCAGTCTGTATAGAAGTTTCAAGATGTTTTAAAGAGAGAAGGCTCTCTTCCAAATGTCATCTTGCAGTCAGTCCCACAGAATTATGATCCTACTTTTTAATAATCTGTTGTTCTTTGGAGCTGGCCACCTCAAGAGGAAATCTGAAAAAAAAAGTTAGAGCAACATTAGTCAATCTCTCTTTGGATGGCCAAGCTTCACTGCTTGGCGCTGCTGGTATCTAAGATCTCTCTCTCTTTTTTTTTTTGGTCATGACCATAGGTGAAGGTGGGAAAATAGACGACCTTATGGCTAAGCTCTCTCTTCACCACAACAGACAATTGAGTATCTCCACAGATCTTTCCAACTCCTGCTCCTTCCTTTTTTTTTCTCACCACCTGCATGGTTGATAAATATAAAATAGAGTTGAGGGAGCTGCTCTTCACCTTAGCCACCTTGCACTCAGCTGCATGCTTTAGAGAGTGAGGGCTGTAGGGAATCACAAAAACTTCCTCTTTATTTGGCATCTCCTAAAAGCAGGTGACAAACTGATCAAAGCCCACAGGTCCAAAACCAGACCCCTCATAGCATTGGCTGTGCATATAGACAGCCTTTCCATAAAGGTTATGAACAGGACCATTGAAAGAAGCCAGCCCCACAGGAGCCCAACATGCACCAGGAACATGTGAGACATCTAACATTTTAGAAGCTCAAGTGAATTGAAGATATGTACGTTTGTTTTTGCTGCACTTAATTGCAGTAATATATCCATACCTTCTCATATATGTAGGGCTGTGGTTATTGTTTGGAGGATAGATTGCTATTTTATTACAGGATAAAAAACTTCTCACACCCACATTCACAAGGCAGTTCAGAGAAGCCAGATAGATTAAATGTCTTCTTTTTTTTCCCCAACAGTTGTAGGAAACCTGGAAAGTGGAAAGACCCTGGCCCAAAATATAAAACCAGGACCTCCTGGTTTTAAATGAATCCCTTTATTATTGTTAGGTTTTATTATTTATACATCATGTGCATTGTTATTTTGTTAGTCAGATTAGACAGAGCAGAAGGCCTTCCTTCACATTGTGGATGTCACGGTGTGTACGGAGGTCATCTAATCAGAACAGCCTTCGTGTCTTTAAGAATACACAGGATATGGGCACATCTTGGAGCCGGTCTGATAGGAGAGCTGCTGTATCTGTAACCCTGAGACAGAGAGGCAACCTGCATGGAGTTCAAGACATGGATGGCATGTCAGTTTCTGATACGGACAGCTAAGCATCCACATGATGCAACACAGACTCAGAAGGTATAAGAAGCAGGAGATGACGTTGTTCGGGGCTCAAACTTTGCCGGACGCTTGCGGACGGGATTTTTGAGCCCACAGCTGTGCAGCTCTAAGCATTTTTCTCTGTCCTGTAACGACCTGATCTGGAATAAACTCTTTAACTTTTTTACTCCTGTTTTTATAGTCCTTTTTATATGGTTTTACCCAGTTTGAGTTAAGAGTAGTAAATAACTTGCTCCCAGGAAAAGAACCGGTGAGGAGGCCCCCGGGGCGCTACAGCCTTTACTTCCAAGGGGACAAATCCTCCTCATTTTAATAAATGAGGAAGCAAAACAACAGAGCCACCGATGGAAAAAGCTCCACAGCCTGCGGCCGAAACAACTGATAAGGTGAGGAGATTCCTTATTACAAAATATCTGCTGTGTTTTTAATGTTAAAACACTTTGGCTGTGTAGGGATTTTCTGAAGTGAGCTGAAGCTTTTTATGCAAAAGAGGACAGAGAAATTGCTCAGTGATTTTAGTTTTTTGTTTTTGTTGTTTTTTTTTTACATTGCGAACGTGTACACATAAAAAAAAAAAAAAAAAAAAAAAAAAAAGAGAGAAAGTCGTGCGTTCTGCTGTGGGACGGTGATTTTATTCCCGGTCTGCCTGCAGACACGAAAGATGCACTTCTGAAAACAGACGCACCGACAGATACCAGTCACATAGCCGGCTAGAGTTTGCCAGTATGCCTCCCATAAGGACATGTACGAAAAACCGAGACTGAAGACAAAGAAGAGGGGGTCAGGGTGAAACGGACCTTTGGGGGCTTTTTCTCTTTCCTTCTCTTCTCTTATAAAAGGAAAGAGAGAGACGATAAAATAATCCCCATAAAACATATTAGGCCGAAGCCCGAATTAGGCAACTTGTTTGTCTAATTCCAGAGTTGGTGGAGTTAACTAGGCGGAACTATATATAAATCTTTTTTCTTTTCTCTAAATTTCTTTTCATTTTTTTTCTTTTCTTTTTTTCCTTTTCACTGACCGACGTATTTCTTTGACGGACGCACTTCCTTAGCAGAAAAGCGGCTCATTGTAGCTTATAGGTAAAACGTTTAAAGCACCAAGGGATCTCACGTTAGACGTCGAGGTCAAATTATATACACAGTGTGAGCAAAAGGTGTGATTTATATTCTGTGTCTGTCTGTCTGTTGTATGCTGTTTATTCAATGTCTGTCTTGGGTGTAAAATAGTTGTCCTATTATGTGTCAGTATAAACAGATTATCAAGAAAAAAACCTGCCAAAAAACTACACAGGTAATGGGATTTTCAGGAGAAAAACTAAACATACCACTTTTCCAGAACCCCTTAGCGGTGTTCTCCTATTTGAAAATTCAAACATGTCATTTTTGGGGGACGCTTAGAATTAAAAATCATTGGGTGTGAAAACTTATTTTGGTGTCTAACGTGAGCAAATAAATCTTGGGTTTCCATAAATGTGCTCATATAGTTTAACAAGGATCCTAAAATGAGGCTGAAAAGCACTGGTGCAGAGGTCTTAAGACCGGACTGGTGAAAAGATTATGATTTTTGTTTAAATTGGGAAAAAATCCTCTAAGAAGATAAAATCAAAATTGATACTGATGGATTAAACCAACTTTATGTGGCCAATGTCTGTCTGTCTGTCCTAAATGTTGAATGCATGTGAGGTAGAATGTGTGTGGTACCATTTTGGAATGATTAAGAATATTTTTTTGATGTGATTTTAATTTAAAGGTAGTTTCATTTTCAATCATTAGAATTGCATTAGAGATTGATTAGTTTGATTTTTCTCTCATTAGGATTTCATTAGAGATTGATTAGGAACAGGATAAATCACACTTTGAGCTGGAACTGGACACAGCATATGGCCAAGATACCCGCAGGAGCTCAGCAGATTAGCGGGGTCACTTTTATAAACAAGGCTGGAGAGTTAAGAACAATTTCGGTGTGACCTGACCCTTGGTTTTTTCAGACTTCAGTTTGTATCCTTAATTATTTTTATCTGTGTATAATGCCGTTTGGAAACTGCCTAAGCACAAACTGATTAATTTGAATCTCTAATCATTACTAACACTTTTCACTGTTCATCTGGGCCTTACCTTCTTTGCATGACGTGTTAAATTCTACTAACTTTACAAATTTCTGTGAATTAAGTGATTAACTATTGACTAATTGATGAACTGTTTGATTGCTTTTTCCTGGTAACAAACCAGAGGGGTCATTTACTTTTGCCCTGCTTGTAGAGGGTGACAGTAAGGCTGTCAGTGAGCAGGCACGATTATTCAGAGGCCCATTTAAGGAGGATCAGGAGATCGTTTTGCTTAAACATGTTCTTTTTTCTTTTTCAGGCTGTGTTTGCAACAATCCTTAAATGTTAACATTTTTCTTCCAGGACAGGCTGACAAAAGTCTCATCCTTCATTGTGTTTTGTTTAAGATGTGCATTAACCCTTATTTTCCCAACAGCTGCAGAAGTTCTGGCATGTGAAATGGACAACTTGGCTTAGAGTGACTAAAGCAAGAGAGAGAGAGGGGTTCAGATAGTTGAAAAATTTTTTGATAGGAGGATTTGAATAGGTTCGGAATGACTGGACTGACTTGGTTAGTAACTGGACTGGATCGGAACCATGGATTAGGACATGAGAGAGATGGTGTAAGAACGCAGCATGCCAGATACAGGGTGTAGAGATTGTGAGCTGCATGTTTTGTTCCCGGCTGAAGGCCAGTCTGGTGAGCTCTGAGTTTGTTTTAATTCCTCTCTGGTTCTGATATGACCTATGAGGTACAGATTGATGTGGTGGTTTGAAGCTTGAGGACTTTTGTTGGGGTGGAATTGCGCCCCCATTAGGAGCAGTCATGCTGACACAGGCATTACGTGGATGACATGTTCAACCAACAACTTTTTGGAGAAGTCGGAGGCACCACTGGGGTTTTTTGTTGTCTTACATGTTTGTCGTTGTTTGTGTCTGTATGTTTGTTTGTTTTCTGTTTTCTGTTTGTTTACTAACATCTTAGCCTTTATGAAAAAAAAAAAAAGACGTGGCACGTATGTTAATTTTGTTTGAATAGTTTTGACTACACTACGGGTGGGAATGTTTCAAAATGAACAATGGATTTTTGTTTGGAGAGACATTGGACACTTTCTTTCTTGAGTCGCAGGATGGATTAACCTACAAGGGGCACAGAGACTAACTTTGCTCCTAGACTTCAGAAGGAGGGATGTTTGCAGCTGCTGAGATGCGAACATTAAGGAAATGACTGGATGCCCACTGCTTCAGATAAGAACAGGCCACTGGCAGTGATAGGTTGATGGAAGGTCATGGGATCATCAGACAAGACGGATGAAAAAAGATAAGTGAACTGACACACCAGATTTCTTATTCACAATGAAAAATTATGGGCAACTTATTTTAAACCGGTTTATTAATACAGATCTATGAATAATATATTAGCTTCACGGGGATCAACAGGTAGATGTAATATCTTTCTAAGCAACACGGCAGTAGTTAGGGATTTTTATTATTATTTTATTTTATTTTATTTATTTTTATTACAGGACAATATCAGTAGCGATGGCAACAACATAGAATATATATTATAGGAGTAACTTTATCGACAGATTTTAAATGGCCTGCTAAATTTTGTCTATATCATCAGGGGGTGGGGTATTCTTAAAGAGGGGGATAAAAAGAGGATTTAGAGATGTTTTTACTATGTGATAAATTAAACTGGGGTTTGTTTTTGATAAATAGTTTGGTCAGTTGTTAATTAACAGAATATTAAAGGGACAACAAGTTGAAACTTTAACATTTGGGAATGGTAAAGTAGCATCAACAAAATGCAATTTAGGAGAAATTAGAACATTTTAGGAGCAAATGTTTAAAGCAATTGATGATTTCTTTCAATATAAGCAATAACAATGAAGACTTATAGAGTTAATGAGCGTATGGTAATTCAATATCAGGCCAAGGAACTAAAACTTCACCATTTATTTTTGATTTTATTTTTATTTTATTTGTTTTGATTAATATTATTTGTTTTTGTTTTTCACTGCGAGCAGAGTTATAGATGGCATTCGAGGGGCTATATACAGTTTGGGGAATGGGTAACCATACTTCAATGCATGAAGCAATAAGAACACCTGACTTTACTTCACTACAGCTGCAATCGATACTTTAGAGGGAATGCACACTTAATAAGGTAGTTTATTTGAGATAACGCATATAAGAGGAGATTATGTTTCCTGCACACTTTTGGATCTGGTCAGGGGTCCAGATATGACAACTATTGACTGGTTCTGGGGATGTTGGAACAGATTTTCTTTTTTTTTTTTTTCTTTTTCTCATTGGAGCACTGCTTTTTTTTTTTTTTGGAGAATATTTTAAATGGACTATAGCTGGACACTTTGCATAGAGGGGATGCAGTCGAATTCAACACCCTCAGGAACTGTGTACTGCTGAGTTTTGGGAATGCAGTAGCAAGTCAGAGTACAATCCTGTGCTCTGAGCAGATGAACGATTCAATATGACATTTCCTCTTGAAGGGAGGAACATCTTTGACGCTCGGTTTCCTTCTACCTCTATGTGATACTGCTGATGACACAGGTAAAGACTTATCCTTCAGGGGGTGTGGGGACACCTGGCCCCAAGGCTCTTATGGTTCAAAGCTGCTGTGGTAACAAAGGGAAACCTGATGGACTTGTCTGAACATTGAACTTTTTTGAATGTTGGAGAGGATCAATGCTCCAAGATACACTTTCTCTTCCAAACCAGTAGCGGGATGGCTCCTGACCAGTTTCCCCACATATAGATCCATTCACATAGACACACACACACATACTGTCACGTAACGACACGCCCACACACGGTTAATGACTCAAAGACCACACAAGGGTCCACATGGGAATGAGGTTTTCTTTCATGCACTAACATTCACGGATACAAGGTCTGATGGGGGATTTTTTAAAGACGGGTAATCTGCGCCAAGCTGGGTTTTTCTTAGAGATTAAAGAACTTTTAATAATTTTCAATGGGGAGGGGATAAAAGTAAACTAAAATGAGGTTATAAGTTTAGACGAAACTAAAAGTTAATATGCTATGATGTAGAAAGGGTTTTAAAATGTATTTATTTAATCCATGAATTGAGTGTTACACTGTGTAAAATAAAGTTAAATGTTTTCTAAATATCTGCAGGTTCCTTGAATGAGATTATATTAGTTGCAGTAGTTTTTAGCTTTTATGGACAAAATAATGAGCAGAAACATCCATAGGATGTTCAGGCGGAGTACATACTATTATAAATAACTTTCAACTGCCAGGCTGTGAAAGGTAGGTTATGTTAAATGGTTAATGTTTTGGGGGATTTTTTTTTATTGTTTTTAAAGAGACACTGAAATGATCTG
Source organism: Cyprinodon diabolis (assembly GCA_030533445.1). Classification (NCBI taxonomy): domain Eukaryota; kingdom Metazoa; phylum Chordata; class Actinopteri; order Cyprinodontiformes; family Cyprinodontidae; genus Cyprinodon; species Cyprinodon diabolis. The sequence continues at coordinate 6,103,434 of CM060082.1, forward strand.
CTGAAAAAACACAGAGTCCATGGATAATTAATTTAAATGTAGTTAATTTAATGGTGATTTAAGGGATAAAGGGAAGGTAATTGTGGATAGGAATATCTGGTTGTGACTGCACTTAGATTTTGAGTGAATAAAGAATTGCTCATTAAAGACACTGTTTATCCTGATAAGAACACTGACTGCACTCTCTGTGTGTCGAAGGATCCCGGAGGAAAGGATTGTTGAACTGTGATGAGAACATTCCATGAGAACCACCAGGTGGATTCAGCATCTATCTGCCATCGGACTGCATGGAGACCAAAGGAGCTGTGGAGGAGGCCATACGAGACTCTGATTGATCAATTAGATTGATGAGTGATAGAGACACTGAAAGAATTCATCATCATCAGTGATATTCATCATTTGCTTTTAACTCGGACCAGGATAATTCTTGATTTTTACCTAATTGTGATGTATATGTTTTGATTTATTTAGATTTTGTTTTGATGAAAATCATGGAAACATTTTGCTCCAGACCCACCAAGATAAAGTTTTATGCCACTTTGTCTTTGATGTTGAAAGACTCAGAACCTGATTGGCTTAAAGGTTCTTTAAGTAGTTGGTAATGATAATTATCAGATTCAAAACGGGGTTTTCTTGCTCAGATTGGCCAAGAGTGGGATTTCCCTGGGGTCACCCCGGTTTTTACTACCTCTTAGAGAGGGTAGGGTTTTCCGGTGGAGAACGGCCCGACCTGTCCTGTGATGTCCCCTACTGTGACTGAATGATTGGTAAGTTTGGATGGATGGTTTATCCATGAGGAGCGGTCACATTTAGGAGGCATCGAGGTGGGAGTGAGAGTAGATGAATTTGGCCTTATTAGATTTATAGGCTTAGGTTATCTAGTCTAAGGTAATTTAAAATAATGTGCGCATAGGAAAATAAAACAGCTTTCCTTTAATTAGATGACACCCAAATTGTAGTTAAATGCTGAAACTGTGGTCTTGAGTGAGAACATTTGGTCTGTGAAGCTTTGATTGTGATTACTTTTGATCCCTAATTAATGATACATGACTAATTATAGATGCTCTCTGAGTCAACCGGTTCTTCGAAGATGTGCCGCTTACTGTGTTTTTAAGTTACCTGTAAAAACGGTAACTTATCAGGGGCAGTTGTTAGGTTTTATTATTTATACATCATGTGCATTGTTATTTTGTTAGTCAGATTAGACAGAGCAGAAGGCCTTCCTTCACATTGTGGATGTCACGGTGTGTACGGAGGTCATCTAATCGGGACAGCCTTCGTGTCTTTAAGAATACACAGGATATGGGCACATCTTGGAGCCGGTCTGATAGGAGAGCTGCTGTATCTGTAACCCTGAGACAGAGAGGCAACCTGCATGGAGTTCAAGACATGGATGGCATGTCAGTTTCTGATACGGACAGCTAAGCATCCACATGATGCAACACAGACTCAGAAGGTATAAGAAGCAGGAGATGACCTTGTTCGGGGCTCAAACTTTGCCGCACGCTTGCGGACGTGATTTTTGAGACCACAGCTGTGCAGCTCTAAGCATTTTTCTCTGTCCTGTAACGACCTGATCTGGAATAAACTCTGTTACTTTTTTACTCCTGTTTTTATAGTCCTTTTTATATGGTTTTACCCAGTTTGAGTTAAGAGTAGTAAATAACTTGCTCCCAGGAAAAGAACCGGTGAGGAGGCCCCCGGGGCGCTACAGCCTTTACTTCCAAGGGGACAAATCCTCCTCATTTTAACATTATGAAAAATCTTCAGGTGCGGAAAACAAAAATCCATCCGAATTACTATTTCTTTGGGGTCAAGTGATGAGAGCATGGATACAATGTAAGATTTACAATTTGTTATAATTGACCAGGCTGGCTGAGAAAGTTTAATTTGTAACCAATAGATTTCATAAATAAAACCTAATAAAGGTTGGTTTCTCATAGCCACTATATAAATGGAAAAAAGAAGACAGCATTATGATAAATCTATTTTGATTCTCATAATTCAGAAAATGTTAACAAGACTTACTCAGCTTAACTTTTTTGTTCTCAGACGAACCCTCTGTGATGTTTGGGAAAAAAAATCAAAGTAATATTAATCTACTGTTTTTTTTTTTTTTTTAAACAGGAGAAATGAACACATTTTACCCTTCAACGATAAATCCGCAGTTGCTGTCCTTCTTGTGAAAACATAGGCTTTGACTCCACCTAGTGCTAGTGGAAAAACACACACATGCACGAGCACTTTCAGTTACTCCAGGAGTCCCTGGCTCTCCCTCTGTGCCTTGCTCTCCCAGCAAATAGAAACATCATGATTGCCTTGAGGTTTGTTTGAGCTTGTTTACACACGTGCTGGCATGAATTCACGCTGGTTTGTGTGTGTACAAGGTTATTCCGATGTGTGCAGCGAAACTATGTGACTGGTGATCATGTGTATCGGTCCGTGTCCTCATTCTGTATGTGTGTGTTTGTCAGTGAAGAAAAGGTCATGATTACTCTGTGCAGCCAATAAGAGAAACCCAAGGAGAGTGGGGATAGGAATTGGCCAGCAGTGACCTTTAACAAAGCTGACGTTTTACCTTGTGTGTAAGGGTCTCCAAGTAACATCCTGGAGCTCTATATTGTACAAATTGTGTTTCCTTACTCCTGTGGGCCTTCACACTGTCTTCGGTTTGTGGGAAGAGTAGCACATGCACTATGTTTCATTTGTGACTAAAGCCAGGGGAAACATACAGCAGGAAAATCAAACAATTCTAATTTGTTTTAATGTTAAATATAACTAAATACAGTTAAATAGTAATTTAAGATATCAATAAACATCCTTCAAATGTGGATTATAGCTCTGTTTAAGGCAGAAGCTTCACCAATGATTTTGGTGGAGTGGAGCTAATTTTCTTCCATTATTGCTTCAGACCAAGAACAGATTTCGTATATGGAAATAAAAAAACAAAAAAAAAATCACGTTTTGGAAATGGATATAATACAAAAATTTAAGAGGAACTTCGCTGTTTTCTTAGATTTTATTCCCATTTCTTCTAAATTTCCAAAAAAAAAATTTATATATATATATATATATATATATATATATATATATATATATATTTTTTTTTTTATATTGAGCAGCAATTTTTTTCAAACTGCATTTTACAGATCTCTATGTCTTTACTTTGAACCCTATACAAACATGGTTAGGGTTATAGGTCAACATATTGTGATCACAATAAACCTAAATCTAAATTTTCCAAATAAATCACTTAAGATGGAGGATATTTTTTTGGGTAACTTGCATACCACCAACAAATGAAGTCCTTCTAGCTCCTCTATAAGTTCAAGAAGCTCATGAATTATATTGAGCCAATCAACAAAGATCTTACTACGTGATTGTACTTATAATTTTGATATTTGACCAATCAGAGAAGAGCTTGGAAACTTTCTTATAGTGCAGAAGAGGAAAAACATCCCGGTTTGGCTTGGACACGATCCAAATTTATGGTGATGAACTTAAAAATAACCATGGTAAGTCCTTGAATCTCACACATTTACAGTCAAATAGTTATGTAAAGTGATGATATGTATGTTAAGAAGTAGCAAAAATAGTGAAATTATAGAAGAAAACATTTCCATGGACATTTCGTGTATTCTGTGATTTCTCTTCTTTTCATTTCTAACCAGCACATTTTAGTTTTTGCCTGCGCTAAAATAAACTGTTTTGGGGGTTGTTTTGCGTGAATATTCAAACAGATTTAGAATTTAGAAAAACCCTGCTTTAGGGGGTTTAAGTGTGTAACTAGCAAACAAAAAGAAAATAAGACTAACATTAGAGTCTCATTTTCAAGTGGGAATTGGGCAAGCTCTCTATTTGTCAGAACTTATTCGAAAGATCAGTTTATATCTCCTCTAATGCACATTTCCTTTTTTGATAAGTCAAAAGCCACCTCTAGAAAGACTACAAACTTTTTTTTGCAAAATGTAGTGAGTTTAATCAAATCTTGTCGTTTCCATCAAGTTCTACTAATGGGATACATCAAAATGGTTAAAAAAAACAAACTTGATGGAAATGTTCTCATCAGCTGTTGTTAATATCTCGCTGTCTTGCTCTTACCTATTCAAGCAGTTGTTTCATGTGTCTTCTTGTCTCCATGTCAACTTTGTGTTCATCATTCATTTCTTTTGGAAGTGTTTTTCTCAGTTCCATCCATCCATCCATCCATCCATCCATTTTCTGTTACACTCTCTATGGGCCACATCTCCAGCTGTCTACAGGCAAGAAGTGGGGCACACACTGGACAGAGACACAGAGACAAACAGCCATTCACATCTAAGGACAATTTAGAGGAGCCAACTAAACTAACAGTCATGTTTTTGGAGGAAGCCGCAGCACCCAGAGAGAACCCACGGATGCTCAGGGAGAACATGCAAACCTGGAAAGAACCTGGAACCTTCTTGCTGCAAGATAGCAGTGCTACCCACTGTGCCACTGAGCAGCCCTTTTCTCAGTTCCTTGTAACATTATCTTTGCCTCTACCATTATCTTGCATTTGGTTACTCCTTCATGCTCAACATGACAATGCACTCATGATAGCTACAGGTCGCAGACAGGCAAGTGTGTAATTATAATCGCAGACTTTATTTCTGAAAATCTAGATGATGCAAGTTTGCATTAAAACCACAGGATAAAAGATTTAAGAACAAACTTAATGAAATTTAGTCTCCTTTACCCTACCGCCTGCAAATAAACCTTAATCAGTTTACAACAATGACATAGATGACTGCCTAAACTGCTTGTTTCCTTGGAGGTCCCCCCATATCCAATATAGTGAATAGTTCCCAACATCACTTCAAAATATCTTAAGATATGTTAAAAATCTAAAACAAAATATAATCAATGAAACTTCTACATCCATAACCTGCTAAATTAACTTGCAATAGTTTTTAAGTCACACATCTAGTAACCGATTGGTTGTTGTGAAGCAAAGAAAAATGAAGTTCTGATTTTTTAACTCTAGTGAATTTTGCTTTGCGTCCTATGCAGTTACCCTCTGAATAACTTGCTTTCCTCCTTGCTAGAATTGCATCCTTCACTTCTACAAAAGAATAACTAGAAAATGATTCGGTCCTGGTGCAAAAATTGCTTTTAGTCTGAACTTACAATAAGGGAGTACCAGGCCACCCTGTGGAGGAAGCTAATTTTTTCTGCTTGTATCTCGTTCTTTTGATCATGACCGCCAGTTTCATGACCTCTCTTTTTAGCATTACAAATTTCAAAAATTGTAATTTAGCATCATGCATAGACAAACATGATCTGTTTTGTATGTTTTCTTGGAAGTGTCTTAAGAAAACAGAAAGGTAATGAAACAATGCCTGTTTCTTGATATGTGTACTTGTGCATGCTTAATTGGTTGTGAAATATCACCTGCCTCAGCCCCTTTACTGTTCCTATTCACAAAAAAACACAAGACTGAGAATGGGCAAAGTCCCCAGATGTTGTTCTCACCCCTCCCTCTTCACCCGCCATGCATCAGAGCAGACTTGTCTGTTCTTCAGACTGAGAGCTGTCCCAGAATGCACCTCGGCAGCAACAGTTTCCATTGGAGTATTAAGGTTAAAAGTTCTCTTTTCTGTTGCCTTTATTCTACAAAAGTTAATTTTAAGATAATTTGAGGTGAGAACATTATACTTTTAAGCTTCACCCTATGATTTAGAGGGTAATAAAAAAAAAACAAAAGCTCCGATGTTGAGAGGGCCGTAGCAACCATCGGACCTCCGAGGCTAACGGCAGCCAGGGCTAACTGCAGCCCGTCTGCAGCAGCTCTCTCTCGGCATAGCCGTGTGTGAAGGGCCGCTGGCTATGATGGTGTTTATTTTGCTTTATCTGGCAAAAAGTTCATTTTATTTGTGTTTATCAGACTCTCTTAATTATTATTCCCCCACTAAATAAAAACGTAATAATTTATTATTATCTAGAGAGTATTAATAACAGGAGGTGAAATGCAGCTCCTAGCTTTAGATGTAGTGACGTCACGAGTACACTTCCGTTCCAACTGGCCCATATTTATGCTGCGTGCTCCCGTTCTCCCCAAGTCCACACTTTCTTGTGTTCTTGTCAAGAGCATACTAGGTGAGAACATACGCCCATACTCGCGTTCTTGTGAATTGAGAAATGACCAATATAAAAGGATTACTTAAAAACCATAAGGCAAAATCCAGTTGATTATGAAGAACGGCTATATACTGTAAGTGTCTTTGGTGATAGAGTTTTGATTGTTCGTTTTTAGGCTAAATATAAACAGATGTGGCGACATCTGCTGCCGGTACTGCTGAACTTAGAGAAAGTTAATGAAGAATGTTAGCCACTGATGGAGCTATGAAATAGGTCCTCATGGCTTTCAATAGCTTTGAAGATAGAGATTGAAAACATTGCTAAACCCTGTAGCACTATTAGCAAGGATGGGTTGCTATCTAAAGCTTTTGCTCCAGCTTTGGTGAGCCTATAAACAGTCAGACTGTTTTCCCAGAGCAGTCTGATCCCTCTTTATCCCTCCGGCTGTCAAACATTTGAAGTTCAACACTTGCTTATCTCCATTGCTTCAGCTTGTTGACCAATTGTAGGCATGCAAAGTGTCATAATCCTGGTTCCATGATTATGTTATTGTAAACCTACACAGAAAGGCCTTATTTACCAACATAATATGCAATAACAAAACTTTAAAGAAAAAAATAACAAATACTACACCAGAAGGATGGTGTAAATTGTCATAAAAACTTTGCAGACCAGAGTGTTAATGACGTGTAATGAGTGTTAATGAATAAAAATGCCAAAAAATCCGACTTTGTCTTAAATTTATTTGGGGGTGAAGGAAAATAATAGAATTTGATTTACAACACAGCACTTAATATTAGTCCATGGAAATATACAGAACCAAAGTAAAGAGAAAACAATAACAGATGTATACTGTTAGACTTTCAATATTTGTCAAATCACAAAATGAAAAAAATGTCTAAAATTAAGCCCTCATAGGCCCGAAAAACATCAAATATTCATGGGGTGATTCTGAGATGCCATTTGTAAGCCTCATTAAGTGCGGATAAGATCATACAGGTCATGTTACATCGTTCTTATTCATATGTTTAGGTTTATGAGCAGACTATACTTCGTGACCTTTAAAGCCCGGCAGACTCATTGCACAAAGCTTGACTCCCCCACTGATCCCTGGGAGTGTCAAAGGTTATTGATTTTTTTGAGAAGAGAAATAATTTTCTGAATGTTGAGTTTCTTAAAATGGAATACAAGACAAAACTATGTGTCCATCTATGATGCTGGATGTCTCCTTAAAACATAATTTCTGTTTTACAATATTCTTTTAGATAAAATTGGGTTTTAATCTGTTTGATTTTGACAGATGGCCACAGTTGGTGAAGTAGTAAAAGTGCATATAAAACTTTACCTCCCACTGTCTTATTATTATATGACTTGAGGATGAGCTTTGATAACAATCAAATAAAGTTAATTTAAAGCCTTTAAGGGTAAATACATTTATTTTAAACTGATTAGGATTAGAATAAGTGCTCAAATATACAGTATGCTATATCATACGCTTTACATCTTTTAAACGTTTTTTTAATCATTGTGAAGGTGTGGTTGCTTTTTATTTTTCTGCAGTTGTGGGCTATGATAAAGTCCGTCTATAGGAAGCCAAGTATAAAATCGAAATCACTCTTTTTTGCTTCATTCGTGTTGGTTGTGTTAAGCAAAACTCACCTACACATTCCATGTTTCTACATTTTGCTTTCAGGAAAATTTGTTGATAAATTTATAATTTTTTTATGTCTGTGAAATTATCTGTATTTATTTCATGCAACATCAAGATTCATGAAATGCAGGCCTTAATGCTAAATTCCGAATTTTTTGTGAAATCTGATTTTTTTGCGTGGCCGTTCACATATCCAAATATATACGACTTGTATGTGATCTCCTGTGTGAACTGCATTCATACAACCTAAGTGTCCTGCATGCGCAGTAGTGTGTTCTGTGTTTACGGAAGTAAACACGAATGGTAGTGCTGGAACCCATATGGCAATCTTTCCCAACCTTAAAAACACAATCTTTTCAATAATTAATTAATAATTGGCAATCCTTTTGGGGAAAGCCTGGTCTTATTCGGAGAGACGGCATCCATCCCACTTTGGATGGTGCAGCTCTTCTTTCTAGGAATCTGGCCACATTTATTAGTCCTCCAAAACCCTGACCACCCAGGGTGCAGACCAGGAAGCAGAGTTGTAGTTTAACACACATCTCTGCAGCTTCTCTACAGTTACCCACTCTTTACTCCATCAAGACAGTGTCTTGCCCACGACCAAAATCTAATAAATTAGCAAATATTCACAAAGGAGTAACTCATGATAATTTAATTAAAATCAAAATAACTCCAATTGGGGAAAAAGTTAAAACAATTAAATGCGGTCTGTTTAACATAAGATCGCTTTCCTCTAAAAGTCTGCTAGTTAATGACTTGATTTGTGATAATCACATTGACTTGTGTTGCCTTACAGAAACCTGGCTGCAGGAAGAGGATTATGTGAGCATAAACGAGGCCACTCCTTCAAGCTATTTAAATGTTCACATACCCAGAAGTTCTGGGCGAGGAGGAGGAGTAGCAACAATCTTCCAGTCTGACTTACTGATTACTCCCAAAACAGTTAATACCTACAACTCTTTTGAACATTTAACCCTTAATTTCCCTGATCCAAATTTCAAGGCAAGAAAACCTCTTCTTTTTGTAACTTTGTATCGTCCGCCAGGTCCTTACTCTGAATTTTTAGATGAGTTTTCAGAGTTCCTTTCTGATTTGGTATTAAAAACTGACAGGGTCATCATTGAAGGCGATAGCTTAAGAGCAGCCTTTAATGCTATCTTAGACACTATTGGCTTTGTTCAAAATGTGAATAGTCCCACACATTCTCATCTTCATACTTTGGATCTTGTGCTGACATACGGCATAGAATGTGAAGAAATAACAGTATTTCCTCACAACCCTGTCCTCTCTGACCACTTTCTAATAACCTTCAGGATTACTTTAACAGAGTTCTCCTCCCCCAAAAGAAGGTTCAATTTTAGTAGATCTTTATCAGATAGTGCAGTTATACACTTTAAAGAATCTGCTTCACTTTCTCTCTCCTCTGTGTCGCTGAGCAGTGCTGCAGAGTGCAAAAGCATAGCTTATTCCCCTTCACAGGTTGATGATTTTGTTGATGGGGTTGCTAGTTCTCTACATACTGCCTTAGACAACGCAGCTCCTTTGAAATTGAAAACCGTTAAAAATAGAAAGCTTGCTCCTTGGTTTAATGCAGAGCTGCGTACTTTGAAGCAAAATGCTAGGAAACTGGAGAGAAAATATCGCTCCACATGCCTGCGGGAGTCCTTCCTAGTCTGGAAAAATGGTTTACTGCTGTATAAGAGGACCCTTTGTAAAGCAAGAGCAGCATACTTCTCCTCATTAATAGAGGAGAATAAGAATAATCCTAGATTTCTTTTTAATACAGTTGCTAAACTCACCCAGAGCCATAGCTCTGTTGAACTGTCCATTCCACCTGCTCTTAGCAGCAATGATTTTATGGGATTCTTTATAAAAAAGATTGATCTTATTAAAAATAAGATCATAAGCACTCCTCTATCCGCGATTGTACCTGAGGTAGTCATGGAATCTTAACCGGGTTTAGACTGCTTTGATCCAATTGAACTTTCTGAATTAGCAAAATTATTGTCTTCATCTAAGCCTTCAACTTGTATGTTAGATCCAGTTCCAAACAGGTTATTTAAGGAGGTATTCCCTTTGATCTCCTCCTCCATTTTAGATGTGATTAATCTATCTCTGTTACAGGGATATGTATCTAAAGCTTTTAAGGTTGCTGCAATTAAACCTCTGCTTAAGAAACCGTCTCTTGACCCAGATGACTTGGTTAATTATAGACCTATATCCAATCTTCCTTTCTTATCCAAAATTCTTGAGAAAGTAGTTGCCAAACAAGTTTGCGATCACTTACACCATAATGAACTTTTTGAAGAGTTTCAGTCTGGCTTTAGAGCTCATCATAGCACTGAAACAGCTCTGGTGAAAGTCACTAATGATATTCTCATGGCCTCAGATAATGGACTTGTATCTGTGCTCGTCCTGTTGGATCTTAATGATGCATTTGATACAGTTGACAATAATATTCCTTTAAGAAAGACTTTAATATTTTGTTGGAATTAAAGGAACAGCACTAGACTGGTTTAAATCTTATCTATCTGATCGAATTCAGTTTGTTTATGTTGATGATAGATCTTCAACACGCTCAAAGGTTACCTGTGGAGTACCACAGGGATCAGTGCTAGGACCAATTCTCTTTACTTTATACATGCTCCCAATTGGTAGAGTTATTAGACAGCATGGGATTAATTTCCACTGTTATACTGATGATACCCAGCTATATCTGTCTATAAATCCAGATGAAGCTAACCCATTACATAGATTACAGGCATTTCTTGAAGACATAAAAACCTGGATGACTCTTAACTTTCTGCTTCTGAATGCAGACAAAACAGAAGTTTTAGTCTTTGGACCAGAGTCTCTGAAAAAGAAGCTGATTAGCCAGTCACTTCATTTGGATGGGATTAAACTGATTTCAGATAATAAAGTAAAAAATCTTGGTGTTATTTTCGATCAGGACCTGTCATTTAAATCCCATATCAAAGAGGTTTCTAGAATTTCCTTCTTTCATCTGAGGAACATTGCAAAAATTAGAAATCTCCTGTCCAGGGGTGATGCTGAGAAACTAGCCCATGCTTTTGTTACTTCAAGGCTGGACTATTGTAATTCTTTACTATCAGGAAGTCCAAAAACTGTAGTTAAAAGGCTTCAGCTGATCCAAAATGCTGCAGCCAGAGTTCTGATGAAAATTAAAAAAAGAGATCATATCTCTCCTATCCTGGCTTCTCTTCATTGGCTTCCTGTTAAATCCAGAATAGAATTTAAAATCCTCCTTCTCACATATAAAGCCTTAAAAGGCCAAGCTCCATCTTATATCAGAGATCTGATTGTTCCTTATGTTCCTAACAGAGCACTTCGCTCTCAATCTGCAGGTTTACTAGTGGTTCCTAGAATTTCTAAAAATAGAATGGGAGGCAGATCTTTTAGTTATCAGGCTCCTCTCCTGTGGAACCAACTACCAGTTTTAGTCCGTGAGGCAGACACCCTGTCTACTTTTAAGGCTAGGCTTAAAACTTTCCTTTTTGGATAAAGCTTATAGTTAGGGTGGCTCAGGTTATCCTGAGCTTTCTCTATAGTTATGCTGCTATAGGCTTAGACTTCTGGAGGACATAGGGACCCCCATTCCATCATTCTGCTTCATTCTCTCTCTATTCTCCTATTCTGCAGAATCTGTTAGTTCAATCTCTAACGTTCTGCTCTCTCTGCTTTTCCTCGGAGTAGTTTTGCCTCGTCTGTTCCTGTTTGGCTGTGACGTCATCCTGGAAAGAAACATCAGCTGTGCTGCTTCCATCAACACCCTTGTTTATAGATGCTGGAGATCGGCCTGTTTTCCAGTGCGATCCTGTTTCTCTGACCGTGACTGGCTGGATGTGCTCTCTTCGTCCTCTGGCATGGGAGCTGGCTTGGAGCTCGTCCGCCTGGCTGTGTGTTTCCTGGACGGGGCCGCCTTTTACAGCTGCTTTTTGTATCTCTGCTTCTGTCTCCTTGAACCCCAGTCGGCCTCAGCAGATGGCCGCTCACACTGAGCCTGGTTCTGCTGGAGGTTTCTTCCTGTTAAAAGGGAGTTTTTCCTCTCCACTTTCGCTACAAGCATGCTTAGTGTGAGGGATTGTATTTGAGTCAATGAGTCAATGGAATCAACTGGTTTTCCTTAGATAGAAAACTTTGTATCAATTTGACTGTATGATCTGGTTGAACTGTAAAGTGCATTGAGATGACGTGTTGTGAATTTGGCGCTATATAAATAAACTGAATTGAATTGAATATGGTTAAACATGGTTGTTTTTCTTTTCTGCTTCTTTGTAGCAAGACGTAGAGTAGTGACCTTTGTTGGCTACTAATGGGGTACAGGTCGGATGGATACAACCTGGCTGTTCAGACACAGGTTGCATTGAAAAGATCAGATACGTAACTGATTCAGGACCACATAGACAAGTGGCCTTGGTTGCATTGGAAAAAAATCACACATATGTTGTTCAAACTGTCATGAAAAGATCAGATCCGGGTCACATATGGCCAAAAAATCAGATTTACATCGCTTCAGGCTGCTGTGTGAACGTAGCCATAGTCACATTTATGGACCAACATATAGATATGTACTACAGAAATAAACGTTAGCTTGATTTTAGAGTTGCTTTGATGTGTTCTTTTTTTAAAGAAAGTTTTCCAAGCCAGGTTGATCACCAAAGGAGAGCAGAGCTTAAAAGGTGGCTTAAAACAACTGGTTTAGAGTTTTTAGCTGTAATGGAAGACTTGAAGCGAGGCAGGATCAGTGTGTTTCCAGAACCAAAGTCTACTTAAAGAAGGGCAAAAGTAATCTGGGATGTTAATTTGATACCACTGATTACATCTATCATCAAGGCTGGAATGGTTGCCAGACTGCTTCTGAAATCCTTCCACAAGCTGATGGAGAGATTTTTGCCTTCTTTATGACAAAAGTGGATTCAGGACAACAGTTTAACTTTGACTACTTGGACCTTTAAAATTGAAGTCGTGTTATATACCTGTACAGGAAAAATCTATTTGATATTGACAAACTAAAGTTATATACACCAAGTGTCTGTCTTGATGGTGTTTAGATAGTCCTTTTTGAGCCTAAATAGAATTGCAGCACCAGGCACAATGAGCAGCCATAAACAGATGTGGCGCCATCTGCTGATGGTACGCAGGACTATTTGAAATCCACATGGCCACATAAGACGCAGCCAGTTACTTAAACCGGACTATCCTGCAATGCCTTACTGTAATTCAAGTAAATGTACTCAGAAAGCCTATATTTCATAACACACTAAGCAAATAGTAAGTTTAAAACACCTAGATAACAACAACAATAATGATATTAATCAGCAGAATGATGCTAATCTGTTATGGTGGTTCTCCAGGAATCAACAAGGGTTTGTCTAAATTTGTTTTAAAACCAATCGGTGACCTTTAGTTTACAGTTTAAAATAGTTGTTATAGGTAGAGTGTTTATAAGGTGTTTTGTGATTTATGGTTGTGATTTATGATCATAGACTTCCAGCCTTAGGTGTGCTTTTCTACCAGTTTGCATATATGAGCTTCCTTGAGAAAAAATAGGAATCAGTAACAGTGAAATTGAATGAGAAAGGATCTAAAAATTAATGAGTAAAATATAACCACCTATGTAATGTTACTTTATGATTTTCATTTATTGTGTTTTGTTTTGCTTGTAGATCAAAATATTGTGGTAGTTAGCATTTTTAGTGATTAACCCTTTATAGGGCAAGTTACCATTTCTGATCACAGCCGTACCCCTTACAAATGGGGTCCCCCTGTTCCTCAGGAAGGTCTAGAAGCACAAGATCTAAATCCAGGCATTCCACAAAGAACTGCTTCGTGGCTGTACAGATTATCTTGGCATTTCACCAATTAGATCAGCCCTTAAATTATATATTACCTACTGTAAATTAAGCTGAAAAAAGTGAACAAATCATGAAAAAATGTAAAAAGCTAATTGAAAAGTTACTAGTTGAAAAGTCAATAACCCTAGTTAATGAAATTTAGCCAAGGCCTCCAAAGCAGTCACAGGAACTCCCACAGAGGTGTCTTGCCAGCCCCCCTCTCTGTGAGAACAGAACAAAACCACAGAGTAAACCAGATTCTTTCTCTTTGCCTCCTCTCCATTGCCCATGAAGCTGGGGTCCCTCTCGGGCAAGATGGAGAAGGCCCAGGGGGACCCAGGTCTGCGGAATCCTCAAGGATAAGTCAGAACCTTTCAGAACCAAATGGCTGCAAAACAGAACTTTTGCAACACGTTTTTCTTGAGTTTCAGAACTTATAGACCCAGACAGGAGAAAAGCCCTGCCTTGATGAATCACTGAGACAAAGAGGATCCCTGCTGTGAGACTGAGACAAAGAAACCACCAGTTCTTGCTGCCCTAACTGCTGAGCTGTAGCTGGATGAAACTCAAGCCTTCCAAATGGAAATGGGCAAAAAGGTTTGCAGGTCTGGCATGATTAGGGACAGAACAAACGATATGTGTTTTGATAATGAATAAAGACAACACTAACAGAATGGACTGCATGCTACGCTATGTTACAGGAATATGCGTTGAAGCTGTTGCTGAAGCTTGGACACGCTTTATCTCACTAAGGGTAAACACTGATATAATATTAGTGTTCATGTGTTCCTCATATGCTCATTACATTTCGATCACCAAGTATGACCAAGAGTCCATCCATCCTTCCATTATCTGACATGCTTGTCCCGAGTGGGGTCGCGATGGGTGCTGGTGCCTATCTCCAGCTGTCTACGGGTGAGAGGCGGGGTACACCCAGGACAGGTCGCCGGTCCATTGCAGATGACCAACAGTCATTTAGTGGAATCCTGATGTCTATTTGCTGCTATTTTAAAGAGGGTAAAGAATCATTTGACTTAAGGTTATTGGTTGTTGATTAAGCAAATCATTTAATAAAACATTATTTGGCCAAATAATGTTTTATTAACCTGATGAATTTGCATTGTGAATTGTTCTGAAAACATTCCAATTGCTCTAAATCAGTAAAAAGCTAATTTGATCACATCCCAAAATCTTCCAGACAAATTTAAAACATAAGATCCATCTTAAACTATAATATGCTTTTCAACCATGTTTCCCTTCCTCTTTGTACATTTTAGTTAAGTTGAGTTTTACTAGTCTTAGTTAAGAGAGTTAAACTGAAATATGTTTGACTTGGAGCTGAATGTTTTTTGTTAATAAACTCTTATATTTTGAACAGAAGTTGTGGTGAATATAGTCCATGTATGTGCAGAATTAACTATTTGACCATGATTAGAGCTCGAATCCCTCTTTCATTTATTGTTCTAACACACAGTTAGTAGGACTGTGTGTCATAAACAGTATATAACAGCCGAAATAATATTTAATTAAATAAGATATTTTACCACCACTACTGCGGAGGGCAATAAACATCTTAAAGTATCAAAAATACAAAATGCCAACATTTGTTAGGATCCGCAGGCTTGCCCTCCAGAGGGCGCAGAGGATCCTCTTCTGCTCTGTGTTTTCCCCTTAGGGTTGGAGTTACTGTGGGGATCTGGAGACTACCCTCTGTCTCCAGCAGAGTGCGCCGTGGGTCTTCTGGAGCTGGAACCTTCCTGCACACCTGTTGCTAATCCTCTCATCAGAAGACCTCTCCTATATAAGCTGACTTCAGACCTTGCCTCAACGCCGCAGCGTTGATCTTAGTTGGTTAGCAACCTGAGCCTCTGTTACTGGAAGAATCTTGGTTATCTCTAGTGTGAGATCAGATTCTAACTCTTCCCTGTTTCTGCCTCACAGGAATCCTGTCCCTTCGTGAAGCTCTGGATGAGCTTAACCTCCTGTCTCCTCGTGAAGCTCTGGATGAGCTTAACCTCCTGTCTCTTCGTGAAGCTCTGGATGAGCTTAACCTCCTGTCTCCTTGTGAAGCCCTGGAAGAGCTGCCTCACTGGTAACCTGTCTCAGGCCTGCAGCTCTGGGAGAGCTGCATCACAGGAAACATGTCTCTAGCCAGAAGCTCTAGGTGAGCTTAACCTGCTATCTGCCCTGGTGAGCCAACCCGAAGATTCCTACGTGGATTTAACCTAAGACTCCTATGTGGAGTTTCCCTGGAGGTACCTACGTGGAATCAGCTTGAAGAATCATATGTGGATTTTCCCCGTTGTTCCCTGCTAAGAGCTGGAAGCTCAGCCAGAAGATCCCTTTGTGCTAATCCCCTGTTGATCTCTGCTGTGAGCTGGAAGCTCAAATCTAGTACTGCCCTGCTAAGCCTGAGGCTAGATGCTTAGCCTCTCATGCTCTCTGCTAACCCACAGTCTCCAGTCCCAGTCAAGACTCCAGTGAACCAGCCCCTGACCCATTCCAGTCCCAGTGCTTTACCGTGTGTTTCAGAACTTTTATTAAACATTTTGAACTTTTTCCCTGCCTCCTCCGTGTGTGTTCTGCATCTTGGGCTTGCCTCCGTTTACCCATCATGACAACATTAATGTGACATCCTACCTGGATGGGCATTGAATTTAAAATCACAACATATTGTACCAAAGAAAATGTGTTTCTTTCACTCTCAGAGTATTTTTCATGAAGTTTATTATAGAAGCACTTTTGCTATTTTTCTTAATATATTCGAGCAAGATGGTGTTTCTTGTTATTACATTGATATTAATTTTTACCATCGAAATGTCCATATTTTTTAATGTTACAAAGGTAATAAGGTCTTGTCCTGGATTCCAATAACACTATTGGCTTGAAATTTGGATTTTCAAAGAGTTCCTATGAAGGGTTAATCAGGTGAGATATAAAAAATAATAGGTATGATGAGATTATACTGGAATAAGCTCAGTAAATGACCTCAGTAACCAGCCAGACACACTGGAATTTTCAGGAACTAGTGGAAATGTACCTAGAGCCGATTAGTGGGAGAAATTAATTGGCTTCTTTGAGATGTACTTTCTCATGATGAGGTCAGTTGACAGTAATAAAGATAAATCTGTTTCTATATATCTGCTTCTTTCTGTATCTCTGCTTCTCTCTCCTTGAACTCAGACGGCTTCAGCAGATGGTCGCTCACATTGACCCTGGTTCTGTTGGAGGTTTCTTCCTGTTCAAAGGGAGTTTTTCCTCACCACTGTCGCTACAAGCATGCTTAATGTGAATGATTGCCTTCGAGTCAGTGAGTCGATGCAATCAACTGGTTTTAGATAGAAAATTTGGAATTAGATTGACTGTGTGATCTGGTTGAACTGTCTCTCTAAAGTGGCTTGAGATTACATGTTGTAAATTGGCACTATATAAATAAAATCAATTGAATTGAATGTTCTCCTTTAATTGCAGGCTTGACCACCATTTGTTTTTTGATACATATCAATGCTGAAAATATTTCATTGTTATGTCGATGTGAAAATAAGAAGTACTTGCTGCAATTATTTTGAAAAGGTGAGGGAAACTCTGTCTCAATAGACAGCCACAGGCATATCCTGAATGATTATATTTGCTTTTCTGTGTTTTATTTTCATTGCGTCACTCACCGGTAGCAAGCACAGCTCTTTAGGCCCCACAACACTGAAAAGCCCTGGTAACCACACCTGACCCTGACAGTTCTAGTTTTCTATTAATAACTCTATCGATTTATTCATTTTATCAAACTTAGGAAATATTAACAATGGAAAGACACATTCCTTGCTTTTACGCTAGATTTCTCTATTTCACATATGAATAAATATACATCCATTTTGTGTCACGCTTATCCCTGCTGGGGTCGTGAGGGGTGCTGGTGCCTATCTCCAGCTGTGGGTGAAAGGTGGGGTTCACCCTGGACAGGTTACCAGTCTATCGCAGTATTAATAAATATTAATAATAGAAAAATAGATGAAACCATTACTGTCCCAGTTTCCTAATTTCATCTTGATGAGATGTATTTATTTTTATCTACGAGCTGGAAAGATTTGATTTCAGAAATCTGGTCATTTTAGCCCTGCTATCACCACTCCTACCTCAATTTCGTAAAAAAAGGGTGATTCCACCAATTAGGGACTTACCGGCAGACAGTCTGTAACTTTTTAGCAATTGTGTAATTGACTGGGTAAACAATGATAATGATCATGGCTAAGATGTTGATGTTGCTAAGGCTACATCCACAAGAAAGGCACATATGCGCAAGTTACTTCCCATGCATACTCTCTTGAGAAGAAAAGCAATCAAGAGGAGTCAGAGAGAGCTTTATTCACATTTTCTCATAAAAACATTATTAAGTATAAGAAAGACTGGATCAGTAAAATACCAGTTTATCACTCTATAACTTAAATTTATAACACTCTATAACTCCCCGTTGCTTCCAAAAGTGCAGTTTCTAACTCCTGTTAGTATTATTATTTTTAATAATGTGAGTCTATTAAACCCCAATAATTCCTGCCTGTTGCATGTCAGAACTAATGTTTTCCCCCACTAGTTTAACTAATTAGAACAGTTCCTCCGTCCAGCTATACAGTTATCATCTTCATTAGGTACATGGCAAAAGATTTTGAAATGGAATGAGAGCGGTGTCCTTCAGCTAAGAACAAAGTGTAATACTTTGATAACGCTGGAGCCAAGGGTGTCTCCACATCTGCCAACACTTATGATGTAATGATGTGATAAAAGGGCATACTGGAGTTTTATAAAATGCTCCTTCCTCTAACTATGATTCAGGGCAGTGGTGGACTGGGACAAAAAATCAGCCCTGGCAGTTTGGACTAGACTGGCCCACCACATTTTTTTGGTGTACTTTGGTGTTTTCAGGTGGACTTTCTCACTTAAAAACATATTAAAACTACTTTATTCCCACTGATCACAGCAAATATAGCTGCAAGGCAAAGAAAGGATAGAGACCCAACGCGCGTCAGAGCCACTTTTGCACTGCGCCGCCAGAGCTGTAAAGCTGCTTCAGCCGCGTGTCAGAACCAAGTGGTACAAGCAGCAAAGATGAAGCAGCAGATGCGTGAATTTAGCATTACTTTGAACGGCCGGTTCACACCGATGTCGAGTGGTTGAAGTTCCTTTGTCAGACCTCCCGGAATAACAGCAAGCACAGCGTTTATTTGTTTCACCATGTTTTTCACATCGGCTGTGAGATGGGCACGCATGGAGTCACAGATTAACAGCGATGGTGATGCGTGGAAAAAACCACCTGGTCTCCTGACATTTACCTCCCTCAGCCACTCTTTCATCATCTCCTCAATGAAGAGATGAGGAGTTCTGCATAAAGCACATACCTGTTGTTTTATACACAATCCACGCCCTCACTTCCCCCTTTAACGCTCTCATGGTGGTCTCAACAACGTCCGCAGTAACAACACACATAGGGCGCACCGCCCTATAGGGCGTTTCTTTGCGTTTCTTATCCATTACTACAGTGAACACCAATGCACAAACTTCCAATGGAGAGTGAAGGTGTTTTTCTACTTTCTGATTGGCCTAGCCCTTTAGACTGTCAGGGATGATAACCAATGGGCTGCAGTAGCCTGTGGTAATTTTATTTTTCTTCATGCATTATGCAAATATAACAAGGCCGATATAATAATAATAATAATAATAATAATAATAATAATAATAATAATAATAATAATAATAATAATAATAATAATAATAATAATACATATTATTAATATACAAGTTGGGTCTGCCGGCCCAAACAGCACGTCGGCCCACCGGGCAAATGCCTGTTACGCCCAATTACCAGTCCATGCCTGATTCAGGGCCAACTTCAACTGAGGAGTGATTCCGGTTGGTAAGCAGCTGCCTTCTGTAACTCAAGCTGTAACTGCTTTGGTTTTCCTCTGAGGGCCCTGCTGTATCCCCATAGGATAATGCTGTCACAACCATGCTTTATGGTGGCTATATATTGTTAGTTTTCTACTTAATTAAGTGCCCTCTTCCTTAATATATTTGTTCTGTTCAATCCATGATTTGTTATCAACCGTTATCAAACAATAGTCTGAACAGAGCTCTGTGTGATGAAACGATTTTACAACCTCACTCTGCTGTAAACTTTCCCACATCTTTACCTCTGACCTGCCAGCTGTGTTTCTTGGTCTTCGTGAAATCAGTTGACCGTATTAACATTTCTGGGTCCAATCCTTAAGGGTATAGAGGACCATCTGTTATTTCCGGGTGGATTATCTCAATAGGTGGTCCTCCTACCTGCCAATCATTCTGGTGATATGTTTACATATGGCCATCCTATGTGTTTCGTGAAAATGGCAGACGGCTGTAAGACAAAAAGTGTCTGAGAGGAAAAGAAAGACCTCAAAAGAGGTAGATATATTCCAGAATACTTTGCCCAGAGAGCTCTCCTCTTAAAGCGGCGACTAATCACAATGGAAAAGGAGCTATGTGACCAACAGAGCAAAAACCAGTGATCATCCGTCTGAAAGGCCAGTTAACGGAGTTTGCTATAAAGTTCACTATACAGTATAGTTCCTGCTCTATATCGTGATTTAGGGATATTGGGGTTAGAGCGGATGTTTAGGCACAGTAAGCTTGTATGAGCTATGAGAACAGAAACTTTTAAACAGAGCGTGCCCAGGGAGAAATGGACTTGTGCACACTCTTTTAAATCTCGATCTTTTTAAAAAGTGCTATATTTAAGCTGTATTTAAACATATTGCTGTTCAGTGCGCTGCTCCCTAAGATTGTTGAATAATACCAACCATAGCCCCATTTGCATTTATATGGATCTAGCTCAGAATACACATAGGAGGTAATTGGGAAATCACCCTCATTATCTTCATGGTGTTTCCTAATGCTTGGGTCCTTATAGAAAACCAACTTTGCCCATGAAAACAACTGATTATGTGGTCACCCACATTTTTCAAGCAGAGAATGTCATTCTGAAAATTACACTTTGTAAATGGCTCAGAAGCTGAATTTAAGTGTTTTGGTTTTTCTAAAAATTCTAAAATCATTTAGAAAGCATTGACCAGCCAATACCAATTTAAGCAACTTTAAATTTCTACAAGGTTTTTGCATAATTTATAGAAATGGTATATCAGTAATATTATTTGTTTTGTCCATTGTTGCTGCTAATAAAACTTACATTAA
Source organism: Cyprinodon diabolis (assembly GCA_030533445.1). Classification (NCBI taxonomy): domain Eukaryota; kingdom Metazoa; phylum Chordata; class Actinopteri; order Cyprinodontiformes; family Cyprinodontidae; genus Cyprinodon; species Cyprinodon diabolis. The sequence continues at coordinate 6,124,257 of CM060082.1, forward strand.
AAATGTAACACTGGGTGTGTGAGAAAGAGCTTGATTCCAGACAATACGAATGTAGTTTAAACTAAGTGAAACTAATTGCACTTTGAGCAAAATTGTTTAACCTGCAGGTAATTAAAACCCACCTGTATTTGGTGTTTTTGTAAATAGTAGACCTACATCTACTCTTTTATGGCAGTCTTAGCTCAGGAAAAAGTTAAAACATTACTTTTTCTTAGAAAAACACAAACTGTTTAAGAAATCTGTCGATTTGATTGAATTGACTATGTAAAGTCCTGTGAGTCAATGTGTATTATTTCATTTATTAACTTATTTATTTATCATGCATGTAATAAATATTTTTTATATTTATTTTAAAAATTAAGTAAACCAGCCTGACGACAGGTTTATATAAATGGAATGGAAAGGCTCTCAATTTGAGGTCCCGTTTCTCAGTTAAGTTAATTAAACTGCTTGATTTATTATGTGTATTAGAAAAGAAAAGTAGCCTATCTCCTAAAAAAGCTTGTCAAACTATACTTATGTTGGGTTCTTAATCTGAAAATTAAAAGCTCCTTTCCAACAATATATTTTGTCCACCATTCTTCATCATTGTTCAGCTATGTTTGTGCAAAGCACAAATTATATACAAAACATACATTTAGGGTTAGAAAAATGTATTCAGAAACCCTTCACTTGATGTGTGAAAAGAAAAGTGCGCTTTTAAAGGTGAACTTTTCTACTTTCAGGCAAGGTGTGTTAAATTACATTAAAAAAAAGTATTTTCACTCTTTTATATATATTTTTTTTTTATTTGAGAAGAAAAGAGCTAAATAAGCTATTGTTGTTTAATTAGCAAAAAGCTGCCCATAAAAATAAATAAAAGTGCAAGACACACTCAGTATTCATGCTTTCAGAGCACATATGGGTGGCCTGAAAGTAAATAAACACCATTTATATACACCAAATATACACAAAGTGAATATACACCAAGAACTATGAGTCACCCACTGCAGAATCACATTTATCACATATTCAGACACCACATATTGATCCTATCTAGCTAGCTCGCTCAGAGGACGATGGCATGATCTCCATCAGAAACAACAGAATAAGGCAGAAGGAGTCTTAGCATAAAAACTAATTAGAACAGATTGACCTTGGGATCATGGCCTATCGCTCTGTGTTGACCCAGGGGTCTCTGGACAGGGAGACAGAACGGAGAACACAGAAGGGGCAGAGAGGAAGGCAATGCGCTGGAGGGAGACTGAGATGAAAGCGGCAGACAGAGTGCTTTGGGCTCAGTGTGACAGAGTGTGTGGCTGCTCCGTCAGGAGGCTCCGACGAAGAAATGAGATGGCTCGGGTCCACTCACAACAAAAGAAAAACACATCGGTACAAAAACACACACACAGGCAGTTTGCATATCCAACAAAGCAGTCTGTTGCATGAAGAATCTAACTTGGAAGTTCACTTTCTATATGATCCCACATGTCATCAATAATAGAAATACAGTCAGTTTAAGTCTACAGTGTATGTAGAGCTTAACTGACAAAACTTTTTTAAAGCTGATGATCGATAATGATGTTTGACCTCAGTCCAGTTAGAAAGGCGTTGTTATTTTGTTTTTTTGCTTTCCAAAACGGAAAAACGACACAAAAAAAAATAGCAAAGAGGATTATTTTGATTTTTTTATGTTTTGCAGCACCGCCCACCCTGGTATGCTCATGAAACTGGTGAGAACTCTGAATTTTTGTTCTTTTGGATTTGTTCCATAAGTTTTTTTGTTTTTTTTCTTGCCTCCTCTTGGAAACATGAGCCCTGACATTGAGCCACATAGTAGTAGTAGTAGAATTAGTTAAAGAACATTGTAGAAAGTGACCTTTATTTGCTTTCTCGAAAAAAAATTATATAGTGTTTTACTGACTGCAAATTTAAAGTGATGAGCAAGCAGGATTGGGATGTTTGACCAGTTTAAGATATTTTGCACGTTAGTGAGCTGTTAAATATTTGGCCTAATAAAACTTTTTGGATGGCCCTTCCTGTTTGAGAATTACTAAACAGGTTCTTAAAGTAATGGATAAACCTGTTTGTAGTGGAAGAGCTTGGCTGGCCACCAAAATCCATACTGCGTACATATGTCATATCCAGCTGTGCATCTGGAGAATAAATTACCAATATACAGCTATAATCATTTTTACAGTAAGTGATATTTGAAAATAGCCGCAACATCAGAGATGTGCAAAATGACAGGAGTTTGCTATTTAACTTACTAAGGTTTATATCATTATATTTGCTTCTATTTGTTCATGCTCCCCATGGTTTGCACCTTTATTCCACTCTGTATTCTGATGAGTGTAGCTTTGTTCACTTTACAATAAAATAATAAATAAATAATTAACAGAAAAGTTTGGTTTTAATTATTTTTTGTTTATTTTTCTACTTTGTGTTTTGGCTGTCACATTTTTTTAAGAAATAGAGCATATGGCGGAGAAAGCCGAGGAAGGCTGGAGCTGTTTGAATCCACAGTCAACAGTCTTCCAATCTCCTGATTTTCAAAGACTTCAAAGGATCCAGTCCAGGTAGACCGTGTCCTTGGAAGAACGCAGCTCATAAATTCGAACACAGCCAATGTGTACAGGTGATGATGCCCCCTTCAGATTTCTTCCTGTCCCTTGATATAATTAAACTTACAAAAGGTCCTGGTGGGTAATGTATTTTTTTCTAACAACAGTGAGTGATGACACAAGAGCTCAACCTTCTCATAAAGGAACAGTTAAGATAGATGTGTAACTGGGCCGACTCATTATTAAACCTTATAAAATAACAATGGGATGTCAGTGACATATGTGAAAGAATCCAGCCAGGCTAGTGATCAAACAAATACAGTCCAACTCAACAGTAGAATATTGATTGGTATTTTAACTCATGATGGATTGAAAAAAAATGTGTGCACATTGCAATATATTGATGCTTTGCCTTTGAGTTGTTTTTGGGATAAACTACCATCTGACTTCGAAAAAAAAAAAAAAAAAAGAATAAACTAAAACCTCAGAAGTTTTTGAAATACCAGCAAGTCTGGGAGATAAAGAGATGCTTTTTTTTGGTCCAATTATTTGTCTTCATATAATTTAAAGTGTGTACAACTGTTTAACCTGCCCCATACGACTCATCATGTTTAGGTTGATTAATACATGACACAGTTGTTGTAGACAGAGTAATAAAATGCAGTAAAATGAGAACCACAGAAGAAAAATGAGCCAGAGGCAAACAAGTCCAACAAATGTAAGTAGTCTTACATCATAAGAAACCCTGTATGGTAAACTGTCATTTTCTGTTTGTCTTGTCTCAAAAAGTCTCCTTCAGATTGCGCTGATATCAATTATCTAATATTCATTGCTGTTGTAATGGGTAGCTATGAACAGAAGATGGCAGCAGAGCTTTGTCAAAAGCATCTGGCTCCCTGCATTCTGTGAGTAATTGCGTCTCTCCATGTTGGATTTGGATTGGACGGTTCCCCGCACTGTGTGTACAGCTCTAACCAAACCCTAAGACCTACTAAAATGACCTTTCAAATACTCAATACCAATATGGCACCATAAATGAACCTGGTGATAAACTTACTGAATATATTCACTCATAATAACAAGCTTGGTTTTAGTTGAGGTACAGTAAATATAGAGCTGTATATGAGCCCGTTGCTGATGTTGTGTATAGAGCTAAATTAGGGCCTAAATTTTTACGTACAGATGCACAATGTCACACAGGTTGTAATGTTTTAGAGTTACAGTTCCTTTGGCGACATTGTAGAATGCAACAGGATGTTATTAAACCTAAAAAAGTTTTAAAAGGGAAAAATATACCCAAAACTGATTAAACAAAGAGGGTCAAACAAACAAAGGGTCAGGGCAGACAGCAATGGAGAACCACACCAAAAGCTAAGATGCATTTGGGCACGGTCACATCAGGCTTGACAGCAGGGAAGGGGCCAAACCCTCCAACATCCCAGACCACCACTCAATGCAAAAAACATGGCACCCCAGATTATTTTGGGGGGGTGAAGCTCCTTTCACGTGCTGTTCTTTGTTTGTTTTTTTTTTGCACATATATTTATTGTTGCTGAAACTGATGTACAACGTCAAACAGGTTGTTATGTTTTAGAGTTACACTTCCTTTGGTGACAGTGTACAAAGCAGCAAGACTTGCACAGGATTTTAACAATTTACATTTTTATATTTTTATAAACCCCATCCAACCCTAACAATCCCTGTGCTGGTAAAGAAAAAATAATATAAATAAATTAATAATAATAAACTAGACGAGGGGCTATATCCCAGAATGCTTTGCAAAGAGCTAACAAAGATGGTGCAGGCACCGCACCATTGATGATGCCCCCTTCAGATTTCTTCCTGTCCCCTCATTCAATTAAACCTACAAACGATCCTGGTGGGTAATGTATTTTTTTCTAACAACAGTGAGTGATGACACAAGAGCTCAACCTTCTCATAAAGGAACAGTTAAGATAGATGTGTAACTGGGCCGACTCATTATTAAGCCTTATAAGATAACAATGGGATGTCAGTGACATATGTGAATGAATGCAGCCAGGTTAGTGATCAAACAAATACAGTCCAACTCAACAGTAGAATATTGATTGGTATTTTAACTCATGCTGGATTGAAAAAAATGTGTGCACATTGCAATATATTGATGCTTTGCCTTTGAGTTGGGACAAACTACCATCTGACTTCGAAAAAAAAAAATAAACAAAAATTTCAGAAGTGTTTGAAATACCACTAAGTCTGGGAGATAAACAGATGCCTTTTTTTTTTCTCGGTCCAATTATTTGTCTTCATATAGTTTCAGGTGGGTACAAGAATTTAACCTGCTCCCATATGACTGATCATGTCTAGGTTGATTAATACAGGACAGTGCTGATGTAAACAGAGTGATAAAATGCAGTAAAATGAGAACCAGACAAGAAAAATGAGCCAGAGGCCAACAAATCCAAAAAAATGAGGAGTTTTAAATCATAAGAAAGCATGTTACCCTTTACTTTAATGTTCTATTTGTCTTGTCTCAAAAAGTCTCCTTCAGATTGTGCTGGTATCCATTTTCTATTATGATGTAATGAGTAGCTATAAACACAAGATGGCAGCAGAGCTATAAACATTGTCAGTCATCTGGCTCCCTGCATTCTGTGAGCTCTGTTGTAATTGCATCTCCATGTTTGATTTGGATGACAGTTCCCCACATTGTGTGTACAGCTGTTACCAACTAAACCGAAATTTTTAATATTTACTACCATGATGGCAACAAAAATGAATCTGATAATAAATTAAATTATTATATTCACTCATAAAAACTTTGTTTTAGTTGAGGTACAGTAAACATTTGCTCTTATCGAATTCATGGGCTGCGTCCTCCAAAGGCCAGATTCTAAGGACAATTAGCGCAGCACCGAGGTCTGCACAGACTCCAAGATTCCTCTTTATGCAGCCTTAAAATTGTTCTTTTTGCTCGATTTGATGGGCGGGTTCGATATATCCTCTCTATCCTTTGTTATCCCACGATTCATTGTGAGACCAAGCAAGCCAGCTGCTCCGTAAACAGAGGAAATGGTACTTGGCGCCGAACAGGGGTAAATATTGAAAGTTCAGTTTAATATAATACATGTATGTGAATAGTTCCATCTGAAATGAATGAAAATATTGGTTTTAATATTTATTGAGTCCGATATGTGGCAGGTAGAAAATATTTTTATCTGTTACTGTGTAAATGGGTTTGGCTGTAATTTAAGGACAGATTCTAATTTATTTGCAGTGTGGGGACTATAAATCTGATATGATTTTAATTTTTTTATTGCTGTTTTGCACAATTTGTGTAACTAAGTATTGTTTGTTGTTCAATATTTGAGATTTTGCAGATATATTTTTTATACATACATTGTTTAGATTTACTTACATCTTTCTACCCCTTTTATAGAATTGAAGAAAATAGAATAGAAAATCTCTTTATTGTCCCACAATGGGCAAATTTACAGCAGCAGAAACATTATTGAAAAATATGGATCTTAGAGAAATGTATAAGAATAACATAATAGGGAAGAGTTAAGAAATAAACAAAAAAATACTGTATGGTAAAGTGTTTTAACAATATAAAACTGTTCACCTGGAGAATAAATAACCAATATGCAGCTATGGACATTTTTCCAGTAATGGATGTTTGAAAATAGCAGCAACATCAGAGATGTGCAAAATTACAGCAGAATGTTAATTAACTGACTAAGGTTTCTATCATTACATTTGCTTTTATTTGTTCATGTTCATGATTGTTGTCATATTTATACCACTCTGTGTTCACATGAGTGTAGTCTTTGTTGACTTTACAATAAAAAAATAAAATAAAAAGAAACTGTTTTGAAAAGTTCGGTGTTCATGCTTTTCCTGCTTTGTGTGTCAACAGTCATGGTTGCAAAGCGACAGAGCGTGCTGCGGTGAAACTCGTGGGCTAGACCTGTTTGATTTAACAGCCAAAACTCTTCCGGTCTCCTAAATTTTTTAAGGACTTTAAAGGATCTAGTCCAGCAAGAATGCATCCTTGGAAGACGCAGCCTTAAATTCGAACTAAGCCTGTTGCTGATTATGTGTATAGCGCTAAATTGGGACCAAAATTTTTTTATAAGTGTTCTTTCCTTTTTTTTCTTTTTTTTTGCACATATATTTATTTTTGTTAAAACAGATGTACAATGTCACAAAAGTTGTAATGTTTTAGAGTTACCGCCACTTTGGCAACACTGAACAATGCAACAAGACTTATGCAGCATTTTAACAATTTATATTTATATTTTATTTATATTTTTATATTTTTATAAACCCCATCCAACCCTAACAATCAAACAAATTATAAATAAATTAATAATTATTATAATAATAAATGAAAAATGAATTTAGAAAACATAATCCAAAGATAAAGGTACTTTACATTGAAGCTTGTTTACGAATGAGAGGGGAGAGTTGCAAGTTTTTCAATAAAAAAAAGGTAATGGATTCCACTTCGTGGAACATTTTTTGCTTAATCCTGTAAGAAAGTTTTTGACTTTTGAAATTTTTAGGAACATCATCATATCAGAATGCCACAATGATGTCCTTGGTGAAAATTGGGATTTCCATTCTAAAAGTATTCAACTTCGAGCAAACAGAGTTTCAAAAGCGATAACATTTCTTTCGCTAGTGGCTAGCTGTCCAAACAGAAAGAACAAGTTTCAGCATTCCAATGGTCCTGGGGATGTTTTCTGCAGCTTTCAGGATGGAGCAATCAGTTCTGCTAAATGAAGCAACTGTCCAAGACAAATCAGATTACAAGTAGAGATGTCAGATTACCAGTAAACTAGTGAGATTAACAGTGGAGCAGCCAGATTCACAGTAAATCTGTCAGATTACCAGTAAACCAAGCAGATGAACAGCGCACGTGGTAAATTCAGGAAAGGCAAGTTTATTTTTATCCCATGTTTTATTAACAGGAAAACCTAAGATTTCAAAAAATAGACAACAAACTAAAATAGTGCGTAAAAATGAAAATTGAAAACATAAAGTAAAGAAAAAGGAAATAAGAAAAGAGAGCAGTAGAGATATTAAAGTCTGAGGCTGTGACCAAAAATGAAAATGATTTTTTTTAAATATAGTTTCCTAGGTGGACAGTAAAAGCGAGAGGTCATTGCTGATGGAGCAGTGAAAGATTTCTCCAAAAAACATTCAGTCAATTAGAAAAAGATACAATTAATTATTAAAGAGAGGAAGAGTTAGATGGGAAAATGTAATAATGTTTAGATCTCTTAGTCAAAGGCTCCTCCTTTCGTTTGTTTCTGCATAATAGATCTAATCCAGCATATCTTTGAGGTGTGGGTGGTTGATCCACTGGCAACAAATGAGTTATGATACGATCAGGACAAATCATTCCAGTCAGGTTCAGACACAAAAGTCAAAACAAAGTAAAGGATCTGTGGATGAACTCCAAATTCCTCTGGTTTCCTCTTAGAATCTCTGATTTTATTCCTCTGTTGATTGTAGATTTAAACAGAAACGGAACTCAGTCTAGGTCTTGTGGGCTTTAATTCTTTATGGTTTAAGAGGAAACAGACCATGATTTATTTTCTGATGGATTCAGACTGACAAAAGGACAAGCAGGAAGTTCCAACTGTTGTTGTCTTATTGGGAACTGTGGACCTGTGGTTGGTTGACAAAAATATGTCCTATTTCATCCCTTCTAATATTGACTTATTTATAAAAGTATTCACTCAGACCACCACTATGCAGTTTCTGGGTAAGAGGTGTTGTTTAGTACTATTGGACTGGTTCACTGGTACCAGCTCAATTCCAGGTCTGCTGATATTAATCTTAGTCAGAAACTATGTTGTTAGATAATGCTGATGTCAGAATCTTAGGGCCTGTTTTTAGATTAACCTTTTAGCTGAACTGGGAGAACTGGTTTGCAGTTAATCTTGCATCCAAAGATCAAACTCTGAAGTCAGCATATTCTGATTTAGCTGCTGAACTAAGGCTGAAACATCTTTTTTCTAAGCAGGTCTTTGAAATGCAAGGATTTCCCTGTTATGTCCTACTTTCCTTGGATTCTGTACAGCTGCTGCATCTAGTCCCCTATGAGCCCAGTGCTCCCAGGTAGCCTCAGCATGCAGGCTCCTACAGTCCACCCTGGGCCGGTACCGTCAGCCCAGTGAACACCAGATGGAAGGAGTCAGAGCAGAACCTGAATATTTTAGATGAATAGCCCTGCCCACTTCTATGATTTAGTCCTACAGTCCGTAACCCAGTAAACATCTAGAACCCATCAAAACCACAGAATGTCTTCTGGACCCATGTTCCACACTAGAAAGAGCGTCAGCAGTTTAGGAACAATGATGTCATTTTCTGGACATTTCTGTTAAAAAAAAAATATTCAATCCTCCACATTTGTCCTAATTAGAGAAAGTTGAATGGTGTGTTTCAGTTTTTAGTCAAATGTTTACTGTTAGGATTGTGTTATGTTGTATAATACAAATTATTTGATTATAAACAGAAATCATAATACAAAATCTTAATAATCATTAAGCTAAAAACATTTAATAATTCAATTAAAAGTTAGGATCAGTAAACAATCATTAAATCAATTCACCATCAATGTTTAGAAGTTTGAACCTGTTTTGGACTAAGACTTGTTTAACCACTAGAGTGACAATAAATGAGAGAAATTATGAAAAAAAGGGAAGATAGACTTAGACTTACACCTACTTTATTGTTATCTTATATACACAGAGTCTATACAAAATAAAATTTCGATGGATACAGCTTTCAACATTGAACATTGAGTTGTGTTATGAAAAAAAAAATCAGCCATGTTGGTATTGCAAATATGATGTTTACAAGTTTGATTCAGAGACTTGATTAGAGTTTCAACAGCTCAACAGTCTGATGGAAGCTGTGGAAAAAATCCAGAACCTACTGGACCTGCAGCAAATGCTGCAAAGCCTCTTCCCAGAGGGCAGCAGGGAGAACACTCCATTAAGGGGGTGTGAGTTACAGGCTCAGGACATGCAGCGCTTGGATGAAATGTCTTTAATGGAGGGAAGAAGAGCTGTGATGATCCCCCCTGCTGTCCTCACCACTCTTCTTACGTTCTCCCGGTCTGAGGCTCTACTATACTACTACTACTATACTATATAGTCTGATAGAGAACACTCATGGCCTCTTTTGTTTAAGTGCTGGGAGGCACATACACAGCAGTGATGCTAACAACCATAAACACCTGAGGCAGATACAAAGGTCTGCAGTTAACAGGCAAAAGCTTAATTTCCAGAGAGCAGAAGCTAGCAACCGATCTAGCATTTTTTACACCAGTTGTTGATGTAAACACAGAGCCCCCCTCCTCGGGTCTTACAGCTGAGTTCAAAGTTTCTATCAGCACCGTATAATGTGAGCCCCTCCTGGCTAACGGCGTTGTCTGGTATGGAAGAGTTAAGCCATGGCACTGTCAGGATGATGGTGATGCAGTCACTAAACTCCTTTTTTTAAAGTTAGAGTTGTACATTATTGTTGTCCAGTGAGCAAACGTTGGAAAGCAGAACTGAGCAGAGTTTTGTAGGGTTCCACTTTTAGCTTCGCTGTTAGCCCGTCTCTACTGCTGCGTTTTCATCCTCTTTCACACCATCTTCACTTGCTCCTTCTCCGACGTGGTCTGCTCCATGGGTCCGCTGCTTTGTGGGTATTTGGGTCATGTGTCCAAAGCATTCTGAAGCTCCTTCAACGGTCGATAGTAGTTGTATTTAGAAGTCCAGAAAAAAAAACTTTATGACTGTACGAGCAGGCCCTGGTGGTCATAGATACTGGATTCAGGGATAGTTTGTAGAGCGCTAGGTGGCATATTTTTGAAGAAATTTGTTATGTCCTGTTATTTCATAAAAAAAGACAGAAGGGGTAGCATGTGACAAAAGATTCTATATGTGGAGGAGAAGGAGGAAATGAGAGAAAAGGAAGGAGAGAAATGTAGCTGAACTATGTCTGATGCTGCTTATTTTCCACCAGTGCAAGATAGCAGCACCACAACAAAATGCCAGTGTCTGAAAATGAGCAATTAAGGTAGTCATCAGTGCCAAAATCATGATTTGTCATGATCTTGGCACTGATGACTGGCTTAATTACTCATTTTATTCACCTGTCTAACTCAGATGAAGCTACTATGATGAGAAAAAGGAGAGAGAGCATAATGTCAGAGATCAAACTAACAAATACTGCAGAATGGGAGAATAATTAAATAATTAAAAGCAGTCTAAGCATATAGCAGCTCTAATGCAGAAAATAGCTCATGATGACTTCAGTATTTTGGATGAGGTATAGGAAAGGTAGAATAAAAGTAGGGATTCAAAGGAGAGCAGAAGAAATGAGAAAGAGAAAGGATAAATAAAAAGAAGTTGATTTGGACGAAAACAACTTAATTAAGGAAAAATGATCATCGTAAGGGTGATAAAACAATAATATTTGTTATATACCTATGCCAAGTTATTTTCATGATCTTCGTCTTGATGACGGGCATGATTACTCATTTTATTCACCTGCCTAGCTCTGCCCAGTTTTCATTACCATTAATTTTGTTCATCCACTTCAGCCTCCATTTAACCAGCCTTCAAGCATTCATCGGTGCCAGATTATTTAAGCCTCTTGGGAGAGTTTTCTGGCATGCCTGAGTGTTTATAATTACCTGATCCCGACCCGTTCTGCCTCTGGACCTCTGAGACTCCCTGTCCCTGTTCTGATCTTTTTGCCTGACCTGTCCTCGGACTCTTGCTGGATTCTACCTTCCCTTTGGTACCGCTTGGGATCTCTTTTCTCCTGGCCCTGACTCCTGAGCACTTCCTCAACACCGGCTTTGGCTTCGCCCTCTGGAGTATCATGCCTTTCTTCTTCTGCCCGATTCTGATCTCCTGCCTGTTCTCAGACCTCCAAGATTCTAGTGTCTAGGACTCTCAGGCCGGCGCCCAGCACTTCCTTTTTGGCAGCCAACTGGCTGGAACCAACCTCATTGTATGGGCATGGACTTAGCTTTAAGACCAGGTTGGTGAATCACAGCTTCATTATCCTCAGCCAGATAGACGTGGTCACTAACCTGTGTTCTCCTCCTGCAGAGATTCCTGCCTTAGATGCTGACACCATTCTCTACAGTCCCATCTTAAACATTTTGTGAAACCTTACTGGGTCCTCTTCTTCTAAGCCACACAGTTAGAGAGGATAAAACAACAGAACATACCTATGCCAAGTTAGAGATTAGATTTTGTTAATAAACTGCAGATTACACACAAATCCAATCTCCCTTTGTAGCTAACATATTGCTAAACGTATTTAAGCCTTTTCCCCACTCTTCCCCCGAGCAATAAAAGTCTGACTCCCTACTAAATCTGATTAATGATCATTAAAATAATCCTGTAAAGTGCCTTGAGATTACATGTGTTATTTTTTCAGATTTATTAATCCTTTACTATTTCATATACTTAGTCTTGTTCTCTCTACTTGAGAACAAGTTTGTGTGGGGATAAAACTTGCTCCTTTGACCCTTGGGGGGAAGAAGTAACTTATGTCTACTGAATACGCAGAAGGGATCATGTGCTAGCTAGAAGCGATTTGACTAATTTTGATTGGAAGACGGTGGAAAGTAAGCTCTGGTGAGCAGGTGATTGTGTCAAATGTAATATGCTGAAACAATGCAATGTCCTGCGACAATTTAACTGCACCCTGAATTCATGAAATAAAAAAGTGAAACTTACACTGTGTCTGTCTGGTCTTTCTATTGATAGGTTAAGAGAATAATATAAATCTATCATTGTGGAGGGGAGCTCTGTGAATAAACTAAATTGATTCTTGCTGGAAGTGTGAGTTGGTGTAAATATACTTTGTTGTCATAGATAGGACTGCTCCACTGGGATGTATTGGTGTAAGACCCAGCTCCTATCTGAGTGGGAAACATCATGATGCATCTGATGGGCTCCTAACGTAGAGGGGTGTCCAAAGTACGGCCCGTGGGGCCATCTGTGGCCCTTGGAATAGTTCTGTGTGGACTCCAACAGCTTTTCTACTGTTGCACAAATTGGTATGTCAGCTGACAGGTGGGAAGTTTGTGCTGACAAATCTTACCGCTTTAAATAATAAAACCACATTGGTCATACATTTTGCTGAAGGATTATCATTATAACTTTGTTAAAAGCTCCAAAACGTAATTTTCACAAATATAACCGCTTTAATTCCACATTAAATAGGACCACAAACACCCATGGACCTTAAATATAAGGCAGATTTGGACTGAACCTTTGTCTAAATTTGGCTGAACTGATTTAGAAGGAGAAGGAACTGTGTTTGTGGAGATCAGGGAACATTTGAGGCTTGTCTTTTTAAAAGTTCGCGTTTGGGTAAGATGGGAAATATTCCGTCAGTAATAAATAACTACTGCTTGTATGTATTCTTTTTTATTTTTTATTTTGTTGTTTGTATTAAAAAAAATCTAAAGGCTTGAATTCTTTTTTAAATATACAACTTAAACATTTTATTCAAAAAATATTCTAATTTATAGTAGAATAATTGAGCATACTTTTACTTAAAAATACTGATGATCTGACTAGAGATAAAACCGATTTTATTGCAGGTGAATTTTTCAGGTGTCTAATAAAGCTACAATATATAAAATGGTTTTATAAACAGTCAAGAAAAATATCAGCTTATGGCTCATTGAAGTGAAATATGTCAATTAAATAATGAGCATGAATATTACTGAATGTCTTTAAACACATCATGTTCAGTCCACTAATAGCCTGTTGGTAGTTTGGGGCTGAAGTGAAACCACCGGCCGCCATATTGGTACTCCCTAGTTAGATCGAACAATGCTGATGTTCTCATTTTCCGGGGAGCTTAGTACTTTTGAAATAAAGATAAATTGATCATTTTTACACAAACTAGGTGTTAATAGCATAAGTAGATTACTTAACTTATGAGAAAAAAAGGCACATCACATTGCATATTCATTATGAAGTCAATGAAGTGTATAAATCATGTAATATAACATAATATACAAAAACATCACAACAAAATGAATATGTTAATGGAGCCTAATAATACTGATGTACCAAAATTACTCAATTGATGATGTATATGTAATATGCATTTATTTGTTATATGGTTATGGTAATTACATATTACATATGATTTCAAGATTTTATATCAAGACAGAATTACAAGTACTAGTATTTTCCCATTTGCAAATTAAGCATGCATGATGCGTTTTATTCTGTGTCTGTGCATTAGCCTTTAAAAATGTTTGAGTTTGCTTTTTTGGTCAAAATAACATGCATATATAACATATACTGTATACACGGTTTAAGAGAACTTTGGCACGGTATGGCTGTTAGTCACAGCTGGGTACAGGAAGCGTGAGCTGGGGTTATTTTTCTTTCACCTTTTGTTACTCATTGAACTTTCTTAATTCTCTGTCTTCCTTTATCTTATTTGTCTGCTTCTTCCCTATGGTCCACACAATCACAAGCACACGGTTTGATGCTCTCTGGGTCTAGGTATAACTATTTCTTCAGAGGCATGTACTTTCCATCTTCTCACTCAACACCTATGGTGAATGTATGGTTTGTGACAATGAATGCGCATGGAGCTGGCACCAGAGAGAAACAGTTTAAGATGTTTACCCAGCTTAAAAGATTAAATGCAGATGTTGTCTTATTGCAAGAAACCCATAAATCAGGGACAACTGTAAGTGATCTTAACTCACCTGAGTTCCCTCATGTGTTTGCAACCTGCTATAACTCTACACGGAGAGGAGCAGCAACTTCAATCCACAAAAATGTCATTTGTACAATATTAGACAAGTTATTGATCCCGAAGGCAGATTAATCATAATTAACATATCTTTTCATAACCAAAAGTTATGTATTGTCAGAATATATGGTCCAAATGTTGACAACCCCTCATTCTTCCACAAACATTTCCTCGCACTTTCAAAGCATGCGCACTGTTCTCTAATTATTGGGGGTGACCTCAACTTTGGTCTAAATTGAGAAATAGACAGGTTGAATACAAAAGGGACTCAGCGCAGTTTCCAATCATTAAATGTAGTCAAACAATACATGAGCAATCTTGGTCTTTGCGATGGATGGCAATCTCTTCATCCTAACAGTAAGGAATACACTTTCTTTTCTAATGTCCATCATTCCTACTCTCGTTTGGACTATTTTTAATTTTAAGAATGAAATTAGTAATCAATTATCCTATTTACATTTGAATTTTCTTCTTTAAGACTGCACATTTTATGCCATAATCAAAGACAAAACACAGTGGATATTGCTTTTTCGTTTTCGTGGTCTGCCAGCAAAGTACTGTCCATAACTCAAAAAAACAAAAAAGCAGAGTCTGAGCTTACCGGGCTACCCATCTTGTTCGCTAGGGGGCACTGTGCATGTTTGCATTGCATTACATTGTAAGCGTGCCGGCGGGAAACTGGTTGAATTGCCGGGTCTTTAGCATCATAGGTCATGGCGCTCCCTCAAAGTGTACAAACACTTTTAGAATTAGCTGAGTAGGTAGAATCCAATAGTATATCCCGGTCTGATGCCTGTGACCTAGTAGAACAAGCCATGGAGACCTTGGCTGCATACTCTGCCTTCATAGATTTGAACATTAATAAGGTTGCTATAGTGAACCTCCATTCAATCCTTGAACGGCTGGATCCTGTGGAGCCTCAAATGGGACGAGGACAACCAACCATAAACATCGCATTTGAGTCCATTGAAATCTATTTATTAAATGGTTTCAAAGTACAAGAAATAGCGGAGCTGTTCGGCGTAGACCACCAAACGATCCATCCGAGGATGCAAAACACATGGATTGAGGTAATAGACTGCTTATTACTATTATTAGTGAAGGGACCGTGTTCGCAATTAAACATATTTGTCGCCATTTGATGCTTCGTACCATATGCCTGTATAAGTGGGTTCAGGTTGGTAGGAGCAGCACCGGAGACAACTTTGTTGTTAGCATTAGCTGACAACATTGGCTCTCAGGGTGATGTGGCGCTCCAGGCGACAGTTGCTCCCCCTCCTTCGTTGTGCTACGGGGAAAACACTGTAATTGTGTAATTATCAGACCGCCATTACATAATTCATCTTGCTCACACCACAGAAAAACACTTTGTGAATCCCTGAAGTAGATCACTGTAAACGACTGACCGTGATGTAATAAGGACTAGAGTAGTCCTTTGAAATAAACCCCAAGTCCTTGTTGGGACTGGAATGCTATCTGGAATACTTGTATTAAGAATAAAGGAGATTGAATGCATAATATTTTTGTCAAAGTTCATAAATTGTGCTCCTGACTTAAGCAGGTTCATGTGCACTATCCCCCTAGGAAACTTTGTGACCACGGCGGCATAAAGTGATGATAGAGGCAAACAGACAAAAAAACCTAAATAGCTAAAAAAATGGTAAATTAAAATAATCCGTCTCACTCTTTACTAGATAATTCTCAGAAATAGTTTTTTATTTCTTTAGAATGTCAGACATGTAGTCTGGAAATGCTTTTACATTTTCAAATTTTACATTTAAAATTGAATTTTGGTATGCATTTGCTGGGGTATATTTTGAAAAATAAATCTCAAATGTCTTTTTCTTTTTAATTTTTATTAAGTAAAAGGAAGAGTAGTCTTGAAGAAGAAAATTAAAATGCAAATAGGATGATTGATTACTATTTTCATTTATGAGTCAAGTAATGCAGCCACATTCTTAAAATGAAAACATTTCTGGAAATGCATTTTCATTTTCAAGTGCAGTTTCACAAAGTCTAACTTAGAAACAGACTTTAGAAAACTTTCTGAAAAAACTAAAAATTGTTTTGAAGCTTATGAGATTAAACAGCTTTAACTTTTAAAACAGACTAAATCTCCTTTTATATAAAGTGTTATTCTTTATTTTCAGACAAATACAGAAAAATATTCTATTTAACGTATTTAACTATTAACCATTTAATGTTTTCTTGCTATTCTGTTCAAATCATTCACACCATCAGCAGATTTACAGCAATCATTTAGTTTGACCAATGTTCTTCTGTCAGGAATTCATGTTAATATTTTAGATTAGGGTGATGGTCAGGAGGCCTTCCAACCTCAAATATTTAAAGCTAAAGAAAATTAATGAAAATACCAAAACAAACAGGAAAACAATGCTGGGCCAAGATAAGGAGGATCCTTTTTTTTTTTTTTATTGGAAAAAGGAATAATTTAAAACTTAAAATCAAGGATGTGAATAGTTTTTTTTTATCAAGCCTTCAGAAACAATAAGATGGTAGCAAATCTACTGAATTATAAGAAGATTTGATTGGATACATTGAAATATTTGTATGATTTGGGGAGGAAACGACATTCTTCAGGATTTAAAAAAAACTACATTTAAGCACAGCTGACCTAAACTAAAGCTAAAATATTCCAAATATACCAACCAAGCTTTAATACTAAAATATTCCTTCTCTAGAAAACCTAGAGATCAGCATTGATGAGAAAAAAATCAGAATAAAGGATAAAACCTCAAACCTTCAAATTAAAACCTTTGTTGGTAATAAAGCAGATTTTTAAAGACACAGCGTGTAGTAATTAACTGGATTTACTGACACAATTGTTATATATAATCTAGATGAGCCAGAGTTCTGATGAAACTTAAAAAGAGAGATCATATCTCTCCTATCCTGGCTTCTCTTCATTGGCTTCCTGTTAAATCCAGAATAGAATTTAAAATCCTCCTTTAAAGCCTTAAATAACCAAACTCCATCTTATATCAGAGATTTGATTGTTCCTTATGTTCCTAACAGAGCACTTTGCTCTCAATCTGCAGGTTTACTAGTGGTTCCTAGAATTTCTTATATTTTAGTTATCAGGCTCCTCTCCTGTGGAACTAAGTTCCTTCTTCTCTCTTTCTGATTGGTTGCTTTCTAGTGTGTAAGTGCGTGTTTGGAGCGCAAAATAAAAAAAAAATTGAAGCTAGAATACAGCAGTTACCAAAATTAATATTAGGCTACAAAACTAGTTCCAATTACAAAAACTAAATATTATTTATGCTAAAACAGGCGAAAGCTTCTGATTGCAGTTCTGTAAAGAAGCAGGAGAGGGTTTGGATTTGTGGAACTTGAGAAATCTAAGTAACCAATGTTAGGATTTCTTTATAAAACTAAATATTCTGAGTCAGACAGGAGTTCAGAAAACTGCTGTTGAAATGGATAAAGACTGTAAGCTATCAACATTTCGGATTCCTTTTAACCAATATTTCTTTGCTATCACTGTTTTCAACAGCTGTTATTTCTTTTCTATAACATAACATCTGAAAGATGCTAAAGATCTACTTTTTGTTTTCCACATAAAATAGTTTTATTTAATTGACTTCTACTTCTAGAAATAGGATAAAGACAAACAGAAGAACACTATTTCCACTGATTCTATTTTTTTAGATTTCCACATGGTCCATAAGTAAATTAGTACAAACATTAATGTCTGGTCAATAATGCTTGAAACTGGTTTATTTTGGATACTATTACATTACAGATAAGTGTTATATTGTCTTTTATAATTGTTAAAAGTGATTTTATATTTGAATAAACTTATTCAACTCATTCTTAGTGTTGTGCTTTGTAGACGATGCCACTAAAAAGAAAATAGCCATAAGGAGCTATTTAAACAGTCAGACAGTAAGCAATATAGGATGATGATAAAAGGTTCTGTTACATTTAATCCTTTACTATTAAAAATGCGCTTGTATAAAATAAACATTATATGATTGTAGGAAACACAGATATAATGATGCAGGGCAACCTGCAGCACTGCCCTTCAGTGCTGCATGATGGAAGAAATGTGTTTGGAATGTTACCATAAAATTAGAGCTGCAACTACAGTTAACAGTAGCTTAACTACATCAGAAGCTACTTGTACCAAGCTAATGTCAATTCAAAACTAGTCTTATACACTGGTTAAAACATTTATTAAAGATCAGCCAATGACATAACACAGTGTAAAATTTTTTTATAATCAGCATATTAAAAAAAACTAAAGTATTTACTAGTAGACAAAAAAAAAATAAACAATCTGCTGTTATTAGAACCAAATTAAAGGTACTGTGTAGTGTTCTACACATGGAGACATGGCTATGAGTTTGCATTCAATGGACATCTCTAGGGAAAACAAAACCCTACAAAAGGCATCTTATTTCTTTAGGGTCTCCCTTAGAGAAAACGTCTTCAGACCTCAATTAAACAAATCGATTCAAGTAACAAATGAAACTGTTTACAAAAAAGGTGAAAAAAATAAAGAAGCTAATTAAGAGATATATATACATTTATGTCTCACTGTATAATTTAATTTCTACCTACATATTTATTCATTGTATTTTGGGGGGTTATTAATTGAATGCTTATTTATTTATTGAGCATGTATTTATTTATGTATTTATTTTTATATATGGGAGAGCTGTTCCTCCATACCTAAAAAAATCTTATCTCTGCAAATAAGCCTTAAAACAGATATATGTAAACATCCTGTCTGGTAAATTAGGCCATGAAAATACAATATCTAAGTTTGGCTACTGCTCTCTAATGAGAATATCTTAGTGGCACTCATCAGATTGAACTATCTGGAAATTAAAGGCGCCAATAAAGTTAAAGCTGATATATTTTTCTCATTATTATTTCTAAAAATTGACTGCAGTTGCTTGTTTTAATGAGTGTTTGGCTATGTAAAACAAATGGCTAGTCTTGGCCACATGAGCTCTCTATGGCCAAGAACCGAAATTTGAACACGTACTTTTTATCAGAGGATTCAACAAGTTTCAAAATCTCTGAAGATAATGCGCTCTGCTCCTGTATCCTTCTCCATCCTGTGTGTGTGGCTCTGTGTGTGTGCGTGTGTCTGTGTGTGTCATTCTTTGAGTTCCACTACAGTGCGCATGCGCATGTTTCGCAGATACAGACAGGAGAGGCAGAATAGAGGCTCATGCGTGAATGTCCAACAAATAACTCCGATTGTTGTTTCAAAAATAGAAAACCTGGTTTCATTTCTTAGTTATGCCCTGGATTTTGTAGCGTTTGTGGACGCTACGTCGCTACTTAATAAAAATAATAACGTCACTACTGGAAAGTTACTTGATAAATAAAGCAGCGACGCTACGGTCAAGCTACTGGAAAATGTAGTTAAACTAATAGCTTCGCTACATGTAGCGGCGCTACTGCCCATCACTGGTAGTGCTTATAGGATTTGCATTAATGTAGCAAGAAATGCTGCTGTTCTCTTTAAACCAAATGTGCCCTGATGCTCACATTAAGCATAAAAAAGAGCATGCATACTTTTACAAAGGACCAATGACATCAGACCAATGAAACTGAAGACCAATAGTGTCCATACCAAAGTTGAAATCAAACCTACGCCCTTCGAACCAACTACCAGTTTTAGTCTGTGAGGCAAACACCTTGTCTATTTTTAAGGGTAGGCTTAAAACTTTCTTTTTAATAAAGCTTATAGTTAGAGTGGCTCAGGTTATCCTGAGCTATCTCTATAGTTATGCTGCTATAGGCTTAAGGCTGATTTATACTTTGAAACCAGGTCCTCTGTGTAGGTGTCGCAGTGAATAAAAGATGTCTCCGCCCCCTCCGCGGACACTCCACTGCACCTCTCCCAAATTGTAACTGAAGGGCTGGTTATACTCCCACAGCAGTGTGTCGCAGTGAGCAGAATTTTTTTAAATTTATGCTCAATTTTGAGCGTGGTCTGCGCTACACGCTATGGGTCTAGATACGGCTGAGGCAGTGAGGAAGTGGGGGCAAGTTTAGTCCGACAACGGAGGGCTAGACGGCCAAAAATAGCGGAGATCCAAGTGGAAAAAGGGTCCCGGCATTCTCGCGCACCTCGCTCTTCCAGCTGGTCAAATTTCACAAGTTGTTTTCAGCAATTTTGGTCATAAAAACAAAACAAGCCGGCCTCCTGTCTGCGGCACTGTCTGCCGTCATTTACAATTTGGGAGAGGTGGAGCAGAGTGTTTGCGGAGGGGGCGGGGACGGCTTTTTTTTCACTACGACAACTACGCAGAGGACATGGTTTCGAAGTATAAATCACCCTTGACCGCAGCCATCAACACTTTTGTTTATAGATGTTGGAGATCAGCCTTTTTTCCAGTGTAGTCCTGTTTCTCTATCTGTGACTGGCTGGATGTGCTCCCTTTCATCCTCCTACGTGGGAGCTGGTTCGGAACTTGTCTCCCTGGCTGTGTGTTTTTTAGACAGGGCTACCTGTGGAGCTGGTTGACATTTGTCTTTTGTATTTCTGCTTCTTTCTGTATCTCTGCTTCTGTCTCCTTGAACCCCAGTTGGCCTCACCAGATGGTCGCTCACACAGCCTGGTTCTGCTGGAGGTTTCTTCCTCTACACTGTCATTACAGGCATGCTTGGGGTAATGGATTGCAGAAGAATCAATGAGTCGATGCAACAGGTTTTCCTTAGATAGCAAATGTTGAACCAATCTGACCGGATGTTCTGGTTGAATTGTCTCTATAAAGGGCCTTCGAGAAGACAAGTTGTGAATTGGCAACATATAAATAAACTTAAATTAAATTGAATCAAGACTAAAATTTAATATAAAATATCGATCAGAAAATATTGAAAAAATATCTATGGACTATCTTTACTTTTGGTGTCCAGGTGGCTTTTCAGATTCCTTGCACCTCCATTGGACACCAAGACATATGTGCCTGCTTTGCACACTGTGCACAAGGCATCCAATGTGTCTCGACCCGGTCTGAAAGCGGGGAAACTCTTTTGTAAATCGTCGGTAAACATACATTTGCGCTTTTGCATGTTGTTGGCGTACTGACAGCCACGCCATCTATATTCTGATTAAGAACAGGGCTCCCAACACTGCAAGTACATCCCTGCAGCCTGAGGGAAGGCGGGATTACGTCACAGGCAGTGTCGTGCACAGTGCCCTAGTGCCTGTAAATTTAATGGTCCAATTAAGGTAATTTAAAAATCAGGACATTTCCTCACTTTCTAAAAAAAACCCGGGACGCACGGGACAGGACGTGAAATACGGATATGTCCCGGGAAATACGGATGTTTGGTCACCCTAATATAGCCAATCATTGAACAGGTGCTCCACAGGCCTGCGGGAGTCCTTCCTAGTCTGGAAAAATGGTTTACTGCTGTATAAGAGGACCCTTTGTAAAGCAAGAGCAGCATACTTCTCCTCATTAATAGAGGAGAATAAGAATAATCCTAGATTTCTTTTTAATACAGTTGCCAAACTCACCCAGAGCCATAGCTCTGTTGAACCATCCATTCCACCTGCTCTTAGCAGCAATGATTTTATGGGATTCTTTATAAATAAGATGGATCTTATTAAAAATAAGATCATAAGCACTCCTCTATCCGCGATTGTACCTGAGGTAGTCATGGAATCTGAACCGGGTTTAAACTGCTTTGATCCAGTTGAACTTTCTGAATTAGCAAAATTATTGTCTTCATCTAAGCCTTCAACTTGTATGTTAGATCCAGTTCCAACCAGGTTATTTAAGGAGGTATTCCCTTTGATCTCCTCCTCCATTTTAGATTTGATTAATCTATCTCTGTTACAGGGATATGTACCTAAAGCTTTTAAGGTTGCTGGAATTAAACCTCTGCTTAAGAAACCGTCTCTTGACCCAGATGACTTGGTCAATTATAGACCTATATCCAATCTTCCTTTCTTATCTAAAATTCTTGAGAAAGTAGTTGCCAAACAAGTTTGCGATCACTTACACCATAATGAACTTTTTGAAGAGTTTCAGTCTGGCTTTAGAGCTCATCATAGCACTGAAACAGCTCTGGTGAAAGTCACTAATGATATTCTCATGGCCTCAGATAATGGACTTGTATCTGTGCTCGTCCTGTTGGATCTTAGTGCTGCATTTGATACAGTTGACCATAATATTCTTTTAGAAAGACTTGAATATTTTGTTGGAATTAAAGGAACAGCACTAGACTGGTTTGAATCTTATCTATCTGAGCGAATTCAGTTTGTTCATGTTAATGATAGATCTTCAACATGCTCAAAGGTTACCTGTGGAGTAACACAGGGATCAGTGCTAGGACCAATTCTCTTTACTTTATACGTGCCCAATTGGTAGAGTTATTAGACAGCATGGGATTAATTTCCACTGTTATGCTGATGATACCCAGCTATATCTGTCTATAAATCCAGATGAAGCTAACCCATTACATAGATTACAGGCATGTCTTGAAGACATAAAAACCTGGATGACTCTTAACTTTCTGCTTCTGAATGCAGACAAAACAGAAGTTATAGTCTTTGGACCAGAGTCTCGGAAAAAAAAGCTGATTAGCCAGTCACTTCATTTGGATGGGATTAAACTGATTTCAGATAATAAGGTAAAAAATCTTGGTGTTGTTTTTGATCAGGACCTGTCATTTGGGTACCATGTCAAAGAGGTTTCTAGAGTTTCCTTCTTTCATCTAAGAAATCTCCTGTCCAGGGGTGATGCTGAGAAACTAGTCCATGCATTTGTTACTTCAAGGCTGGACTATTGTAATTCTTTACTATCAGGAAGTCCACAAACTGTAGTTAAAAGCCTTCAGCTGATCCAAAATGCTGCAGCCAGAGTTCTGATGAAAATTAAAAAGAGAGATCATATCTCTCCTATTCCTCCTACTCCTTCATTGGCTTCCTGTTAAATCAAGAATTGGATTTAAAATCCTCCTTCTCACATATAAAGCCTTAAATGGCCAAGCTCCATCTTATATCAGAGATCTGATTGTTCCTTATGTTCCTAACAGAGCACTTCACTCTCAATCTGCAGGTTTACTAGTGGTTCCTAGAATTTCTAAAAGTAGAATGGGAGGCAGATCTTTTAGTTATCAGGCTCCTCTCCTGTGGAACCAACTACCAGTTTTAGTCCGTGAGGCAGACACTCTGTCTACTTTTAAGGCTAGGCTTAAAACTTTCCTTTTTGATAAAGCTTCTAGTTAGAGTGGCTCAGGTTATCCTGAGCTATCTCTATAGTTATTCTGCTATAGGCTTAGACTGCTGGAGGACATAGGGACCCCCATTTCATCATTCTGCTTCATTCTCTCTCTATTCTCCTATTCTGCAGAATCTGTTTGTTCAATCTCTAACGTTCTGCTCTCTCTGCTTTTCCTCAGAGTAGCTTTGCCTCGTCTGTTCCTGTTTGGCTGTGACGTCATCCTGGAAAGAAACATCAGCTGTGCTGCTTCCATCAACACCCTTGTTTATAGATGTTGGAGATCGGCCTGTTCTCCAGTGTGGTCCTGTTTCTCTGGCCGTGGCTGGGTGGATGTGCTCTCTTCGTCCTCTGGCATGGGAGCTGCCTTGGAGCTCGTCTGCCTGGCTGTGTGTTTCCTGGACGGGGCCGCCTTTTACAGCTGCTTTTTGTATCTCTGCTTCTGTCTCCTTGAACCCCAGTCGGCCTCTGCAGATGGCCGCTCACACTGAGCCTGGTTCTGCTGGAGGCTTCTTCCTGTTAAAAGGGAGTTTTTCCTCTCCACTTTCGCTACAAGCATGCTTAGTGTGAGGGATTGTATTTGAGTCAATGAGTCAATGCAATCAACTGGTTTTCCTTAGATAGAAAACTTTGTATCAATTTGACTGTATGATGATCCCTGCGTGAACTTTGTCAGTGGATGAGGAAGAGGATAATGAAGAAATATGTCAGGATGTCAGCGAGTGTTTCCAGCAGGATTCAACAGGACAGAAACACTACAGACCCATCAGAACCAAACAGAACCAGAACCCTATGAAGCAACATTTGGGCGCAGTGAGACAACAGGCGCGTGCTCAGCTCTTCTCCAACCACTGTCCTCGCGCTCACTTCCGTCTCTGCGCGCGCTCCACCTCCGCTTCATAGCTGTGTGCTCAGCACTAATATTGCTGCATAGAAGCCCAGCATCAGTCCTTCACTGAGGAGTCAAACTTTTCAGCTTTATTAGTCTACTAGAAATCCTGCTGTTTAAAACACTTTGGTAGTACTTAGAGGATCAGCTTCAACTTTTTACTTTGGTAAAAGTGTAAAAGTACCATTTTTAAAACTACTTAATTATGAAAAGTTGTTAATTATGAAAGAAATGCATCAAAAAATGTTTTGGACAGAAGCTTTGCAGCAATACCCTATTAAAGTAAGATTTTTCTCCAATTCTGGAAGATAAATTAAAATTTGGATCATCTTGAAAAGCTATTTATTTTGGTTTGTGGTGAACAACAAGTTGGGGCAGCACCGAGTCCGTCCACAGAGAAATTCATTGTCTGGATGAAAATGATCATTTTGATGGTTTTTATTTTTTTTTTTAAATACCAACAGGCCATAATGAAAATGAGCTTAAATGAAACAAAACTAACAAGTCTATTTTTTTAATGCAAGCAGTAGAAGTAAAAAGTTGTTTAAAGAATAATTATTCCAGTAATTATAGAAAGACAACATTTCAACTTAAGTAAAATAAGGAAGTATTTGTACTTTGTACCCTAAACATCAGACCCATAAAGTTAATATTTACTATATATTTATGGCATAAAATAGTTCTTAATTACAAACTGAGGACCTTTAGATGCAGCGTGGTAGATTATAAACTAAACGTATATCTACTATAAAGTAATTATCTGCAATAAATACAGTAAGTTGTGTTTATGGAACACTTATCATTATCATTTACTAGTTGTTTGTTTTATTACTTTATATGCAGCAATGTTTCACAATAAATTGTTTATTGATAACGAATTACTTTACTTAGGATTATTAATGGCTGTGGGTTTTATTTAAACATACTGTCATTAAAGTTTTAGAATATTTGTAGCATTTGCATAACCTGCTTGCTATATAAAGCAAAATAAAGCACAGTGACCAGAGGGATGGATTGGCTGTTAATTTAATTCACAATACAATCACAATTTAAGAAAACACAATTATTAAATCACAGAGGCACTTAATTTTGGTCAAGTTACATTTAACAAGACTAAGAAGCTATTTTTTTCACTCCAGCACTTTATGTGGTGGTTCTGTTTAAACTCGACTTGCTGCCACAAAAAAAAAGCAAAGACAAACTTCCAGCTGGCACACAGATGCATCCATGCAAGTAGAAGTTAGTACTTTTCCTAACAAATCTTACAGTAAAGTTCTGCAACAACGGACTTCCGACAAGTTTTCAAAGTCATGAAAAACTGACACCCTAGAGTGAAACATGCGTATGGTTAGTGCCAAAGAAAATCCGAATTGGTTAAAAATAATAACAATTTATATTTTTGGCAAAACGGTTCAGCCCTAGTGACCATTGGAGCTCAGAAAGAATCACCTCAGATCAGTTCAAATAACCAAATGCTTTCTGAACCAGAGCTGGGTACTACTTCCATTTACTATAGTAACTTTATGACGTCATTATGACGGCGCTTTGTTTTTAAAATATATAAATATAAAAAATATAACTGTGGATGTCTGGGGGACAGTGATTTGCCTACATGTTATGAATGCTGGCGTACCATAAATAATAAATGATGAACAGTTTAGTTTGTGACTTCAACTCGTTTTCCATAGGAAGACGTTTCTTGGATATAACCTCACGGAATATCTTCAGAACAGCTCCAAATGACACAAAACTCATATGGGTCAGTAGAACATGATGGCCCAATGTAAAAAAAAACTAAATTCCTCTTTAATCATTACTTAGATTATTAATTTTTCCTGTGAATTGGGTGAAACTATGTCTGAGTGACACTGCTCTGATCGAGAACAACTTTTAGGTCCTTCATCCTCCTCTATAACTCAGAAGGTAGCAGTCATCATGGGCGTAGGTTTGCATAGGGACCATAGGGACATGTCCCTACCAAAATTTTGAACCGACCTAATTGTCCCGACCAATAATTGGATGTGAGCAACATGTTTATAATTTACAGCAGTAGTTGTTGCAGCAGTGGCTTCTTTTCCTCTCGCAGCTCCTCTGCCTGGTCTCTCCTGTCCCTTTCATGTAGCAGCGCATGGAACTGTGGTGCACTGTTTAACTCAACTCTCATTGGTTGTTCAGCCTTAAGTTCCGCCTTCTCTTTCTATGATTGGCTGTTTTCTAGTCCGCGTGTGCTTGGAGCACAACATTGAAAATTCACACTAGAATGCAGCGGTTACTACAATTAATATTAGGCTACAAAACTAGTCCCAATAAAAAAAATGAATATCATGTACACTAAAAGACAAAAACCTTTTTATTTCTTTTATAAAACGAAATATTATGAGTCAACCAGGAGTTCTGAAGACTGCTGGAAAAATGGGCAAATAAAGGCTGTAAGCCATCAACATTTCTGATTCTTAGCCACAGCCAACTAAAAAAGAAATGTGAGGGTTTCCTTTTTACCGATATTAAGTTGATATTACTGTTTTCATTTTTTTGTTTACAATTTTGATAAAATAACTGATCTAAGTGGGTTGCTCTGTGGGGAAAGGCACATTTTACATTTATATTACTGTATGTTTTAAAGTCTCTATACTCCAGTTAATGATGAATCACTTACTAAACTAGTTGACGATTATTGAAATAATCAATTAATATGATTCATTTTTTTCAGCCCCAGATGAAATACATGAAATTGGCTACACAGAGTAACTACAGCCCAGATGTTCAACTTTTATAGTGAAGTTAATACACTCATTAGATGCTGATAAACAGCATCTAATGAGTGTAGAGCAGAGGTCTTCAACAGGGGGTCCGTGACCCCTAGGGGGTCCGCGGAGGTACTGCATGGGGGTCGCGAAACTTTTGCTTGATTCATTTTTTTTTTTTATATATATATTCCCTCCTGAATTGAAACTTCTTTAAATCCACATTAACATGAATTCAACACACTGCTGTAAACAGATAAATGGAGGCGGAAGATGTCTTTCAGTCATCAATGCACACATTCAGCGACACACCCGAGCTCTTTCAAGCTGGGCACCGTTTCATTCACAACACCGGTCCCATCAACCAGGAATCAGAATCAGAAATACTTTAATAATCCCAGGGAGGGATTACTTTAGTTACATTACTCCATCTGTAATAGAGTGACTATAGGACCAGTTTGATATAACACAATTTCATACAATATATATAATTAGGGGGTCCCCGCTCCATCTTGTCATCAGTTTGGGGGTCCTTGGCCTGGAAAACGTTGAAGACCCCTGGTGTAGAGCTTATAAAATTTTTATTAATGGAGCAAAATGTTGCTTTTCTCTTTTAACAATGAATTCCTCTTATCAGTATGGATTCTCACATCGAGCATAAAAAAGGGCATGCATATTGCATAGCACCAATGACACCAGACCAATAGTGTCCCTACCAAAGTTCAAATCAAACCTACGCCCTTGGCAGTCATGAAGGTTGGGCTTAAACTGCAGATTTCTAAAGCTCTTTCATTTGTGCTTCAGCACAGAAAGACAAACCATTTATTTAAAGATTTACATTTTCAGGCAGGATTTTACCAAAAGTTTGATTCAGATTTTTTTAGATTCCCAACTTAAAGGAGACAGCCACATGTTTGACTCCTGCAGCCCGCTCTCGTTCCAACCTTCAACTGTACTGGTTTCCAGCTGGTTTCCAGGTCTGACAATGCAGCATTTAACTAACCTGCTGGGAAGGAAAGCAGCAACGTCTGTGCAGCCTCTTAGCTCCTTTGATTCCTGAAGTTGTCATCAATGATCAGAAGCTTGACTGATGTTCTTGCTCATTGTTTTTTATTTTTCATTTTTGCTTGAATCTAAGAAATGCAGCATCTAGAAGAAGCCAAATCTCACCTCTATGATTTTGTTACTAGGATCTAGCAATACCTGGGGTTCATTTCACAATGAAGCTTTACTGAAAACTCTCATTTTTCTAAACCTGAAATCAGGGAAACTGAGTTTTCCATTTCATTAAGCGAGTTTTCTCAACCTCTGTTTCTGTTGCCATGGTAACATCCTCCCCAGAGCTAACCTGGTCAGGAGCAGGTTTGGTTCAGTAAACTCAGAGTGTCTTCTGTCTCTGCTCTCCTTACAGTCAATCAGATTGTTTCATTTACTGATTTAGTATGATTTTTGTCATAGGTTTGTGCATTAAAAAAATAATTCACTAGGTCCTTTAGATAAATTAGCTTTTAAAAACAAACATTGCATGTCAGTTTGACGATGATCTTATCAAAGAATGATCATCACTTTCTTACAGAGAATTAAATATTTATAGGGAGAGGATTCTACACCTCAGTTGACAGGATATTAGATTTATTTGTTCTTGATTTGATTAATATGAGTGACATGCAGATTTTATTTTTATTCATTAATTTTTAGAGAACATAAAAACTACTGAAATTATTTTTAGATTACACATAAATAGATTTACAAAATCCATGGGGAAAGAGGAATTACTTTAGGGTTGGTATTAGAATTAATAATAATAATGATAACAGCCTACTGAGCCTATTGGCACAATCTGAAGCCATTCTATGCAACTGATAACCTAAGCTAATAACAATTATTTTTGGTCATTTATCTTTACAGTAGATGAAGAACTACTGAAATAGTTTTGTGATTACACATAAATAGATCAATTAATTTCATGGGGGGAAAAGGAATTATTTTAGGGTTAGGATCAGAATTCACTCTGTGATAAGAACCACTGAGCCAACTAGCACAATCTGAAGGCATTCTATTGGACTGGTAATATTAACCATTTATTGGGATGATAACATGCAAAGTGGCTGTATTTATTGTGATGCAGTGGCTGATCTAGGGGGTGGCTGCTTGGGCTACAGCCCCGGATGTTTCCCCAAGAGCTCTGATCTGAGTCAGATGTGCAGTACTGGAATTCACCAGATGGTGGTAGCATGGGCTGAAAAGCAGCCTGTAGCATTACCGTGCAGAGGAAGAAGTTGTCACCACTAGCTGTTGCTAAACAGACTGACGTCCCAGGGATGTGAAGCTCTGACTGACTGCGTACTGTCTGCGTTCTTTGTCGCAGACAGTACGCAGCCTGCGAATTGAGAAGCAGCCTTAGACTCAACTTTATTTATCCCTTGGGATTACTTGTTTAGGTAAATTCTGGTTATAGTACCTTATATAGAGTACAAATGGCAGAATTAAAGCATTGTAAAAACGAATGTGCTCAAATATATTGCACGTTATATTGAAGAGGAAAAAACTATATATATATATATATATATATATATATATATATATATATATATATATATATATATTAGGGGTGGAACGGTTCACAAAATCCACGGTTCGGTTCCCGTTTTTGTGGTCACGTTTTCGGTTCGGTATATGTTGATTGTTACCCCGAAATCCCATAAAAATTAATTAAATTAATGAAAAAATCCCCCCAAAAATTTATGAATTGTAATTATTTTTAATGATCCGCGGAAACCCTGGATTATTTCCGCATGTTTTGCTGCTTTGAATGTAATCATCTCGTTCATGCCCTCTACGATCTCCAAGGAACTCAGAGCGGAGCGGACGGAGCCACAGCAGAGGCTGTAGGCTTTGCTTTGCGCAGGTGGTCTGGAGCGCAGCGGAGCACTGTGTATATGGGATTTTGGGGTTAGCCTGACATGTTGGTCATGTTGCTGTTGGCATAAACAAAATGTGTTGCACAATGCTTGCACACTATTGCGCTTTTATCCACAATTTTCTTTCCGCCGTCATTGTAGGTCACTCTAAATGCAAAGTGGTCCCATACAGCAGACCTATAAAGTGCTGCTGGCGCGTCTTGCAACTCCTGTTTCCTCTTTCCTACTCGCCATACCCACACAATTCTCCACAACAGATTTTTTTCTGCTACACCCGGCTACGCTGCTTCGCTTCTTCTTCTTCTTGTTTACTACTGGTGGTTGGCTTTGGACGCAGTATCGCCACCTTCTGCTCTGGAGTGTACACGCTTCGCCTATGAGAAAATGGGTGAAGCGAACGCAACACACGCGAATGAAATAGAGACAGTCGAACCGAACGGTTCGGAAGGTTTTCATAAACCGTTCCACCCCTGATATATATATATATATATATATATATATATATATATATATATATATATATATATATATAGATGTATGTGGCATGGAGATGTATGTGGCATGCACTTACTTAACATAGACCTACGTACAATAACATATTTACAGTTGATTTATAAAAAAATGCTTTTCAGTAAAACTCAAAAGCAATAACTCCAATAACAAACGATAATTTAATTCCAAATTTATTTATTAAAAATCCTTAACAATTCCTGTAATAAATGGATAGCACAATGAAAGAAATAATGTCTCATCTAAATATCCCTAACTTAACAATAAAAGTTAACAATAACTCTCAACTCCCAATAAAACATGATACGCAGCCTCAGTAATGAACAAAATGTCTGTTCTGTAGGTTATTGGAAAAAATAAATTAAACAATGAGCTAATTAACAAAAAATACCTCTTGTGTAGCAAAAATTATTCAAAATGTACCAAAAACGAACAAACATATCAATAGACCATCTTTACTTTCGGAGTCCAGGTGGCTTTTCAGATCCCTTTCAACCTTCATTGGACACCGAGACATATGTGCACAAGGCCTCCCATTTGTCTCGACCCGCTTTTGCATGTTGTTGGCGTACTGACAGCCACGCTATCTAATAGCGCAATCTTTCCAATAAAGATGCGTTTGGCTCTTGGTTCAGAAGCATCCAAGTTAGACTCACTTGAGATCTGTCAGATGTTGTTTAATGTGACCATGTAATCAGCAAACTTTCTTTCCTCTTGATCAAGACGCTTTATTTTCCAAAATCAAAACAAACTTAAATTTTCTTACCGCAACATGACGTGACAGGCAGATCATATCGGCTCATTTCGTTGCCTTTTTTCCACTCAAAGAAAAACAACAATATAATCAGAAGCGGTCAAAAACTGTATGGCTGCGCTGACTGAATCCAAAAGCTCACCCGGCCCCAATAGCCAACTCCAATATAATCCAGGTGCTGCAGTCACCTGTCCATAATGAAGGGGCGGAGGCGAGAAACAACGTAAATTATGAATGGCAGCAAAACACAACTAAACAAATTCATAATTTCATAATTAAGTCAGTCAACTTATACTTCAAACCAAAATATTTCATGTTCATATATATCATACCAAAACCAGATAAAAATAGCAAACTAGAAATAAATCTTCAATCATAAATCAAGCATTTGGCTCCAACATTCCGGCCCCTAATTGGCATGCAGGTACAAATGTCAATTACATAAAACAAAATAGAGGAGCCAAAGTCTCTTTTTTTTTAAGTCTGTAAGTCTTCAAGTCAATCATGGGAGACTGTGGAGGAAATGTGTCAATGTCCGCACTTCAGTCTCCACATGAAGCCTCCAGGAGAAGAACAAGCTTTGTTATAGGTCGACGGAGAGTGTTGGTCTTGGTCCGAACTTGCACCTGTCTTACAAATCCCTTGGCATCCGGAAAGGTTTCCGTTACTCGCCCCATTGACCAAGAACCTCTTGGAGCTGTATCGTCAATGATCAGGACAATATCCCCTTTTTCAAAGTTTTGTGTTTTCCTTGTCCATTTGTTCCTTTGTTGTAGTTCAGGCAAATATTCCTTTATCCACCTCTTCCAAAATAATTCTGCCATGTACTGAACTTGACGCCATCTTCTCCTGCTGTAGGAATCTTCTGGGCAGAACACTCCAGGTGGTATGGAAGGGTTTGTTTTGAGAAGTAGGAGATGGTTTGGTGTCAAGGGTTCCAAATCCATGGGGTCGTTTGATGATTTTGTGATTGGTCTGTCATTGATGATAGCCTCCACCTCGCAGAGTAAGGTGACGAGTCCTTCGTCGTCCAACGTTTGTTGGTTTAGGAGAGCACTGAGAATTCGTCTTATAGAACGAATTTGTCTCTCCCAGACTCCTCCATGGTGAGATCCTGCAGGTGGGTTAAACAGCCAGGAGATGCCTTTTTTCAGTGCAGCAGTTTGAATCTGGGAATTGTTTAGAGTTTTTACAGCCTCACGGAGTTCACGCTCTGCTTTAACAAGGTTGGTACCATTATCTGACCTCATGACTTTAACAGGGCCTCTTCTGGAGACAAATCTTCTGATTGCATTAATGCAGGAATCAGTATTGAGATTATGTGCAATCTCTATGTGAACTGCCCTCATAGTGAGACATGTAAAAACAACTCCATATCGTTTGACAGTAGACCTTCCACGCTTTATGTTGAATGGGCCAAAGAAATCTACACCTACGTTGGTAAAAGGCGGTTCATCTGGACTGACCCTTTCCTTTGGTAAGTCAGCCATGATCTGCTCACCTTTCCTTACATTCATCCTCTTGCAGGGGACACATTTGGCAATCACCTTTCGAATTGCTGAAGTAGCTCCTGGAATCCAAAATTTTTGTCGCAAACGCGACAGAGTGTGACTTCTTCCATTGTGTCCAATATTCTCATGAATGTATCTAATGATGAGCTGTGTTACATGGTGGTTCTTTGGCAAGATAACAGGGTGTTTGGATTCTAATGGCATAGCAGACTTGCTTAATCTGCCACCAACTCTTATTAGTCCCTCCTGCAGAATTGGTGATAGTTTAAGGAGATGGCTGCTAGATTTCACAGCATTTCCTTTCCTTAATGCAGTCATCTCTTCTGCAAAGTTTGTTTCCTGCAAGAACATGATGATTGCATCTTCTGCTTCTTGTAGTTGTTGTACAGAGAGAACTTGTTTTTCCTGTTTGTCCCTTTTATTTCCAAGAATATCCTTTTTCTTTGCAATAGCTGATGCCAGTAGAGCTTTGAAACGAAGAATCCAGGCTACTGCTCTTTTAAGGCGGTACCAGTCAGAATACCACAACAGTATCCTACTAACAGCATTTCCACTCTCTTCCAGAACAGCAACGTTTGATACAAGCACTTTAATTTCTGGATCTTCAGGAGTTAGAGTCAAATGTGAATCTGGTGTCTTGGGCCATTCAGATTCAGGTAGCTGAAGAAACGCTGGGCCTGAAATCCAAGTCACATGGTTTAAGAAGCTAGGTACAGAAACTCCTCTTGAAGCACAGTCAGCAGAATTTAGGCTGCTGTTCACATACCTCCACTGAGAAACATTGGAAGCAGATCTAATGGTTTCGACTCGATTGGCGACAAAGGTCTTAAATCTAGAAGTTTCATTCTTTATATATTTTAGCACTGATGTGCTGTCAGTCCAGAAGACTGATGGTACGAGAGGTACTTCAAGCTCCTCTTGTAACATCCGATCCATTCTTACAGCTACAGTTGCAGCTGTGAGCTCCAACCTTGGGATGGTTATAGGCTTTAGAGGAGCCACTCTAGCCTTGCCAATAACAAAGGCTAAGTGAACTTGTTGGTACTTATTTGACATCCTCAAATAGGAGACTGTGCCATAGCCATTTTCGCTTGCATCAGCAAAATGGTGGAGCTGTGCTGAGTCCAGTTGTCCAAAACAATCAGGTTTGAGGCATCTCTTAACCTTGTAGTCTTTCAGCAAATTCATGTTTCTTAACCAGTTAGACCATTTTTGATGGAGACTTTCAGGAATCCTCTCATCCCATCCAAGCTTTAAATGGCAGAGTTCTTGTAAGATCTTTTTGGCAGGAAGGATGACTGGAGCCAACATTCCAAGTGGGTCAAAAATCGAACTAACCATTGATAAGATCCCACGATGAGTAAGTGGCTTGTCTTGGAGCTGAATTTTGAATTTAAATGAGTCCGTCTCAGTGCACCATTGTACACCTAGTGCTCGTTCGACAGGCAAGATATCTTGGTCAAAATCCAGGTCTCTGATTTCCTTGGCTCGGTTCTCCTCAGCTATGGAGAGAATCAGTGTTTTGCTATTGCTGATCCACTTGTTCAGCTTAAAACCTCCTCTGGCACATAAAGTACTCAGGTTTGATGCGAGCGTCAGAGCTTCATCGTCATTTTCTACAGATTTGAGACAATCGTCTACGTAAAAGTTTCTGAGTATTGTAGAGATGGTTTCTGAGTTGAAGTCCACCAAGTTCTCCTTTGCACACTGCCGCAGAGCAAAGTTTGCACAACTTGGTGAAGATGTAGCTCCAAATATGTGGACAACCATTTTGTACTCTTCAAGTTCTTTGCTCCAATCTCCATCTGGCCACCAGAGAAACCTTAAGAGGTCAGAGTCTTCCTCTGGGACTCTTACTTGATGAAACATCCCTTCGATATCAGCCATGAAAGCAACAGGTTTCTGTCGAAATCTAGTGAGCACACCAACAAGACTATTGGTCAAGTCAGGACCTTGTAGCAGATGGTTGTTCAAACAGGTACCCTGAAAGCTAGCACCACAATCAAATACCACCCTTAGCTTCTGTTTTTTGGGGTGGTAAACACCATGATGTGGTATGTACCAAATCTTCCTGCTCTGGCTTGTCTTAGCCTTGTCTTCAGGTGGTAATTTAACAGCAAAACCTTTGTTTAGGATGTCCGACATGAATGCTTTGTATTCTTCATAGAATTTGCTGTTCTTTGCAAACTTCCTCTTCAAGTTAAATATCCTCTGTTCAGCTACACATCGATTGTTTGGAAATACAGTGTCATCATTCCTTAGTGGTAGACCAATACTATAATGTCCATTTACCAACTTAATGGACTTGGAGACACTGTCCATGAACAGTCTGTCCTCCTGTGACATTTCAAGGCGCTCCTCGTGTTGACGCTCTGGGAAGTCTTTTTCAATTTGTTGTTGCATCATTTCATACAGCTTGACAACAGAAATTCTACAAGCCATAACAATCTGTTTTCCATCCTTTGTCACATTTGTCTTTCGAAAAGGACCATTTACAGTCCAACCTAATGCAGTTTTAACAGCATATGGTCCATCTTTTTGGCTGCTTATAACTTTCCATGGCTCCAATGCCTTTGGAACATTGCTGCCAATCAGCAAACCAATATCAGCATCAATTTGAGGGAGTTTAACCTCTTTCAGATATGGCCATTGTTCCAGATCCTTTTCTGAAGGAATATTTTCCTTTTTTACAGGGATTTCCGTCTGCATATAAGTATCAGGCAAACCAATGTATTCATTGCTGTCCAAGCTGCATATTTCCAAATCAGACACAGTAGCTGTTTTGATGACTTGCTCTTTATTCATTGTGCGTAAAAGTATGTCAGTTGTCCTTCCAGTCAGTTGTAACTGTCTGAGCAGTGCCTTGGTACAAAAGCAATCAGTACTGCCTGGATCCAGCAAGGCGTATGTCATGATGGATTTGTTATTTCTTTTATTTTTCACTTTGACAGGCACAATAGCCAGGATGGATTCAGATTCATCAGCCCCCATGTCAATCAATCCTTGTTCTTTATTCTTTATTTCCAACAGACCACTTATGATAGATTTTTCTTTATTGTCTTTGTGAGCAGTTATTGCCTCACTCTTGGTAATATGCAAAGTGGTGGGGTGTTTGAGTAAACACACTTGACATGTTAGCCTTTGAGAACACACTTTGCTCATGTGCCCAGCCTCCAGACATCCAAAACATACTCCTTTTTACTTTTTTCTTGAGGAACTCCAACTTTTCTTTGTGGGCTTTCTTCATTAATTTGGAGCAGGAGTTAAGTTTGTGAAACCCATCACAAAATAAACAACGCTTGCTAGCTCCTTTAATACCAGATGTGCCCAGAGAAGTGTTGCTCTCTGTTGTGGGCTCTGTGACTGGTGTTACACTAGTGACAAAACCACTTTTGCTCCTATTCTCCCTGCCAGCCCTTGGCATTTGCTGCATATTTGAGCTACCTCTTGTAGTTGGAGTTATGTCCTTCAAACTGCCAAATACTGGGTGAGATGCTATTTGAGCCTGCTTATCCACAAACTGCACCAAATCTGAAAATCTAGCTCTTCTTCTACTTTGGTCCTGTAGTTCCCAGACTTTGAATCTCCATTTTTCTTTTAGTTTGAAAGGAAGCTTTGAGATTATGGTTTTTATGTTGGCTGGATGGTCCATTTCTTCCAAATAGTCCACAGTAGTCATAGCATTGAGGCAGCCATTTAGAAATAATGAAAAACTTTTTAATGCTTCAGCATCTTCCACCTTTAAAGCTGGCCAGTTAAATGCTCTATTTAGGTAGGCTGTTGCGACTGTATAGTCATCTCCAAAGTGTTTTTTCAGCAGTCTTTTTGCCTCCTCATATCCTCTGCTGGGTGGCATATACTGGCAGCTGCGCACCAGCTCTTGTGGTTTGCCAGTTGTAAATTGCTCCAAAAAGTGAAGTCTGTCTTTGGGATTGTCTGTGCGCTCCTCAATTCCATGCTCAAAAGCCCTCATGAAAAATTGATATTCCAGTGGATCACCTTTGAAAACTGGTATGGTGAGCGATGGTAACAATGACATATTTTGTTGTTTTACAAGAGCCTCTGTTATTTTGTTTTGTTTTTCCATGATTTCAGACAAGTTGTGTAATTTTTCAATTCTTTGTTTAGGCATGGAATCAGATTTTTCTACGATCACAGGTGTGTGTTGTTGCACAGTCTTATTCTGCAATTGCATGTCTTGTCTCCATGAGTACTGCATATTTTCATCCCTGACAGTTTGTTGTGTAATTTTTGGTCTCACCACTTGTGGCTGTTGCACTTGATCTGGTAAAGACTCATGAGCACATGGAATCTGAACAGCATTTTCAAAGTATGAATTCATCCCATCCTTTCCATCTAATGCTTCAGAGCCTTGTTTTGATCCCAAAGCCTCAAGTACATTGATTTTTGCTATTGCAGCTGCAAGTTCTGTTTCCAGTTCCAGTTGTTCTTGCCTTTTTTTTTAATTGTTCTTGTTGTGCCTCAAGCTCATGCTTTTTAGTTAGGGCTGCAACCCGTTCTATGATAGCAGCTCTTTCTGCTTCTGCCTTTATGCGAGCATATGAAGTGGCTGAAGTGCTTGATGCACGAGACTTTGATTTAGCCTTTGATGTTGGGGCATTTGAAACACTGTCATTAGGGCAGATGTCATCAGAGTTTACAACACTGGGTTGCTTTCCATGTCCAACAATAGAGGATAAAGTCCTTTGACATCCATTTTTAACATTTGGTCCAATTTCACATAACCACATTTGCACATCCTGTCCAAAATCAGTACATTTGTCAGTTGTTTGCTTAAGCCATTGACTTTGCTTTTCAAATTCCTTTTCCGGCAGAAAATCCTTCAGTGATTTTTGACATTCACATGCTTCATCACAAAGTTTGTTCATTTCATCCAAAAGACCTCTTATTCTAGTTGCATTTTCATTTGATTGCATGAGGTCTTTCATTGTTTCCATTAGCTTTTTGGATTGTTTGCATTTTGAGTTTCTTGATTTTTGAGTGTTTGCCAAAAGCAGCTCCAAACCCTTTGCAGTGTGTTTAATAATCCTTTTTTCCTTTTGAAGTTCCATACAAGTTTCATCTTCCATTTCCGTGCGTGGCTTAACACCGCCCTCTGGTGACTGAGGTTTAGAAAGACTTTTTGCCATGACATCTTCATCCATTTTCATTTGTTCAAACCACTTTGTTCAGACAAAGACACAGATGAAATCCTCTTTTGAAATTTTAAGCATTGATGATTTATTTTATTTCCACAGATGATAGGTTTGCGTTCAGTTTGAGTTCACTTATGCATTGGTGGAGAATTCTCATTTTAATTAACGTCTTTGTGCGTAGGCGTGTCCATACGCTTCATTCATTCATGATTCCGGTTGTAAGGTAAACATTTGCTCCGCAGTCCGTGCACATAAACGTATTGCACCATTTTCTTGGAGTTGAATTGTTGTGTGCCCCACTTGACTTCACTACAAGCTGCTGACGTTCCTCATGCAGTTAAGTTTTTGACGAAATAATAGCGCAATCTTTCCAATAAAGATGCGTTTGGCTCTTGGTTCAGAAGCATCCAAGTTAGACTCACTTGAGATCTGTCAGATGTTGTTTAATGTGACCATGTAATCAGCAAACTTTCTTTCCTCTTGATCAAGACGCTTTATTTTCCAAAATCAAAACAAACTTAAATTTTCTTACCGCAACATGACGTGACAGGCAGATCATATCGGCTCATTTCGTTGCCTTTTTTCCACTCAAAGAAAAACAACAATATAATCAGAAGCGGTCAAAAACTGTATGGCTGCGCTGACTGAATCCAAAAGCTCACCCGGCCCCAATAGCCAACTCCAATATAATCCAGGTGCTGCAGTCACCTGTCCATAATGAAGGGGCGGAGGCGAGAAACAACGTAAATTATGAATGGCAGCAAAACACAACTAAACAAATTCATAATTTCATAATTAAGTCAGTCAACTTATACTTCAAACCAAAATATTTCATGTTCATATATATCATACCAAAACCAGATAAAAATAGCAAACTAGAAATAAATCTTCAATCATAAATCAAGCATTTGGCTCCAACACTATCTATATTCTGATTAAGAACAGGGCTGCCCGCACTGACACGGCTCAGGGATTACGTCACACGCAACGCCGTGCGCAGTGCCCTAGCGCCTTTATGTTTCATGGTCCAATTAAGGTAATTTAAAAAATCAGGACATTTCTTCACTTTCTAAAAAAAAACCCGGGACGCGACGTGAAATACGGATATGTCCCGGGAAATACGGACTTTTGGTCACCCTAATATACACTATATTGCCAAAAGTATTTGCTCACCTGCCTTGACTCACATATGAGCTTAAGTGACATCCCGTTCCTAATCCATAGGGTTCAATATGACGTCGGTCCACCCTTTGCAGCTAGAACAGCTTCAACTCTTCTGGGAAGGCTGTCCACAAGGTTTAGGAGTGTGTTTATGGGAATTTTTGACCATTCTTCCAGAAGCGCATTTGTGAGGTCGCACACTGATGTTGGACGAGAAGGCCTGGCTCTCAGTCTCCGCTCTAATTCATCCCAAAGGTGTTCTATCGGGTTGAGGTCAGGACTCTGTGCAGGCCAGTCAAGTTCATCCACACCAGACTCTGTCATCCATGTCTTTATGGACCTTGCTTTGTGCACTGGTGCACAGTCATGTTGGAAGAGGAAGGGGCCAGCTCCAAACTGTTCCCACAAAGTTGGGAGCATGGAATTGTCCAAAATGTCTTGGTATGCTGAAGCATTCAGAGTTCCTTTCACTGGAACTAAGGGGCCAAGCCCAGCTCCTGAAAAACAACCCCACACCATAATCCCCCCTCCACCAAACTTTACACTTGGCACAATGCAGTCAGACAAGTACCGTTCTCCTGGCAACCGCCAAACCCAGACCCGTCCATCAGATTGCCAGATGGAGAAGCGCGATTCGTCACTCCAGAGAACGCGTCTCCACTGCTCTAGAGTCCAGTGGCGGCGTGCTTTACACCACCGCATCCGACGCTTTGCATTGCACTTGGTTATGTATGGCTTGGATGCAGCTGCTCGACCATGGAAACCCATTCCATGAAGCTCTCTGCGCACTGTTCTTGAGCTAATCTGAAGGCCACATGAAGTTTGGAGGTCTGTAGTGATTGACTCTGCAGAAAGTTGGCGACCTCTTCGCACTATGCGCTTCAGCATCCGCTGACCCCGCTCCGTCAGTTTACGTGGCCTACCACTTCGTGGCTGAGTTGCTGTCGTTCCCAAACACTTCCATTTTCTTATAATACAGCTGACAGTTGACTGTGGAATATTTAGGAGCGAGGAAATTTCACGACTGGATTTGTTGCACAGGTGGCATCCTATCACAGTTCCACGCTGGAATTCACTGAGCTCCTGAGAGCGACCCATTCTTTCACAAATGTTTGTAAAAACAGTCTGCATGCCTAGGTGCTTGAATTTATACACCTGTGGCCATGGAAGTGATTGGAACACCTGATTCCAATAATTTGGATGGGTGAGCAAATACTTTTGGCAATATAGTGTATATCTATATATATAGATATCTATGTCTTGTTCCAGTAGCCAATTTGTCATCAAGTTGCCCTGGTTCCCTAGCAACTGACGTGGACCTTGTTAACCCGGGCGACGTCCGAGCCGGTATGGCTCTTGTATTTGCGGTGCTTAGGCCACAAAGGACCTTGCCTAAGGGTCCACCTGGGAATCGAACCCCGGTCACCTGTGCCGGAGTCGTCGGTGTTACCTACTGTGGAAAGTAAGAGCAGCAGTGGTGCCAGTGGTAATTGGAGCACTGGGGGCTGTGACCCCCAAACTGGAAGAGTGGCTACAGCAGATTCCAGGTAAAACATCAGAGGTCTCTGTCCAGAAGAGCGCAGTCCTAGGAACAGCTAAGATACTGCGCAGAACCCTCAAACTCCCAGGATGACACATACCACCCCACGAGGGGTGAGAAAACAGTTTTTTTTTTATATATATCTATATATATAGATTTATATAGATATATATATAGATAGATATATATATAATGTTCTGGAATATGTTTCCTTTAGATAGGAGACAGAAAAAAACTAACTAATAATGATCTTATCTTTTTTTTCCCCCTAAAGTAGTTGTAGTAGTAGTAGTAGTATTTCAGTTCTTTAGTACATGCAGTTGGGGTCACTGTCCCTTGTGTCAGTTGATGTGTGAAACTGGACATAAAAAAAAAAAAAACATTTTTGTTTGAGGAGCCTGATGTGGACTGGGAAACAGTAGCAGCCTATGACGGAGAGGATGAGGATACAGGGATTGTTGTCTCTGAATCTGAGTGCCCTTTGAATCCAATAGACTTAAATTAACTTGATTTAACAGCTCAGGAAACTGAAGCCCTATTTTCTTTGATGGAGTCTGTAGCTGTAAGATGTGTCTCTTAAAAAGGAAGCATTAACTAAACATGAGAACTAAAGATGGAGAAGCAGCATTTAGCAGCATTTAGTTCCTATGGTCCACTTATCTGGAACAAACTTCGTGAAAAATGTAAAAGTGCGGAAAGCCTGAGTTCCTGTAAATCAAGACTAAAAACACATTTGTTTAGGTTTGCCTTCGACTGTTCTAGTTAAACAGTTCAACTGAAACATCATTAGTTCAACTTTTTTATTTGCTTTAGTCCAACTGTAATATTCTTTTTTGTTTCTGCATTTCTTTTTTCATACTTGCTTTCATTCTGTTTTATTTTCCTATATTTTAATCATGTAAAGCACTTTGCATTGTCTTTGTACTGAATTGTGCTATACAAATAAATAATAGGAACTCTTCATAAAGT
This sequence comes from Cyprinodon diabolis, assembly GCA_030533445.1. Lineage (NCBI taxonomy): Eukaryota > Metazoa > Chordata > Actinopteri > Cyprinodontiformes > Cyprinodontidae > Cyprinodon > Cyprinodon diabolis. Next base: position 6,165,963 of record CM060082.1, read on the forward strand.
GAAGAACATTATAGACACCAGTGAGCTGGATTGACTGGAGCGTTGTCCCAGTCTGTGCTGTTTTAGTTTTATTCTAGATTTATCGGTTTCTATTCTAACTTAATGAGAAATGAAAAAAAAACAAGTTTTTGAAAGAAAGCCTGAAACAAGATGAACTAATATTTATTCAGTTTTTTTTATAGAAAATATGGAGAGACTTTCAGAGGAGGAGCAGCAGGAAGTCCAGCAGGATTGGGGTAAATGATCAGAGCCAAAATTTTCTGACCTGAAAATGAGTTTTATCCATTTATTGAGCACAGACATGCAATGAGATAGAAGCTGATATTAAACAGACCATTAATTTATTTACCTTTAACTGAACAACAAATAGCCCATCATTTACTGATCCTCTTTTTATCACATTTTTTCTCGCCCTTTAGTTTAAATATTGATTTCTCCATGCAGGTAAAAAGCTGTTTGATGTTCGACCTGAGCTTGTAAAAAGGGTTTCCATAACAGTCCTGAAGCAGCTCCTTGATGACCTTCAAAAAGATTGTGTTTTTAATACTTCGGAGGTAGATGGAATACTAGAAGGGAATGCAACCACAGCAGATAAGGTCCGCTGCACTATAGATGATGTGATGAAGAAAGGACAGGAGGCCAGCAGAAAGATGATCCAACGTCTTCAGCTCATAGATCCTACTCTGTCATATCAACTGGGTTTGTCTTCTAATTCTTCTTCTTCTGTTCAATCAGGTGAATCCACACAGTTCCATAAAGCTGCTTTTATAGCAAACCTTACAGCCTTTTTTTCCAACTCTAAATGCAAAATAAAACCTGTGCTGGTTAAATTTCCCCAAGAACAGCCAACACCTGTTTTTAGAAAACTTTTTTTAAATTCTTTAACCAGTTTTGGTTCCTCTTTGGAGATGTTCTTTGGAACAACAGAAAATATATAGATTTGTCTTGTGGGCATTGGCCAAACGCACTGTTTACAACCACCATAAATTTAGGTTTACTGCCTGCATCCTCCCTAAAACTAAGAAAGCTGTAAAAATACTAAAACCCAAAGTAGTATTAATCCTGATTAAAAACACATTTGTGTAGAGCAGCCTTTTACTGACCAATCTAAAAATTATTATTTAAGGATGTAGTAAAACTTAACCTTTATTATCTTTGATGGTTTCATTAATTTAGTGTAAATATTAATTGTTCATTTTTATTAATTACTCAATACATTTCCAATTCTATGTGTGGTTTCTAGTGATGTTTTTTTCCTGCACAGCCCTATTGGTTTCAAATGTGGTATATAAATAAGTTTTCTTGGAACAGAAAAAAACTGAACAAATTCACATTATTGATCAAAAATAAACTTGTCCGAACTACATCCACAGCTAATTTTTACTGGTGTAACATTTTATGTTGAGATAGATTTTATTAAAAGGGCTCTGACATGACTAAGCTGGATCTGTCAGGTTTGGATAACCATCCCTCCCAGTTATTACTGGACTACCTCCCTTGCTGCAAACAGGGGACCAGTGATGTATAGTGATGTTCATGACTATAGGCAACTGAATCCTCCGGTACCAGAGATACATTCATATTAACGCAAAATAAAAGGTTGTACCCAGGAGGCAATTTCTTCCTTTAGTCTTCTTGGCATGTTTATTCATCCAGACTACACAGAAAAGCATGTGCTTTTAACAGAGAAAAGTAGGTAGTTCAGTTAGTTTTTCTCAACACTAGCAATGTTGATTTCAATACCGATAAAGTGTCTAAATCTTTCCACACCAGTAGGTGTTTCAATTACACCTAATAAAATGTTAGAAAAGTTGACTACAAAAGCCATTGTGTAATATCTAAAACTACAGGTTGTCACATTAACAAAACATTGTGACTGTCACTGATCGCAGTGGTACTCCACAGGTAACGTTGATGATTTAGAAATCTATCAGAAAAATAAAACTAGTCTAGCACTGTTCTCTTAATTCCCACAGAACGTTCAGGCCTTTCTAAAAGAATTTTAGGTAAGAAAGGAAGATTAGACTTTGGTCTATAATTGACCAAGAAATCTGGGTCAAGAGACAGTTTCTTATGTGAAGATTTTATTAAAGTCAAGTAAGGATTATTTTTATTGATTTATTTTATTAACTGAGGTAATAAAGTATTTGTAATTTGATACTTGATGCCTCTGGATATAATGTTGACTGTCATGTAGAATGTGGTAACTTATTATGCTAGCTAAAAATACACTTTCAGGTAAACATCAGGGAATGATTTTAATGTTGTCTACTTATCCTCAACAAACATAAGGTTTGACATGTAACAGGCAGGTATTATTAGGGTTTAACAGACTCACACATCATCAATAGAAATAATCTTAAAAAAAATACCTTTGAAGCCTTTGGTACACTTTTAATTATATCTAAAGGTGGAAATAAGGAGGAATAATTACTTAAATAAATACCTTACATCTATTTAAATATAAATAACTTATATGTTAGATTCAGTTGGAACTGGATCTAACATCTAAGTTGAAGGCTTTGATTAAGACAATAGTTTTGCTAACTCTGAAAGTTCAACTAGATCTATGCAGTCTAAACTGGGTTCAGATTCTGGCTACCTTAGATGCTGCCTCACCTTCCAGAGATAAACCAATCATAGTTAGAGGAGTGCTGATGATCTTATCCTTAATAGAATCACCCATAATAGAATTACCCATAATTTATCCCATAAATTATAACAGCAGGGGGAATGGACAGTTCACAAGACCTGAAGCTCTGTTTGGCTATGGCAAGTGTACTTAAAAGAAAACTAGGATTATTCCTATTTTCAGCTGATGAAGGTTCTCAGTCATCCAGGTCATAGTCATTCCGTAAAAATTCAAAAAATATCCACTGGACTTGGTTTTCAAGATTTGAAGACGTTTTGCCACCTCTCCAGGAAGCTTTCTCAATTCAAATGTCTGGATCCGCAGTGAGTTTGAGTCTTATATGGACAAGCCCTTGTATTGCTTGGAAACATGCAAATGGTAACCGATGAATGGGTCGTTTAGTTCCATCGTTAGCCTGTAATCTCTGAACCTGTCTATGATTCTAGGGGTCGGTCGTTAAAGGGGGGATTGCCATTAAGGGGGGGGATTGTCTCCTGTAATAGCTGAAACCTGTCTATGATTTTTTGGTGATCACCAAACCCCCCACCCCATCACAGAGGAACGAGGGACCTACCTGCTCCAGCCGGTGAACAATACCTCCTTAACGACCGACCCTTAACAATCATAGACAGGTTTCAGGTATTACAGGAGACAATCCCCCCCTTAATGGCAATCCCCCCTTTAACGACCGACCCCTAGAATCATAGACAGGTTCAGATATTACAGGCCAACGATGGAACTGAACGACCCATTCATCGGTTACCATTTGCATGTTTCCAAGCAATACAAGGGCTTGTCCATATAAGACTCAAACTCACTGCGGATCCAGACATTTGAATTGAGAAAGCTTCCTGGAGAGGTGGAGAAACATCTTCAAATCTTGAAAACCAAGTCCAGTGGATATTTTTACGGAATTCTTATTTTCTCTTTCAATAAAGATAATTATACTCTAATTCTACAAAGGGTCATTTGTTATAGCAGTTGACAGTTTTTTTTTCAAATTAGTAGGATTCCAGTAGGCCTGTAGAGCACCATCCTCTGTCCAGTTTCCTAGCATTTTGCTTCAAAGTACGCAGCGCTGTATTAAACCAGGCCAGTCTCCTATTATTAAATTTCGTCATTCAAAGGTGCTGCATTGTCTGAAGCAGTATGCAAAGAACTAGTAACCCTTTCAATAAAATCAGTTTGTTAAGGGCAATAAGTTAAATGGTTGCACTCTGTAATATTGTTCAGTGATACAGAGGCACACCCCTCCTGCTGAGCTTTTAAAGGATGAACTACTGTATATCTATTCAACTTCCTGTTGCTCTTCTTATATATAAAATAAAAGTAAACAACATATATTCACCATTGTCTTAAATTCCTTGGTCATCATTTTTCTTAATATTAGAAACAGACAATAAGAAAAACTAAAGACACCATGCAAGGATCAATAAAAAAGAAAAGACGTTTCATAGCTTATTTGGCTTGTGGTGTCTGAATGGCGGCGCTATGACCCTTAGAGTGATGAGTGTGAAGGTGTCGATTCTAATCCTTCTAGTTCTAGTCCTTCTAGCTTTGGTTTGCTTTATATACCAGGAGAACTGCATTAGTGGTCAACATCCGGTGTCTAATCCAATCAGTAGTTCTAGAGGAATGGAAAAGGAAAACATTCAATTCTGACGGCGTGAAACAGAATTTAACCAGCTGAGTATTTGCAATTAAAGTTGTTTTAATGCTGATGTGGTGCCATAGCTGACAACATTCAAATGCCTTCTCTTTAAATGCAAATCACAAATAGAAACAGTTTCAATTCTTCTCATTTATCGCCCTCCCAAACCACACCCCCAATTCATAAATGAACTGCAGGATCTCCTGACAACCCTTTGTGCAACAGCCAAAAACACACTTATACTGGGTGATTTCAATCTACATGTAGACTCCCCCACTAATCGCCCCGCTGCAGAATTTCTTGAACTTCTGGACTGTCTACGTCTCACACAACATGTCACAGTACAAACACACACCAAAGGCCACACACTGGATCTGGTTAATACAGACAGTGCTTCCATCACCAATCTGCAGGTACATGATTTAGGCATGTCAGATCACAACAGCATCTCCATGGAACTGTCTTTAGCAGGCCCGTACAATAAAACAAAATGTCAGATCCATTTCAGAAACATAAAAGCAATAGATGGCAACCTCTTCAACCAGGACATACAAAACATCTCACTTGACCCACAGTTCACATCAATTAATGGATCTGTTAACTACTACAATTCCACCGTCCATAATATCCTCGAATCTCATGCACCTCTAAAAACAAGAACAGTTCACTTTTCCAAATCAGCCCCCTGGTACACCATAGAGCTTCGCAAAATGAAAACTGCTGGCCGTGCCCTGGAGCGGAAATACACCTCCACTGGACTACAAGTTTTCAGACAGGCTTACCGTGAACATCGAACATCATATGTCAGAGCACTCACCACAGCCAGATCCCAATATTTCTCACAAAAAATCTCAAACAGCACTGGAAACCCAAAGCAACTATTCTCAACAGTAAACTTTCTGCTCAAACCTCCCACACATGCACATGTCGATAATAGTACTAGTCAGTGTAACAGATTTATGGACTTCTTCAAAACAAAGGTAGCATCAATACGGTCAGCCTTCCCTGTTACAGCCCCAACACCATCACCCGCTGACGGCACTCCCTCAACCCAACACAATACTTTCTCAGTTTTCTCAGACGTCACGCAGACAGAGGTGGAGAAGATCATAAAAAGCATGAGGCCATCCACCTGCGTGGTGGACCCTCTCCCCACAGCACTACTAAAAAATCACATCACAGCCACCAGTCCATTAATCACAGCAATAATTAACCAGTCATTACACTCCGGTCAGGTTCCTCCAGCTCTCAAAACTGCAGTCATTCGCCCCCATCTGAAAAAGCCCTCACTCGACCCTGAAATCTTGGCCCACTACAGACCCATTTCAAACTTACCATTCCTATCCAAAGTTCTAGAAAAAGTTGTAGCAGCTCAACTCCACAGTCATCTTCACACCCATAAACTATATGAAAAATTTCAGTCCAGTTTCCGATCAGCACACAGCACAGAGACAGCCCTGGTCCGCGTCATGAATGACCTACTCATGACTGCGGACCAGGGCTCACCATCACTCCTCCTCTTATTGGACTTATCATCGGCCTTTGATACCGTTGACCACACCATCCTACTCCATCTTCTTCAGTCCACAGTTGGACTCTCTGGAACCACACTCAACTGGTTCCAGTCATATATCAGGGGAAGGTCCGAATTTGTTGCCATAGGACAGTCCAATTAATCACCCCATACAGTTACCTGCGGAGTGCCTCAAGAGTCGGTCCTTGGGCCGACCCTTTTCACCATCTACATGCTCCCACTCGGTCAGATAATCAAAAAACACAAGGTCTCTTTTCATTGTTATGCAGATAGCACACAGTTGTACATAAAAATGGACTCCACTTCTCCCACAGTTCTGCCATCTGCTTTTTACTGCTGCCTGGGGGAGATAAAGACATGGATGGCTGAAAAACTTTCTACAGCTCAACAATGGGAGATAGGGCCTTCCAGGCAGTTGCCCCACAACTCTGGAATGGCTACCAGAGTCCCTTAGGGTCCCACAGAGTATGGAGGCGTTCAAGAAAGGCCTCAAGACATTTTTATTTAAAATGGCCTTTGAACATTAGTTAGTACTTTATCTGTGTGGTTTTATGGTTATTTTACTGTTTTGTTTTTACTACGTATGTTATTTTATTGTAATGTCTCATTCTAACTATGTATGCTGTTTTTATTGTACGGTTTTGTTTTAACTATGAATTTTGTAGCACTTTGAGATTTTGTTGAATTGTAAAGTGCAATACAAATAAAATGTATTATTATTATTATTATTATTATTATTATTATATGCTATGATCATGGTTTTTGGAAATTGGGAACCAGTATCCATATTTCATCTTGATATGATGACCAGAGGAAAACATACAGCTTTGGTGAATAACAGCTGGGGGACTTCTGCAGCCCACTCTTTTCAGCCAACGCCTCAACAGGCATTACTGCATGAAAAGTGAGATTTTCGTCCCCGTAAACTCCCGTAAACTCCCGCAGATCTCCCTGATTTTCGTCAGTTTCCGACAATTTGCAACCCGTGCTTTTTTCCCGTTTGTCAGTGCCACAAATTGTCCGAAACGGACTCTGACGTATGTGGAGAGCGATCAGCTGTACTAATGGCCCTAATTAGCATATGAATGCAGCGAACCCGCGCGGCTGGCCAGGTCTGGCTTGAATAACCTACTCAGTATTGGCTGAAACCACTATTCTCAAACAAGTAAAATCGCTCGTGATTGGCAGCAAAACCACATGTGGCCACGCCAGGCTTTAATTTTCTCACTGAGTATTGGACGGAACCACTTCTTTTTAAACAGGTAAAGTCGCTCGTGATTGGTTGGCATATATATACTGTATATTTACATATAAATTTACATATATATATATAAATATATATATATTTATTTATTCATTCATATATTTATTCATTCATATGCTGTGTATTTATGTTATCCTACACTACTACACAATTATTAGGCTACCATCAAGGACATGAATGAATTTATACAGGAAATGAACATTTGCCAGGAAGCTGTTTATGCAAAGAAAGAGCTTTATTAAAACACACAACTATATACAACGCGTATCCAAACACATGCGTATCCAAAAATGACAAGTCCGTGAATGGTCCGTTTTGCTTCCTCGGGGTTGGAGGTAACTGGCAGCATTCCCTCCGAGGCAGGTCCGATGTGCAGACGCCTACTGTGCGTGGCCCTGTACTTCGGCATCGCTTCTAACCGGGACCGCAGCTTAACACAGAGTTCAGAGAGATCCGGCCTACGAAATGGCGGCGGCCATTCCAGAGTTCCACTTCCTCATCAGCTAGCACACTCTGCCTCGATTCCAGCAGCTGAAAAAACAAAACAAAAAAAAAAAACAATGAATCAGCACTATGCGATGGGATGCACTGTGTATGGACACAACACATCTATCAATGCACCTGAAAAATAGTCACCAAATAAAGTCTTACCCTCTTTCTTCTAGCCCGACTCCGAGCAGATTGCTTGGCAGCCTCCGCAAAAAACGTGTTCTCAGGCTGCGTATATGTGAAGCTCCTGCGTACCGTCTCATAATACGTCTTACAGGCAGCTGGAAAACAATTAAATGAGAGTGGTATGAATAATAGGAGGTCACCGCCTCATTATGAGGCGAGATTAGTCTGAAAACAAAATGTACAGCTATGATCGGTATCAATCCGTATCTATTTCCTTTTACCGCTGAATGAAAGCATATTCTTTAACTCTTACCCTTGCTCCGGTTCATAGCGCCTGCAATTTGTCTCCGAGTTGTGAAGACGGCGTACTACTTCCTGTGAATCACAAAAAATACACTTTAATAAAGCTTGTTCTTGCAAGGCTACCATTAGCCGTAGCTTTAGGCTAGGCTGCTATTAGCCGTAGTTTTAGTCTAGGCTGCTATTAGCCGTAGCTTTAGGCTAGGCTGCTTTTAGCTTAGCAGGCAGTAATCAAACATATATTTACCGCTAGCTTCTCTTCTTTGAGTTCGTCTCTCCCGCACAGTTGTTCGAATGCAGAGTCGCCATCGCGTCCAAGAGGAGTTGAAGGCGAGTTGAACGCTAGACGTCGTCCAGCCATTGATCACGTACCAGCAAAATCCAGACAAAGGAACTGGAGATAAAGTTCTTCTGAGTATAGCTCCTCCAATCACATACGAGGTCATTGTTATACGGAAGGACTCGCGAGATTAGCTGCGTCATCATGTTTTTTGTTTTTATTTTTGTTTTTTTTGCTTTATTGGCAATTCCGTGTAACAATACAGAGTAATTCAAACATCAAACAAAGATACACAGCAGTTGGGGACATTATAACTTAAAAAAAAATGATACATATAATGTAAAAAATAAATAAAAATAAAACAAGGGAAACAAACATACAAATAAATAAACAAATAAATAAAATAAACATAAAATAATAATAGCTAGGGGTTTACATTGAGTTTATGGTCATTTAACTTTTTGTAGCTTCCTGTCCTAAACAGTCTTTAAGGAAACATATTAGAAGATGCAATATTGTATATGTGAGAGAGGAGTTGCTGTAAAACAATGGTTTACCACAGATTTAAAACTAGTAATAGCATAAAGAAATATGAAAATTCTAAAACAGTCTTTAGACTTTTTATCAGCAATTACTGTGGGTAGCACAACTTGTGTTACAGAAAATAGAAGGCTTTGGAGATATGTTCTGGAGAATCTTGATTTATACCTTACTACAGAACATTTTGACTTTTTTTTCATACAGACTTTTTCTAAGTGAAACCCTGTCAGAGCTCTCCTTAGATATCAGCCCAGTTACAGTTTGCCCTGCAAAAATAATCTGCTCTCTTGAAAATCTCAAACTCTTGCCACATTTCAGGCATCGAACATAAACATTTTTTAGTGAAGAATCAACAACTAGTTTTACCCAATGATGAAGTGTAATTAAATATATTGGATATTTTTAACTTTTTTAACAAATAAAAAACTGTGGGGTGTGCAAAATGAATCGGCCCCTTTCAGCCCCTTTTTTTCTCTTAAATGCAAATTTTTTTTTTAATAATTACTGCTCTAAATGTATTGCTCTGTCAGCTAAAGATCTGTTTTGGTCTCTATACTTTAATTAAATAAATCAATTCAAGCTAAAATGTAAGAGGCTATACTGAGCCTGATCTCTTTGTATCAGAGATTTTCTTACCTTTTAGAAAAATGTCACTTGGGGTTAAACTCCCCCTGCAACCCTGATTTGCATTTGTATAGCTCACAGCATTTTCATTTACATGTTAAAGCCTCCCCTAGAATTCCATGGGGGGGAGGCATGGGGGGAACACTGCCTAAGAAAGTCCACGTCAATTTCTGACAATTTACGGGAGTTTTCGGCGAAGCCTGCAAATTGCCGTAAACTGCCGCTAACCTGAAGTTCCACGACAATCTACAGTGCCGCATATTGACGAAAATCCCACTTTTCATGCAGTGCAAGTCACAATGCAGCCCAGAGAGGTGTGAACAACCCCCCCCCCCACCCCCCCCACCCCTCTCCAGATCTCCAAAATCCTCAAGGATAAGTCAGAACCTTTCAGGACTAAACTGGTGCAAAACAGACATTTTGCAACACATTTCTCTTGAGTTTCAGAAGTTATAGAGCCAGACTGGAGAGAAGGCCTAGCCTGTCTTGATGAACGACTAAGACAAAGAGGACCCCTGCTGTGTGAGACTGAGACAAAGAACCCGTGGCTGCTGCCCTGAATGCTGAGCTGCAGCTGGATGAACCTCAAGCTTTCCAATGGACACGGAAAAAAAGTTTGCAGGTCTGGCATAATTAGGGACAGAACAAACAACATGTGTTTACTGATGAGAAAAGGCAATGCTAACAGAATGGACTGCATGCTACGCTATGCAACAGGAATATGTGTTGAGCTTTTGCTGAAGCTTGGACACGCTTTATCTCACTAATGGTTAAACACTGATATAACATTAGTGTTCAAGTGTTCCTCAGATGCTCATAACATTTCCATTACCAAGTATGACCAAGAGTCATTTAATGGAATCCTGATGTCTATTCGCTGCTAGCTATTTCAAAGAGGGTAAAGAATCATTAACTAAAGGCTATTGGTTCCTGATTAAGCAAATCATTCAATAAAACATTATTTGGCCAAATAATGTTTTATTCACCTCATGGATTTGCATTGTGAATTGGTCTGAAAACATTCCAATTTCCTTAAAATTAGTGAAAAGTTAATTTTATCATTTCCCCAGCTCTTCCAGATAAACTTTGGTTTTCAAAGACAAAATCCACCTTAAACTGTAATATGGTTTTCAACCATGCTTCCCCTTCCTTGTTGTGCATAGTAGTTTAGTTTAGTTTACCTTCACTAGTCTTGTGTTAAACTGAAATATGTTTGACTTGGAGCTGAATGATTTTTGTTAATAAACTCTTATATTTTAAACAGAAGTTGTGAATTTATTCCATATATTTGCATAATTGGCTTTTTGACCATGATTAGTGCTCAAATCACTCTTTCATTTGTTGTTATAACAGACAGCTAGGAAGGCGTGTGTTCATAAACAATATATAACAGCCGAAATAATATCTAATTAAATAAGATATTTTACCACCCCTACCAGGGAGGGCAATACACATCTTAAAGTATCAGAAATATAAACTCCCAGCTGACTGGGAATTGAAAAGAACATAAAATCCAAACATTTAATTGGCATCCCAGCTTGGTGGTCATTGAATATAACAGTCATTCTGCACATTTATGAGAGTAAACTTAGAGCCATTACTGAAAACTATGTGAAAGCATTAACATCAGCTCTTACCACTCAATAATGAAATCTTAAAGTCACAACCTAAGAATCCAATACCAGATGTCTAAGCTTATATGAAAGAGAAAATATAACCTTTGACATTCCTGGAGCTTCAAAATATAGAAAATTTAACAAAAGCTAATAACTCCAAAATATCTCTTCAGCTAGTGATAATCAACTTTACTTGTTCATAAACACTATATAACAGCCGAAATAATATCTGATTTAATAAGATATTTTACACCCCCCCAGCCTACTTGTTCAGAAATATCTTTCTGTGTCATACCCTCTTGCTTGAGGGTGTCAATGATGGCCTTCTGGACAGCAGTCAGGTCGGCAGTCTTACCAATGATTGGGGTTTTGAGTGATAAACCAGGCTTGGAGTTTTAAAGGCCTCAGGAATCTTTTGCAGATGTTTAGAGTTAATTTGTGGGTTAAGATGATTAGATGCAAAGCTCGTTTAGAGACCTTTTTCATGATATTCTAATTTTTGGAGATAGGAATTTGGGGTTTTCATGAGCTGTATGCCAACATCATCCGTATTAAGACAATAATACTAACTGAACTTTTTCAATTGGTGTGCAATGACTCTAAAATATATGAATGTTAAAGTTTTATCATTACATAATAGAAAATAATTAGCATTGTCTCACTATGCTAATATTTTCGGAAGGACCTGTATACTGGCACATACCGTTCTTCAGCAAACCTTCAAATCATCATTTCATCAATAATTTCATAATTTTTCCTTTCTTTCTGACCGACGCCCTGTAGTGGTTAATTAGCCAGAAATCAGCAACAGCAGCTATAATCTTCTACACTAATCAAAATAATATTTTGCTTTTTGCTCCTAGTTACAACAAGAACCTGATTGTCATGGTTCTGAGGTGTCTAACCGACATGCAGATTACACTCAAGAGAAGCAGAGCAGATTTAAGATGTTTATTGCGAAATCGGCTTGACAGATGTAACAGAGAAGTTAAACCCCAGGACGAAGCGCAGAGGAATGGATGCAGAGATTGGCTCGAGTGGTCACCGATCACTGCAACCGAACCAGGTGGGATGGAGTAGAGGGGAAGGGTGATCCGAAATTGTAACAGGTGACTGAGCGGCTGGTGGGCGGGCAGGAGGAGCCTGGGATGAGGGGATCCAAACGCGCCGGAGTGATGGTGGTCAGGTGGCAGATGGAGGAAGCAGAGGGTCCAGTGTGGTCTCTCTGCCTGGCTTGGTAACATCAAGTGGGCATGAGAGGTCGGGTCCAGAGTTATTTGAGCCGAGGGGCCTGACTTGGGTCGTCAGATCACAGGACGACACAGAAGGGGAATACAGGAAACAAGGATTTAATACTGGGAAAAAGTAAGCTGTCGCTAGACAGAGGCCTCTAAGCGTACCAAACAGGTTCACACTCTGGCATCCTCCAGCTGACAGGATGGTGTTCTAGTGTAGCCAGACGAGCTGCAGGTGGGTACCACGCCCACCAACCAACTCAGGTCACCTGTTGAGAGAGCAGAGAAGGCAGAACGCAGCACAGTGTTGCCTGTTGCATCCTGACACTGATAATTTGCATCCATATATATATATATATATATATATATATATATATATATACTTACAAGTATGTATGCACACACAATCGCACACATACACTATCCAGTGATGGAATACCTTTAATAATACAACTTACACATGTAATGTGTAAGGTAATGTTATTGTTTTCAATGTTTTATGTCCACCACCACAATGACCAGTTGGTTTTCCATTACCATTTGGTCTGTCTGATTCTGGAAGTCCTACAGGATCTTGGCTTGGTCATTCTCTACCATCTTTGGAGGTGCTTCCCACTTTGACCTTGGGGTTTCCAGCCCATACACTGCTAAGATGTTCCTGTATACTATTACAGTTTCTTGATTATGGCCCTCTATGTAAGCTTTCTCTGCCAGCATCTTACACCCTGCAGTTATATGCTGGTTTATCTCAGGGGCCTCTTTGTACAGTCTGCACTAGAGAATGACATGGGAGTGGATTTTCACTCCTGTCCCACTCCCACAGAAAAAAATTGTGTCCCGTCCCGATCCCGGGCCAGAGTAGAAATCTAAATCCTGTCCCGTCCCACTCCTGGTGAAATTACTCCCACTCCCATCCCGCTCCCAATCAGAATGACTCCCGCTCCCGCACCCCTCCCATTCTTGTTTTTTTTTTTTGAGCGTGGGTGAAAGTGCGGAAGCACTGTTTTTGGGTCGTGTCGTTTTTTTGACTCGCATTATAGTGTAGGCTTCTAGGAAAAAAACTACAAAATGGCGACGCCGCGCCAGTACTGGATTTTTTTTCTTTCTATTTTATTTTATTTTTTGGCATCGATCCTACTTTTTTTTAGTTACTATTGGTTTGCTCCCGCTCCCGTCTGCTCCCATTAATGTTTAATCCTGTACCGTCCCAATCACGTGATCGTTACTAATACTGACTCCCATCCCACGGGAATCCCACAGGTCACGGGATTCCCGTGACCTGTGGGATTCCCGAAAAAATGTCAGTCTCTAGTCTGCACCTCTGGTCTTGTCTGGTGTGCTGGATCTGGGCCTCAATTGCTCCGGTGCTTAGGGCCTGCTCATATGCAACCATGATGAGTGCCTCTGTACTGTTCTTCAGTACGACTTTGTCTAGCCATTGGTAAGATTTCTGGATATCTGCCAATTCGATTATGTTTTGGTAGTACATGCCCTGTAGGGGCTCATCCTCCCATGGAGTCTCTGGCACTGCATCTTCTGTTCCCCATTGTCTGAGACATTCACAGAGGATGTTGTCTGTTGTAGCCTTGTATATATATATATATATATATATATATATATATATATATATATAGTTTTTTTTCTTCAATATAACATGCAATATATTTCAGCACATTCGTTTTACAAAGGAGAGATAAGCCAATAACCACAAAAACAACAGCATCATCTATTTAGTCACAAATTACTACATTGACATTTCTGATTGCAGACTTGTCCATTCACTAGATTAACAGCTGTCCCAGCATGCACCGCGGCAGCAGCTTCCAGGTTAGCGCTCAAAGAGCTCAGAGTATTAAGTTATATGTTCTAATTTCTATACTATTTTCTGCTGCCATTGTTGTAAAAAAGTTAAAGATAATTTGAGTAGAGAAAATTATACTTTAAACTCCACAATATGGCCCACTTACTGATTTAGTGGGTAATTAAAAAAAAAGTTCAGATGTTGAGAGGACGTGGCAACCAGCGGACCTCCGTATCTAACCGCAGCCAGGGCTAATGGTAGTCCGTGGACTACCAACAGGTGGAGATGAAATGCATCTGTGGATGTCACGAGTACGTTTCTCTTCCAATTGACCAAGATTTGTGATGCATGCTCCTGTTTTCCCCAAGTCCATACTTTCCTAATCAGGATCCTCTAGTCTCCTGTGGAACCATCTAGCAATTTTAGTCAATGAGGCAGACACCATGTCTAGGCTAGGCTTAAAACCTAAAGCTTATAGTGAGATTGGCTCAGGTTATCCTGAGCTATCATGAATTGGTGCTATATTTATAAACTGAACTGAAATTGATTTTGAAATATATGAGGGTTATCTGTCAGTACAGGGTCAGCCCAAGGCATAAGCAATATAAGACTACATTCACACTGCAGGCCTTGATGCTCAATCTGGATTTTTTTGTGGAATCCAAGTCTTCTGTGTGGTTTTTCCCATTTCCAAATATATGCGACTTGTATGTGATCTCCTGTGTGAACTGCATGCACGCTACTTAAGTGTTCCACATAAGCAGTAGAGGACGCAATGACATCACAAGCGAGCGTGATGTATTTACAGAAATAAACATGGATGGTAGTGCTGGAGCGCATCTTGCAGTCTTTCATTTCTTTCTCAATCTTAGCCAGTGTATTAACAACACAATCTTTTCAAGAAGTTTGAAAATAAAGACTGCTCTACTCATTATCATCCGCCATGGTTGTTGTTTTTAAAAATAAAAATATCAGATTCGTATTGGATGCAGGGACACATAGCCAAGTGGCCTGGGTTGCATTGGAAAAAATAGGATCTGTGTTGTTCAGACTATCATAAAAAGATCAGATACAGGTCGCATATGAGCAAAAGAAATGGATTTGGGTCACATCAGGCTCCTGTGAGATTGTGAACGTAGTCTAAGTCGGCGGTTTTCAAAGTGTGAGGTGCGCCTCCCCTGGGGGGCGCCAGAGCACCTTAGGGGAGGCACGGTGAGAGGGAAAAAACAAATATGGATTTAGGACCAAGTTGGAACTGTGGGGTGCGCGTGTGGAGCGGGGATCAGTGGAAATTTTTCCCATCTTAGAGGGTGTTTTGGCCGGAGCGGGGCTGAAGGTGGAGTTTTTACAGCAGGCTGTCTGCGCGCATTTGGAGAGGATGCGCGAGCAGTTTGGAAAGTATTTTGGAGAAGAGACAGTGGGTGAGAAACCCATTTTCCTTCCCCGTAACACTCAAAGATGGACTTTCAGCAGGAGAGGAAGAGCCTCTGGCTGAGCTGAGCTGTGACATGGACTTGAAACAGAGGATGAGTGACGTGTCAATTGCGCACTTTTGGCTGTCAGTAGGGACTGAATTTCCACAGCTCTCAATGAAGATCTGATCAAAATGTTTTTGTTAAGATGTGAAAACACTGTTGGTATCTCAAACATTAAACTCAGAATCTCAGATGTAACGTTTGTTTGAGAAAACAGTTGAAAAGTGAGTTTGGGGTTGTTCTTATCATTAGAAAAATGAAAAAAGGGCGTATTTGCCATACAAAGGCACCGATAAAATAATTAAAATGGGAGGAAATGTTTTCAAATGTTCATGTGTTCAATTTCATTCAGATAGTGTCATTTTAAAAGATGAGATGGTTCTAAAATAAAAGCAATTACAAGGTGTCTTGTAGTGGCATTTGTTTGTGTGTGGGTTGATTTTTTTTTTTTTTTTGGGGGGGGGGGTTGCAGCAGGCACAGTGTTCCCTGGAGGGAGGCTTAGCCTTTCATACGTTGAAAACCCCTGGTCTAAGTGATTACTTAGGCCCTGAGGGGAAACTGGGGGCCCCAAGAATTTTTTTTATTTTTTGCACATTAATGATTTCTAAGTAAATAGAGTAAGGAAAACACAAGTTTGTGATACACTTACGCGTATTTTAAATCCGTATATGTAAAATAATATGGCATATGTCGTCGGAAAATGTAGATTTCTCCTGTCTCATATATTTGGCTATGCTATTTATCCAATGAAAAATGTTTTTTACTCAGTTTGTTTCACCTGCAAGGCTGAGAAAACTGTCTAGGTGAGTGGTGGTTTAATTATTCCCACGACAAACCAAATTCCTTCTCAAGGTTTGTTAAGGTGTGTGTAATTTGTTTTGACCCTGACACAACCTTCACAGTTTTTTCCTCAACATAAGTAAGGGAGAAAAACTCGTGTCTAGTCAGAACAGGGCTGAATACTGTGCCGTAATGGGCGTATGATGAACTGTTAAAGTTCATAAAGTGCCGACTAGGTGAAATCTATCAATCTCCATTTATTTAACTAGGGTGAATAGTTGAATACTTTTTTTTCCTACTACACATACTATACACAAGAACAGAAGAGTTTGGGACCAGACTGAGACACACAGAGGCAGAACCAGTTTAAACTTCTCTGAGATAAACTTATTTCTGGAGAACAGTGTGATAGTGATTAGGAACTGGCTTCAGAGATGAAGAACCTTCCAGACATGCTGAAGGACAGATGACCTGATTTCCTCTCTTGCTTCTCTCTAAATGAGATCAGAGTTTAACACAGATCTTTGAGTCACTCTGAGGAGGGCTGCATCTGCACATTTTCCAAACCCTTACTATTAAATAACCAGCTGAGATCTTCAATCGCAGAGGAATGATCAGTGGGCTGGAAGTGATCAGCAGGATCAACTAAGTTGTCTATCAGATCTCTATCAATGATGTCATCAGTGACTTTGCAAACAGAGAAGCAGTAAGTTCATGTTTGACTAAATGACTACTGAGGAAGAACAGAGGAACCTAAAAGACCAGATGTGGGTTAAGGTTAATGTTTTCAGGTGGAGCATTTATAGAGTTTTAGGAACTAATTATTCTACTTTGAATGTCATTTCATTTTCTACCTGGTTTCAGGAATCTTTTTATTTCCATTATCTAAAAAAACGCTTAATATTTAATGTTTCATTTAATCTGCTGTTGAATAACGTAACACTTTTAAGTTAAATGCACTGCATATTATTTGATTTATTTTATTACCTTTATTGATACTAGATAATGCCACTGATGGTGGTCAGAGGGCCCGGTGGAGCCAGTGTACGGCAGCCTCGCTTCTGTCATGTAATATAAACCACAATGTAGTTTGCCACCATCAGTGTGTGAGTGTGTGCGTGAATGGGTGAATGACTGAATGTAGTGTAAAGCGCTTTAGTCAAGTCCTCTGAGTTGAAAAACCATTTACCATTTTATAGATAAATAAAATTGTAATAAAACAGCATTAGCAGATCTACAATAACAGATGCCATTGGGTACACAGATGTGAATGACTTAATCAAATGGCTTTAATTCATAGTATCAGCAAAGGGCTCATACATCTAATTTTGCTTAGGGCCCCATAGAGGATAGGCGCGGCCCTGGTTAAGGGATGGGTGCACACAAGGTTTTAGATATCCGGGATTCACTTGTATGCTGCAAGAATTTCTTCCTAATTTAATCTTTTATTTTGACAGATGCACACACTCTTTGTCCATAAACAGCTTGTTAGATACAGGAAGTACTTCTCTTTGTTGACACCTGGGTTAAAAAAGCAATGTTTCTTCCACAGAAATACAAAGACCCCACAGAGAATGTCAGAAATCGTTCTTATTCTTTATGTTTTTCTGAAATTATTCTTCCGTCTTTGTCTCTTTACTCAGATGTTGTTGATCGATGTCAACATCATCTTAAAGCATCTCTGAAGAAGGAGTTCGAACGTGTCTCTGAAGGCGTTGCTAAAGCTGGAAAGGAAACCTTTCTGGATGAGATCTACACAGAGCTCTACATCACAAAGGGAAAGACTACAGAGGTCAACGATGAACATGAGGTCAGAAGGATTGAAGCAGAATCCCGGAAACAAAACAGACCAGGAGAAACAATCAGATCAGAAGACATCTTCAAATCACCAGAAGGAAGGAATCAGATCAGAACCGTGATGACGATGGGCGTAGCTGGCATCTGGAAAACAGTCTTAACACAGAAGTTCACTCTGGACTGGGCTGAAGGCAGAACCAACCAGAACATCCAGTTCATATTTCCATTCACCTTCAGACAGCTGAATGTTCTGAAAGAGGAAAGGTTCAGCTTGGTGGAACTGATTCATAAACACTTTAAGCCGATCAGAGACGAAAGGATCCACAGCTTTGAAAACTTCCAGGTTCTGTTCATCTTAGATGGTCTGGATGAGAGTCGACTTTCTCTCCACCATGATGAGATCCTGACTGATGTTACAGAGTCCACCTCAGTGGATGTTCTGCTGACTAACCTCATCAGGGGGAAACTGCTTCCAAAGGCTCTCCTCTGGATAACCACAAGACCTGCTGCAGCCAATCAGATCCCTCCTGAGTTTGTTGGCATGGTGACAGAGGTCAGAGGGTTCACCAACCCACAGAAAGAGGAGTACTTCAGGAAGAGGTTGAGAAATGAAGAGAAGGCCAGCAGGATTATCTCCCACATTAAAAGATTAAAAAGTCTCTTCATTATGTGTCACATTCCCATCTTCTGCTGGATCACTGCTGATGTTCTGGAGGGTTTATTGGAAAGCAGAGATGGAGGAGAGCTGCCAAAGACCCTGACTGGGATGTACATCCGCTTCCTGAAGCTTCAGATCGAACGGAAAATGATGAAGTATGATGGAAGACAAAAGACTGCTAAAAACATCAAAATGGTTCAGTCTCTAGAAAAACTGGCCTTTGAGCAGCTGCTGGAAAGACACTTGATCTTCTATAAACCAGACCTGGAAAAGTGTGGCATCAACATTAAAGATGCTTCAATGCTCTCAGGGTTGTTCACTGAGATCTTTAAAGAGGAGAGAGGGATGGACGACACTTCAGTCTACTCCTTCATTCATCTGAGCTTCCAGGAGTTTCTGGCTGCAGTCTACATGCTCCGCTGCTTCACCAGCAGGAGCACAAAAGTACTCAGGAACTTCTTCGGTGCTTTCTACATACGCTCATCTCATGAGGATTTCCTGAAGAAAATCATGAAGAAATCCCTCAGCAGTCCAAATGGCCACCTGGACCTGTTTGCTCGCTTCCTTCATGGCCTCTCTGTGGAGTCCAACCACAAACTCTTAGACTTTCTACTGGGTCAGATGAAGATCAGCCCAAAAACCATCCAGAGAGTCATCAACAACCTGAAGAAGATGAACACTGATGAAGATGTATCTCCTGATAGAAGCATCAACATCTTCCACTGTCGTCTGGAGATGAAGGACCTCTCAGTTTATCAGGAGATCCAACAGTTCCTGATATCAGGGAAGAAGCTCTCAGAGATCCAGTGCTCAGCTCTGGCCTACATGCTGCAGATGTCACAGGAAGTCTTGGATGAGTTAGACCTGGAGAAGTGCAACACATCAGAGGGAGGACGACGTAGACTGGTTCCAGCTGTGAGGAACTGCAGAAAGGCTCGGTGAGTCCAGATGTCTTTATGGTGTGATGCTGATTCAGCTCTATTGTCCTCCTGGTTCTGCTTCATGGTTCTAGTTCCCTCTGGACATTTTTGCTCTTTAACCTCTTCCCCCATCCTTTGAACCGTTTTAACCATTAAAACATCTAAACGTTCAGGTCCTTCAGGAAGGCTCAGCTGGAGTTTTTGGTGTTTAGAGATTTGGATCCTATTAAAAATATTCTGCTTTGGATCAGTTTCCTTCTTCCATTGAAATGAATGGAAAACCTTCAGAATGCAGAAAATCCGTGTTTTCTCTAAAGATCTAATCAGCCAGAGACCCATCAGAACCTTTAAACTCCTCTTCACTCATTGGGCTGTTAGCCCAGAATTCACCTTTTTAGTCTCTTTGATTGTTTTTTATAAAATCACTGTTTAGCTTTGATGGAAACTTGGACCATTCAGATCAATTCCTCAATGTCCCCATTGCTGGTGTTGCCATGAAGATGAGTTGTTTGGATCCAGAACCAACTTTTTCTCCGGCCACAGATTTCCCTCTGAGTTTGTAAATTAGAGCCAAATTAATATGATTTGTCAGGTTTCAGAAAATATCATTTCTGTAGGAGTCCTAGTTTCTGTCAGATCCTCCCAAAGCTCTAAGAACTCTGCTTCCAGAGTTTGGAACCATTTTACTCATCAGCACTTCATCTGCAGCCTTTGTTGAAGCCGTTAGATGTCCTCCATAAAGACCTGTAGAGACTCAGGGATCTCCAGCCTGGGTTCTGTCTCCTGTCAGAAATCAGGAATAAAGGATGTTTTTAATCCATCATATCTGTGTTGGGATCTGGGGATGTACCACCTTCCTCCAGCAGAGTGTGCCGTGGGTCTCCTGGGCTGGAGCCATCAAGCACACCTCAGACGTATCTACTCATCAGGAGACCTTCCCTTCATAAGCAGCTGCCAGACCTTCCTTCGACGCTGCAGTGTTGACCTTAGTTTGGTTAGCAACCTGAGCCTGTGTTACCTGAAAGAATCTAAGTTGTCTCTAAGTGAGAAAACTGGTTCTAACCTTCCTTTGTCTTTGCTCACAGGAAACCTGTTTCAAGCCTGAAGCTCTGGGTGAGCTTAACCTGCCTTCCAGCCCTGGTGAGCCAAACCTGAAGATTCCTATTTGGATTTCCCCTGCTGCTCTCTGTGAAGAGCTGGAAACTCTGATCAAGGTCTGCCATTCAAAGTCAGAAGCTAGACGCTGCAGCTGCTTGTGTACTCTGCTGAACCAACAGTCTCTGGACCCAACGGTTCCCTCTCTCATAAGAGAAGCCTGGACCCCGTCAAGGTAGAATCAGAATTATCTAAAAATACTCATTAATCATCTGCCTGCCCAGCTAATCAAACTATCATCTCTGCAGACTTCAGTGAACCCAACCCGGACCTGTTCCAGATCCAGTTCATGTTTTTGTGTGTCAATATCTTAAATAAACTGTTAAACTTTTACCCAGCCTCCGTTGTGTTCTGCATGTGGGTTTGATATTAAACCAATCATGACAATCTGTTCCATCAAACAGTCAATGAATACAGAAATCATCAGAAATTCAACACATATCTGCCAATGACTGGTTAACAATTGTGTCCAATCAACATTCAGCATTTTCATCCCTCTGTCATCTGCAGGATGTCCCTGATTTCTAGGTTTCCTCCATCTCTAATCCATTCATCCTCCTCTCATCTCTACTCCTCTTTTCTTTTCACATATCTTAATCCTCTCAGTTTATATGCTCTTCATGCCACTCATCATCACATCCTTTCCTCTTCCATTCCTTAAGGAGAAGCTTGTTAAATAGCATCACAGGTTTGACATCAGTAACCTTGGCTGAGTTAAAAGAGGGAACAAGGCTTCACTCTATGCTGATCTCACTGCTCTGCAGCTTCTCATCTCCAACGTTTGACGTGTCTGTAGGGCTGTTGAGAGAGGAGAAGTAAGGAACTGATGATTAGTAGCAACATCTGACCTGTAGAAGATCTGAAATTATAGACCAGTTCATCAAGTCTAAAGTCATGAACTGAGTGACTGGACTCTGACCTGAGTCAGACCTCTGAGCAGTTCACTCTTCTCTCTCCGTCATCCAGCTCAGTCAGCCTCTTCATCAGTTGCTTCAGTTCCTTTGAGTCTGATGTTGCAGCTCCATCAGATGCTGCAGAGAAAAATAAACTTTTCTTCACAGATTAATAGAAGATCTGCAGCATCTGACTGCAGCTGAAGGTCCAAGGTTTCCTCAGGAAAGAAAGTCTGATGGCTGTTTGGTTTCAGGAGGTCATCTGGATGTTGGAGGGCTGGGTCCAGATGAATGTGCTCCATAGATAGCCAGATCCTAACAAGGACATCTGAATAGATTTAGTCACTTCTGTTGTTTTATTTAAAGGCAGGGGCATTCTAGGATCAGAGGTTTAGGGGTGCTGAGCACCCAGAGACCTATTGGGCTGGCATGATAAATTTCAAAGTTTTCTGCATAGCTTTTCTACATTTTTTAAACATACTCCATACCAAATACTGCCTTCATTATTAATTTATGCATGATATCTGGGACATTTTCCAAATGACAAACAAACAAAGCAGAAAGCAAAATTGTTTTTAGAACAATATTACAACCATTTAAAGCTTTTAAACCAGTTTTCGTGAAAGATAATTTTTTTGTGTACCAAACTGAGTGAGTGAGTACTAGAACAGTTCTAACTGTTTCGGACAACTAGTCTTATCGCCTAAATCAAAAGGCAGATTTTGAGATCCTTTGGCCTCGTGGCTGGTATGCTGCCCACTACTTGTCTCCCCTTCTCTTTCCCTGCTCTGCTCTGTCTCATCTCCCTCTCATTGTACAGTGAAATTAACCCAGTAGTAAAGCATTTGGAGGATTAGAAAAATGTAATAAAGATGTCTTTTTTAGACAGAAGTCAACTGATGTTAAGTGTATGGGTGCTTCTGGAAAGCATTTTGTTAAGGCGTTCTATTATGACTTGTTCAAACATAAATGACTGGCCAAGGACCTGAAGAGACTGAAGAGAATCTCTGTGGTGTCAAGCAGGACATTGAGGAGAGCAGATGTTCATCAGATGATGACATCACTGTTTGCTCATCATGTTTTAGTCTGTGTTTATCATCCAGATTGTCTGATTTCATTAGAACTTACTTTATTTCTCCTCTAATCACAGACTTTGTGGCTGTTCTCTCAATAAGGCTGAGTGTGAAATTGTGGCCTCAGCTCTGAAGTCCAACCTTCATCTGACTGAAGTGATAATAGATCAGATCTTTGTAGGGGGAACCTTCGGAGACTCTGGAATGAAGCATCTGTGTGAGATACTGGAGAGTTCAATCTGCAAAGTGAGGAAACTGAGGTGAGTTTTCTCTGTTTATTCAAACATCATCAAATATTGAACTTTATTTTCCTGTTCTTAAAACTTTTAAAATGTTTTGTTGTGATGTAAAAAAAATAATTAGCAGAATTAGTGAAATGATGTTTAGTAATGAAAAATTTTCAGTTTGATTTGGGAAAGATTCAGACGAGATAAGAAGGCTTTATTTCTCATTTTTTATCCATATCTTTACATCTAGAATGGTGTTTGGTTCCTCTGGAGTAGAACCAGAACCACAAACATGTTGGAACAATTATAATGAAATAACATTATCTAGAAAAAAAATAAATGAAAGATGATAAAAGATGAAAATTAAACCTTAAAAACACTAAAACACTGATGGCAGCAGCAGGTTCCTCCTCCTCAGCTTTGTCCTGAAGCTGCTGTTCTGTTGGACCGGGTCAGAGAGAACCTGTCCTCTTTAATCTGACAGCTGTCAGAGAGGGTTGGAGCCATGTCTCTGTGAGCCAATGATGCTTCATCAGGGGACTCATCAGGAACCTTAGAGCTGATTCAGAGTTCCTCCATCTTGGTTCTGATGATCTGATATGACCCAATATTATGGGTGGTAAAGGAGACCTGTGTCCTCACTGCAGCAAACATCTGATCCTCCTCTCCAGCCTCTCCTCTGTGGCTGGTGTCCTTCCTCTGTTGGGATGACTGAATGTCAGCAGGCAGATGGACAGCCTTCAAAATAGAAGCCACAACTTTAGAGCTTAGATGTCTGTATATGGATATTATATGTAAGCTGTGACAGGCAGCCCGGGCCACAGGCGGCTAAGCTCTACCCCTTCTATTCAATCGGCTAGCTAATCTGAATCGTTCAATTCCATTTCGAGATTGAGATCATCTGTGGTAGTAGCACTAGACATCTTCCAGGCATGTGAGTAAAACTAGCAGCAGTTCAGCGGGTATGGTAGCCGGTGCACGCGGATGACGTCATATTCAATCCGTTTTGTTTTTAAAAGATATAAATATAAAAATATAACAGCGGATGTCTGGGGGACAGTGATTTGCCTACATGTTATGAATGCTGGCGTATCATAAATGATAAATAATGAAAAGTTTAGTTTGTGCCTTAAACTCGTTTTCCATAGGAAGACGTTACTTGGATATAACCGAACAGAATATCTTCGGAACAGCTCCAAATGACACAAAACTTATATGGGTGAGTAGAACATGATGTAATAACATAACATCAAGGGCCCAATGTAAAAAAAAAACAAAGTTCCCCTTTAACAATGAAGAGAAGCCAGGATAGGAGTGATATGATCTCTCTTTTTAATTTTCATAAGAACTCTGGCTGCAGCATTTTGGATCAGCTGAAGGCTTTAGACTACAGTTTGTGGACTTCCTGATAGTAAAGAATTACAATAGTCCAGCCTTGAAGTAACAAATGCATGGACTAGTTTCTCAGCATCACCCCTGGACAGGATATTTCTAATTTTTGCAATATTCTGCAGATAAGATGTTCTGGCTCCTGTAAGTTTTTATTAGTATCCCCCTTGTGGTGTTTTTATGAACACCGACCCCTATCTCCTTCCCAGCCAGCAGAACAAGTTCCACGCTTCACGTCTTGACCAGCTGGAGACAACCACAGCTTTCGCCAGGAAGGGTTAAACTAGGGATAAATGATAACATCTGCGATGAATCTCATCTGTCAGACAGACGATGAGGCCATCTCAGCTGATGGGTCAAAAGTATATATTCAAAAGAGGGAGAAACAGCACCCCCAAAATCCACGGTTAGCGGTATTACACCCCACTCAAAACTATAAAACATTATTAAAAATCCATACTTTGCAGTAAAATCCCGAAAAAAATCACACATATCGAAGAATACATCCTGCTTATTCTAGAATGTTTTTAGAGTGTTTACTAATTAATTGAAAGAAAGAAAAATCTTTAAACTTGAATGCCATATACTGAGGCAGTAGAAAACCCCATAAGATAAGAGGCTTTTAGTTAGGAGGCTTTTAGTAAGGGCCTGATGAGATGCAATTGTGTTCAAAGTTTCAATATTCTTCGACTAAAAACGGCATGGGGCTGATGGTTTGAATTTTATTATTTCTAGGGGGCGCTGTAGTGAAATTAAGCCCCGCCCACAAAATATTACTCTGGATTCCTGTTTGGAGTTGGACTATGATCATATCTTGTGATTTTGGTGCAGATCTGATTATTACTGAGGAAATGAGAGCCAATCGTATTTTCATGGCGAAACGCCTTTCAGTTAATTAGTAAATAACCTAAAAAAACATTCCTTGACATGTGTGTTTTTTTTCGGGATTTCACTGAAAAACTATTGTTTTTTAATGATTTTTTATATTTTTAATTTTGAGTAGGGTGTAATACCGCTAACCGTGGATTTTATGGGGTTCTGTTTCTCCCTATTTTGAATTATACTTTTGACCCACCAACTGAGATGGCCGCAGTGTCTGTCTGACAGATGAGATTCATCCCAGATATTATCTTTTATCCCTAGTTTAACCCTTCCTGACCAAAGCTGTGGCTGTCTCTGGCTGGTCCAGAGGTGAAGCGTGGAACTTGTTCTGCTGGCTGTGAAGGAGCAAGGGGGCGGCGGTCGCTTGGCTCCCGCAGTTGCAATAGGCCGAGCGGTGCTAAGCTGCGAAGGCCGTCAATACCGCTCGTGGTTTTAATTTGTTTTGACTCTGACCACTTTTCCATTGTTGTAAGTAACATTTAACTAGGGTGAATAGTTGAATACTTTTTTCCCATTACACTGACTAATCAGCTTCTTTTTCAAACACTCTGATCCAAAGACTATAACTTCTGTTTTGTCTGTATTCAGGAGCAGAAAGTTAAGAGTCATCCAGGTTTTTATGTCTTCAGACATGCCTGTAATTTATGTAATGGGTTAGCTTCATCTGGATTTATAGACAGATAAAGCTGAGTATCATCAGCATGACAGTGGAAATTAATCCCATACTGTCTAATAATTCTACAGATTGGGAGCATATATATAGTAAAGAGAATTGGTCCTAGCACTGATCCCTGTGGTACTCCACAGGCAACCCTGGAGCATGAGGAAGATTTGTCATTAATGTGAACAAACTGAAATCTCCTTATTCTCAATGAAGTTATTCTTAAAATAATTTAGAATTCTGGGAGGTTTAGGTTAAAGTGCTTTTTATTCTATCCAGAACGAGCACGAAACAAGGCAGGTATCTGTTCAGACATAAAGTAATTTAACCCGGATAGTAAAACATAAAAGATATTTAAGATAATAAATAGCAAGGATAAGTTCATTTATTATATCCTTTTGTTTTAGTTCATTTAAAGTTCATATAAAGTTATTAGAAATATGTTTTCATTGTTTAAGATAAGTTATTTTTATTTTGTGGGGCATTGCCAGTTAACATTGTATTTTCCTACAGCAGTACGGTCTGTGAAAGTAGCACAGGTGTGAGGGGGAAAAAAGAAAAGAATTGCAGAAGGAGAGAGTTTGTTTGAGTGTTTGAGGAGATAGGAGGAGGAGATAGGAGAGGAGGAGTATGGCAGGCTATTTTAAATAAGATTCTTCCTAGTAAAAACTCTATTCCTACTAGCCAGAAATGTACATATAGATATGCTAAATGACATGTTGGCTAAAAATCACATTTAAGGCTGCCAAAAAAATAATCGCACTAGTAAGAATAAACTTTCAAAAACCTAGAAATCTTTACAAATTCGAAGTGACCCTTTTGACATTTATTAGCTTAACTTAATATTTATTTTTGATGTCTCAAATTCATTTCTTCCTAGTCAAAATGAACATTTCAGATATCTTAGATAACATTCTTCCTATCTAAAGTATACATTTCATATATCTGGAATGTAATTCTTATTAGGACAAATGACGTCACCTTTCCCCATTTATGTGTATTGGGTCGTTACTTTCAGATATACCAAATGACATTAGACTAAAATAAATTACACTAAAATATACACATATCTGTAATGTTATATTCATTTTTGATATATGAAATAGTAACTATGACCAGCAGTAACTCGATTATGGAGTTCTGAAATTAGAATTCATCCTCGTCAGAATTCATTGTCAGATAGGAAGAATATTATTTTAGATATCTGGAATGTTCATTTTGACTAAGAAGAAATGCATTTGAGATCTGGGTTACATATTCATTCAAACTAATAAATGTCAAAACGGGCAGTGCGGGAGGTTAAGATTTGGCGGTGGACGGCCAGGCTGTGAATGGTTGGAGAGATGTCAGAGGGAAATGACGTGTCGGGAAGCAATCTTGCGGAAATGGATGAGGGATGTGATGGTGGGGAAAATGATGGAATATGGTATACTCAAAAAGCTAAAAACAAACGTAAAAAATCAAGACAACATACAGAATCATCTGTCTCTGAGGCTGAAGGAGAAACAGTTGTGATGACAGAGTTTAAAATAGTTTTGAAAACCATCAAAGAGGGTGTGTCCTTTATTTTTTATTTTTTTATTATTATTTTTTTATATACTCTAATAATCCCAGAGGGAAATTACTTCTCTGCATTTAACCCATCCCCTTGGGGAGCAGTGAGCTGCCATTGTGAGGCGCCTGGGGAGCAGTGTGAGGTTAAGGGTCTTGCTCAGGGACCCAGAGTGGCAGTCTGTGGGAGTGGGGGATCAAACTCACAATCTCAGGATACAAAGCCCTATGCCCTAACCAGTAGGCTGCCACTCCCTAGGCTAGTAAGTGGAATCCAATTAAACTTACTAAAGAAGTCAACTCACTGGTTGGAAAATTGAAATACGTTAAAGTGTCGAGAAATGGATCTTTATTGATCATTTGCAATAATGTTAAGCAAAAAGAAAGGTTACTGAATATAAAAAAAGTCCTAGGTGAAAATTTGATTGGGAGAACGCTGAATAACAAGACATATGTGTGCGGCGTTATTTCGGGTATTTCTCCTGATGTGCCAGTGGATGACATTAAATCTAATGTATCAGGAAGGATGGTAGTTGAAATCAAATGGTTGAAAAGAAATAAAAATGGGGAAAGAAGTGATAGTTTCTCTCTCATGCTCAAGTTTGAACAGAAATCTCTACCAAACAAAGTGTTTGTGGGAAATATGAGCTATGATGATCGACCATTTATTCCTCTGCCACTGCGCTGTTTCAAGTGTCAGAAATTAGGTCATGTCGCCAGGGGCGGATTAAGAAATTTTGGCCCCCTGGGCCTGACATGGTCTTGGCCCCTCAACCCCCCGCGCGTGCGGGCGCACACACACGCACGCACTATGCAAGAAATACTGTATACTGTGAACAGACATGCACACTGTCCTGTACAGAAGAGTGCACATACTGCACACACAATATTAGGTATACCACACAGACACTGACAAGCACAGGTTTCACAGAGACACAAGGGGAGGGGATAAATGGCCTAAAAATAAACATTTTGGAAAATGATTATGCCCACTCCAGTGATGGTGCATTGGGTCATTTGAGAGATATTATGTATTGGAAGTTGGTAGCTATCATGAAATAAACCCCCCACCCCACCCAAAAAACTAAATCGGACATGATTTTTGCCCCCTTTTCCTCCCTTCTATCATTAAAAATAAAATAATATCTTAGGAAAACACTTTGGCATAATGGCAGCTGTGCAGCAAATTGAGGCTCAAAGTCTGTATCTATTTGTGGTTAAGCTTGAGGAGAAGGAGAAAGGTAAAATGATAACATGCATCGGAGAGCACCACAAAGAAAGGTGTAGGCCAGTTCATGGTACAAGGGCTGCATGCAGGTCAAGATAGCCCATTTCCAAGAATGCTATAGTGGCTGGACAGGCACTGGACATGTCCTGAACTCAGTGTCAGACGTGGCTGCCGAATACTTGGATGAAGTGAAGCAGCTGACAGATCTCATGCTGCCCCATCTGAAGACTGTCCTGGCCAGGCAGAGGATGGATGAGGAGACCTTCCCAATGGACCCTGTCAGTGAACAGGCTAGTAACATTGATGGCACCCCTGTGCACAACATTGGGATGGAGAGACAATGTGGCAAGGTGGACTACAAACTGAAGAAGTTGGGCACACTGAACGCAGTCAATAGGTCAATAATTTTACAGAAGTGCCAGGAGCTTCAGAGGTTTCAAGGCAGCAGCACAAGCAAAAAGGGAGGTTGAACTCAACTGGAGTAAATTCATGAAGGCAAAATTCGAGAGTAGGGCAGATGAGAAACAAGAGATGGCTCAAAGAAAGGAGAGTAAGAGACTAGACATGCTGGACACACTGAAATCTTTTTATGGCCCCTTCACGATAGTGGGGAAGTTGAAAAGTTCCTTGTGGATGAAAGTCTGCACAAGAATGC
This sequence comes from Cyprinodon diabolis, assembly GCA_030533445.1. Taxonomy (NCBI): domain Eukaryota; kingdom Metazoa; phylum Chordata; class Actinopteri; order Cyprinodontiformes; family Cyprinodontidae; genus Cyprinodon; species Cyprinodon diabolis. The sequence continues at coordinate 6,195,400 of CM060082.1, forward strand.
AAAGCTGCAGAGAATGAAGCTTGAGGTTCAGTTTGCCAGAGAAAGCACCAAGCTTCTGCCTAAAGTCAATCCTATCTTCACAATCCAGGTGACACTTCCCAGAAATGGCGAAAGTGCAATTCTCCAAGTCATAATGGATACTTAGAATTTTATGGTGGTGGTAAGTATTCATGAAAACAGGTAGCCTAACATTAGTGAATGGGTGAATTCTGGAAATAACCTAAAAATCTTACACAGTGCACCTTTAAGCAAGGGGTTTCTTTCGTGCTTTCAATTTTGCAAAATCATCCATCACATCATTGAAGTCCAACTCTCTTGTCAGCTCACTCTCAATTGCCATTAGAGATAACGCATTTAATCTTTTCTGAGTCATTCTTGTGCGCAGCTCATTTTTTACTCTTGACAAAAGAGAGAATGAGCGTTCTCCCTCACAGTTACTGACCGGTAGAGTGAGAAAAATCTGTAGCGCAATGTATGTATTAGGAAACGTAGGCTGTAGTCCAAAATGTATTATTGTTTTGAGCAGTCCTGAAGGGGTCCTCTCCTCATCAGTGTTGTTGAGCTGTATAAAAGATTTGAACTGTATAAGCTCCTGTCCAAGACTTTCATTGAGGTCAGATGGGTATGATTCAGTGAGAATCTTGGCCTTGTGAAGGACTGAAGCATTGGACTCTGTATCCAAAGAGAAAAGGACACTGAACAAATTGTTCAGATGTTTGTAGGCCTCCAGACGGTGATTAAGGCTTGAACTCAGTTGATCAATAGAGGCAATAAATGTCTCTATTTGAAACAGTTGCTTTCCCTCAAGCACAACATCTGGGGATGCTGATTCATCAGCAAACTTTTTACGTTTCCTCGTCCGTTCAGCCCTGTAAGATGGGGTGCCACCCAACATGTTTAAGGCTTTCTGCTCAAAATGATCAAATAGATCTCTTTGGGAGAGAACAAAGGTGCGCAGAGATTCCAGCAATCTAACTGCTGTACCAAGGTCCATGTCTGCTTTTTGAAGTTGCAGACTTGTGGCCTGAAATCTGGACAGAACAGTGTCCCAAAAGCCTGCCATGAAGGCCATCTCAAGTGAATCCAGCTTCCGCACTAGACTGTCAGCTTCAGTTCGTGTGTCTCGTTTCTCTGTGTCATCAGTGGAAATAACCTGTAGTACTGCTTTTATTTTACTGTAGTTCTGCCACAGTGCTTTGGTAGATTCTGCACGGCAACTCCAACGCGTGTTGGATAAAGCTTTAAGTGTGAGATCTATGTTGGAATTGCCAAATACCCTGTCCCATCGGTGTGTGGATGCAGTTGTGAAGTTGTAAATAGACTGAATCAAGTCAAAATACTTAGAGACTTAATTTCCACATCTGTCAATGCTGTTGACTCCCACCAAATTCAAAGAGTGAGCTGCACATGGAATATAGTGTATTAATGGGTTGCTTTTCTTTAAGTGAGCCTGCAACCCATTATACCTCCCTGACATGTTGCTGGCATTATCATAAGCCTGCCCCCTGCAATTTGACAGCTCTAACCCTAGATTTTCCAACACAGACATGACACAGTTAGCCAAACTTTCACCTGTATGGCTAGTAATGGGCTCAAAACCCACAAAGCGTTCAACAACACTGCCCTCTTTGCTAACAAAACGGAATATGAATGTCAATTGGTCCACATGAGATAAATCTGGGGTTGAATCTACAATGATAGAGTAGTATTTGCTTGCTTGCAGTTCATCTGCTATAGCCTGTTTGGTTTTTGCACCCATCAATTCAATGAATTCCTCACAAATGGTGGAGGACAGATATGAGGTATTACCTCGACCCATCTGCCCAAACTTTCTGATGTGATCCTTTAGAAAGGGATCAAATTCAGCCAGGACCTCCAGAATACCAAGGTAGTTCCCATTGAGAGGAGACCCTAACGATTCATTTTTACCCCTAAATGCAAGGCCCCTTTCTGCAAGGAATTTAATGACTGCAACAACTCTTTGTAACACCTGCCTCCAATAGCTGCTCTCTGCCTGAAACTGTTTGAACAGGTCTGCATCAACTGTGGCACCTTTGGCGCGGTTCAAGACTGCTTGCATGCAGGTTATGTGCTCAGCACTTCGCTCATGTTCACCAAATCTTTCTGAGTGTTTCCAATCACAATAGCCTGTCACAAAAGAATGCGTTTTTGGGGAAAACAGTTTGCATGCAAAGCAGTAAACATTACCAGTAGAGGGAGAGTACATCAGCCACTCTCTTTGTACTCGTTGTCCATTGGGCAAGTGTGAAGTAAAATGTTCATTGTTTAGGCATCGGGTTTTGCCTCCTAGCCCACTGTTCCTCACAGAAGCTGGATAATGGCTGTGACGGTTGTGAAATGATTTTGCACCTCTTTGAATAAGAACTTCCTTCATTGACTCAGTGAGGGTCTCAGCCCATTTAGCGGGATCACTAGGTAGAGTTGTCACTGTAGATGGTGTTGAAGAAAGATTCAGCTCATTTTCTATGCTGTCCAGAGGTGCAGTGACCTCACATTCATCCGAGCAACTGGCTACTGCTGAATTGGTTGAATCATAAGCATCAGAAGCATTTGGTTCAGTGTCTACACTTGTAGTGGTCTCAGGATCTTGGGAGCTACATGCTAGCTCAGGTGCATTGCTAACCTTAGCTGAATTTGCAGTAGCATTTATTGAATTGCTTTCAGCAGATGTCTTTGTACTGAAGAAGCTGGAGATATTTGGAACACTCTCAAGTAAAACTGATTCCTTTTTTTTCTTTTCTTGCTGAATTTTTTTTCTAGCTCCTCCACTTAAACGTTTATGATCCATATTTCCCTTCTTTCTTTGCACATTGGCTCTTTGCCTATCACAACAGATAAACCAACTATGTGTGTGTGTGTGTGTGTGTGTGAGTTTGTTTGTGTGTTTATGATCGGTGCTGCTTCCTTCAAGTGTGTGAGGTGATTTAGAAAACTAGCAACCCAGCATCAACACTCCAAAGCAGAGAATAACAGCTTACTAGCATAGACAATTGAGAGCAGAGAATCAACTGATTCGTCTGATAGACAGCAGGAGAGCAGAGTGGTCAGTGATGATCGAATCAAGAAAATGTCTAAATGGCAAGGGAACAGACTGATTTGTACTGAGGAGAAAGAGAGAGAGAGCCAATTACAGTGAAATATATTCCAAAAGAGCCAAGTGACTAGCTGAAGGCAGGGACAAATGCCTTGGAGTGACCAACAAGAGTGCAAAGTACCAAATGGCAAAATGTGGGAAGACCAACAGGCAGATCTGCTTTTACCACTTATCTTCACAACCAAAAAGTCGCTAAATGATGTTTTTAGTCGCTAGCCAGGTATGGCCAAAAGACACGAAATCTAGCGGCAAAGTCGGTCAATCACACTGACAGTGAAACAAATATTTTGAAAAGATAATAATTGTACAACTTTGTGCACTTTTTTCTTCTATCTAAATATTTTCACAAAGGACACCAAAATGTTGCTATCTGCAGGCAGCTTGCTAGCTATGATGGCAGCAACGATGTCTGCCAGACAGGAGAGAGTGGTCAGTGACGATCGAATCGAGAAAATGACAAAATGGGTCAAAGACCAAAAAGTTATTAACTGACAGCAGTGACAAATGTCAGACTGTAAACTTTTTCGAAAGAAAAGGACAAAATGGGAAGATGCTGATAGTAACAGCAAAATGGAAAATAGAATTTCCAAGTAATGCTCAACTCAAGTGTGTGTGTGTGTGTGTGCGCACGTTAAACTTCTTGTTGAATGATTTCAAATTATCTCTGAGTCTGAACTGAGGGAAAGGAAACCAAATTTTGAGCAGTCTCTCACGAGTTCAAAATACCAAATGAGGAGATTCTAAAAGAACAGACCGGTTTATGAAAGACTCGATGGGGGAGGGGCACAGCTAAGAATACTTGAGTGAGATTCTGTGATCCAAATTCGAGATAGAGCTTTTTGATAATGATAATTTGTCAGAGTAAGGTTGTGTAATCAAAATTTGAGAATGAGCTTTGTCAATCAATCAAGAATATTTGCATTAAGTTCTGTGATCAAAATTCAGAAACAACCTTTAATAATTGATAAAGAATATGTGAGTGAGGTTGTGTGATCCATCCAATTTGAGAATTAGCTTTGATAATAATGATTGAGAGCCTCTGGCCCTCTGTGGATCATGGCCGCGGGGCCAATTTTGCCTGGCCCCTTGGGGCCTCTGTGGGTCGTGGCCGCGGGGCCAAGTTGGCCTGGCCCTTTGGGGCCTCTGACCCTCTATGGATCGGGGCCAAGTTGGCCTGACCCCTCGGGGCCTCTGGCCCTCTATGGATCATGGCCGCGGGGCCAAGTTGGCCTGACCCCTTAGGACCTCAGGCCCTCTGTGGGTCATGGCCGCGGGGCCAAGTTGACCTGGCCCCTTGGGGCCTCTGGCCTTCTGTGGCTTGCTGCCACGGGGCCAAGTTGGCCTGGCCCTTTGGGGCCTCTGGCCTTCTGTGGGTCGTGGCCGCGGGGCCAAGTTGGCCTGGCCCCCTAGGGCCTCTGACCGTCTATGGATCGTGGCCGCGGGGCCAAGTTGACCTGGCCCCCTGGGGCCTCTGACCCTCTATGGATCGTGGCCGCGGGGCCAAGTTGGCCTGGCCCTTTGGGGCCTCTGACCGTCTATGGATCGTGGCCGCGGGGCCATGTTGGCCTGACCCCTTGGGGCCTCTTACCCTCTATGGATCATGGCCGCGGGGCCAAGTTCGCCTGGCCCCTTGGGGCCTCTTACCCTCTATGGATCATGGCCCCTTGGGGCCTCTTACCCTCTATGGATCGTGGCCGCGGGGCCAAGTTGGCCTGGCCCCTTGGGGCCTAAGATTATTATTTTTGCAAAAGTAGTTTCGCCTGGGTCGCGGCCGCGGGGCCAAGTTGGCCTGGCCCCTTGGGGCCTCTGGCCCCCTGGGCCTGGGCCCGGTAGGCCCGGTCATTAATCCACCTATGCATGTCGCCAGTGTTGGGAAAGTTTTCTTTCTACGTGAACTAGTTCAAAGTTCAGTTCACACATTTTAAAATGAACTAGTTCAGTTCATAGTTCATAATTCAAAATTTTGAACTAAGTTCACAGTTCCAAAAAATGAACTAGTTCATAGTTCTTTTTTTTCCATATATTGCTCAATTACACCATAGCCTACTGTAGAACCACAGACAGCAATTATTTTATCAGTTGTAACACTGAAACTGTGCGTCAGATTTCATCTTCATATCCAGTTTTGAATCCTTATCCAACCAGGGTTTACATTAGCATTGAGGGGACAGGATTTCCCCATTGTTGCTTTAACGCTTTGTTGCTGTCCATTCACTTCACACTAGTAGCAGCTGCAGCTTTCACCCCTACAGTATATTCTCAAAAACATCAGGAAAAATGTGCTGCTGGAGTGGTCTTTTTTATAAGGAATTATTAAAACAAAAACAGGAAAGTAGTCTTTAAGGTGCAAATGTTTTTTTTATTTTAATTATTTTTTTCCATTTGAAATCCCATTTCAGTACATACTAAAAAGGAATACTGGAATCCTGGAAAATTATACCAGGCAGGTTTAAGTGCGGATTTTTTTACTGAAAGCCGGCGGGCAAAGTTTGCAGAGAAATGTAAGATTGTTGCCATCATCCTCACCGACCACCTGGTCATAAAACTGTTTTAAGTGATCATACTGCTGCTTTGTCGCATCCACGGTCTCCTCCATGGCTGTAGGCTACGACATTGGTAGCTGGTGTTGCCAGATTGGGTGTTTTCCCCGCTACATATTAAGGCCTGTTTACGGTGTGATTAAGCCGAGGTTTCGCCTGGAGGGCTCTATAGAAATCTGGCAACCTATTGAACGGAGTTGAACTGAGAGAGCGTGCCGTTCACAGACACCAGAATGAACGAGTTCACAATAACGTTCATCAGGCAGTAATACAGTACGTTCAGTTCACGTTCGCCCAAAATATGAACGAGTTCATGAACTTTCGTTCAATGAACGCATTTAGGCACAACACTGCATGTCGCGGCAGTATGTAAGGGGAAACAAGTGTGGGAGATGTGCTGGGGATCATGAGTATGGGAAATGTGGGAAAGGAGCTCCTTTGAAATGTTGTAACTGCAGAGGTGAACATAGTTCAGCTTTCAGGGGATGTGTAGCTAGCAAAAGAGCTCAGGAAGTACAGAAACGTAAAAACACTACTGGGATCACTTATACAGAAGCAGCTAAATAAGTACCTGTTCAACCAATGATTCATTCAAAGAAAATAACAGTAGTAGAAGAAGGAACCTCTAATTGTCTGGAATGCAACAAGATTAAAGATGACACTCTACTTATGAAGAAAGAGGATCTTGTTTTATTCATAGTCGAGGTTATAAATTGTACTGCTCAGACACAAAGGAAAACAGAAAAAAATTCCAAACATTGTGAAGGTTGCCCAAAAGTATCTTGGTTTTAAGAATGCTAGCTAGGAATCAATTAAGAAAAAACGGAACGAGACACAATCTTCTCAACTTCCATCATGTAGTGGTGGCCGTTCTTCATGTTAGTTATATTCCAGTGGAATGCAAGAAGTCTCATTAGCAATGGTCTAGAGTTTAGGAAATACATTTCTGATTTGATAATTAAGCCTCATGTCATTTGCATTCAAGAAACATGGCTTAAGCCCCAATTAGATTTAGTAATTCCTGGATATGCATCAATTAGGAATGATAGAAAGGAAAGACTGGGGGGGGGGGCAACTTTTGTTCAAGATTGTATAAAATATAAAGTAGAATCAATTGGGCAGAATCATGAATCAATAGCTGTTAAAATCTGGATAGGAGTCTTCATACAGATTCAAATGGATTGACCATTGAAGAGTTTCTTGCATTACATTCACTGGTTTATGTTAATGATGGAAGTCCTACTAGGTGTGATTGTAATAGGAATTCAGAAAGTATTCTAGATTTAACATTCGTGTCAAATAGATTAGCTGGAATTACATCTTGGGAGGTGATAAAAGATTCTCTTATGGGTAGTGATCATTTTCCTATTATAATAACGATGGTTCTGAAGCAATTAAAGAAGAGGAAGTATTGATTTCAAGATGGAGGCTTAGTAGGGCTAATTGAGAATTATTTCAATATTTAGTTAATAATCAGTGTGATAAATTAGATGAAAACTTTTTTTGTAATGTGGAGTTGTGTAACTCTAAAGTTGTATCTGTTATTGTTAAAGCAGCTGAAACTGCAATTTCTAAAACAGGGGGGAGAGGAAATAAAAAGTCTATTCCATGGAGGAATGAAGAATATAGTGCTGCTATAAGGGGAAGAAATAAAGCTTTTAAATTGGTGAGGAGATGCCATAACTTTGAGGCATTAATTAAATATAAAAAAGCACAAGCTATAGTTAGGAAAACTATTAGAGCAGCTAAGAAGGCATGTTCGAGACAGTATTGTAATTCTATTGGAAGAGAAAACCAAATTATCTGAGGTATGGTGAGTTATTAAGAGAATGAATGATGTTAAGAAAAAAGCTTTCCTTACCTGTTCTAGAATTTAATGGGAAGATAGCTGTTAGTAATAAAGAAAAAGCAGAGCTATTAGCAGAAACGTTAATTGAAGGGCATAGTTCTGAAAATTTATCTGAACATATAAAGAGTTGTAAAGAGAAGATTTTAGTTGAAAATCCAGGGATCACTAACAAGAGAATAGTTTCAAATCAAGATCTAGATTTGCCTTTTACTTTGCTTGAGTTGAAAAAAGCTCTTTTCAACACCAGGAAAAGACGGAGTTTGTTATGTAATGCTTAAACATTTGAATGATGTATCTCTTTCTGTTATTCTTAAACTTTTTATTTGATTTGGGAGACAGGGATTATTCCAAAAGCATGGAAACAGTCCGTCATAATTCCTGTGTTAAGCCCGGTAAAAATGCAACAGACCCTTCACACTATAGGCCTATAGCTCTTACATCTCAATAAGCGAAAGTAATGGAGAGAATTGTAACAGATAGACTGTCATATTTTCTTGAAAGAAAAAATGTATTTTGTCCTTTTCAAAGTGGTTTTCGTAAAGGGAGAAATGCGATAAAGAAATAGTGATAGCTGTTTTCTTTGACATTAAAAAGGCATATGATATGTTATGGAAAGATAGCCTGGGTGCCATTCCGAACTTAGTCCCGCCCACAACGTTTGAGGTCGGGAAGTTCGGTCTGGTATTGCTCAATAGTAGCGCGAGTATGCTAGCCCAATATCTGGCGGGCCAATCAAATTGTCAGGGCGGGCTTCATACGATGATGGACAGATGATCAACAGTAACGTAATCAACCACGTTACCAAAGCGCGCTTGGGTGACAACAACAATGGCTGCCGCTGGAGAGTTGAGGTGTGAGTAGAAATTTATTAATAACCCTACCTCTGTAATGGTTCTTTGCGTTTTTGTACCGGTTGGAGTTGACGGATTGGGGCAGAACTTCTTCAGAGTCCTGGGCGTCTTGGAAGGAGTAGGTTCCCGGTATCTTTTCTCTGATGTCTCAGATGAAGACGGTTCTTCCAGCTGGTCTCCTTCGTCGTCTGCCCATTTTTTTAACACAAGCATGTCGCGTTCCAACCGTGTTATAATGTTCTGACAGGACCGACATATGCGATGCGATTTATTTGACGTTTTGTAGAGTTGTAATCCTAAACGGAGAACTTGATCGTATGTGCATTCGCCTTTACTGTTTTTCTTAAAAATGAGGTTCGTGTGTTGAATGACTCCTTGTATCCTCAGGTTCTTTTTGCAACACCGGCAAAAATCGTTCACGCTCATCTTCTTATTCTAGGCGTGCAACTGCACGCTTTGATTTTTGATGACAAAAACTATGCGTCGCTTAACATACGTCACGCACTCCGTTGCTCTTATTGGCTGTAGGTCTATCCGATTGAGTGCAGAGGCATTTTTTTTCCTGGTTCGTTGGAAACACGCCCCATAATCACAGCTCTATGGAGCAGTATCAGACTCATATTCTGACTAGAATTGAGTAGGACTACGTCAGGCTAATGGAAAGAGGAATTATTGATTAAATTTGAAAAACTTGGCATAAGTGGTAAGATTTATAACTGGGGTTTAGATTTTCTGTTTGGAAGAGAAATAAAAGTTAGAGTTGGGACTACTTTCTCTAATAGATACGGAGTTGAAAATGGTACCACACAAGGCAGTGTGTGTAGCCCAATTCTTATTAATATTATGATAAATTACATATTTAATGAGATAGATGATAGTATCGGGAAATCTTTATTTGCAGATGATGGGGCTCTGTGGGTGCGGGGACATAATCTTCTATATTTGCAGAAAAAGATGCAGCGTGCAATTTTGAAGGTGGAAGGTTGGGCAAATAAATGGGGATTTAAAATGTCAGTTGCAAAGTCTCAAGTTATTTGTTTTTATAGAAGATATAAAGAAGTTAATTTAAATCTGTATAAACAGAAGCTTGAACAAGTGAATAAAGTAAAGTTTTTAGGTATCATCTTTGATGAAAAATGAACTTGGAAACAGCAAATAGAATCTGTTCAAAATAAATGTAAAAAAGTGAATAATTTGTTATGATGTCTTTCTGGACAGGAATGGGGAACTTTAAGAAGTGCGCTGTTGGGAGTTTATAAGGCTCTCATGAGATCTTCCTTGGATTATGGTTGCATAGCATATATGGCAGCTGCTAACAGTCATTTGAAAAAAGTTGATAGTTAACAAACACAAGGGTTACGAATATGTTGTGGAGCTTTCAGATCATCTCCTTTAGCTGCTTTACAGGTTGAAACTGGTGAGCTTTCTTTAGGATTAAGAATGTATTGGGTAAACCTACAGGGCCATAATTATAATCATCCAACTAAGGCTGTGCTACAGGACTGCTGGGAACATCATAAATCTGATTATAATAGCTTTGGATGGATTGGAGACATAAAAGCTCAAAATCTTGGTTTGACTCAGTTTCAGTTTGGCTTTACAGTTCCACAGTCTCCAATTCCACCGTGGTTATTTATCGCACCAGAAGTTGATCTGCAATTGGGGGAATTTATTAAAAAGGGAAAGACTCTAGAATGGCTTGTAGTTAATAATTATTTTGGAAGAATTAAAGATAGTGTAATTATATTTACAGACAGTTCTAAAGATCCAAATAGTGGCAGAACAGGAGCAGCTGTAAATACCCCACACCATAAAGTCATGATTAAAAGGAGAACAACAGATCATCTAGCAGTTTTTACAGTTGAATTAATTGCCATTATGATAGCTTTAGAATGGTTGCTTGATGAAAATGTTAAAGGAAATAATTATATTATTGCATCAGAAAGTCAAGCTGCATTATTAAGTATCAAACCTGGCAAGTCTTGTAGATTAGATTTGTTATTAGATATATATAAACTATTAGTTCAGCTTCATAATAAGAATATTTAGTTCGATTTGTCTGGATTCCTGCTCATGTAGGGATTGAAGGAAATGAAGAAGTAGATATATTGGCTAAAAAGGCCTTAAAATCAGATATTATTAACTTAAGTATTCCTTTAAGCAAAAGTGAGGGTAAATCTATAATTCAAAATAAAATCTGTAAGATTTGGCAGGAACAATGGGATAATCATGACACTGGTAGAGATCTACATAAAATTCAGAAGATTGTGGGGGCGTAAGAGTTGTACAAAAGGAAGGCGGAAAGAAGAGGTAATAATATCTCGACTTAGAATTGGTCATACTGGACTTAATATTTCTCTTTTCAGAATAGGGAAACATGACAGAGGGATTTGTAATCACTGTAATCAGATAGAAACAGTGGAACATGTATTAATGGAATGTGATACGTATTCACAGGAATGTCAGCATTTAAAGTTAACACTAAATAGAGAAAAAATTTAATTTTCAATGATAAACCTTCTAGGCAATGCATCTAGTTTTGCTAGAAATCAGTTAATTATATTTTTTTAAAACCTCTGGATTATTTAATCCTATTTAAATAAAGAATATAAGTGTGTATATGCATGTGAATATTCACACATATTAATTTATATGTAAGTTTGTATAGATATTGATCCATAGATAATATGCAGTTTCGTTCATACCATTGAGGTATGAATTAATAACTTCCCTCTGACATCATTGATAACCACACTCCAGTCTGGTAGGTGGCGGTAAATGCACCTTAAGTTGGTTGCCATCCGCCAATAAAAAAACATAGGAAGAAGAAGAAGAATGTCAAACGGCCTACCATAGCAGGAGCAGTTTGCTGTTTTGGAAGTGAGTTAGCTCAGACTTGGTGAAAGGAGAAGTTTAATATCCAGTCTGCAGGTTAGCAGGACACAGTAGAGTTTGAAGGAGAAGCTGTTGGGCTGTGTGTTTGTTTTCTTTGTTGCTGGATGAACTTGAGAGATAGAGTGAAGCTAAGCTAGCTGTTCACTAACATGGACTACTGGAAGCTGCTGTTTGGCTGCTAGAGTGGAACTTAAAGGGCTAAAGAAGATCGTTAGCGGACTGGATAACGAGAGACGGACTCCAGATAGTCGCTCTGAGGGCCCTCATCGCTCAGAGGGCCTCTGGCCTAGTGGGAACTGAGGGCCAGTAATCTGGGACTTTAGCTGTTAATCAAATAATTTTTTTTCACGTTTTTATTCATTATTTTTCCATTATTTTAGTTTTAACCCGTCTCTCCAGCTGCTTCAACATGTCTTTTATTCTTTATTCAGATTGAGGAGCTGCAGTTTCTCAGAGATCAGCTGTGCTTCTCTGGGCTCAGCTCTGAAGTCCAACCCCTCCCATCTGACAGAACTGGACCTGATTCAATTCAATTCAATTCAGTTTATTTATATAGCGCCAAATTCACAACACATGTCATCTCAAGGCACTTTACAGTTCAACCAGATCATACAGTCAAATTGATACAAAGTTTTCTATCTAAGGAAAACCAGTTTATTGCATCGACTCATTGACTCAAATACAATCCCTCACACTAAGCATGCTTGTAGCGACAGTGGAGAGGAAAAACTCCCTTTTAACAGGAAGAAACCTCCAGCAGAACCAGGCTCAGTGTGAGCGGCCATCTGCCGAGGCCGACTGGGGTTCAAGAAGACAGAAGCAGAGACACAAAAAGCAGCTGTAAATGGCGGCCCCGTCCAGGAAACACACAGCCAGGCAGACGAGCTCCAAGCCAGCTCCCATGCCAGAGGATGAAGAGAGCACATCCACCCAGCCACGGCCAGAGAAACAGGACCACACTGGAAAACAGGCCGATCTCCAACATCTACAAACAAGGGTGTTGATGGAAGCAGCACAGCTGATGTTTCTTTCTGATCAGCAGCGACCTGGAAGATGGTGGAGTGAAGCAGCTCTGTGTTTTTCTCCAGTCCCCCCTCTGCAAACTACAGACATTGAGGTCAGTCACCATGTTTTAGTTTAGTGCTGATGTTTCTAATGGTAAAGTTGTGTTGACTCTAAACTGCAGACATATGGCTGGTATTCTACTGATCCACACTGAGGATCTTCAGGCTAAAGTCTGATTTCTTCTTCACTGCTTTGATCCAGTTAAAAAATTTTTCTTTTTCAAACTTCCTCTCATGATTTATTTAATAATAAGCAGGAAACATGAAACAATGCGTTGAATTTCAGTGTGGGGTTGCAGCGTTATCCAGAACTTCCCAGAATCCAGTGAATTTAGAGCTGATAATGCAGGAAATTCCCACTCCCATTCCCAGCAACATTATTTAGTGATGTTGAGCCAACATGGGCAGCAGTGTGGAATGCAGGAAGAATCCCAGAACCTCTCTAAGACTTCAGTCCTGGAGAGGACTCTTGGTTCTCCCGTTCTCCTCCTCTGTACGAGGCTCTGAGCTCCCGGTGCTGCTGCTGCATCTCTCAGTAGCAGATCCAGAGAGGCTGGATGGATCTGGACTGAAAAGTGGAGGCATTGTTAGGCTTTAGTTTCCCTGCCCATCTGGATATTCTTCCAGATAATTTCTCCCTTGTTTTTATGGCCTCTGGTCAAATGGTTTGATTAGAAAGAAGAAAAACTGCTAATAAAGAGGAAGATAGAAGAAATCAAAAACCCTGATGTGTCATTTAGTTTAATCCATGGATGTATTTCTGAGCTGAACTCACATTTCTGAGAACTTTGAACTGAACGATGCAGTTTTTGAAGTGAGGAACATCAAGTGAACGAAGCTGATGTTGACGTCATTTAACGTTGTTCTGTTTAAGGTGAACTAAAGATTGTCCTGTTTTTTGGGGGGTAAACTTTAGTAAATTTCCTAGAGAAAGAGCAGCAGCATTTCTCTTTAGGCGCTCAGGTTCTGCTGTCGCTGCCATCGGGCAGCAGAGACCCAGTTCTGCTCTGTGAGAAACTCCATCAGTCATTTAGGCCTTTAAACGTGACTCTGCCGTCTTCAGCTTTGCTTTCTATGTCAGGACATGAACTGAAGGCTCCAACCTTAAAGCTCTCAGGTTCCTCTGAGGGATTTCTTCTTGGTTTGTGGACGGAGATGCAGCCCAGAGAACCATGAAGTAACATTGATCAGCTGGCTCATTTAAAGACACAATGACATTCATGCTGTGCTTTGATGGACAATTTCTGCTTGGATGGAGGCTTGAAGAGGCCTGAACATGAGGTGGAGCCTTGGACACAAACTTTGAGCTGCAGCTGGGATCTAGAAAGGAAAACTGCTTGGTTTTGTTCACACAGTTTTAGAAATCATGATTTTTTTTTGTCGTGATCCATTTTTAGGCGTTTTTCGTACGTAAACTTTTAGTCTGGATCCTACCAATGTTTTCTAAATGAGACCCAGGACTGGGAACCACTGGGCTGTTGGATCATCCAGACACTGATTACTGAAGGACATCATTACCTGTTTATGTTTGGACTTTATTTCAGCACATGAAGATAAATAAAGGAGAACTAGTTCCAGTAGGAGCTGTGAACTGAGTTCAGAATATTTAGGTAGAGAACTATGAACATGAATCAATTGATCTGAACCTGCTTGAACTGAGTTCAGAACCAGTTCTAGTTTAGAGAGAACTGGGTCAGCACTGGTAGAATGTTCTAGATCTCTTTCTAACCTTCATCGGGTTAGTTATTCTACAGGATGTCTTAAAACACTTCAGTTGATATTTCTGTGAAGAATTTGATAGAATCAGCTGAAAAACAAAGTTCATATCTTCTATTCTAATAAATCTTTTCCTGAGTTTGTCTTTGGACTTGGAGCCTTCAGTTCATATCCTAACATAGAAAGCAAAGCTGAAGTTGGCAGAGTCATGGAGGATGGAAATGAACTGGACTGTCATTGATTTTCAGGGTGTTACGGCTCAGGGTCCTAAAAACTGGAGACCATGCCACAAGGTGCAGAGAGAAACATTGATTTAGGATCAAACACAGGTTAACAAAAACTAGAATGGATGGAAGTGTCTGTATCAGTGGGGTAGAGCAAATGATTGGATGTGTCTGTGTGATCATCAGAGTGACCACCATGTTTCTGATTTCACCATCAAAATGAGGACCGCTTGTTGTAAAGTGAGGACATTTTTCTGCTCCTGTTGAGCTGTTTGGCTAACAGTTAGCTTTAGGGTTAATGTCAGAGTCAGGGCATAGAAAGGGTTAAAATGACTGAAGATCAATGGAAGTCAATACATGATGATGGTGATGATGATGAAGGTGATGATGTCCAGCAGCAGGGCGTCCATCAGGGGGGCGTGGAGAGAGGGAGAAAGAGGAGGGATTTCTATCCTCTGTTCAGGATCCCCATCACCATAACCTGCAAAGAGGAGGAGCAAACAGGGCAGAAACACCAACACACAACCCAGATCACAAGGCCTAGGGCTGAACAAAGGGTAGCTGACACACACTGTGAGCAGAGATCCACCTAGGCATGGGCCGCTACTGAGCTCCAATAAAAGCAATAGAAAAGAAAAAGAGGAACTCTGAAATACAGACCAAAACATGGAGGATGAAAAGAGGTACGATCAGTGCAGGTTCATTATCAACAGGATGCTAGCTTCACTTTTTTTCATTTCACACTTTATGTGATGCAGAGTTAGAAAAAATCCTAATGTCAGTTTATCCAGTGTTGTGCAGCCCTACTGTGGAATAATTGATCATCTAGTTGAATTGATCTACATTCATCTCTATTTGTTCATATTTCCTCCAAAGTTCTCCAGAACTTGTTTGTTTTTTTCTGTGAAACTGTGAAGAATTTGGCAGCAGAAGCTGAGTTTGTATTGATGGAGCTGCTGGTGGAGCTGACAGAGACAAAGAGCTGAAGTCAGCAGGTCTTTATTGGAGCAGCAGCATGTTGGCATTAATAATAATGAGAGCTCTTTAACTGCTTCTGTTGGACTGTTCTAACCTGCATCCTGTTGGATCAGCTCACATCTTCCTATTCTTTATCCAGGTTGATTGACTGCGGTTTGTCAAAGATCAGCTGTGCTTCTCTGGTCTCAGCTCTGAAGTCAAACCCCTCCCATCTGACAGAACTGGACCTGAGGAAAAATAACCTGTGGGGGTCAGATGTTCAGCAGCTGCAGGATCTTGTAGAGAGTCCAGACTACAAACTGCAGACTCTGTAAGTAGATGGTTGGAGTGAGTCCAGCTGCTGTCAGCAGGATTGTTCTAAACCCAGTTAGTATCAAAGCAAAGATCCAGTGTTTCCAGTAAAGCTGCAGCTTCTCAGTGGGACGAGAATGGTGACAGGCATCCTGATTGGACACAGAGACACCAATCAGCCAATCAGAGGAGCCAGAAGCTGGTTGTGTTCCTGTGTTTGTGTTGATGTGAAGAGGATTTTTGTTGTTGTGTTCATGTCTCCAGGAAATGAAGCTGGATTCCAGCTGCCAGCCTTCCAACATGTCTAGAGACAGTGGTCCTCATCCATCAAACTGTGGCAGCATCAGATCTGATCTCAGACTCTTTGTTCTCTCATTTCAACAGAAAACAACTGATAAGTTTCCTCTTAGCCACAGCTCTGAGATCAGTCTGAATGCAGCCTGGAAATCAGTGGCTCTGATTTCACAAACCATCATTCCATTTAGTCACCATGTGGTCTTTCTACAGAGCAGAAGCTCTGCTGAAGTCCACTCAGCACATCTGGACATGTGTCCTTCTGTCATTAGTCTCATCCAGGTGTGTTCAGGGACAGCCTCCATGTTTCTTAGTCAGCTGATATTTCAGAAACAGATGAGATGTTGATCAGCAGCCAGTTTCTGTGTCTAAATGGAGCAGCAGCTAACATGTAGCAGCAGTAAATCCATCACTACAGTGTTTGTGCAGCAATGAAGCCTTCAGGACTCTCAGCAGGTGGTTTCCACTGTGGACTGGAGGGAAACCTGCAGAGGGACCAGACTGGATGCTAAAAATGTGTTCAGCTGTGTGAGCTTGGGGCTCAGTGTGTTCACTCCAACACGTTAAGATGAGAGCTGAAAGGAAGCTGGCTCTGCTCCACAGCTGCTCTGAACAGGACTGAAGTCCCTGCTGCTCTTTATCCTGGATGTGCTGCATCACTGACTGTCAGCTGATGGAGAGAGAGAGGCTGGAAACACTCACTGATCTCCTCTCTTCATCCTTCTTTTCTCTGCAGGTGGAGGTTCTGATCTTAGTGGAGGAGAGAAGCTGATCTGTGTTCTGATAATCCTCAGAAGATGAAGCTGCAGCAGTTTGAGTTTAAAGAGACTCTGACTGGATCCTGATGATGAACTCTGAGTTTAGAGATTTGTTTGTTTTCACTCCTTTTTTCTCTTTGTTTTCATCGACTCCATAATATCATGTTGACATTTTCTCCATCCAAATTAAAATTGAGAATTAAATGATTTATAATATGTGAAAAGATTAATTTAAAAAAAATCCTGAACAGTTTTATCAAACTTTTGATGAACTTTAATGTTAAATTTAGCGGATGCTGTTGTAAACCTCAGAAAGTTCTCTCTCTTTGATTTAATATTCCCACTGAACTTCCTGGATCAGATCTGAAAAGCTGCTCTGTCTTTCTGATTTCTCTTTGTCTCTGAGAGCTGCAGCAGTTTCCGATGCTGAGATATTTTTTCTCTCAGTGTTTCCTCTATTTCTCTCCATTCATTCCGTCTCCATGTTCACCTGCTGAAACCTTTAGATCCTGCTGAAAATCTTTGTTGTTCCTGCTGATGAACCACCGCTGTGGCTCATTGTTAGCAGGTTAGCTAAAGCAGGTGTGGAGCGATCCAGGACCTCAGATGGACTCAGGAAGCCCTTCCAGTCCGGCCCCAGCAGGGTGGAGGAGGGCTGCTGTCATTAAGGAGGAGCTGCTTGGACTGAAAATAGAGTCCAAGGCTCAATCCCATCATCTGGCCTTAACTCTTCCTCACCAACCCTAAGCTAGTGAGTGTTGGGGGTCCTGGTTGTTCTGAGGAGTTGTAGGGGGGGCACCCATTGGTCCTTGAACAGGGATTCTGTCTAGGAGACCGTTTGGAAGCAAAGATGTTAGAGCTGAGCTTGGAAATGTTGGTTTTCTCACTTCCAATGTTTTAATGACTCAATAACCATTGTAGTGTCTCATTCAAAATGTTCTGATATTTCATGTTGTTTTCCACTGTTAATTATTCTGAAGCAATTTAAAGACAGCAAAGATAGAATATTTCATCCAATTTGTGACTCTACTAGTTACTATCCTGGTCCTGGAGGGGAGCAGCTGGTCTGGATCAGTGATCCTCTGGACAATTGTCTAGTTTCCAGTCTGGTGTGAAGCTCATAAATTGCTCATTATTCCATGTTAAAGTGTTGAAGTTTTAATGTGCCTGTGTGGTTCTCTCAGGGTACTCCAGCTTCCTCCCACAGTCCATCTAATGACTGTTAGGCTGTTTCTTGTTTCTAAGTTGCCCTTAGGTGTGAGTGTGTGTGTGCATGGTTGTGTGTCTCTGTGTTGCCCTTTGATAGACGACCTGTCCAGGATGGATGGATCCTATTAAATGGATCTAAAAAAACTGCAAATAAGAAACAAAACCTCATAGAAATACTTCTTGAACCATTAAAGCTCATTTTATTGTAACCTGTAACAATGTTCAGCACTTTGCTACCAAGTGTTTTGTTCCTCAACAGCCTGAAAAATGCATGTCTAATTTAGAAAACACATTGATTAAAAAGCTGAATGGAAAACACTTTCTGAATCCATGTACTTGTCTTTACTTGAAAAAAAAAGAAAATCTTTGGTATAGTTGGAAAAACATCTTTAAAAGGAGAGCAACTGCATTTTTAGCTGCATTGTTGGAAAAAACTCCAGCAGTAAGTTCAGACATTGGTGTTTGTTGATGTGAAGAATTATTTAGATTGAGGTTTATCAGCTGCTTCCATCAGACTTGATAGCTATAAACTGGTTAAAGCCACAACATCATAAAACATCAGCTATGGAAACATTCATTAGAAAAATGTTCAAACCTGCAGCAGTAGCTGGGTTTAATACTTTAGTGTTTAAATCTATACAAACAGAATAATGTTGTTTACTTTGGGATCAAACTAAGCAACATCCATAATCCAGATGTTGCTCTAAAACTTTGTTCATTTCATGTCAGAAATCAGGGTAGCCTTCATTAGCGACTGTCAGCTCTAAGAAACCCCCACATGTGTGAACAAAAGTTCTTCTTTGGAAGCCCTGAACCTGTGTGAAGGACACAGTGATGTTTTTTCCTGGAAACAGATCTGATCCAGGAGAAAACTTGAGAAAACTGGAAAGATGGACAGAATCACTCTAAGATCTGGAGTTAGCTACTTCCTGGTTAGTTTTTAAGGGCATGTGGGTCACTATGGAAAGTGACTGAATGGATTATTTTAGGTTGTGTTGGTTGCAGTGCATCAAAGGCAGCTGAAGTTCCTGTCAGCTCTGGCTGATTTAGTGCAAACACATTACTCCACCCCTCTATAACAAAGGCTGACTCTTGGGGAAGTTTTTGGTGAGCAGCTCTTTTAAGGTCTGCCGTGTTTCTTGCTGTCTGAGGCCTACGACAAATATGCAAATCAAGCAATTCCAATATATTTGTCAAGACTTTCAGACTCTGAAATGCAGCTTCATTCACTGTTAGACACTCGTTCACTCTGAGTGTGAAAAACAAACACTTTCCCTTTCATCTTTTCCAAAGTCGTGACACAGGTTTGGATCTTTAAAGTCATTTCCCATGATGCACTGCTCAGAAAGGTCATCCCAAACTCTGACAGCACATCTCTTAGAACACCACCATCCTCTACAGCCTTTTTTCAGTTTCCAACCGGGAAGAATAACATTAAAGGTCACATTATCATTCGGGATCTTTCCTTCGGAAAACACTTGAATTCTCTGTTAGAGTTTGTTGTCTGTGAACCTCATGGCTAGTCTTCCCTCTTTCAGACACATCCATGACAGGAGGCAGTGAAAGGTCCTCAGTGGCTGACATCCTGAAATCTGAGAAATGTCTTTGGTCGTCCAGCTCATGCATCTGTCAAACTGAAACACTATCTTCTCCCTGTTGATCTCTGGATTTATTCAGCGCTCTAACAAACCACCGCTGTTCACTGGTTTTCCAGCTTCCTGAGCTATTGCTGATAAAAGCCAGGAATCCTCTTCCTCCTCCACTTCAAACCTTCTCACCTCTCATCCAATCTGATGGTCCGCTGCTGCAGACCTGTGCACGCCTCCACCGTGGCCAATCAGCATCCAGGACTCTGCTTTAAAAAGAACTGATCCACCAATGGCTTTTCTGGTCCATCAAGCTTCAACCCTCCTCCACCATCATCATCCTCGTTTCCATCTGGCGTCCTTCTTCCTTCGGCATCCTTTCCTCCACCAGTATCAGGCTCCTGGGGGGGGGGGACGTACCCATCCTAATTCATCTCCTCAATCAGAGCATCATCATGCTCTATGCTGACGTCTTCCACCGAGGCCTGAGCACCAAAGGCTAGATTTCTTATTTCAGTAAAGCTCTCTGATTGGTGCTCGTCTTCTCTGTGAGTCTTTCCAGGTTTAAATTCAGGTTTCTTTTTAGAAACATTACCTTCTAAATGTGTTCACCCCTAAGATGTTGGACAGATCTTCCTATTCGGTCTTTCTTTGTTCTGTCCTTGGAAACTCTCTCTTTTCAGGTTCCACAATTTTTCTGAGCACATCTGCACTAATTACAGACCTTGCCTCTTTCCATCTGCTCCATGTCTTCTTCTGGCACAAGTCTGGATCTTAAATGTTTCCAAAGCTCCTCCATCTTCTGCTCTTTGTGTTACAAGGGGGTGGGAGAAACAATGTCTGTCTGCCTCACATAAATATCTGACAGTTTAAACATTGAATCCAGCCCAGATTTAATACCAATAGATGGTTTATTCTTGAATACCAGCAGTTTTCTCTTTAAACCAGCCTGTTAGTTTAGTCCTGATTGAAGCAAACATCCCAACTGTCATGGAGAGCAGAGCAGCGATGTTGATGGGTGACGACAGCACAGCTGGAGAATCTACAGTACAACCCCCTGAAAAACTGTGTTAGGAACCAAACTGGGCATTAGTGAACAGACGGACCTAAACTAACACAGCAACTGGAACCTTGGAGAAGGATGTGTTTAAAAGCTGGAGAACAGCAGCTCTCCAGGACTGGACTTGGACACCACTTATCTAATCCATCCACTGGATCTCTGGCTGGATGACAGGGTGGTTGACCTGCTGGATGAAGCTCCATCCATCTTTCCATCAACTCTGACCAGCTTCCTGGTACCTGCTGAAGAAAAGCATCCCCCAGCATGATGCTGCCACCACTGCAAGTGCATAATAGTAAAGGCCTGATAAAGGCAGCTGTTCTGTTCCTGGCCTCAGAGAACAAACAGCATCATGGAGACTAAGGAACACAGCAGACAGGTCAGGGAGCAGCTGGCGGAGAAGTTGGAAGGAGTTGGAGACTTTTTCAAAGCCACAAAAGAAATAATGAAAGCTTTTATTCACAGGTGAATCATCTACTGGCAGGTTAGTTGTTTTGTTGACTTGTTCTTAATCCAGGATCTGGGCCCCTCTGCAGACTAAGAATCAAAGCAGTTTCACTCAAACTGTTTTTTATATTTATAAACGTCTGCTTTGTGTTGCTGCAGCGTGTTATTTAGTGTAAAATCCTGGAATTTGACTCATTTTGCTTCAGAAAGTAATTTATGAATCAATGTGAGACTGTCTAGAGATAGATTGTAGGGATGAGGAAGTGTTGCTATAAATCTAAAAGCTAATTAATGAAACAGTGAGATGAACCTGTTTAATGCTCAGTCCTGATGAAACACCAGCTGCAGTTCCAGTTCAACATGCGAGCAGAAGGTGGAGAAAGCACTGCATGAAAAGTGAGATTTTCGTCCCCGTAAACTCCCGCAGATCTCCCTGATTTTCGTCAGTTTCCGACAATTTGCAACCCGCGCTTGTCCTGCCACAAATTGTCGGGAACGGACTCTGACGTATGTGGAGAGCGATCAGCTGTACTAATGGCCCTAATTAGCATATGAATGCAGCAAACCCGCGCGGCTGGCCAGGTCTGGCTTGAATAACCCACTCAGTATTGGACGGAACCACTTCTTTTCAAACAAGTAAAGTCGCTCGTGATTGGTTGGCATATATATATATTTACATATAAATTTACATATATATATTTATGAATATATATTTATTCATTCATATGCTGTGTATTTATGTTATCCTACACTACTACACAATTATTAGGCTACCATCAAGGACATGAATGAATTTATACAGGAAATGAACATTTGCCAGGAAGCTGTTTATGCAAAGAAAGAGCTTTATTAAAACACACAACTATATAAGGGACGGGCACATGACGTCACACGTTGCGCGGCAGCCATATTGAAAGCTGGTCAGCCCATTGTTTACACTTCGCGCCTGTAAGGACTTGCTTTCTACTGCTAGTAGTTTGCTTAGTTTTTTGCCGTTTCATTTTACCTCTGCTGTCGTTATGGTCACCCGTT
The DNA here is from genome assembly GCA_030533445.1 of Cyprinodon diabolis. Lineage (NCBI taxonomy): Eukaryota > Metazoa > Chordata > Actinopteri > Cyprinodontiformes > Cyprinodontidae > Cyprinodon > Cyprinodon diabolis. The sequence continues at coordinate 6,217,309 of CM060082.1, forward strand.
GCTGTGTCGTAGGGTGTAGTAGCGCAAGCTGTGACTGGACGGGGAAAAAAATCCCAAATGGATTGTCTTTTTACCGTTTTCCAACCTGGAGGCGTCTCCATGGAAAACAAATGTCCTCCATAACAGAGTCGCCGGCTAGCATGGGTCGCTGCTGTAAGACGGCCAAATATAACTTTCAACTCAATCCCAGTGTCCATGAGAGTGTGTTCCCGGCATTTTCATTCTGGTAAGTTACAGAACATACTGTTTTTATTCATGTATCATTTCAAGTTAACCGTTGTTGGCTGATCTGTAGCATGTAGCATGAGCTGAAGTAGGGTTGTGTTCCAGAGGGTTAGCCAGGTCCACTGAAACACAAAACAGTTGTCCTACTCTGTTTATTTTGTCATTAATAGTTTATAATAGGGTTAATAGTTTTGGTTGTTTCACCAGGAAAGCCAGTAGATGCAATGTACACCTCCCATCCGGATTGGGCACCATCACTGTACCTGGGACACACTGAAACAAAGGCCACAGAAACTGCACGCTTTGAGAGACAGCAAGTAAGGAAACGCCGAAGGACTGAGACTTGTTTAGATACATTTTTGATGTTTTACGTTAGTGCCTGTACCTAGTCTTATCACCACAACAAACACCACACCATGTTGAGACGGTAGCTTACCTTGGATCTAATGACTGTGTTCTCATTCGGTTTCATTACTTCCATGTCGTGCACTTTTCCATCTGTCAGCTGTTTGTAAGCCTCTAGCGACTTATAGCAGCGAAATTCTTCATGTGTGTAGGCACTGACGCCACACACTAGATATGAAAATATGTCCTCCCTCGCAAACGGCGGTAGAAATTCTTCCCCAACGCACCACTCCTTGCTTGCTACTTCGTAGGGATCAAGTCCGTTTATGAAGCCCATCTTCTGCAGATAACGGTCCCTGGCTTCCCTCTGCAGTGTGTCTCGGTATATTCCGCATCCTTTCTTCGCTTTTAACATTGCTGTTTACTCGTCTTTGTGCTCTTTCTCTGTGCTGTTTTAGGTCTTTGTTTACCGTAGCAACTAGCTGTCAATATGGCGGCGTACCCAGAATGCAACGCGCTGTGCCCTTCCCTTATACAACGCGTATCCAAACACATGCGTATCCAAAAATTACAAGTCCGTGAACGGTCCGTTTGCTTCCTCGGGGTTGGAGGTAACTGGCAGCATTCCCTCCGAGGCAGGTCCGATGTGCAGACGCCTACTGTGCGTGGCCCTGTACTTCAGCATCGCTTCTAACCGGGACCGCAGCTTAACACAGAGTTCAGAGAGATCCGGCCTACGAAATGGCGGCGACCGTACAATCCATCCAGAGACACCGCCAGTGACGCCATCTTCTTCGTCGGACATTAGGTCGACGGTGGCGGACTTCCAGAGTTCCACTTCCTCATCTGCTAGCACAATCTGCCACGCTTTCAGCAGCTGAAAAACAAAACAATGAATCAGCGCACTGCGTATGGACACAACACATCTATCAATGCACCTGAAAAATAGTCACCAAATAAAGTCTTACCCTCTTTCTTCTAGCCCGACTCCGAGCAGATTGCTTGGCAGCCTCCGCACGCAACGTGTTCGCTGGCAGCGTATATCTGAAGCTCCTGCGTACCGTCTCAAAATACGTCTTACAGGCAGCTGGAAAACAATTAAATGAGAGTGGTATGAATAAAAAAATCAAACGCAAGTCACAGTAACAAGGAAGGAAAAAACATTAAAACAAGTCACTTACACACAATGTCGTCTTTATCAACATCGTGCAAATCTGGACTTGCTGATATGGCTCCGAGCAAATAGGAGGTCTGTGAAAACAAAATGTACAGCTATGATCGGTATCTATCCGTATCCATTTCCTTTTACCGCAGAATGAAAGCATATTCTTTAAATCTTACCCTTGCTCCGGTTCATAGCGCCTGCAATTAGCCTCCGAGTTGTGAAGACGGCGTACTGCTTCCTGTGAATCACAAAAATACACTTTAATAAAGCTTGTTCTTGCAAGGCTACTATTAGCTGTAGCTTTAGGCTAGGCTGTTATTAGCCGTAGCTTTAGGCTAGGCTGTTATTAGCCGTAGCTTTAGGCTAGGCTGCTATTAGCCATAGCTAGGGCTAGGCTGCTTTTAGCTTAGCAGGCAGTAATCGAACATATATTTACCGCTAGCATCTCTTCTTTGAGTTCGTCTTGTTCGATGCAGAGTCGCCATCGCGTCCAAGAGGAGTTTTACCCCGAAATCCCACATACTCCGCTCCAGACCGCCTGCACAAAGCAAAGCATACATCCTCCGCTGTGGCTCCAGACCGCTCCGCTCTGAGTTTCTTGGAGATCGTAGAGAGCATGCGCGAGATGAACCAGGGTTTCCGCGGATCAATAAAAATAATTAAAAATTCATTCATTTTTTTTTTTAAATCAAGGCCTTAATTGGCACTAAAATTATTTAAATATGTTTATCGAAGTATTTATAATTCTTTAATAAAAATGCTTATAAAAACAATTTCGTCAGATATATTTACGACGGAGTATTAGGGCCACACATGAAGAGAAAAAATATTTTTGCCATGACGAGATTAAACTCGACATGTCGACATTAAACTCAACATTTCGAGAATAAAGTTGAAATGTCATGTTGAGTTTAATCTCGACGTGTCGACTTTAAACTCGCCCTGTCGACTTTAAACTCGCCATTTCGAGAATAAAGATGATATATCGTGGCGACTTTAATCTCGACATTTCAAAGTTTGGAGAAAAGAGCAACCGCGCTCCACAGCTGCAGTCTGCGTTAAGAGTGAAGGTAGTCTTTGACGTGCTGCAACTGTATAATCATCACAGGAAGCGGTGGCCTACCAATAATAACGTAACGTCTTTCCCTATGCTTACCCAGGCTCGCAGTTCTGAATTTGAGAACATGTCAGTCAGCGTGACAGACTTTCTACGAGGCCGGGGTGTCCCTCAAGAAACCCTCACACTAATGGAGGAGCAGAAGGTAGGGCGATGTTGTGCTCCCTGGTTAAAATGCGTGACAAAGTGCCTGACAAAAACTTCATCTTTTGGTATAAAATTAGTCATTGTCAATTTTGGGATATTGGGGTGTTGTTTTTGGGTTAACTTCACAGTAGCCTAACTCGCAAGCCTACGAGAAACCAAGACAGAATGCTGTTGCTTTTATTTTAAGGCACTAACGTTAAGTTAACGTATTTATAGCTACAGTCTATGGTAGGCTCTGCCTTTGTCTAACAGCTCTTCAAAGCTCGTCTTCAAAGGGAAGTTAGCCTGTAAATAATGTTTTTATTTTCGTATAAAACCGATAATTACATCAGTGCCACCTGTAATGCTGCCCGCACACATGCGCTCCTCCCACGAGCCTATCCTAACCGCGGTGAAGTTAGTTTGATATTGGACATTCAAGCTCCGCTGAGTGGGATCTAGCTGACGGTTGATCCGGTTGAAGGACTGTTTATGGCCAGCATCTCTCAGCTGCTTCCTCCTCCCACACGCGGTGGTGCAGTTAGGGACAATCAAAAAAGTTTTGAGCCAAGCACTCTTGAGAAATAAAAATCAATAAATTCCTTATCTAGTGACTAGCTAAGACAAAACTAATAGGAAATCATGCCAATAAATAACATCTGTAAGGCACACTAATTTTTTACCCCATTTTAAAGCTTTGTTTATTTTTAAAGAATTTTTATTATAGAAAAATGTGATATTTCTTCAATAGCGTCCAGGTCATGTAACCCATTGACTCCAAATCTATGTCAAATTGTTCTATTACATTAGCTTGATGGGGCACACTCATTTTTATCCCATTTTAAGACTTTGTTTATTTTTAAATAATTTTTATTATAGAAAAATGTGATATGTCTTCAATAGCGTCCAGGTCATGTGACCCACTGACTCAAAATCTGTGTCAAATTGTTCGCTCAATTCCATGAATGACATTGTAGTTTGTAGACTGCAAGGTTTAATTTGAATATAATGTGTCCCTGCTTGTTGAGGTCACTCACTGTATAGTGTATGTAGGGTATTTTCAAAAGTCTCAGTTAAATCCGTTATAGGTTGGAGCTTTGTGGCTAAAGCATGTTCCAGGATCAAAAAAAAAAAAGGAAAAAATAGCTTCCACTTACGTCACGTTTTTGTATTTTATTTTAGAACAAAGGCGATAACAAAAACGAACAAAAATGAAAATATGCTCCTAAACTCTTACAAATCTAAATCTAAGGCTCCACATGGTAACAGCACGAGCATGGCACGGTCAGAAAACCGTGAGGCACCAACCTTCCTCCTCCCGTGTCAATTTTACAATGCCCCTTACTGCACAGCTCGCGCAAAATTAAAACGTCATTAAATGCCCACTAGGTGGCGTCCTTTAATTGTTGTAAATTCACATTTTAACCTTATACATACGTTTTAACTTAAATTATTAGTGTCACTCATAAATGTAAATTAAATATCAAATTCACATAATACAAGTGAATTCAAAACTATACATAAAATAGACATTTGGCGCCTACAGTGTATTTTTGTATTTCTGGGGAAAATGGATGAAAATGTTGAAGTGTTGTGATATTTTACCCTTATCATGGTTGTTCTCTTCTCCACAGATTGACAAAGATGTTGTCATGCTTATGGACGATTCAGCTTTGGCCAAATACATTCCTTCATATGGAGACAGAATTGCACTTTTCAATTTTTGCAGGAATCAAGCCCATCTCTCAAAGCGAAAAATGGGTCTATTTGAAAAGCTCAGGAAGAAAATGATGCTAAAGAGAGAAAACAAAGAAACAGAAGAAGAAGCCAGCAATAGTGAAAAGGAAACCAAAGACAACGAGAAGGTACCTAAAACCTCCAGAACAAAGGTACAAAGGACAACTAAACGGACTGTTGAGATAGGTTGGATCCACAAAGAGGATAGTGAGGCTAAACAGGTTAGAGCAAAACAAGGAGGGGGAACCAGAAAGGTTGTGATGGACACGAGTGGTGGATACGATGAAATCCTGAAAGAGGGGAAAAATCTCTTTTTCCCTAATGGCATTTCAAGTAAAGGCCATGAATCAGACTTCACATTTGATGTGTGGGACTTTAAACAAAACACTTTCACTGATCATGTCTCAATTGGTGCAATATATGACACTGTCAAACTAGCCAAGCTGCATTTCTATATTGCCACTCAGCCTAAGCCACACTTAGATGAAGATGCCTCTACCTATGATTCAGAAGACAAATGTGATAACCCTATCCTTCAGGGCCAAGAGGAAATTAGTGAAGTGTCAGACAGCCAATCCCTGTCTCTGGTGTCCACTTACTCAGCTGAAGACCAAGACCAGGACCAGGTCACTCTTCCTCACCCAGTTATCACAGATGGTTCAACTGCTACAAATCACACAGTCAACAACGACTTCCCAGTGGTGTCAGAGAGCAGTTCTCTTCTACAAGAAGTATTACAGGAGGATGTAGTTGTTCTGCAAAACTATGTCATAGTAGCAGAAAACCCGTATATTTCTGACCCTGAAATTACATTTGGCCCTCAACCAGGTGCTGAATTTGATTTTAATGACACACTGATTTACGAGCCTGAAACACCTGACCACACAACTCAAACAAAAATTATAACTATCCACTATTCAAATTCCTTCAATGACATGATCGAAGCATTTTCTGACCCAGACACTCTGACCAGACCACTGGAAGTGAAGCGAATACTCCCAGATAAAAAAGAGGAAGCTGGCCTTGGGTCAGGAGTTCTTAGAGATGTCCTCAGCGATTTTTGGCTAGACTTCTATGATCGTTGCACACTTGGAACAGCAATTAAAGTACCTTTTATCAGACACGATTTCAAGGCTGAAACCTGGAAAGCCATTGGCAGAATTTTTGTGAGAGGATACCAAGATTGCCACTACCTTCCTATCAAGCTTGCATCTGTTTTTGTGGAGGAGATGTTATTTGGAGCTGTGTACAGTGACCTGACCCAAAGCTTTCTGCAATATGTAAGCGCTCAAGACCGAGAGATCCTCAAGCAAGCTTTACAAGATTTCTCCTCAGTTGACATGGATGACCTTGTGGAGACTCTCAACAACTACGAATGCAGAAGAAGAATCTCAGCAGACAATCTTCCAACTATTCTGACAGAAATTGCCCACAAAGAACTTGTGCAAAAGCCAATGTTTGTTATTGATTGTTGGAGGGAAATCACAACACCAAACATCACTCTCAATTATGCGAAGCTAACAAAGATGTATGCCGACCTTAAAGCAACAACTAAGAAGGTGTTGAAGCTGTTGAAGTTCCCAGAACATATGACCCCAAACCAAAAAGAGGTGGAACATCATCTGCGAAGGTATATCAGGGAACTGGATAAAGAAGAACTCTAAGTTTCTGAGATTCTGCACAGGGTCCAATTTGATTGTGTCTGACAGTCTCACTGTTGAGTTCACAGGAATGTCTGATTTCACAAGACGGCCAATTGCTCGGATATGTGGAATGTTCCTACAGCTATGTGACTCCTATGAAAGTTTCCCAGTCTTTCGTGCTGAATTCAATGACGTCCTCAAGAGCAATGTCTGGGTGATGGACATAGTGTAGCCCAATATGTGGCACCTCAGACATGATTGTGGCCATGCTGTTTCCAAAATGTGTGGGACCACTATCATACTTGACTGACACAAAATAGCAGTGTTATTGTTCTTCCATTTTGAAAACCATTTAAAGGTAGTTTGTCTTCAAGTCTCCTTGTTTCATGCAGTAACTAACAAGCCAATAAATTAGCCAAATATTTGATGCTATGATTTTATACCAGCCTATATTTCTCAACAGGTTAACAATAATTGTGCGTTTTGAACTGCATTGAACTGTTTACATTTGAACTGCATTGATGACATGTTTGTGTATTGAAAAGTTTTGATAAGCTCCAGTTCCTCAAAGGTGTGTTCATAAACTATGTTCCAGGTTAACATTTGCATTTAAGGTGCTGCATTGATGATGACCTCTTTGTGTATTGATACGTTTTGATAAGTTGGAACTATGTTCCAGGTTAACAATAATGGAACATTTACATTTGAGGTGTATTTGAATAAGCTGCAGGTTCTGTATTGAAAAAAAGGGATTTTGAGGTAGCCAACTAAAAACAAGATTTTATTTTTGTGATTTTATAGCAATTTCTATTTTTGTACCTGTTTTTTATTTTATTTTTTAAAAATGCTCCTCAGGCATTGTATGCATAAAGCACTTTTCTTAATTGGTGGAGATATTACAAATGTTGTCATGTTCATGATTTCATATTAAATCTTCAATTTCATCTGTGGGTTGTCTTTTTAACTGTTCCTTAAGTTAAAGGGTGTGAGGTGTGGATATTAGGAGGAAACGTTTTTTTCAGTACAAAAATTTAGTTCTTTTATTTCCTATTCCAGCAGCTACTATGACCTGTCCATTGTGTTGAATGGATGGTAGGTTGGCAAGTTAATCATTTCACAGTCAAAACAAACAAAGGGTAGGATCCACTCAAACATTAAGCAGCTGCAAGCTAATACCACAAACTTATTTTCTTTACCACAAGTCTGGTGAGCAGGTTTGTTTCCAAGCCATAGGCCCACATGCAGGTTCGGTTGGACAGTTACTGATTTTACAATATATTACTTGAGGGGATTACGTTTTGTTAAATTTGCTCTAAAAATTAAAATGGCATGCATTAATTAAAGAAGTAACACTATAACTGTTCTCTGGTGGATGCTATTTCTCATCATGATATAACGAACATCAACAACCCTCAATAGTACAGAAATAATTATCCACCCTTAAAAATTAAACAGTATTTCAGTTCTCAATGAAGTGTACAGTTCAGCAGCAGAAAATGCATCTCTTGGAGCATCCCATCCATTTTCTCGCATCAGAAGACAGCAGAGCTCAAATACAGTCTCATCACATGGGTATTGACTTTTGGGGGTGCATTCCTCCTTACAAAGGTCCAGCTCTTGCATGTCAATTGTCTTGAGATGGTCCTCACCACCATACATCTGTGGTAGAGTGTACATCAAAATAGGGCGACCTCCAGTCACACCCTGGCCTGCCCTTGCTGTCAACTTGTGTGAATTCCAGGTTTGCACGACTTCATCAAGTTCAGCCTGCATAAAAACAAAATATTAGAATAAACAAATGTGCAGCAAAAAGACGAGAGATGAAAATAAGACTCTAACAAACATACTACACTGGGCCGTATTTTAGCAGGGGCTGCAGCCCGGGGCCCCGAAGGATGTTTTATATTTTTGTGAATGGATAGTGTCAGAATTTAATCAATGACTACCGTATTTTCACGACCATAAGGCGCACCGTCCTAAAAGGCGCAGTCTCAGTTATGTGTGCCATTCTGTATTTAATACATACATAAGGGGCACCGGAGTATAGGGCACGTTTTTTATATACAGGTACATGTCCTCTACTACCTTTAAATACCTCTACTGCGTATTTAAAAATACAGCGGGAGCAAAACTGAAAATGACTGTGCTTTTACAGGTGCTGGTCATAAAATTAGAATATCATGAAAAAGTAGATTGATTTCAGTAATTCCATTTAAAAAGTGAAACTTGTATATTATATTCATACATTACATACAAACTCATATATTTCAGATGTTTATTTTGTTTAATTTTGATGATTACAAATGACAACAAATGAAAATCTCAAATTCATCATATCAGAAAATTAGAATATTACTGAAGATCAATAAAAACAAAGGATTTATAGAAATGTTGGCCAACTGAAAAGTATGAACATGAAAAGTATGAGCATGTACAGCACTCAGTATTTAGTTGGGCCTCCTTTGGCCTGTATTACTGCAGCAATGCGGCGTGGCATGGAGTCGATCAGTCTGTGGCACTGCTCAGGTGTTATGATAGCCCAGGTTGCTCTAATAGTGGCTTTTAGCTCTTCTGAATTGTTGGGTCTGGTGTATTGCATCTTCTTCTTCACAATACCCCATAGATTTTCTATGGGGTTAAGGTCAGGAGAGTTTGCTGGCCAATTAAGAACAGGGATACCATGGTCCTTCAACCAGGTACTGGTAGCTTTGGCACTGTGTGCAGGTGCCAAGTCCTGTTGGAAAATGAAATCTGCATCTCCAAAAAGTTGGTCAGCTGCAGGAAGCATGAAGTGCTCTAAAACTTCCTGGTATGTGGCTGCGTTGACCCTGGACCTCAGAAAACACAATGGACCAACACCAGCAGATGACATGGCACCCCAAACCATCACTGACTGTGGAAACTTTACACTGGACTTCAAGCAACGTGGATGAAGTGCCTCTCTTCTTTTCCTCCAGACTCTGGGACCTTGATTTCCAAAGGAAATGCAAAATTTACTTTCATCAGAGAACATGACTTTGGACCACTCACCAGCAGTCCAGTCCTGTTTCTCTTTAGCCCAGGCAAGACGCTTCTGACGCTGTCTGTGGTTCAAGAGTGGCTTGACACAAGGAATGCGACAGCAGAAACCCATGTCTTTCATACGTCTGTGTGTGGTGGTTCTTGAAGCACTCACTCCAGCTGCAGTCCACTCTTTGTGAATCTCCCCCACATTTTTGAATGGGTTTTGTTTCACAATCCTCTCCAGGGTGCGGTTATCTCTCTTGCTTGTACACTTTTTTCGACCACATCTTTTCCTTCCCTTCGCCTCTCTATTAATGTGCTTGGACACTGAGCTCTGTGAACAGCCAGCCTCTTTAGCGATGACCTTTTGTGTCTTGCCCTCCTTGTGCAAGGTGTCGATGGTCGTCTTTTGGACAACTGTCAAGTCAGCAGTCTTCCCCATGATTGTGTAGCCTATAGAACTAGACTGAAAGACCATTTAAAGGCTTTTGCAGGTGGTTTGAGTTAATTAGCTAATTAGAGTGTGGCACCAGGGGCCATCAATTTTGAACCTTTTCACAATATTCTAATTTTCTGATATGATGAATTTGAGATTTTCATTTGTTGTCATTTGTAATCATCAAAATTAAACAAAATAAACATCTGAAATATATGAGTTTGTATGTAATGTATGAATATAATATACAAGTTTCACTTTTTAAATGGAATTACTGAAATCAATCTACTTTTTCATGATATTCTAATTTTATGACCAGCACCTGTATTCATGTATTTATTACAAAGTATTAATCAAACCCATCAAAGTCATCATCCTCTGTTTCTGAATTAAACAGCTGCACTAAATCAGACATGCCAATTTCCCCTTCTGCACTGTCAGAGTCACTTTCCGTGCCGTGCGGCTCCTCAGAAATAATGCCGCTTTTGCGAAAGCTCGAACAACAGTGCCAGCAGACACGTTAGTCCAAGCATCTACAATCCATCCGCAAACTGTGGCGTAACTTGCCCGGCGCTGCCTTCCACTTTTCGTGAAACTGTGGTCTCCGTTGGTCATCCATCGCTCCCACGCCGCTCGCAGCCTTACTTTGAATAGCCGGTTCACACCGATGTCGAGCGGTTGAAGTTCCTTTGTCAGACCCCCGGGATAACGGCGAGCACAGCGTTTATTTGTTTCACCATGTTTTTCACATCGGCTGTGAGATGGGCACGCATGGAGTCACAGATTAACAGCGATGGTGATGCGTGGAAAAAAACACCTGGTCTCCTTTGGACTTACCTGGGTCAGGATATTTTCTGAAAACTACAGTATGCCTGATCTCTTTTTTCCAGAAGATATATATATATATATATATATATATATTATATCCATGATCTGTCTGACTGGCACAGAAGCACTTTTTTGACATTTATTTCCTCCACTATTTACCAAGAACTTTAAAACCAATTGTTTGAGTTTTGATATATTCCACTTGTACTTATTTGGACTCTTAAATGCTGGGGATATTTGCATAAATATTGTTTTACTCGCTTTGCTTTGTAAAAGTATATTTGAGCATTGCACTTTCTTGCACTCAATCTGTTTTATAGTTTGTGTTCACTATTCAGTAATTTTATTTTGTGATGCAAGCATCATATTCTAGTTTCAACCCCAACATGTGGTTTAGTCTTTCTAGAAAAGAGTTCAGAGTTGTTTGTGACAACTGGCTTATTAAAGTTGTAAGTTGTCAAAACTTACTGTTCGGTCATTTTCTGCTCATCCTCTAAAACAAAACAAACACATACAAAAAAAATAAAATATATATATATATATATATATATATATATATATATATATATATATATATATATAGTTATTATTTTTTTTTTTTGTTATTATTTTTTTTGACTCTAGCCCAGGGGCCCCCATCCTGACTCCAGCCCAGGGGCCCCCATCCTCCTAAATCCGGCCCTGCACCTGTGGCATGAATTTCCACACAATTAAAAGGACTGAGATAATGAGTGTAGGCCTATATACTAACCTGAACTAGATTTAGAAAGCAGAATTGGATCAGACTCTTATCCAAGAAATCCCCTGAGAAATGCCCATCACGCTGAAGAGTTTGGAAAAGGTTGATCCAGAACTGTACACTCTGTCTCCTCAAGACCCCCCACCAGGATTCAATTCGCTGGTTTGCAGTGCTGCGTCCATAGATGAAACTTCGTTCTCCTGCGAAAGAGTCTGTATGATTCCTGCGCAGGAAGATAAGCATGTTTTCGATGTGCCCATTTTCCGTCCCTCTGTCAGCGCGCAGTCGCTCCGGACATCCTCCCAAGCGAGTTGTGGATGAGACGAAGTAGTCGGCAATTACTTTTGGATCGTTGTTTGTTATGTAGGCCTCCATCCACACAATATAGCGACTAAAACCGTCAATGCAACCACTGATGGCAATGCCGTATGGCTTTAGCTTATCATACCCATCCATATGCCAGAGCGCATTGGGACCTTTGCTGTGATATTGCCTGCGTCTCAGGCGCCGCGCACGCCTGTACTCCACCCCTTCAGGATCAAGCAACTTGATCAATTGTCTTATTGTATTTTGCGATACAACATAACCTCTCTGTATTGCACGCAGATGTAACCATCGATATCCTTGCATCTGCCCATTTCCAGCAATTTCAGTATGCAAGAATGCGGCCATTTCTTCCAAGTTTGTATGATTTTTCCTTCTGAACAGATGATGTTTTCGGCACAACCTTTTCAGCGTCCTTACACTAATAATCACACTTTGGTTCTGGGCTAAAAGACTGAGGATTTCCTTATTGCTAAACCCGATTCTAAAGTACAATTTGACCAAATCATCTACACAAGGCATGTCTCATGTCTGATTCTGTGCATGTATCCTGTGCAGCGGTTGGCTCTCTTGAACTAATTTCAACTTTATTCTCGAAATGGCGAGTTTAAAGTCGACAGGGCGAGTTTAAAGTCGACACGTCGAGATTAAAGTCGCCACGATATATCAACTTTATTCTCGAAATGGCGAGTTTAAAGTCGACAGGGCGAGTTTAAAGTCGACATGTCGAGATTAAACTCAACATGACATTTCAACTTTATTCTCGAAATGTTGAGTTTAATGTCGACATGTCGACTTTAAAGTCGACATGTCGAGTTTAATCTCGTCATGGCAAAAATATTTTTTCTCTTCATGTGTGGCCCTAATACTCCGTCGTACTCCGTCGTATATATTACATCGCTCCAGGCGGAGAAAAAGCTAGAGGATATATATATACGTATATATGTGTGTGTGTGTTTACATACATACAGGAGTCATGGAACTGTGCTTACAGCTCCTTCATATTTCATGTACACTAATAACTTGTGTACATGGTTCTTGTTGATGGCATTAAAATCATTTCTAATTGCATTAAAATAGCATTAAATTAGAGTCACTCATTCCTGTATGAACCCTGTGAGCGCTTAATTTAATATGACATATTAAAAAAATCCCACCATCATCCAGCATATGTTCAGTTTCTGCCCAAATATATATATATATTTTTGTAGATTTTTGTAACGGGGATAAGGATAATTCAAAACTGCTTTTTTTGAATGAACTTGTTCTCTACTCCCAAACTCAGCATCTCTTTTCATTCCTGTAATAAGAAGTTTCTTTTGAATGGATTTGATTAAAGTTTAAGTCCCTCGGTATAAAATAAATATTTTGATGGAGATGAGAAATCTGCTTCCTCGTTGGTGAATAACCAATAGTTTGGATCCAATCATTTAAATAAACTGTGTTAGTTTTTTTTTTTAATATATAAGAATTGTGCTATAATTTCTAGTCACCGATTTGTTGCTGCTATATTTTAATTTGACGAACCGGAATTTGTCGATGTTCTTTTTCCTGTTTGGTGCGATTGCAATTGCTGATCTTGACCTGGCCGGATCTTATGACCACAGTGTACCAATCTTCTGATGGCTACTTCCAACAGGATAATGCGCCATGTTATGAAGTGAATCATCTCAGACTCATTTCTTGAAACTTTTCCACTTAAGTAATTGTGAATTGAGCATATTGACAGACATTTTATTTTTTCTCTTAAATGCAATTTTTTTTTTAAATAATTACTGCTCTAAATGTATTGCTCTGTCAGCTAAAGATCTGTTTTGGTCTCTATACTTTAATTAAATAAATCAATTCAAGCTAAAATGTAAGAGGCTATACTGAGCCTGATCTCTTTGTATCAGATATTTTCTTACCTTTTAGAAAAATGTAACTTGGAGTAAAACCCCCCCTGCAACCCTGATTTGCATTTGTATAGCTCACAGCATTTTCATTTACATGTTAAAGCCTCCCCTAGAATTCCATGGGGGGGAGGCATGGGGGGAACACTGCCTAAGAAAGTCCACGTCAATTTCTGACAATTTACGGGAGTTTTCGGCGAAGTCTGCAAATTGCCGTAAACTGCCGCCAACCTGAAGTTCCACGACAATCTACAGTGCCGCATATTGACGAAAATCCCACTTTTCATGCAGTGAAGGGAGCAGAGTTTTGGTTCCCCTCAGTGCTGCTCCTGATGTTAGAAACCTTTAACTGGACTCTGCTCCAGATATCTGCTCAGCAAAGTTTGTTGTTGATGATCTAACTTTGATGAATGAAACCCTTTGGCATGAAAACGCCCCTAAACTCAAGAGATGGAGCAAAGATGTTTTGACATTGTGCTCCTTTCTTTGATTTTTCTCCTTCTAAATAATATCAGAGTCATTAGAACATTATAAACTCCCCTTGTAACTATATTCCCATGTTGTGGTTATATTTGCTGTTCATGCTACAAACAGCTATAGAGATCTGGTAGACTCAGCCTTATTCTGCTGCAGCCTAAACCTCTGACTCTATTTACCTTCAGTGATTAAAGAAGATAGATCCCTAAATATATAAACACTCACTGCTTACATTTTAACTTGGCTTTTAGAAAATATTTCTTTACATTTGATTTTATTTACTCCTTATTGTTATTTAACCTGATTTAATTGTTATCCTGTGCTGTTTATTTTCATTTATTCTAAAATAGTGATGGTTTTATTATTTAATTGTCCAATATTTTCTTTTTTTATTGTTAAATAACATTGTTTATTTTATTAACTTCAATCGCAACACTGTGTAAAACACTTTTAGTCAAATTTTTAGAACAGGTTCTGTAAGATAGCTTCCCTCTCTGCCTCTGCTAACAGTAATGACGGTTAGATAATAAATAATCCATGTTTTCCTGCTTATTCTGTCAGGGTCCCGGTGGGGCCGGTGCCTATCTCCAGCAGTCTATGGGCCAAAGGCAGGTTCACCCTGGACAGGTCACTAGTCTGTCACAGGGATAATAAAAAGGATTACCTAAAATATAAACTGAACATACAGCAAAAGTAGTGTTATTTGGGTTAAAAAGGAAAATCAATAAGAAATTTATTAAAAATAGAAATATTACTTAAGACAATAAAAAAATTAAATTCAGTAAAGGTTTGAGGAAAGTGTTCAGGGATGTTATCAGCAGTAAAGGGATTGGTTAGCAACCCTCGTTTATTGTTAATTTCCTGCTGCCATGTTCTCCCTTCCTTAATCCTATAGAGGAATTCTGTCCAGTAGGAAGGTCTAGCAGCTGCCATTTTCTCTAGATATCTTCTGCAGTCCATGGACTTGGCTGTGCTGATGGTGTCTGTTGATGCATGCAGGCTGGATCAGACACACAAGGTCTTTGTTTCTGTTGCCTGGTCAGAGAAAGTGCAGCTTGTGTCGATGAGGTCCTGTGGCCTAATCGAGCTGACAGAACTGATGCAGATGTGGAGTAAATACTGTAATGTTACGCAGTATACTGGACTGTCAGCCATACTGTGCTGTCAGGTTATTTCTAATGTGGTAATGTAGATTCAGGAAAAACCAAATTATACTAGTAAGCATTGAGTTTTATATATAGAAATGTTAACTTTGTTATTTTACTTCCTGAAATTCCCTTTCTGCTGCAAAAATGTAATTTAGTACCTCCATTACTACAGTTTCGACTGGGAATTAGATTTTACCAGGAAGAATCGTATTTTAGGGATCTAGAAATGGAACAACAGAGGAGAGGGCTTCTAATGAATGTCAAAATGGCCTGCCATATTAGACTTCATATAAACTTACGCAGCAATCTTCTTCTTTGCCATCTTCTTCTCCTTTGCAGTTGTAGCGCTGTTGCTCTTTTTTTTTCTCCAATTAGTTTTTTCCTTTTCTTCATTAAAATCTCTAGTTACACTGCGGTGAAATTGACACTTCCTGTTGCCTGTTGTCATGGTGACTTGTCGAATGGGGGCTTCACTGATGTCTTGATACATTTTACCACCTCAAGAGTTTCCAACCTTAGGTTACATCAATTCAGGGTTGAGGATTAGAGACTGAGTTTGTTCAACCTGATTATTGAAACAGACCCTGTGACTGACAACACTGAAACAGAACTGAGTGAGGAAGTGGATGAAGATGAACAGAAGTTGGAGGTGGGTCAAAATGAGAAAAAACAGAAAAAGTGAGGATTGTGTTCTCAAAGACCGCCTGCTGTAGGAGAAGAGAAAACTGAATGAAGAGCTGTTTGGGAAGAAGACCGAAGAGCGATATCTAAAAATGATGTGATGGTCAAATATTACACAGATCTTCCATGTTTTCCAGTTCTTATGTGACACTGTGCTGTGCTCTGACCTATATGTGCGCCAGTACTGTTGGAAAAGTGTTATGGCCATTTTGTTTATTTGTTTTACCTGGAAAGCATTGAACCTTGCTTTCCATACATTAATAAATGAACAACTGAAATATTCTTCTGTTTTTCTAATGAGTCTTCTCGGATATGCAGTAGTAATAAAACTGAACATGGAACACAGAGGAATAAACATATGTGAATACCTATCATTTTGGCAGGGGTGAAAAATAAATGCAATCACATGTAAACAAAGACAAGCACTATTGTGCAAAACACTGGAGAATGCAGCTCAACTTGAATTTAGTCGAAAAAGTCAAATGCCACAATGATTGAAAAAAATCTCATAGAGGTATGTTGTGAATGAGTTAAAATATGGAGCTGTAACAATAAAAAAAATGGATTAGAGTAGAGTCGCAACACCTGTGGAGGGCTCAGTGAGGTAGCAATGAGGAGACTACGGACAGACTACTACTTAACACCATGTCCTACTGATGACTGACATTTTGATCTAGTCATAAATCCAGCAAGGCCTTACAACATAACCTAAAATGCACAGCAGATATTTCATTTTCTTTGTAATTTTGGCATAATATGTGAATAAAAAATATGAAAACACATAGTGAGTCTAAGCTGAATGCAGCAGGATAATGGCAATAAAATGTAACCTGAATGTTATGGCTCAGTGAAACCCGAAGGACAATAAGCAACAAGCAGAATAAAGTTATTTATCACAATATGTATTGTTTCACGGTGAAGAAGGTTTTCCGTTAACTTATCCATTCGTTGTCAATCCAATACTGTTCAGCCTGAATTTAAACACCCCTTCAGGCAGACAAACCCACATAAAGCACTTCAATGCTCACTGCAAACTAAAATGCACTCGATTCACTGCAAAATGATCACATGCATCCAAACTCATGATCACACCATCATGGATCAGGTCTCAGATACCTAAGATTTACAGGGATGTTAATATTCATGAAGTGATCCAAGGACAACAGAACAGAACAAATAAAATAAATGGAAGGTTGTTAGCCCGCCCTCACAAGGAATAAGAGGAGACAAAGTAACAAAAAAGAAAATCTATCTCTAAAAGGAGAGCAGGAAGCAGTGATAAAACTGTAAAAACTAAAATGACTAAATGCTTAATGAATCACTTTAATCATGTCAATCTAAAACACATTCAAAACACTGCATACCTGCGCCACATAAACCAGCACCCTAAAGTCAAACTTGATCAAGTAGATCCAGTGCAGCCCTACCAAATAAAAACAATATAAAAAACAAAAACATACAATTCAATCTAATTAAAAAAGACATGTATTAGCCTACCTGCAGCGCCAAACAACCACACACCCAGGTAATTAACATCAATAATGCTACCCTGTATAAAAACACCACATCAGCACAGACGCATTTAAGGCAGGCAGACACAGCTGTGCTGTGAATGGACCAGAGCGGGGAAATAATATAGATAATGAGAGTGAGGGAAGCAGTGAAACATCGAGTAGTGAAAGTATGAGTCCAAAAAGAGGAAATGCTTCAGTGAAAGCACATAAAGGAAAGAGGGGAAGACTGGGGAAAAACTGGGGTGAGTCTGAAGAAGAAATGGAGGAAAAAAGGGAGTTCAAAGTAATTGTTAGAGTTAACGAGGAAAAGGTGTTGCAAACGATCAGTCCAGTGAAACTATCCACCATCCTGAAGAATCAAGTGGGGGACATCACTAAAGCAAAAGTTTGAAGAGATGGAAACTTAATGATAAGTTGTAATACAGAAGAGCAAAAAGACAGAATATAGGATGAAAGAAATTGGAAAGTATAAAGTGACAAGCGTGAGTCTGGTACAAGAAGGAAGCAAATGGGGGAAGGGAGTGATCTGGGGGATCCCCATTGAGGTTTCAAATGAGGAAATAAAATCAAATCTCAGAGGAGGAAGAATTAAAGATGCAAGAAGCTTCAGATCTTTAAAAATGGAGAGAAAATGGACAGTGAAAGTGTTTTGATAGAGCGTGATGAAGAAAGACTTCCAGAGAGAGTCTATTTGGGATATTTGACCTACAATGTAAGAGAGTATGTCCCACCACCAATGAGATGCTTTAAATGTCAAAGATTTGGCCATACAGCGCAGACATGTAAAGGAAAGAGAAGCTGTGCACGATGAGGAGAGGACCATGGATATGAACAGTGCAATAAGAGCAGGCAACCAACATGTTGTAATTGTGGAGGCAGCCACAGTGTGGCATACAGGGGCTGTGAAGTGATGAAGAGGGAGGTGCAGGTTCAACAAGTCAGAATATGCAACAAACTATCCTCTGCAGAGGCTGTTAAAATGGTAAAACAAAGAACAGATGTAGTGGTGGAAAACAGGGGGAATACCAATTTAAACCAAACAAAAGAAAATAAAGTATATGTTGATTTAAAATAGTTAGTGACTTTCATCGCAGGAGTTATAAATGCAACAATGAAAATTAATTTAAAAACAGAAAGAATTGAAGTAATTGTGAAAGCAGCAGCAAATCATCTTAACATTAGTAAATTAACCTCAGTGCTCAGGCCAGTCAGGAGGCAGCATGGATAGGATAGTTACTCTGTGGTCTGGATTCTACAGTGGAATGCAAGAAGTTTAATATCAAATGGACAGGAATTAAAGCACTTTATTGATAAATTAGAAGAAGCTCCAGAGATTATATCTATACAAGCAACTTGGTTAAAACCCCAATTAGAATTTAAAATCTTAAATTATTTTGCAATTAGGTTTGATCGTAGTGAAGGTAATGGTGGGGATGTGCCATTTTTATTAGGGAAGGGCTGCAGTTTAGAGTGGTTAAGAGAGGAAAAGACAATTATTTTGTAGTTGTAGAGATTTAGATAAATGCAGTTCAATTTATTATAATAAATTAATAATTATGTGAAAGATTAGAGTTATATCAATTAAAAGAAATTCAGGGAAAAATAGAAATAAAATTATTTGGTGTGCAGATTTTAATGCCCATAGCGATTTATGGGGAGAGAAGGGAACTGATTCAAATGGAGATATAATAGAACAGCTGTTGGAAGATAATCAATTAGTGTGTATGAATGATGGGTCAATTTAAGTCAATTTAAATCAAGATATAGAAAGTATAGAGGGAAAGATTAGGGAAGTTATATTGAAAGCAGCAAAAACAACAATTCCAATAAGTAAAGGTAAGAATCAAAAGAAAGGTACCTTGGTGGACACAAGAGTGCAGGGAAGAAATAAGGAAAAGAAATGGAGCTTTTAGAAGAACACTTAGTTCAGGATTAACAGCATCAGGAAAGGATCAGAGATGCTATATTATGTTAAAACACTTAGGAAATCAAGCTGAAGAAAAACTTTTGGGTTTATATAATAAGATCTGGAAAAAGGAAGATTAGCTTCTAATTGGAAGGAATCAATCATTGTGCCAATTATTAAACCGGGAAAGGATCCAATAAACCCTACAAGTTATAGACCAATAGCACTTACTTCATGTTTAGGAAAGATTATGTAAAGAATGGTAACAGAAAGAATTACATATTATGTAGAAAGTAAAGGACTTTTGTCTTCGTGTCAAAGTGGATTCAGAAAAGGTAGGAGTTCAATGGATCCAGTTGTGTGTTTGGAATCAGATATTAGAACAGCTCAAATTAATAGGGAAGTAGTGGTAGCAATATTTTTGATATTGAGAAAGCATATGACATGGAATGGAAGGATGGATAGCTTATGAAATTATATAAAATGGGGATTACAGGAAGGGCTTATAATTGGATTAAAGATCTTTTGTTTAATAGAGTTATAAAGGTACAGATGGGAGTAACGAGGTCAGATAAATATAAAATTAATAATGGAACTCCACAGGGAAGTATTATCAGTCCTTTATTATTCTCAATCATGATTAATGATGTTTTTAGAGAAGTAGATCAGGATGTTATGCAGTCTTTATTTGCTGATGATGGAGCCTTTGTCTAAAATAGGGAAAAATGTAAGATTAGTGTTTAAGAAAATACAAAATGCTATTAATGCTGTTGAAAATTGGGCTTAAATTCTCAGTGGGTAAAACAAAGACTGTTGTATTCAGTAGGAAGAAAATTGAGGAAATGTATTTAAAAATGTATGGAGAAAAAAATAAAAACAGTAAGTAAATTATGTTTTTTAGGAATCATGGTCTATTCCAAGCCTTTATGGGGGGATGAGGTTAAATATATTGAAGGGAAATGTAAAAAAGTTATAAATATAATTAAGTGTTTATCAGAATTAGATTGGGGCACAAATAAAATTAATTTAAAAAAGATTTATGTTGCCTTGATTAGATCAGTGTTGGATTACGGATGTGTAGTTTATAGGCAGGCTGTGAAAACAGTGATTAGTAAATTAGAGATAATTCAGAATCAAGCTTTGAGATTATGTTGTGGAGCCATGAAGACATCTCCATCTTTGGCAGTGCAGCTGGAAATGGGGGAGATTCCTTTATATTTAAGACAAAAGCAACTAATGTTGAATTATTTGGTGAGTTTGCAGGGACATAAGGAGGAGAATAATCCAGCAGTAAGAATTCTAAAACCTTGCTGGGAGAGTGGAAAAGCTAAAATAGACTGTTTTGCCTGCAGCAGATAAATTCATCAGGGAAATAGGATCACAGGGAAGAGAGACTGTGCTGCAGTGCCTTATCCAATTACACCATTTTGGTTGTTTCCACATGCAAATGTAGATCTAGAGGTTTATAAAGAAATGCAGATTAATAAAGATAATAACTGGGTAAATTTAGGAAATAACAGAATTAAGAGTAGCTATAAATCCTTCACAATTATTGATACAGATGTTTCAAAAGATTCAGTTTCAAATAAAAGAGGATTTGCTTATGCTATTCCTGAATTTGGTGTATTTAGAAAACAAAGAACTTCTGATCATTTAGCTATGTATACAGTGGAAATGTTAGCCATACTTCTGGCCTCACAGTGGGTAGAGCAAAATAACATTGAAAAAGTTCTGATATGTTCAGATTCATTATCATCATTAATGTCTATTTTAAATGTTTCTTTTAAATGAAAGCCATATGGAGTTAGTATATGAAATTTATCAAGTTATATTTAGAATGACCCAAATTCAAATAGAGATTAGGTTTATGTGGATACCTGCTCATAAAGATATAGAAGGGAATGATATGGCAGATCATTTAGCTAAGATGTCTTTAAAAGCTAAGTAGAATCATGGAAATAGAATATTGTAAATCTGAAATAAAATCAATCATTAAGAGCTAAATTAATTCTGAATGGCAACAATCGTTGGAAGAAGGAACTAAAGGTCGTCATTTATTTCATGTACAAAAGAAAGTAGGAAATATGGAGACAATAAGAAAAAATCAGAAAGAACAAGTAGTAATGACAGGATTGCAGCTTGGACATAGTGGATTAAATCCAGCCGGTGGTTGTGAGTGTGGTAGGGATATGGAAACAGTAGAACATGGAATAATTCATTGTGGAAAGTACACAGTAAGTAGAGAGAAGCTAAAACAAAAAATTAGGAAACATGATATAGACACATTAAAACTGAATAAAATATTAGTTAATCATAAAATAAATAAAGCAGTTTGAAGGAAACAGGAATATTTCTAAGAATTTAGATCAAAGGGAGCTACTCTGGTCCACACTCCAGCACAGTAGATGGCGATAATACATCTTAACGTTAGATGTCACCCGCCAGTAAAAACCAGAAAGAAGAAGAGGAAGTGACGTCACTAGCAGCATTAGCTTAGCTTCTGTGTGGAGTCATTGTAGAGAGGCTGATAATCTGGGTGGTTTTGCAGGGAGAATGTCTTCAGTCCAGCTTCAAGGAGAGTTAATCAGCGAGCAGTTAACTCCTGCTGAAGAAACATTCACGGAGTTTAAAGGAAGAGAGAAAAAGTTCAAAGAAGAGAAGATTGAGGATCAACATCTACTGCTGGATTTCACCAGGATCCCCCAGATCAATTCACAGCGGATAGGTAGGAAACACCTGATAGAAACGATTCCCTGATGATGCACACTGTGGATTTTATCCTCATCTGATTGGAAAACTGATTAGAGGAGCCCAGCTTCAAGATGCTAAGCTAAAGCTAACTCCCGGTTGAGAGTGAGATCACGTTGTTGTGAAAAAAAAAACGCGGTGAATATGGATATTTAGCAGACAT
Organism: Cyprinodon diabolis; assembly: GCA_030533445.1. NCBI lineage: Eukaryota > Metazoa > Chordata > Actinopteri > Cyprinodontiformes > Cyprinodontidae > Cyprinodon > Cyprinodon diabolis. Next base: position 6,239,526 of record CM060082.1, read on the forward strand.
TTGTTCCGGTTAAACCTCTTGTTCACTCCTGGTGCACTGCGATCAGAGAAAGCTGCTCCACATTTAAAGTGCACCCGTATTATAGACTGTACAGTAAAGACACTGTGGGATAAATGGGCTACATCAGGTACGAGTTCCGGTTTTCAAAATAAAAGTGTAGGCCTAGATGTTTTCATTGGTATTTGTCCTATATACGAAAAATGATAAATATTTAGAGACTTCATATGCAAAACTAAAAAGTGTTTCTCATGAAACCAGAGCAGTACCGTGGTCTCTTATAGATGTGTTAATCCACCACAAAACCTGGAAACTATTGAGCACAATGGCCAATATTTACACATAAATATTATTTCAAAACTATTAAGAGACTTGAAATGCATAAATAAAAAAGTGTAACTCTTGAAGCCAATGGAGATCTATGATCCAGCACTGATTTTGAATCAATTCATCACACGTCCTGGAAAGTATCGAGCTATGATGCTGATATTTCCATATAAAAGATAATTTAAAATAATTTGAGATTTGTAATGGATAAATTAAAGGCGTAACTTTTGAAGAAGATGGATTATAAATATCCAACACTGATTTTCTAACTCTCCTCCAACCTGAAGGGGGCCAGCCATCTTTTTACGGTAGAGAACCCTGGCCTTAGACTTGGAAGAGCTGATTCTCATCCCTGCCGCTTCACATTCTGCTCTGAACCACACCAGTGCTCGCTGTAGGTTTGTGCAGGAGGGAGCCATGGTGGCGTAGTTACAACTGTAAAATCACAAGTCTTTTTCTCTGCTTTCTGCTAGTGTTGTACCGATGCCACTTTTTGGCCCCAATACCTGGCTGTGCAGTATCGGCCGATACCATCTGTTTGGAATCGATCTGTGTATATGAGGAACCGCAGACTACTTGGATGTAAAATAATTGCCATCATGGCTTTGTCAAGCTGCTGCCTACCTTTGTGAAGCAGGAAAAAGACTAAAACAAAGTGAATCCAGTAGAACTTTGTATTGCCATCCTGGAATGGGTGACAATAGTTGAATAAAATTTTGGCTCTCAAAATGTTGTAAGCGCTCTATTTGTTGGTACTTTTTTTTTTATTTTTGTCATCGCAGCCGCTCACACCCGCAGGAGTACGAGCTGTGTAGGCCTCGGCGCGGCTCTCCTCCGAGGAATCTTCGGGAATTTCGGGGGGGGGGGGGGGGGGGGGGGAATATATATATATATATATGTATATATATATATATATATATATATATATATATATATATATATATATATATATATATATATATATATATATATATATATATATTCAGTTCGAGGCACGTAGTTTTAACAATTGAGAGAAAAGTGCTGAGGGGTCAGCAACTTCAAATTAATAACTCAGGTTAAAGCAGGAAACTAAGCTGAACCATAACGAGGTGCCAGCAGCACCTCTAGAAGAATAGGGGTGAGAAAAATTACCCAATAGAAATGCTAGAATAAAGGGTGAGTTAATTTGGGTTTTTGTTGAGTGGAGTTTGTTTACATGGTAGCCTAGAGTCCTACAATCTTTTAATTACCACAAGCTGGTGGTGTACTATTCCCACCCAAATAGGGTATTCTGTTTATTTATTTGTTATATTTATTTTGGTCACTTTTCTGGTCACTTTAGTTTATTCTTTGTCAGTATTTAATAACATAACTCAGGTCTCTTAAGTTATTTTTCTTTAAAACAATTCTGTTATGGTATTTACTAAAATTGAATCATTTAGCAATATTATAAAAAGTCCAGGCAGAGCTGCACATAAAATATGGTTTCAAATCTTTTCAATAATTATCGATATCGATCAATATGCATTTTTTTATCGATAAGGTTTTTTTCTATATCGCCCAGCCCTACTATGTATATAGATATATACAAAATCACATTCATAGTAGGGCTGGGCGATATAGAAAAAAAGCTTATCGATAAAAAAAAAATGCATATTGATCGATATCGATAATTATTGAAAAGATTTCTTTCTTTCTCTCTCTCTCTGAGTGCATGCTGGGAGTTTGGTGGTGGAGAGTGTGGCTGAGAGCTTGTGAGTAATCTCAAACTTTTCTTTTTTTCTCTCTCTAACTGTTTACTGTGTGATTGTTTGTTAATTGTTTATTTTTGTATCACTCCAAGTTACTGTGTGTTTGGGTGCTTTGGGGGGCGGTAGGCCGTGTTTCTTGACAGGGATGGCGTCCTCGGTGGCGCCGTCCCTGTCTCTGAAGCATGGGGTGAGGATTGTGCCGCAGCCCAGCACTACGGTGGAGCAGGTGCTGCTGGCAGTAGGAGAACAGGTGGGACATGGAAACATCTCATATGCCTCACGCATGAATAAGGCAGTGGTTGTGTTTCTAAAAAATCTGGAGCATGTAAGTCAGCTCATAGAAAGCGGACTGGTCTTGGATGATGAGTTTTTTCAGGTTTCCCCGTTGGCAGTGCCTTCGGTCCGGATCACCGTATCTGGTGTCCCCCCGTTTATTTCCAACGAGGCTCTGGAGACAGAGCTGAAGCGTTTTGGAAGATTTGCGAGCGGTTTCCGGGTGGTGAATCTGGGCTGTAAGGACGACAAACTGAAACATGTTCAATCTCTGCGGAGACAAGTGTTTATGTTCCTAGATTCTCCAACAGCAGTGAGCAGTGGACAGCGGGCGCTGCCCGAGGCTGCTCCTCGTAATAATACTGAGGGAGACTGCTCCGTGGTAGGAACTGACAGTGGCTCAGTGGGTGGGACTGAGGGTGATGGTTCCCTCCAGTTGACAGACAGTGCTGTAGGTGAGGAAGAGGCTGTGGACAGGACAGGGCAGAGAGCGGATGACCTGGGGAGGTCAGAAAAGGATGCAGAGTGCAGTCCTGTGCAGGATGCAGAGCTTCTGCAGGTGAACCCTGATAGTGAGGCAGATGATCAGATGGAATCCACTCATGGCCATAATGATTCTGATTCTGATAGTTTCTCTATCGCAGACAGCTACTTTCAGAGTGTTGATTTGTATTCTCTGGAGGAAATCAATGGTTTTCTAGATGACACCTTTGGAAAAAAAGTTAATGTAAAAGATTATTTTCCTGATGTGGATAAATTTATTGAATCAGTCACTGCTTTGCAGAGAGTTGTTGGTTGTGATTTACTGGACAGCAAGAAACGTTTTCGTCTTAAGAAGCACGTCACAGGTCTAAGGAAAACTCTTAAAACAACAAAGGGTAAAATGTCAAAGAAAATGAAACTTTAACAAACAGTAACATGATTGTACAACACTGGGTGTTTCAATTCTGTTGGTTTTCCCTACTGGTCTGTCTCTATTCTCCTTACATGCAGGGTCTAAGAGTGGCCTCTTTAAACATAAATGGGGGTAGAGATGGAAAAAAAAGGGCTATATTAACAGATGTTATCACACAGAAAAGACTGGATGTAACTTTCCTACAAGAAACACACAATGATAGCACGAATGAAATAGATTGGGGCTTATGGTGGGGAGGGCAGCATGTCCATAGCCATGGGACAAATCTAAGTGCTGGAGTTGCCATTCTGTTTTCTTCGAAGTTAAATGTAACTGTTATTTCCAGCACAGAGGTGGTGAAGGGCAGAATGCTTATGGTGAGAGCTGAAGTAGAGGGTTTCAGCTTCATTTTCATTAATTTATATGCACCAAACCAAGGCTCTGAGCGGGAAAAAACTTTTAAAATACTGAAGGAAGAACTAAATAATATTGGTACAGGAGAGTTTATTGTATTGGGTGGTGACTGGAACTGCTGCACTGATTTTACATTAGATAGGACCGGAGAGGAGCCACATGTTCAGTCCTCCTTGTTTCTGTCTCAAGTATTAACAAAAAACGATTTGGTTGATGTGTGGAGGATGAAACACCCTTCTGATAGGCAGTACACTTGGGTCAAAATATCAGATGGGAGAGTAAGTGCAGCTAGACTGGACAGGTTTTATCTACCTGCTTCTTTCACTGCTAGAGTTCTTAGCTTTCAAATATTCCCAGTAGTTTTTACTGACCACCATCTAGTCTTAATGGAGCTTATTCTCTCTCCCACTAGAAAACAAACATCTTTTTGGCGTTTTAATATTAAATTATTAAAGGATCTTACTTTTTGTGAAAATTTTAAATTGTTTTGGGCCTACTGGAGATCCCAGAAAGTTGATTTTCTTTCCCTGGCTCAGTGGTGGGAGGTAGGAAAAGCTCAGGTTAAAGTTTTTTGTCAGGAATATACAGTTGGTGTCATTACAAAAACCAAGAGAGCTGTGCAGGAGTTAGAGGACCAGATAAGGAACTTGGAAAATACCCTTAAAGAGACTCAGCAAAATGATCTTTTACGATCAAAAAAGGGGGAGCTCAACTCTTTCCTGCAGGAGAGAGCAAAAGGAGCTTTAGTCCGAGCACACTTCACCAGACTACAGGACATTGATGCACCAACCACCTTCTTTTTTAACCTGGAGAAGTCAATTACTTCAAAACAACAGATGGTGTGTCTCCGTCTCCCGGATGGGAAGGTGACCACAGACCCAACGGCATGCCGTGGACTTTTACACTGACTTGTTCAGGGCGGACGGCTGTGATGCAGATGCTGCTGCGGAGCTTCTTCAAGGACTTCCTCAGTTGGATCCAGGAGATCGGGAGGCTCTGGGTTTGGAAATAACTCTGGATGAACTGACTGCTGCTGTGTCTCAGATGACATCTGGAAAGGCTCCGGGAATAGATGGTCTGCCTTCAGACTTTTTTAAACATTTCTGGACCATCATGGGACAGGACCTTTTGGATGTTTTTAAAGAGTGTCTTATGAAAAAGACACTTCCAGCTTCTTGTAGGCGTGCAGTTCTTTCTTTGCTCCCTAAGAAGGGAGATTTAGCCCTTTTAAAGAACTGGAGACCAGTAGCTCTTTTATGTACGGACTACAAGATTCTTTCAAAAGTCTTATCAAACAGACTGAAAACTGTTATTGATTTTCTAATTGGTGCAGATCAATCATATTGTGTACCTGATAGGTCTATGTTTGATAATTTGTTTTTAATGAGAGATGTTTTTGATATTTGTAAAATTTATAAAATTAATGTTGGTATCATATCCATAGACCAGGAGAAGGCCTTTGACCGAGTGGATCATGCTTTTCTTTTTACTACCTTACAGGCTTTTGGTGTTGGGGAAGGTTTTCTGTCTTGGGTAAAGCTGTTGTATCGAGATGCCTGTTGTGTGGTGAAGGTGGGAGGTGGATTGAGTGTTCCAGTGCCAGTTAGGAGAGGGATCAGACAAGGCTGCCCCATTTCAGGCCAGCTTTACAGTATTGCCATTGAGCCTCTCCTCTGTCGGTTGAGGAGTAGACTGCGAGGTCTCTCCCTGCCAGAGTTGGCTAACATGCCCCCTGTTATTGTATCAGCATATGCTGATGATGTAAACATATTTATTTGCAATGAGGGAGACGTTCAAGAGTTACAAGAAAGTTTGTCCTTGTATGGAAAAGCTTCCTCTGCTAAGGTGAACTGGGGAAAAAGTGAGGCTTGTTTAGTGGGGGAGTGGGCTGTGGGGAGCATTCCTTGTCTTCCTGGTAACCTTAAGTGGGGAAAAAGGGGTATAAAAAGTCTTGGAGTTTTTATTGGGAATGAGGATTTTCAGAGACAGAACTGGGAGGGAGTGCTGGAAAAGGTAGAGGCCAGGTTGTCTAAATGGAAATGGTTGCTACCTCACCTGTCCTATAGGGGAAGAGCTCTGATAGTGAATAACCTGGTTGCATCATCTCTGTGGCACAAGCTCATCGTGTTGGTGCCACCATCAGGCCTACTGAAAGAAGTGCAGCGGCTCCTGGTTGACTTTTTCTGGTCTGGTCAACACTGGCTGAGGGCATCGGTCTTGTATCTCCCTGTGGCAGAAGGAGGACAAGGACTTGTAGACATTCTTTCCAGAACCGCAGCTTTCAGACTGCAGACGGCACAGAGGCTGTTGTATGGCTGCAGTCGCTGCTGGTTATCCCCTGCTCGATTGCTACTTAGGTATGCTGGACGGCTTGGACTGGATAAGCAGTTATTTCTGCTAAGACCATCTGAAGTTGACCTGACAGGACTCACACCTTTCTACACGTCGGTTATTAATGCCTGGCAGACACTGAAGGTCACAAGGAATCAGGACTCTGGGCCAGGGATGTGGATCTATGAGGAACCACTGTTTCACAACAACTTCTTTAGAAACGCTACTTTTTCTTCTGCTACATTAAGAACAAAATTTGTTGAGGCCGGCATTACTAAACTGGGCCACCTCACTGAAACATCCCTGGAAACGCTCAGTGACATTACAAGCATCCAGTCTTACAGAGTGCTGAATAGGATTATGGAGGAAGTCTGGCAGTCCCTGTCTGAACCAATGAGAAGCTTTGCTAAGAATCACGCTGGCCAGTGGAGGGATGGTGGTGTGTATATTTTTCCCTCTCTGAGTGTCTGTCCAGCTACTGAAGAGCAACAGGAGAAGAGTGGTTTTCTTCTCAGCATGAAAACACCAGAGCTGGGAATTTTCAGCTCCTGTGGGAGGAAGCAGCTGTACTACAACTGTGTGAAAGTGCCGAATTTTCACTCTCTGGCTGGAGTGAAGGAGTCAAAATGGTGTGAGGTATTTGCCTCAGACGTTCCCCCTAAAGGCAGGTGGAGGGTCCTGTATAAACCCCCTGTTGAGAAAAGGATGGCAGACCTTCAGTGGAGGATTATACATGGAGCAATAGCCACAAACAGACACAGAGCTCGCCTGGATCCAGGCACTGGGGAGGGCTGTCCGTTCTGCACTCACAGAGAAACGTTAGATCACTTAGTGGTGGGTTGTCCTCGGCTAGTTGATCTTTTTAAAGTTTTGAAAGGATGGGTGGAAGCTTTGGGGGAGGTTTTCTCTCTTCCTCTGTTTGTTTTTGGACCCAGATACACAGTGAGGAGAAAACTGAAATTAGTTTTAATTAATTTTTTGTTTGGGGTGGCTAAACTAGCCATTTGGAGAACCAGGAAGAATCAGATGCTGGGTCAGGGTTGGACAGATGTGGTGCAGAGCCTGAAAGGTCTGGTTGCAGCTCGTCTGAGAGTGGAGCATGCTTTCTACAAACTGACTAATAATGTGGAGGCTTTTAGCGCTCTGTGGGGGACTAGACATGTTTATCCTTTCTTTGCTGGGCGGTTAACAGCAGCTAGGTTAATACAGTGATCAGAGAAATCTTTTTCTGCAGGCTGGGTGCTTCCCAGCAGCAGAGATAGAAAAGGTAACTGTCAACCAGCTCCACAGCTCTCATGGCCTCAGATAATGGACTGGTGAAAATTCACAAAGGATCCTACCCTTATTCTAATGGCTCTTGTAATACTGATCATCAGTGTTTTTGTGTCCATATTCGCCCCATGGGTGATTAATAAGTTTTAGCTTCAGACAATCCCTAATAACCTTCTGTTTTATTTTATAGAACCCACATGCGTTGTTGTTCCTCTCTTCAGGAAACCATTAGGAAATTGATGACTCAGACTTCATTTTATGTATCAAACTATTTTTACAGGGGAAAAAACGTAGCCCTGTTGCCCTGCTGATGGCGACATTTTTAGCAAAACATTAGGAAGCTGCTCAATAAGGCTTTATCATTTAGGCCTGTTTTTCTCTTTCTTACCATAATGCTTCTTTTTAATATGATAGAACAGAGAAATTTGTTGAGAAACTCATTTAAAATCTGCTCAGCTGGGGTCTGTCTCTTCCAGGCAGAGGTGTACAGGAAGTCCTGCTGAGGGTAGGATGTCTCATTACTTCCTCATTTGCCAGACAGTCACTGTGGTGTTGGATGGAAATGCTTTACTTTCTTTTATAAATCATTATGGAGAAACAAATTTAGGCCAGAATGAAGTTCATGTCTTCAGGTTGCTTGACAGGATCCACCCAATCCTCAAACTCAAGGACAGAGTTTGGTGCTCTTATTTGAAGTTTCCTTTTTTAACCATCAATAAAAAGTCTTTCTGCTGTTTGTCTTTCAGACCGCCTGCAGGATTCTGTTGGAAAAGAGGAGGATTTCTCTGACCAGCAGCTCTGTGGACAGGAGAGGAATTCCAGTTTGGACCAAGAGGATTCAGAAGCTCTGCAGATAAAAGAAGAGCAGAAAGAACCAGAACATCCGTGGATAAAAGAGGAAACCATGGAGCTCCCCATAGGTGAGCAGGAAGAGAAGCCTGTTCTGAAGCAAGAGATGGAACATACAGGAGAGAAACCTTTCACATGTCTTACATTTGGAGTAAACTTTCTTAAAAAAGAACATTTAATGGTTCACATGAGAACTCACACAGGTAAGACGATTTATGAATCTCTGTCCTGTAGAAAAATGTTCTCTAAGAAATCTAGACTTGATAGACACATTAGAATTCAAAGCCACCTACAAACCTCTTAACACTAGAACTCCCAGAACTCTGATCCTACTAGAACTCCCACTGGCCGTCAATTTGACCTGGACATTTTCCCCAATGGAACACATGAGTAGTGATATCATCAACTGAAATGGTTCTAGCATGCGATATAAACTCATTGTGGAGATGTAGACCTTTCATCAGGCCTAACATATATATATATATATATATATATATATATATATATATATATATATATATATATATATATATATATATATATATATATATATATATATATATATATATATATATATATATTTTTTTTTTTTTTTTTAAAGGCAGTATAAATATTATTATTTCTGAATCTAAATTTGTATTAAAAATAAATCAGTAAAAGAAATGTTACCACACAGGTTCGAAGCTTAAAATTACAATTTTATTTACAGAAATTGATTACCTCTGACCACCTTTGCACATTTGTGAACGACATCATATGAGCAGTTTTTTGTGCAGCACTGAAACACCTGCCGCTGTTTTCTTTGCCTCCCAAAAGCTGCTCTTTAGCGGCAGAGGGGTTGGTAACTTCAGGACGCATGTGGTTTGCACGCCAACCTTTATGTGATTATAGTAGCTCACAGGCTCTGGTTTGGCATTTGGGCCGCTGAGTGGACCAGCTGAGGTGTGGGGAGTGCTATCCAAACCGTGAACAAAAGTTTCACTATTGTCTGATGGGTCACTGATATGTCTGCGTTTTCCCCTGGGTGGGTGATCATCCTCAGACTCGCTGTTAGAATCTGAGACGCATCCTACCCAGTCCTCCTCATCTGTCTCTCCCTGTCCACCCGAATAGCTATCATCAATATTTTGAAGCATTTCTAAAGCTCTAGGTAGAATGTTGGTTGCTAGGCAACTGTCCAAATGTCAATCGACTGTGGGAAAAATGAAGAATGCAACTAATAGAGTCGTCAAAGTGACGGCTGTCGGAGATCAAGGTAGAATTAACCACATTTATTTTTACGTTTTTATTTTATTAAACAAACTAAGGGAAAATGAAGGAAATATAGAAACAGGAAAAGTCAGTTAACATGATCAACATATGATTAATGTAAATAAAGTTCTTTCCCTTTAAAATCTCAGAACCCTCAAAACGACAGCTTTGGGAGTTCTAGCATTAAAAGCATTATTGCATTATCCTTTGTCAGCATCATATTCTCTATCTTTCATTTTCATCTTCACTAACAGTGGTCAATTCATGACACTTAATCATCAATGTGCAAGAGCTTAGAGAGCCACAGGTGAGGCAATTCTCAGCAGGAATGCCCTTCTTCTCATAACAGCGGCTCAGCAAAAGGCTAAAGGGCTATTCCACTTCTTTTCTTCCAATCTTGTGTTGTTAATCTGCTCTTCTTTAAAAACTATGCAAACAGACTCTTCAGACCTGGTTTATATTATTCCAGGATAAAAGCAGAATTTTTAAAACTTTTTTCTCCCTTGTGAAACTTCAATAATAAGTCCTGGAATGGCTTTTTTCCTTTCTTTTTTTTGCTTCTTGGCCACGTATTTAACTTGGCATAAGCCAGATTGACACATTCTTTTCTGTTCCTACACCGTATCAATGTAGGTATCGTTCTGTAGAGCGTGTTGGCAAAAAGGAGGGACATTCAGTACAATTGGTCATACACGTCACTGCATTTCAAATAGTTAAAAAGGAACAATTGGCTTTATCATTATTCTATTATCATCCTATATGATATCTAAATGCTTTAGACTTAAGGTGTATCACAGTGAGGCTGCAGAGTTGTTTCACCACAGGCTGAGTCCTCAAATAGGAGGAGCTTGAGCTGCATGAATCTTTGTCATGAGAATAACAAAAAGTTTGTCACAGGAATGTAGTGTGGATTAGTTTTTACTCTAGGCCTCAGAGTGAAGTAGTAATAAACTGGCGAGGGAAAAGATTGAACTTTTGTTTTGATTGAAGTCAACATTTCTTTTGCAGAAAAATGTGATGGAAAATGTCATCTATGTTAACTTCACCCTGTTTTTCTTAGATGTTTTGCATTACCCATATTGTGTCTTTAGAAGAGGTGCATTGTCTTTTTACCATATTTTTTAATCTGTCTCTACCTATTGTGTCTAAGGAGTTGGAGTCAGAGAAGGTTTACAATCTAGCTCTGCACTGAGGTTAGTGAAGGCAGAATGCTAGATAAAGAGTTGGATCGGACCAGAAAGGGATGGAGCACCTCCCTTTTATTTTGGCCTTCTGTGATAAATGTGTGTGCATACCCTTGTTTGGTGCTTATCCGTAGGGTCACAGTGGAGCTGGTGCCTTTTTTCCAGCAGTTTCTGGGCAAATAGCGCAATAAAACCTGGACAGTTCAGTAAAAAAAAAAATCTAAAAAAACGTTTAAAGCTTTGATGATAAAAGTGGAGGTCTTCACCTTGCCAGATGGCAGAGCATTAACCAGTTTGTTACAACCTGTGATTGTGGTGTCAGAGCTGCAGTGCATGATGGGAGATGTAGTTCCAGTCTATTTGAATGTAGTTAGATCAACACAAAGATGATTAAAGTGAATTGTCCTTTCTTTAACCCACAATAGAAAGTCTTTCTGCTGTGTTTGTCTTTCAGACCGGCTGCAGGATTCTGTTGGAAAAGAGGAGGAATTCTCTGACCAGCAGCTCTGTGGACAGGAGAGGAATTCCAGTTTGGACCAAGAGGAACCAGAAGCTCTGCAGATGAAAGAGGGGCAGCAATCGCCTGAACGTCCCTGGACAAAAGAGGAAACCATGGAGGTCCCCATAAGTGAGAGTGAAGAGCATCTTGTTCTGAAGCAGCAGACTGAAGATACAGGAGAGAAACCATTATCATGTTTGACAAGTGGAGAAAAGTTTCTAAAAACAGAAAATTGTATTGTTCACATGAGGTCTCACACAGGTCAGAAGGTTTATGAATGTCTGTCCTGTGGGAAAATGTCCACAACCAAATATAGAATTGATAGACACATGAAAATTCACACAGGTGAGAAGCCTTTTTCCTGTATTATTTGTAAGAAGAATATTACTGGAAAAAGTAATTTGACAAAACACATGAGAATTCATAAAGGTGAGAAGCCTTATGAATGTCTGTCCTGTGGAAAAAGCTTTGCTCAGAAATCAAATTTTGATGCACACATCAGAATTCACACAGGTGAGAAACCTTTTTCTTGTACCATTTGTAACAAGGATTTTGCTGAAAAGGGTCAATTGACTAAACACATGAGAATTCACACAGGTGAGAAACCTTATGAATGTCTGTCCTGTGGAAAAAGCTTCACTCAGATATCTAGTCTTAATTCTCACATCAGAACTCACACAGATGAGAAACCTTTTTCCTGCACGATTTGTGAAAAAAGTTTTACTCTAAAAAGTTATTTGACTAAACACATGAGAAATCACACAGGTGAGAAGCCTTTTGAATGTATGTTCTGTGGAAAAAGCTTCAGTCAGAAATCTCATCTTGATACACACACCAGAATTCATACAGGTGAGAAGCCTTTTTCCTGCACCTTTTGTAACAAGAATTTTACTGACAAGAGTCATTTGAATTATCACATGAGAATTCATACATGTTAGAAGCTGTTCCCATCAATTATTTGTGACAAAGGTTTTAAACAAGAACGTAATTTGAGTATGCATTGATTTATTCATTCATGATGAAAAATTGTTTATATTTTTAAGAAAACATTAGTTTCACATAAGTCAGAGCAGTTAGATGCCACAGGAATGAACAGTAGAGGCTTTTTCCATGTTTAATTGCTTAGAAAATCTAGAAACTCCTTCACCTCATTTTACATGAGAAACTCACAGGTTAATGGTCTTTTTGAAGCAAAGTTTTGAGAAAGCCATTAATTTACAGCTCTGTTTCCATAGAAACTAGAACAGACAAGGTGTAATAATGTAAACTTGGTAAATATTCAGGTCTTAGGTGAATATGTGGATGTGAACATTTGATACTTAATTATTTTTGGCCTGAGTAAATTAGATTTAAATGGCCAAAAAAAGATTGTTTCCCTAACAGAAAAAAAGATGTTTAGATTCACAATTTCATCCATTTTCTGTAATGAAGGGAATAAACATAATAAAGTACAATACAATCTTGGTTAGAGAAAAAGCAAGTATGCTGCCCATACAACAAGCAATTGAGAAGTTCTAGATGTTTAAATTGAACCAAATCCAGACTGACCCCTACTGTGCCATTTTGGCATGGTGTGGCACAACGTTTTCTGAAAGAATTTATTCAGAAAAAGCTAAAAAAAGTTTTATTTTTGGGAATTAGAAACTTTTAGCTGAATGAAAGCTATTGGTATGATATGTTCCAGAAACAGACTTTCATTCAGATGAAAATATCCTGAGATGAAAATAAAAGCAAAGGTAGGACAGATTTAATGTGCTTCGCTCAGTTTTGCTGATGTTGTTGGAGGATTTTTTAAGAGGTCAGCTGCAAATGATCAGAGTTTAGTTAATTCAGTGTCTTGTTGGCTTTCATTAGCAATGCATCAATCAGTGCTGCTACGTGTGTTGTTGAAACCAGGCCCACCAAAACTCCAACTGTTTCTGCCACAGTGTTAGAGCTATGGTCAGTGGATATTAGAATGAAGTAGATCATCTATAGAGGAGTCTCAGATGAAGATTTGGGACATATATAAGTGTGTGTCAGTCTCAGAGTTAGTCAGCTACAAGCTAATTAATGTTGCAAAGTAGCTCCAGCCACCTTGAAAGGGGGCGCTCAGGATTATGGGGTTAAACTACGGGACATCAAAGAACTCAGTTTAGAGGCTGGAGTCTGTAGTTCAGGTAAATTGAAGTCCTAAAATGATGAAACATGTTTGTTTAAAAAGATAAACAAGATTGATGATGTTGCTGTTATTTTTGCTGATCAGTTTAAACCTGCTTTAACTTGATAAAACACCTTTGCCTTAATAATGTATTAAAGAAATCTGACACTTCGCTAGAAGTGTGAAGTTTCTCTTTTTAAAGATTAAGATAAGTATCATTTTCCTTTGAACTTATTCTAATAGTTTTGATCTTGATTCTGTAGATGTTCTATTTACCTGCTATGATTGAAAGTAACTATTGCCTATTTTATACAACTGGTTTAATGTATTATATTCTGCTGTGGATGTTTTTATTTATTATAATCACTTTAAATTGATGAATAAGCAGCAATAAAAATCTCATGGATTGTAAATATTTGCTTCTTTATTGTTTTGTATAAATAACAATCATTTCCCATGTTTTCTCTGATATTTTCAGACAAACTAAAGCTGTAAAATTAATAGTTTAATGGCATCCACCTTCTGTCTTCTCCAGTCTTTCCTGTTGTTCCTCCATCAGCATGAATCTTTTTAGCTTTTTAAAGCCTGAGTGTGTTCAAATCTGGCCACTGGATAAATCCTCCTTTGCTTATTGGAGAACTTAGATCAGGAAATAATGTAGGTACGTATAGTGGCCAAGTTGGTTTGGCTCCTGATAAAACAAGTGTTTCATTTGCTATAACTGTGTGTCCAGTGCTGCTGCAACCAGAGGAATGAAGGATCTAACTATGGCTATGTTCACAGTGCAGCCTGCAGTGAACCAAATCAGAGTTTTTTTATTTCTTAAAAATCATTACGAAATGCTGAAACTAAAGTGCGAACTCACAGATGAAGTCCAGAAAACATTTGGAGTCCAGTGGGAGGCTGAGTGCAGCGTGTGCAAAGCTGGCTCATTAGTTTCAGTGTCTAATAAAGGTGCTGGAGATCTCAAAGCTCACATGGACACTGAAAAACCTGAAAGAGGTGAGTTATTCTGCAGAGTTCACTGAGTACTTTGTTAGACCTGGGAACATAAGGTAAAGCTGTACTTTCTAATACAGAAGAGGTCATATTTAGAACATTATTTAATTTTATTTATGTATTTTAAAAGAGCTATGATTTTTTTTTACTGGTTACAGATTTCGTTTTACTACAAAGGTTATTTTTGTACCATTTAGGTATAATAAAGCTGTTCATCAACCTTTGAGAAGCCTGTCTGAATCCGTCTGGAGGCTGAGCAAAGTGTCCTCTCTTTGGGAAATCTAAATATGCTCACCCTAATATATATACCTATTCTAAAAGAATTAGTTCTGTAGTTCCCATTTTTAAGCAAATTGATGTTTGCAGGAGCTGTTTTGAAATGGACTACAGAGGGACGGCAGCAGTTTATGGATCATGTTAATTCATGGTTTTGATCTTTATTAGGGAGATTATCTGAGACTCCTGATGTGTTTTTAGGCACAAGACACTAGAATTAGGAGATAAAGGCTTGGCTCTTTATCTAAATAAAATAATGCAAGACATTTTATGTTTGACCTCCTCTGCCATAAAACATGAGCATTTTTACATAAAATAATTAGATTTCATATAATTCAATCTTGTTCCAATGAAACTTTGCTTGAACTGCCATGTCCCCTTTTCTATGTTCTTCTGAAATCAATTTATAATTATACTAAAAAACAAAACTAATTCAGTTTTAATTTACTTATAAATAGTATTTTGTTTAGTTTAAATTACTTTAAGAATGAAATTAATAAATACCCAAACTGAATCAGCAGAGATATCTAGAAGATGGTCCAATGGGTCTCATCAGAAAGAACCACAACAAGATGCAGACAGCAGTTAGTGGGCGGAGCCAAGATACCTGGACAGTTGAGAAACAGTTTGGAGGAACATCATTAAATACTGACTGAGACAGCATCTCCTCCCATCAGTAACCGGATCAGAACCAGGATAGATATCCTGATCAAATCAAAGGGTTGATGTTTATTAATAAAACATTTTTCATCAAAACATCTTCCTCATCCATCAGAACACCAGCAGGGGGCAGTCTGCGCTCAGAGGAGGCAGGCCACAGATTGGGTCAGGATGTTCTGGTTGTTCTAGTTCTATAACCTGGAGCTTCCTGTTTGATGAAGAACCTCCTGGAACCTCCAGATTCTACCCTGAACCTCAGCTGATTTTTTCTCTCCAGAGTTTCAACCTTAATGGTTTTAACCTGAACGATGGAACTGAATCCCATTGATCCTCATTCACACAGTAACACAGCTAGAAATGATGGAAACAGCCTCAGGTGGATGGAAACTAAATGGTCCTCTGTTTAGGTCTGGAGATGATGGTCTGTCTGTTTGCTGAGGAGAATCAAATCTATGCATCTTCAAGGGACACTTTCAGTCTGACTGAATAAAAGGAGGAAAATCAGCGATTCATTCTGAACAAGTCAGATCTAAAGAATAATCAGGTGGACAAGGTGTAGATAATCACACACACGTCTAGAAATAGCTAAAGGTGCAAAGATGGCAGCCATGACACTCCTGGATGAGTCAGTGGAAGAAAGCGGTGGTCTGAACCAGAAAGCTGGTTTAGATGTTACAGAGGAACACTAAGGACCCGTGGGTCTCTGGTCCAGTTCCACATTTAACCAGTGGAGCTTCCCTAAAAGTTTAATTGGGGCGGCAGGTAAAAACTAATAGGCAGGGAAACTAGCACCTATTAAACCAACAGATTTTCATGAGGCTCTTGCTAATAAAGCTACTTACATATTAATACATCAGTGCTGTTTAAATTAATCTATGGTTCTACATAACAAACAATAAATGGATAAACTGTTGTTCTTTATCTTTAATTACTTGGAAGGTGACTGCAGAGACAAACTCTACAACATCAAACATAAAAACTGACTCTTAAAAGAGCCTGAATTATGGATTTGACCCCTAATAGAAATATATTCTAAATAATGAATTTCGGTGTTTCTCAGTTTTTGCTGTATAAACTAACTTTAAAATGTCAAAGTAGGAAACTCCACATTATGGTATCAGTGCTGCCACCTTCTGGTTCAGAGGAGAACTGCTTGTTCAAGATGGGTATTGGTAAAGGGGGTTGGGGGTTGGAGAGATAGTCATTAATAGTTGGAACCATTATAAATTATTTTGGTTAATTTTTGGGACAAATGCCTGAATGGCTTCTAACATTCAGTGTCACCTCCTTCACATATTTGCTTGGTGATGCTCCTTATAGAAATATGGCATCAGTTTTTCCTAATAATGATTTAAAACATTCAAACAATCAGCATGAAGCAATAATTGAGCTCAATCCAGCAGCAGACAGAACCTTTTTAGAACCAAATGGAGCCGACAGACTTTTTATTTTCAGTAGGTTTCTTCAGGGAGTCTCTGATGTCAATCAGTTGTTGGTTGGCTGTAATAAATCTCTGAGGAGTGTCGACTACAGTCTCTCTCTGACAGCATTGTTGCCATGGTTACCTGGTTCTGGGTGTTTCAACTAGCTAACATATTAACTACTAGGCGGGCTATGGGCGTTCGCAGCAGTTCTTCCTCGATGTGGTTTTCTGTTTTCTATGTTATCCAGTCAGGCCTGATGTTCCTCCTCCACTGTAAGAGGGACGGTCACTTTGCTGCAGGGTGGAAGGGCAACTAGACATGTTTAAAATGTGGAGAAAATGTTCAGGATAAATGTTGGAGCTGTGGAGGGAAACACAGAGCAACATGTGGAGGCTGTGAGTTCAGGAAGAGAGCAGTGGACGTTCAAAAAGTGAAGCTGAGGCA
The DNA here is from genome assembly GCA_030533445.1 of Cyprinodon diabolis. NCBI lineage: Eukaryota > Metazoa > Chordata > Actinopteri > Cyprinodontiformes > Cyprinodontidae > Cyprinodon > Cyprinodon diabolis. The sequence continues at coordinate 6,256,494 of CM060082.1, forward strand.
TTAAAGAAAGTTCAGGAAGAACAGAAGAAGACTGTTGGTAGCAGTGAAGCATTGAGACAAAGATCAGAGCAGATTAGTAGGATCTGGAACCCTACAGAGTTTGACAAAATGGTTGTGTTTATTGTGTTTGTCATCAACTGTACAGAGCAGGTTAAACATGAGGCTGAACAGATTGAGATGATTGTAAAAGGAGCTGAACAATTCTCAGAGATGAGGAAGGTTTCTGGGGCTCAGATGAAACCAAAGCTTGAGGCAGATGGCAGACAGGCAGTTACAGGTGACTGAGCAGCGCATTATTGCTGCAAAGGAAGGTTGATAGCAAACGATCAGGAGATAAAATGATTCATACACCGAAAAAAGAACAACTCATAAGATTCACTTCAAAATTATATTGTACGTAACATTTTGAACACAAATTATTTAAGTCTAATTTAATGCTGCAAGATCGTGTCACACCAATATAAAGTGAATTTGACTTTACATAAAACATAACAGTTGTGAAGATATTAATATTTACTTAATTTTATCCAAGTTGAATCTTTATGCATGAAAGCTGTGAGGAAATTTTAGATCACTTTAGTATTTGCACCTGCGATGGACTGGTCACCTGTCCAGGGCGGACCCCGCCTCTCGCCCGTAGACAGCTGGAGATAGGCACCAGCCCCCCTCATGACCCCATTTGGGATTAAGCGTGTCTGAAAATGGATGGATGGATAGTATTTGCACACCACTCACAAAAATTAGGTAATCATTGCCAGCTCTCTTGAACTAAATAAAACAATACTCTGTGCTTTTAATATATATCAAGTGGGTTTTTTTAATTTTTAATTTTAGCCATAGATTTTACGTTCTAAATGTAGCAGTGCCTAAAAACATTCATCCATCTTCCGGACACAAGCCAGTCCGTCACAGGGCAACACAGAGACACACAACCATAAACACACACCTAAGGACAAGACATGTTTTTGGATTGTGAGAGAACATACCCTGCACCAGAAGAACATGCAAATTCCATGCAGAAAGACCCTGGACTGGGAATCAAACCCAGAACCTTCTTGCTGCAAAGCAACAATGCTACAAACTGTGTTACCATGCAGCCCACTTTTCAGACATAAAGCAGAAGACTAACAGCCCTCTGAAACACAGTTTCAACATTGATTACAGAAATATCAAACACAGATGTTTAAGATCGAGAACGTTAAACTTTGACAAATATATTCAGAATAATATCTCAAGGAAGATCAGGAACTGACACTTAAAACTTTGAGCAGTGGGGAAAGATTATGCACACCTACAGTGAGGATAATAAATATTTGAACAACCTGCTATTTCGCAAGTTCTTCCCAAATCATGGAGAGGTCTGAAATTATCATCGTAGATGCATGTCCGATGTGAGAGATACATAGTAAAAGTGCAGAAATCACAATATATGATTTTTTTAAACAAATTATTTGTGATAAAACTGCAAATAAGTATTTGAACAGAGGAAGAGACCAGACCAGATCCAGATCCATCAATACAGATATTACAGTAGAACAATCAGAACCAAGAGAAGTTTAGATTTTCATTTGGAGAAATATTTCTGTGTCAGAAGAATGAAAGAAAAATCAGCAGCGAAATCCTTCATGGCTCCTGGAACACAGACACAGAAAATTACATTTAAACAGAGAAAGAAAGAAGAAGAGAGCAGCAAAGCACAGGCACTGGAACCAGGAACACTGATCAACAATCAGAACCAACAAACTGGATCTATTTAGGTTTACAGAACTCTGCAGATTATCCAGTGATACAAACCCAAACTCCAACATGTAGCGGCTGAGTGAATGTGGTCTGGACTCTGTGGAGGAGAGTTCTGGTTTCAGAGATGCTGTAGAAGGACACAACACCTGCTCTGTGATCCAGGTCCACTCCTACTCTCGAAGAACCAGCACCTGAGATGGAGGTCCAGATGTTGTTGTGACCAAATTCATAACCACCTTGGAAGCAATTTAATGCCCAAGATTTTTCATTATGTCAGAATCCACATTCATCCCCTCTTCCTGTTCTGTTGATATTCTTGTATGCTACTGCTACACGAACCCACCCCCTCCACTCCACCTCCCAGTAACGACGTCCAGTCAGACTCTGTCTACTCAGAACCTGAGGCCAATCAGTGAATCTGTCTGGAAGACTAGAATAAGACTGGGGTTGATCCATCAGTGTCACCTTCCTGTTTCCCTCTGATAATATCAGTCGACTGTGTGCTGTGTTTGGATCCAATGCGATCTGACATGAATATCCTAAGAAACCAGCTCTGCTCTCTGGTTCTGCCTCAGCCAGGGTCAGTGAGATCTTTGTCAATGTATCTCTCAGGATGTCCTGTAGTTTGACTCTGAGCTCTGACACAGCTGCTGTCACATCCTCCCAGCGTCTCAGAGGACGGATGTCGATGCCGGCTGAGGGTGTAGACTCCCTAAGGTCTGACAGTGAGGGGTAGCTGTGGAGAAACTGCTTGTGATCCTCTGTGTCTGAAAGCTGCTCTAGCTCAGCATCTTTCCTTTTTAGCTCCCTGATCTCCTGCTCCAGCTTCTGCTGAAGCTCTTTGACTCGACTGACTTCAGCTTCCTGCTGGGATCTAATCTGCTGCTTCACATCAGAGCTTCTTTTCTGGAAGAGGCCGATCAGCTCAGTGAAGATCTTCTCACTGTCCTCCAGTGTTTTCTCAGCAGAGTGATTGATGTCCTCCACCTCCTGCTGAAGCAGCTTCACATCTTTCTCTCTGTCCTGGACTCTGCTGGATTATTCCTTGTCTTTCCTGCAGCTTGCTCTGCCTCTCAGTCCTTTCTGCTGAAACTGAGACTGTGTTGTGTCCTTTATGTTCCTCCACAGAGCAGAGATAACAGATAGACTTCTGATCAGTACGGCAGAACATCTTCATCACCTCATCATGAAAAGAGCAGATGTTCTCCTGGAGGTTCTTGGAGGGCTCCACCAGCGTGTGTCCTGAATGGAGCTGAATTCTTATGAGGCTGAAGGTGTTTTTCACAATAAGAGGCCAGACAGACTAAACAGGACTTGATGGCTTTCAGTTTCCTTCCAGTGCAGACATCACAGGCCACATCCTCAGCTCCAGCATAGCATTGGTCTGCAGGAGCAGCTTGGAGTCCAGTCTTCTTCAGCTGCTCCATTAAAGGTGCTAACATTGTGCTCTTCTGCAGGTCAGGCCTCGGTATAAAGTTTTTCCTGCACTGAGGGCAGCTGTGGATTCCTCTTTGATCCTCCTCATCCCAGTGGCTATTAATACAGTTCATACAGTAGCTGTGTCTACAGGGAATAGTCACTGGATCTTTCAGGAGATCCAGACAGATTGAACAGGAGAAGGTTTCTGCATCCAGCTCATTCTGCTCCATTTCTGCCCTTGCAGTGACTGTGTGCTTTTCACTACCTGGAAACAGAAAAGGGTTTGAGCTCTGGGTTCCATTTAATAAAGCAGAGTTACAAACTCAGACTCAAATCTTCAACTCTGAATTAATCTAGCCTAAGCTGTTGTGGGTTAGTTTGATCAACTCTAAGTACAGGTGCTGGTCATAAAATTAGAATATCATGAAAAAGTAGATTGATTTCAGTAATTCCATTTAAAAAGTGAAACTTGTATATTATATTCATACATTACATACAAACTCATATATTTCAGATGTTTATTTTGTTTAATTTTGATGATTACAAATGACAACAAATGAAAATCTCAAATTCATCATATCAGAAAATTAGAATATTGTGAAAAGGTTCAAAATTGATGGCCCCTGGTGCCACACTCTAATCAGCTAATTAACTCAAACCACCTGCAAAAGCCTTTAAATGGTCTTTCAGTCTAGTTCTATAGGCTACACAATCATGGGGAAGACTGCTGACTTGACAGTTGTCCAAAAGACGACCATCGACACCTTGCACAAGGAGGGCAAGACACAAAAGGTCATCGCTAAAGAGGCTGGCTGTTCACAGAGCTCAGTGTCCAAGCACATTAATAGAGAGGCGAAGGGAAGGAAAAGATGTGGTCGAAAAAAGTGTACAAGCAAGAGAGATAACCGCACCCTGGAGAGGATTGTGAAACAAAACCCATTCAAAAATGTGGGGGAGATTCACAAAGAGTTGACTGCAGCTGGAGTGAGTGCTTCAAGAACCACCACACACAGACGTATGAAAGACATGGGTTTCTGCTGTCGCATTCCTTGTGTCAAGCCACTCTTGAACCACAGACAGCGTCAGAAGCGTCTTGCCTGGGCTGCTGGTGAGTGGTCCAAAGTCATGTTCTCTGATGAAAGTAAATTTTGCATTTCCTTTGGAAATCAAGGTCCCAGAGTCTGGAGGAAAAGAAGAGAGGCACTTCATCCACGTTGCTTGAAGTCCAGTGTAAAGTTTCCACAGTCAGTGATGGTTTGGGGTGCCATGTCATCTGCTGGTGTTGGTCCATTGTGTTTTCTGAGGTCCAGGGTCAACGCAGCCACATACCAGGAAGTTTTAGAGCACTTCATGCTTCCTGCAGCTGACCAACTTTTTGGAGATGCAGATTTCATTTTCCAACAGGACTTGGCACCTGCACACAGTGCCAAAGCTACCAGTACCTGGTTGAAGGACCATGGTATCCCTGTTCTTAATTGGCCAGCAAACTCTCCTGACCTTAACCCCATAGAAAATCTATGGGGTATTGTGAAGAAGAAGATGCAATACACCAGACCCAACAATTCAGAAGAGCTAAAAGCCACTATTAGAGCAACCTGGGCTATCATAACACCTGAGCAGTGCCACAGACTGATCGACTCCATGCCACGCCGCATTGCTGCAGTAATACAGGCCAAAGGAGGCACAACTAAATACTGAGTGCTGTACATGCTCATACTTTTCATGTTCATACTTTTCAGTTGGCCAACATTTCTATAAATCCTTTGTTTTTATTGGTCTTCAGTAATATTCTAATTTTCTGATATGATGAATTTGAGATTTTCATTTGTTGTCATTTGTAATCATCAAAATTAAACAAAATAAACATCTGAAATATATGAGTTTGTATGTAATGTATGAATATAATATACAAGTTTCACTTTTTAAATGGAATTACTGAAATCAATCTACTTTTTCATGATATTCTAATTTTATGACCAGCACCTGTAGGTCTACTCAGAATTGAGCACATGATTAATAACTATCAAAAGCCAGGAGCAGTGGAGCACAGATTTGATGTGTCACCATGACAACAGGCAAAAGGAAGTGCCTAGTTCACCCCACTGGAACCAGTGATATTAATGATAAAGAAACAGTGCTAGAGCTGCAAAGAAGAGGAATATGGCGAAGGAAAAGATTCTTGCTTGAGTTAATGCGTAGGTTAATATGATTTCTATAGCAGGCTGTTTTTAAAAGCACTCTCCTCTCTGTTGTTCCATTTGTAGATCACTAAAATAAGGTTCTTCCTGGTCAAAATCACATTCCTAGTCAGAACCTTAATAATAGATTTTCTAGATTACATTTTTGCAGCAGAAACTGAATTTCAGAAAATAAAAAAAACTAAATTACACTGGTAAGAATTAGGTTTCATATATCTAGAAATATTTACATTAAATGAGCCTGTTTTGACATTTATCACCTTGATTGAATATGTATTTATGATAGGATAATTTTTTCATTCACATAGTAACACACCAAGAAATGAGTGTCCTACTTTGTATTATATTCACTATGAAGAATTTATTCATAGTGAATATAATACAAATGATGATCAGGTATCTGTTTCACAAAGCAGGTTTAACAAATTCAGATTCAAATCTGCAACTCTAAATTGATCTAGCCCCAAGTCGGGAATTCTGAGTGTTCGGTTTCACAAGAGCTGTTATCAATTAGTTCAATGAATTTTAACTATGTGAAGAGCATATGCTATGTATAATCTAAAGATGGGCAGCAAATTTACTATTCCTAGGTGTTAGGCCAAGCTTGCAGAGGGAAGATGAAATGTGCAGATAGGAAGATTGAGTGACCTTGCTCTTGCACACAGACAGAAAGAGATGATTTTTTATAAGCAGAAAAACAGGAAACAACTCCATATATCGAGACAGAAATCATAGGGAGTATGAATACTGTGTATCTGCTTGTGGGATTGTTTGTGTAGAATTGTAAGATTTCCCTGATAAAGAATAATAAAACGAGCCTGCGCTGGGACAAGGACAGAGTGTTGCTTGCAGATACTGGCTGCAATTCCTCTCCCTTTGCAAAGGTGAATAAAAGCTGGGCTTTCCCTGTCATTTATTTCACTCCATCTGAAGTTAACTTCCACTCGAATCTCTGGACCCGGGGAAGTGGAGACGGCTTTAAAATAGGTCCACTCAGAGTTATGTGTGTGCACAACAAGTTTGAAATGCCAATTTCAGTGGAGCACCTGATCAAAATCACACTCCTAGACCTAACTGTAATAATATATTTTCTAAATGACAATTTTGTGGCAGAAACTGAATTTTAGGAAGTCAAAATGACTGAATTATACTAGTAAAAATTAAGTTCTATATATCTAGAAATGTTTACACATTCTAAGTGGCTGTTCTGACATTTATCAACTTGATGGAAAATGTAATTATGATATATAAAAAATATTTTTTCATTGTTAAAGTAACACAAATGCTGACCAGTAATATTATGTATATGTAGATCTGAAATTTATTTATAGAAATCCAGAATTCTATTCTAGATGTGGAGGATGGCTTTTTGTTTGAAAAGGTCATTATTTCTTGAATGGTAGTAGATCAATGTATTTATTTAGCTGAAATCTTCTGGTAGCAGGTGAAATTTAAGTCTAAAAATGTTGTTCAAATACATTGAACTTTTGCATCATATCATTAGTTTCTCCTCATGTTGATTCAGTCTTCGTTTACACAGTAAAGTGGCTGTTTGCAGCCTCACTACGGATGTTATCATACCAATAAATGATTATTAGCGGCTATCAGGCCTATAGAATGGCTTCAGATTTTGCCAGTAGGCTCATTAGGTTGTTATCATTGAGTGAATTCTAATCCTAACCCTAAAGTAATTACTTTCCCCCGCAGAATGAATCTGTCATATCCTGTCAACTGAGTTGTAGAATCCTCTTACTATACTATACTAATTCTCTGTGAAAAAGTGCAGATCATTCTTCTTCTTAAAAGATCCTCGTCAAACAGACATGTTTGTTTTTAAACCTAATCTGTCTAACGAACATATATATATATATATATATATATATATATATATATATATATATACACAAATCTGACTGAATCAGGAAAGAGAGAATGGAGACAGAGGACACAGAGTTTCTCATTGTGAAACAGAAAACTCAGTTTCCATGTTTTCAGGTTTAGAAAACTTAAGAATTTTCAGTAAACCTGGTTTTTGAAACAACTCTAATCTACAGGTCATGTCAGAACAGGAAGCCTGCAGCCAGTCAGCTTTCAGCTTCATCAGTTTTTGTTTTCACCCAGAGGAGGAAGGAACATCAGGCTGTGATTCCTGGAGGAGGAGAGCTATTAATAATGTGACCGATACATGTGTATTGTCTTATTTAACTGGCTGTTAAATTATCGCACTGTTTCCCAGCTGTGAACATAACACCTCGCTCCATTCATGTTGCTCCGCTTTTCCTATTTAATTATTTGTTTATTTTGTTATTTATTTTGTGAGCACATCGGAGCGAGCTGGAGCAGAACGAGATGCTTTGCTGAGGACACAAGGGCGTTATAAAGATTTTCCTTATTTTTGCGTGGCTGTTGTAACATAATAAATGAGCTGGAGTATGTGCAGGAGCTCGACACGCCAGTGAACATGAAAGCAATCCTTGCAAAGCTCCTGTATAATCTACGAGAGCATTGGAGAAGTAAGGCTTATGATAAAATGGAGGCAATTGGATGCCAGGTAGATGATATGGTTGCATTTTTATAGATCTTTTCAGACCCTTTCTTTGGAGACATACATGATTGTAGCCCTAGTACAGTATATACACATATACAATTAATATGAATTATTTTGATAAGGACAACTGAAAGCACAAAAATCAAGTAAAATTTGAACAAAAAATATCAATGGTGTACAACATATATCTAAAATAGGAGGATACAAAAATGCATGTTATAACATACAAGAACTGCTATGAGAGGATAAGTCTAACTGATAAAACTGCTTGAAGAAAGAAAATTAAAATAAAGGCAAATCTTTCCTCTTTAATTAAAAAAGGATCTATCTACTTCAATAAATTAAATATGTTTAAAATGTATTACCAACATGAATTTATTTGGTCTGGTATTTCAAACTGAGTTAACCAAGAAAAAGACTTCATTAATCCCAAAGAGAAATCAAATGGGCCATTTGATTAATAAAGTGAATAATACGTGAGTGGGAGAGTGGTGGATTAGTGGTTAGGGCATAGGGCTTTAAATCCTGAGGTTGTGAGTTCAACTCCCACTCTCACAGACTGCCACTCTTGCTCCCTGAGCCAGACCCTTAACCCCACAATGGCAGCCCACTGCTCCACAAGGCAGGGAAGTAATTTTGTTGCTCTGTACTCGTGACAGTGTAATGACAATAAAATTGATTTATTATTATTGAGGGTCACTGTTACTAAATGTGGTCATTTCTAAACATTTAACATCAAATATGTCATAAATAATTTTTATTTCCTTTTGGAAGTTTATAAAGGTGAATTGGAAATTTAGAATTTGTGAATAAATTAAAAGAGTGATCTTAATTTATTGAATTTAAGGGCTGAGGTATTTTATTATATTATATCTAAGGTTATGCATATTAAGATTGGGTAGATAATTCCCTTACTAATTCCCTTACTAATTTTTAATGATAACTGACTTTTTGTTACAGATTACCTCCTGGATAATCAATATAACAGGAGCTTGGGAAGAAAATATTGATTTGATGTCAACTGAGAGAAAAAAAACCCATCTTTATGTAATTTGTGGATGATTTACAAGGAATTTTATATTTATTAAGCTGGAATGTCACCAAATTTCAGCATTTTTAATTAAAGCATGCAGCAATGAATTGTGGGAAATTCACTTCAGCGAAATCTGCTCTGATGCACTCAGTTTAAGTGTGAATCTAGGGTGGTGGAGTCCAGTATCAGAGTCCGGTCCAGAACCAGGATCTGATGTCAGAACCCCAGTCTGAGAGTTTTCCCAGAGATAAACAGAACATTACAGTCAGAGTTGGTCTGTTGCAGCAGAAAAAAGCGGCAGGTGGGATGGAAGTGTAGAGTGGGATTTATTTCATGGTAGGAAAAACCTGCAGCTCCTCAACATTCACTCACAGCCTGCTGTTTTACAGTCTAATGGGATCAGACTTGCTTCTCATAAATTTAATTATCTATAAATTTGAGCTCAGATATTTAAAGGAACAAAGATGGACTCACTAAGTTTCTTTTCAACAAACTTCTTCACTCTGCAGCTTGTTGTTTGCAGGACAAGGTCTGTGTAGAGGGGGGAAACTACTGGACTTCTTCTCCACTGTCGGTCCTCTGAGTGTGAAAGCTGCTGTTACTCTGAAAGTAGATTTAATGTTCCAGCTCACAGGGCAAAGATCAGCTGCTATAACTCTATATAACTTCAACATTTTCAATGATTAACCTGCAGCAGCTTGCTGCTGCCAGTCAGACCATCAAAGAAAGTTTTATGCTCTTTGGTCTCTGATGGTGGAACACCCAGAACTCTTTCACCACAGGGCAGAACGAAACACAAAAATATATTTCTTTTAAAGTTTATGCAACATTTCAGATGTTACTATTCTTGATTTATTGATGATAAAACAAAGTCAATCTAAATGTCTTTAAGCCTGGCCTAGATTTCATGTCAGACAGGAAGAAAAAAATTATGTTAATGAGCTGATTTGACCTTAAAACACCTGCCAGAGGTGGATAGTAACTAGTTACATTTACTCAGTTACATTTACTGCAGTAACTTTTAGAAAATGATTTACTCTTAGGAGTATTTTTACTTTATAATATTACTTCAGTAATATTTTAATGAGAGCATCGCTGCTCCTACTCAGTAAATGCTCTGGCTCCTCCAACCAGCATGAGGAACTTGATCTATTTGAGATCAGGTGAAATATAGTAAAGAGTCGATATTTTAGTTTGACCAGAGTTCTTTATCGTTTACTCCCATATATCCATTGCCTGTTGTAAAGATTGGTTTATAAGTTCATGCTGAAAAATTATATATTTGGATTTTTTTATTTTTATTTTAATTATAAATATTAGAATTTGCTCATAAATCTCTGTCTAATTCCATCATTCTATATATTAAATCAGATGTTTAGAGCAAACAATTATTCTGAACTTGAGGAGCCACTTAACCAAGTACTATTTTACTCTACCTTATTTATTTCTTGGATCATTTACTTTCTTATTGTACTTTGGTATGAAAAATATAGTGCTACTTTTACTGAGGAAATGTTTTGGGTTCTCTTCCCACCTCTTCAGCCCCAGGGGCCCTGATTTTACGCTTTTTATCGCGTTCATGGTACTCCCTAAATTGCCCCCGCTTCCGTGGACAAGGGGCGAGTAGTATTGGTTCCTCAAGGCCGTCAAAAGTGTTAATTTTCTTGTTTTTGAGCCAGTGTTGTGCAATGTTTTCGTAGCAATGCGGCAAGCGAGGGCATCGCCATCTTTCTTTCTGCAGCGGACCAGCTGATTGGCTGAGAGGATGCATTGCTGTTTGTATGGAAATATTCAGGCTTTGTATATCATTTTGTAAAGAAGGCATGTTTTAGAGCCTCTGTGTCTGTGCGATTTAACTTTTTTTGCTGAAAAATGATTCAGCACCCACATTGCCCTCTCCATCACAGTGAATTGGTTCGGGTAGTTAAAAAAAATCTAATTTGGCGCATATCGCATTTTGCGATGAAACTTTTCATATATATATCTATATATATATATATATATATATATATATACACTGGAATCCGCTTATAGTGGCCATGGATATAGTAATCAACCGCTTAGATCGGAGGGCTTGGGACAGAATCATTTCTATAGAAATTCTATATAGATATATAGAATAATTAGTTTATAATAATCAAGAAATCTGCTTATAGTTTTCATTTTTTGTCACAGTCTTGGTTTTCCATTTGTTGTCCTCTGCTGCCCTCTTGTGTCCTCTTCCCCTTGCTCTGTTTTCTCCTCTGCCCTCATTCAATCCCCTCGTTAGCCCTCTCTTTGTCTCTGTCCCCTTTAAAAGCCCTCCCTCTTCAGTTCCTGTTTGCTGGATCCTCGTCTATCTTCTGTCTGCGTACCTCGTCTCTCCCTGGCTCCTAGAGTTTGGTTTTCCCCTGATGTCTCCCTGGTTCTGGTTCGTCTGTTATTTCTGTTGAATTTTTGATTCCTGCCTCAGTTCCTGTAAACCTCATTAAACCCACCTAAATTCACCGCTGCCTACTTGCCTCTGCATTTGGGTCCTCCAAAACCAACACCAAATCCTGACAGAAGGATCCTGCCATAAATGGACCCAGCAGAGATCCAGGCAAGTGAACTCCTCAGAGCTCCCCATATACCAGAGTCAGAGCTTTTTTTATGGGGAGTGGGAAGATCTTTTCCCATTTCTGCCTCCATCAGCTCCCCGTCAGCCAGATCCAGGTTCAGAGCCTGTTAGCGTTCCAGTTTACCTAGCTCCAAGAGCCCTCTGCGGGCTCTCCAAGCCTCCAAGAGCCCTCTGCGGGCGCTCCAAGCCTCCAAGAGCCCTCTGCGGGCACTCCAAGCCTCCAAGAGCCCTCTGCGGGCGGTCCCTTCCAAGCCTGTTCCTGAGCCGCAGTGGGCGGCCCCCTCCGAGGCTGTTCCTGAGCCGCAGTGGACGGCCCCCTCCGAGGCTGTTGCTGAGCCGCAGTGGGCGGCCCCTTCCGAGCCTGTCGTCCTCCTCCGAGGTTACTGCAGCAACGGAGACGTCGTCCTCCTCCGAGGTTCCTGCAGCAACGGAGACGTCGTCCTCCTCCGAGGTTCCTGCAGCAACGGAGACGTCGTCCTCCAGAGGCCCTCCTTCGTCGCCTGACCCACGGCCGGCCTCCAGAGCGTCTGCCTCGTCTCCAGCTCCGCTGCCGGCCTCCAGAGCGTCTGCCTCTCCTCCGGCCCCGCGGCCGGCCTCCAGAGACTCTTCCTCGTCTGTCTCCAGAGACTTTTTTTGTTGCTCTCGCCCACCCTGGGTGGGTTGTTTTTGTTTTGGGACATTTTAGGGCGTCTGGGATCCGCCCTTAAGTAGGGGGGTACTGTCACAGTCTTGGTTTTCCATTTGTTGTCCTCTGCTGCCCTCTTGTGTCCTCTTTCTCTTGCTCTGTTTTTACTGTCACAGTCTTGGTTTTCCATTTGTTTACCTCTGCTGCCCTCTTGTGTCCTCTTCCCCTTGCTCTGTTTTCTCCTCTGCCCTCACCTGTTTTCAATCCCCTCGTTAGCCCTCTCTTTGTCTCTGTCCCCTTTAAAAGCCCTCCCTCTTCAGTTCCTGTTTGCTGGATCCTCGTCTAACTTCTGTCTGCGTACCTCGTCTCTCCCTGGCTCCTAGAGTTTGGTTTTCCCCTGATGTCTCCCTGGTTCGTCTGTTATTTCTGTTGGATTTTTGATTCCTGCCTCAGTTCCTGTAAACCTCATTAAACCCACAAAAATTCACCTCTGCCAACTTGCCTCTGCTTTTGGGTCCTCAAACCAACACTGCCTCATGACAGAAGGATCCAGATCGGGCAGGAAAAGGAACAGGTGGCAGGATCCATAAAAACTGAACCTCCCCACATAATGAGCCAAAACCAGGAGGACTCCGTGGGGGAGGAACAGTGGACGATCAGGAGACAAACACAAAAACCCTCTTTCCACTGGCTGCTAGGATCCAGGACACGAACCCAGGAACAAAAATTAACAGACAGGCTAACAGAAAGACAAGCAATGATCTGGCACTGAATGCTCAGGCTGAACTGAATATAACCAAGAGGAAACAGGTGAGAGGGATAAATTATGATTGAGGCAGGGAGGGAAAACGGCAGGTGAGAGGAATTACTAATTAAGGGAGAGCAAACAGGCCAGATCATGACATTTTCTGCAATTTTATGAATGTAAACATGTGCAAAAATAATTTTAAAATTGCATCTAGACTAGTTATTTTATTTCTTTACTCCCATGATTCCTTTCTGGGCGTCTGCTTCTGCTTAGCTGGCTAACGTAAAGAGTTGATGACAGTTCATGACCAGAAAAGGAAATAATTTTCTATAAATGAAAAACGTAGTCTCCTTGAGGCATATGATAACTTGCCAAAAATGTGGCAAAGAGATGCTGCGGCGAAGCTTGGCATTCCTCAGGCTACCTTGTTTAATCTAATTAAGAAACGAGAGACATTAATGAATGCTAATGACGGATACTGAAAAAAACGACGGAAAAGCACCTGCGGTTGAAGGTGCCCTGGTGAAGTGGATTGATCATGCCTGGTCTTGCAATGCTCTGCTGAGCTTTGCGTCAACACAGCCAACGCACAGAATAAGGTACATAAGCCTACTGCAGGCTATCATAGTTATGTCAGCACACTGCGCAGTACTGTGCTGTGATTAAGCATTAGTTTCAAACTTTATTTTAAGACTTGTTAAAAAAATGCAACTGCGTCACAGCAGAGCCGACGCAAAGCACATACTAAGTTACGTAGGCTACAAGCGTTATGTCTGCTCACACCGCAATATACTGTAATTAAACTTTGATGGTACTGTAATAAAATTCAGTAAATGTTGAAGCTATCCATTTCATTTCATTTTTCTCATTAAAAAAACACACAAATGGCATTTAGATTATATTCTACATAAAAAAATAAGTGAAATAACAGTAAATTTGGTTTTAGTTATTGGCTCTGGACCAACGTGACCACTATAAACGGATTCCACTGTATATGAAATAAAAAAATGTTTTATTAAAGAATAAATTAAATTTCATTACAAAGACACTTCTTAGATTTTTTTCATCACTAATTATAAAATAAAAATTGGATGAAACAGACAAAAATTACTTTAATAAAATAACATTTATTTTCAAAATAAGACTTAGAAAACTAGCAGTAAATCCTGTCTTGTTTCTTAAATATTTCCATCATCTGCAGTTTAGCTACAGATCAACTGGAATGATTTTTCTTTTAGGAAAAGTCTAGTCAGAAGTCATATTGGAAACTGATATTGTTGATTTAAACATAGCAGATACCAACAGTGAGGTACTGGACAGCCAGCTGGGCAGTTCAAACAGCACCCTCACATCATCATTTTTCATCACTAATCATTTCCAGAAATCCTGAACTTCACAGCCCACAGAACCTGAGGAGGCAGCCTGTTTATCAGGGACTAATGAACAAAACTGTTCAGATGAGAGGAAGAAAAACTGCTTTAGAGAAACAAACAAGAAACAGGACAGAAAAGATTAGATGGAAATGTTCAAACCTCTACTGATGCTGAGATTAAGAGCCATGATCAAACATTTCCTAGAAGAGATGGAAAAAATCAGAACAGAACCAGCTCCAGCATCAGCCTTGATATGGCACTGGAAGCACATTGGAGGTAAAACCCCTAAATGAAGCTTTGACTGGAAACAGAACCAAACCTTTGGATCCTGGAATAGTCCCAGGGTGATAGAATGCAAAACCGAGTTTACCTTGTCATAGATGATTAATGATAGTTCAGTGGGGGAAATGGACGTACAGAGAAGTTCAAATCCCATCAACACCTCCTTTCCCTGCATATCTCAGAATTCTAAACTTCCACCAAGAAATGAATTCAAACGAAGCACAGAGTTGACGTCAATGGGGGATGTTGCCTTATTTGTTTCTGGCCTGTACTTTTGTCACGCTCCGAACTTCACATACAGACCAGCCCACTGGTTCACTGGCCCAATAACATGAATAGAGATAGATGTAAGACACCAGTTTAGCCGTTTAGACTACAGTTGGGTTTACTTCTACAAGAATTACAAAGCAGGCAGTTTCTCCGTTGAAAATCAGCCAGAACCAAGTTCCAGGCTGCACGGAGAGAGGGGAATATTGTAACATTGTTCCCTAGGATCCAAAGACTTACCATGCATGGATTATTTTTGTCTATCAGAATGTGGCAGTATAGAGTGGTTGGCAGACTCCAATTGAGGACTTGCTTTTATTGGTTCCCTACATCAGCTGGCTTCCTATATAAAGCCTTGATCCTGCTGACATGCCAACCCTCTGACTTCAGGCATTGGTTGTCCTTAACTCTCCACATCCATTTTTTTCATTAATACAGTCATTTTATTTTTCTAGCATTAATAGTTGCATACTGCATCACAGATCGGCATGACCCATGATGGTGACGGTAATTTGGCCCTTGGAGCCTAATTAGCTTAGCCTAGTTCTAACATAGCTTCCTGCATTGTAATAGACAACTTGGGCAACATCCAGAGGCTCTCCCTCCAAAGAGCTGTAGTCCAGCTCAAAGTGGTGAGTAGTGTTTGTTGTGCATTATTGGCTCTAAGATTTTTAATAGCTGCTTTGCTTTGTTTCATTGTGCTTGCAGTGATTCTACTGTTCTGCCCTGCTTGTTTGCATTGCTGCTGTTATCGGCCACTTTAGCTGTTGTGGGCAAACATCTTCCTTGCTGTGTGGTGTGCTTCACAGAGGCTAATTATTTGGAGCTAAACAAGACCATATTAAAATGGCCAAATTAATATTTTTATTTTCTGTTTTTTTGCATTGTTCACTCCATGTTTTTAACATGTATTGTGTTTCTAGGAGCTGATTGTCATGTCTGTGGTGGTCGATCCCTTGGTGGTTGGTTCTTCTTGGTTTGAGGTGCATTTTTTTGTTTTATGGTGTTGTGTCTTGTTTTATTTCCCTCCAGTTATTTCCAATGCTCCACTGTTGGCCTCAGCTCCTGGCCCACCTATTTTTTTAAATGTGTATGAATAATTGTGATTTTAGAACTTGAGTATTAAAGTGGAACTCTGTTGATTATTATTGATTGAGTCCATAGATGCTTAAAAATGAACTGGCTGTAAATCTGTTCAAAAGATTAACTTTTAAATAAATCTTCCAATATTTATTCCTTAACAGGAAGCTTAGCAGCACTCAGCGCTCCCAACGCATCTCTGTATTTGTTTACTTCTGAGGAGTATATGCCAGTCCACCTCGGTGTCTTCAAAAGCTATAATATTAAATTACATGACTCTGCGTGATAACAATTCTGCTCTGCTGTCAAAGTTCAGCATATTTAAACTTTGACCAAGGCGTGCTCAGATCACACCACACCCTGAGAAGTCCTATAGACTCTCAGGGTGTGGTAGACTTTCTATAAAACTGTTTCAGTCATGTTTTAAGCTTTTCTCTGTGTGCGATGGCAGAGCAAGGAGCAGATCCCTTCATTAGACCTACCAGTTAGAACAAAGCTGCACAGGAAACTTCTGTAGGATTATCTCTGTTAATTCACCCATTAGACTGACTTAACTGACTGTTATAAAGGCCAATGGATACCAGGCCCGTGTTGGCCTCACTCTGACAGTAGTTTAATACTGGATCATTAACCTCATGTTATTGTTATTCATGTCTCTGCAGCTGTTATACATGTAAGAAAACACAGGATGTAGCCTTTATTATACAGACAGAGAGATAAGCCACTTCTATGTGCTAAACAAAAAAAACAACAACTCTGTAAAGAAATTATTCATTTAGAAATCATTTTCAAAACCCAAAACTAAATCAGTCTTAATAATATCAGAGATTAGTTAATATCAGGATTAGAGATAAAGCCAGGCTTGACCTAGAATGACAAATGTTTCCTTGCTTTCTCATTTATAAGTAGTGTGGTTCAGAAAAATCTTTTTTCTATAAAATTCCTTCAAGATATTTTCCCATGGGAGCTAATCTTCAATAAATTACTTCTAAAAGTTTTCACTCAGCCTTCCCACACCTACAAGGCTACAGAGCGTCTGGGTAAGAGGAGTTGTAGTTTGTCATTTTGGAAAAAAGGCCAGACTCCTTTAGCCTCATGGTTATTTAAAAATTATTGTGTTTTTTTCCACTGTCTGTAACTTATTTTTTTGTTATCTGTAAGTTAAAAACCTTCCCATCTTTTCTCAGGCTTTAACTAGTCAATGAAATCCTGTGTGACCAGAACAGGCAGAAATATAAGCAACACTTTATCTGTCCTCCCTTAGTAGAAATATAATAAAATGCTGGTTTGAATGAGAAACCCTGAATCTCAATTTCTTGTTAAGACATATCATTTTCTTCAACACTGGTTATTCATTCTATTAGAAGGTAATGAATATAAAGTTACGTGAAACCAAAATGTTCACTACAGTTCACAATTCTCACTTTAAAACGACGAATTTACACCTGACCACGGTGCTCATTTTTATTCACAGTTCATGGTATGAAAATTCAAATCATTAAAAACACAAGATGGTCATTGGATTCTCTGCTCTCAGCAATATATCCATATTAATTTAACCATAAAAAAACACATTTACATCATAGAGAAACAAAATAAAACACATTTATTGGTTCGTGATCTACTGACAACTTTTCTAGATCAGCAGATCATATTTCAGCTCAAAACCATCAACTGAACTCAATATCTGGCCTTTCCGAAGAATGAACTTCTTTCTAAATCTAAAAGGCAACTGTGGGAAATATATTCCACTCATATATTCCCCTATAGACGGATTTTTTTTCATTTGGTTAGTTGCTACTTCAGGTAAAATAAATCTGTTTGCAGAAGCATGTCTATTAGCATAATAATGAATATCTGAGCTAAACAGTAGATTCTGGGAAAGAGTTAAAGGAATCATGACAGAAACATTCCTGAACAAACATAGAAGCAAATACGGAAGTCTTTCATTTATACAAGAAAAAAAAAGACTCTTTAGAATCAGACTTTTTTTTAAACCCAGAACTTTTAATCAGTGTAAATATGTATTTGAATGTTTTTACTTTAAACTAAAAAAAAAAAGTATCTGTATAAAAATTCTACTGCAGAATTTAAAATATTAAAGAAATCAGCTGCATAAATTCCACTATTTAAAACAGGAACATTTAAATATTGAATTTTATCAAATTCATTTAGCAAATACTAAATCAGATGATCTGATCACTTAGTTACGTCTGACCAAACACTTTTTTCCTCTTTATTAATTTTTTAGATGATTACTTTTTCCTATGATTTGGGTGAAACTATGTCTGAGAGATGCTGCTCTGAGTGAGAACAACTTTTAGGTCCTTCATCCTCCTCTATAACTCAGAAGGTAGCAGTCATGAAGCTTGGGCTTAAACTGCAGATTTCTGAAGCTCTTTCATTTGTGCTTCAGCACAGAAAGTCAAACCATTTATTTAAAGATTTACATTTTCAGGCAGGATTTTACCAAAAGTTTGATTCAGATTTTTATTAGATTCCCAACTTAAAGCAGACAGCCACATGTTTAACTCCTCCAGCCCAGTTAGTTGTTCTCTCCCACTCGCCTGCGCTCGTTCCAACCTTCAACTGTACTGGTTTGCAGCTGGTTTTCAGGTCTGACAATGGAGCATTTAACTAACCTGCTGGGAAGGAAAGCAGGAACCTCTGCACAGCCTCTTAGCTTCTTTCCTTCCTGAAGTTATCATCAACGTTCAGAAGCTTGACTGATGTTCATCCTCAGAGACTAATCTGTCATGATTGGTTCTGAATCAAACCCACATGCAGAACACTACCAGGAGACAGATGAAAAGTTTAACAGAGTTTATTAAGTGTTTGCACAAAATAAGACTGCGTTCAGGAAACAGGTCCGGGCTGGATTCTCAGGCGTCTGCAGAGATGACAGTTTGGTTAACCAGGTGGATAGGAAGCGTTGTTGAGTTTTCAGATTTTTGCAGACTATACCTTGGAGAGTTTCTGGCTTTCTTCTCAGAGGGGGGGAACCGGTTGGGTCCAGAGACTGTTGGTTTGACAGAGTGCTCAGCAGGTGCAGCGTCTAACTTCTGACTGTTGGATCAGACCTTGGATTGAGGGGTTAGCTCTCCTTCCGAGAGCAGCAGGTGGATTCCAAAGTGAGATCTTCAGGTTTGGCTCTCTAGGGCAGGCAGGCAGATTCAGGTTAAGCTCTCCCAGAGCTTCACACGAGAGACAGGTTTTCCTAGGAGCGATAAGACAAAGGCTGGTTAGAATTCAGTTTTCTCTAGGGGACAAAAATCAAAAGACAAAGAGGCTCAGGTTCGCTAACCAAACTTAGCTAACACTGCGGCGTCGAAGAAAGGTCTGGCATCTGCTTAAGTAGAGGGTCCTCTAATGGGCTGACGAGCTCCAGGTGTGCTGGTGAACTCCAGCCCAGAGAACCCACGGCGCACTCTGCTGGGGAAAGGTGGAACAACTCCAGATCCCAACATAATCAAGGCTTTAGTATCTTGATTGATATTTCCTTGCCTATTAGCTGGTATATCCAGCTGATCCAGAATGCTGCTGCCTGCATCCTCACTAGAACTAAGAAAGTGGAGAACATCAGCCCAGTTCTAAAGTTCTTCCTCTGGCTCCTCGTATCTCAGAGAATAGACTTTAAAATTCTTCTGTTAGTCTAGAAATACCTGAATGGATTAGCTCCTAAATACAGACTGGTTGGCAGGTGATCAACAGCCAGAGCTCTCAGGTCTGCTGGATCTAATCTACTCTGCAGAACCAGAACCAAACATGGAGAGTCAGCTTTTAGTTCTTATTTTCCACTAATCTGGAATAAACTCCCAGAAAACTGGAAAAGAGCTGAAACCCTCAGTTGCTTTAAATCTTTAGATTTAGAGCGGCCTTTGACTGAACCATCTAAACATTATTAGTTTTAGTCTCCTTTCATATTTCATCAATCTCTTGTAATTTTCCCTGTAATTTTCTTACCATAAACCGCACTTTGAATCATTGTTCTTCTGAAATGTGACTTATAGATAAACTTGTTTTGCTTCGTCTGACCAGAACCTGCAGAAACGGTTCCTCCTCATGCCGTCACTGAATGTTTCTCTAAAAACAGGATCAGACTGCTGTAAAGGTCAGGATGTGATGACCACCTGACAGTGGCAGGATAACAGGAAGACCCCCCTGTCTTGATAATATTTCTAGATTGTTCCTGATTTGTTCCCTTTTCTTGGTTCCTTCCTTCCTGTTTCCTCTTCATCATGGTAATGTCACCATCTGCACTATCAGGAGTCTCTGTGTTCCTGGGCTGCATTAGATCTGCAGCTTAGATCGTTCTCTGTGTTCTCAGCCAGATCCTAACTCCATTAAATCCTGTTTCTATGTTTTTCTATTTTCCATCTTTTTCCCAGCTTCTTTAGTTTATATTGTCCTCTTTCCTGCCTCCCTTCTTCCACCTTCTGCATTTGGGTTCTTCACTACAGCATTTTATAACCTAACATGTATTTTCAGCACCAAATGTTCACTGGCTGCATTCCTGATACTGTGGCTGGGTCTTTATCAGCTCTTCAAGTTCAACCATTTAGTTTATCAGAGATCTCATGTTCCCCAGTATGATTGATGGAGGAGATGGTTGAACTTCCTCCTTCTCTCTTTCCACTTCAGTCCTGCTCTGCATCCACAGTGTCTCCTGTTTATCTCATCACTACAGAAGACTGAATAAAAACAGTCAGATTCACTGAGATTAGAATCAGCTTCCTGCTCTACAGGACAGATCAGAAAGCAGCTAACTGGGAACACTGGGACTGAACCATATGTTTATGTTACGGGTCTCCAGCATGATGACCACAGTAACAAAGATAATCTGTAAAATAAAGGTTGAGTCTTAGAGCAAGTAACATAGGAACACTCAAGTCTTCATCCAGGTTAGATATAAGGGGGAATCAGGGGGGCCTCCATAATTAGCAACCGGAATGAACGACTGTAGCATCAAAGGTTCCGCCTACCCTTTTCTCTCCTTTACCCACCAATATTCACCCAGGAAAACATCTCCTAAATGTAAGATAAAGTTTCAATCGACTACTGCTGTATGTTTTTTTATCATACTAAACATCTATAGGAAAAAAAATTACATTTTTTTCCCCTTTTGATCCATATAGTAATAATTCCAAATGTGGTTGCACATATTTGGGTGCACCACACGCTCCCCAACAGAAGAAGTGGCTCCTGACACTTGACTCAAGTATTTCTGAATCCCTTTAACATTAATGAAGTCTCTTTACAACTGTCTCTTTTTTTTTTAAGTCTCTGGTCCATTCAGTAGTTACAACAGCACATGAGACCGGTAGGTAAGGGCAAGAGGCAGTGTTAATTTTGACAGCAAATTCTGATTTAGTCTTAGTCTTAGTCTTTCCACACCATGTAGTTTTAGTCATATTTTAGTCATCTGAAATCTTTTAGTCTTAGTCTAGTCTTAATTCTTTTAGTCTTAGTTTAGTCTCAGTCTAGATTTGAATTAGACTTGAATTTCCCATTGGGGATCAATAAAGTATCTATCTAGATTTAGACGCAGATTGAACAGTTACAGATACAAAACATGTATTTTATTTTGAATTTCAAAAAGATTAACTATGGCTTTGCTTTCTGAAAGTTCAGCGCAAACACGGCAGTTAATCAAATAAAAAATAACCTTGTATGCAGTGTATGCTTACCTTCGCATGTATCTCTGGATGAGTCGTCTGCAAATGCCGTTTCAAGTTGGTGGGGATTTTTCCAGATATTTTTTGCTCCACACGGTTTGCAGGCTGTCTTGTTGTCCTTAGTGTCATATGTGAAGTGTGCCCAGATATCAACTCTTCTTTTTCGCCCTAGCTGTTGTAACATGTCTATTATTCATTTGATTTTTGAAAGGCTACTACTGCTACGAAAATGCTGCTTCTATGCTTCAACCATATGCAGTCGTCTTCTTCTCCTTCTTCGCACAGCTTTATGGTGCATTACAGCCACCTGCATTTCTTTTTATGGTGGTTGGCAACTAACTTTTGATTGGATTTCTTCCCAACTTGTCCCACAAAAAAAGTAATTCTGATAGGATCACCATTCGTCCCTCCCTAATAGTTTAGTCACGTTTTTATTCGTTGACTAAAGTGTCAGTTATTTTCGTAATAGTCTTAATCATCATATCTCACTTTTTATTTAGTTTTTATTTAGTTTAAGTCCGTGAAAAAGGTTCGTTGACAAGTATATTTCGTCATAGTCTTCGTCAACAAAATTAACACTGGCTAGAGGTGAGAAGGGGGAGATAAGGGGTTTGATAATAAGGGGGAGGGTAATGCAAAAAAGGATATAGTGCCATCTGGGTAACTGAAGCCAGTAGGGAGCTTCATCTTCCTCTTAGTCACTGGTTTCAGAACTTTGGGATTTTCCTGGTGCCTTTGGTTATACTGTGGTTTTGTTATTCCTCCTTCGTGGTCCGGCAGCTGGACTTTGGATAACATCTACCGGGAGATCATTCACTTGTAGCAGCAAGTTTCTGTGCAGAGTACGACTAGGACGGTTCCCCGTCTCTGGGCTCACCTTGTACACTGGATTTTCTCCAAGCTGCTCTCTCACAATGTAGACAGTTTGTTCTCAATAGGGTCATAATTTGCAAGGGCCACCTCTTTCACTTAGATTTCGCACCAGTACTCTGTCCCCGATCTTTAGGGTTGGTCTTTTACATCTTTTGTCACAGTTTTCTTTGCCCTTGGACCTTGACTTTTCACTGTTCGCACTTGCAATCCGATATGCTTCTTTACGAAGCATCTGTAATAAAGTGCGATTTAATCTCTCAGCAGGGTTGCACTGAGGGTGATAGGGGGAAGTTCTTGAATGACCAATTCCAGCAAGCTCTCTGAGGGATTTGAACAGCTCGTTCTCAAACTCACGATCTTGATCGTGGTGGAGTTTGGATGCATATCCGAATCTTGGGATGAAGTCGTTGAAGAGACGATCAGCTGCTGTCTTTGCAGCCTTATTCTTGGTGGCGTACGCTTGCGTGAATCTAGTGAAATGGTCCACTACAAGTAGGATGTATTCAAATCCACCTTTGCAGGATTCCAGATGCAGAAAGTCTATACAAACAAGCTCGAGTGGGGAGTTGGAGACTATGCTACCCATTGGAGCTCTTTCATGTGTTGCTGGTTTCTTTTGCTTTAGGCACTGACACTTTCTTGTGACATACTCCTCAATCTCTCTCTTAATGAAAGGCCAATAGAACCAATCTCGGGCTAGGTTCAAGATACACCTCCATATTGTTATGGAGGTGTTTGAGAACGGTCTGTTTATAAACAGCAGGGAGAACCAGCTGCTTACGTTCTGTGGTCTTTCTGTAGAGAAGGCCTTCCTTCAGGTGTAGCCGACTCCACTCCCTCAGCAGTCTCTTCGTGTTAGTGCCGACCTTGACTTTTTCATCTTCAGTTAGTGTTAAGTTTTTCTCTTTCATCTCTATGACTTTTCCAATAGTTGGGTCTGCTTTTTGTTCTTGGACCAAGTCGTCATGACTAATGGATGTCAGGCGTTCTTCAATGGGCGGTCCTGGTGAGATGAGGTTGAGAGCTGCAATCCATGCAACATCCCCTTGCTTGGCCCTCCTGCTTCCTTTCCATACTGCATCAACAGCCTCTTCTGACAGCTCCTCCGAGCACTCTTTCATGAAGGTTTCGATGCTGAGGGGGCAACGAGACAGTACATCAGCATCTATGTTGACTTTCCCTGGACGGTATCTTATCTCAAAATGGAAATCTGCCAGTTGACCCACCCAGTGATGTACAACTGCGTTGAGCTTTGCAGTGCTGAGGACATACGTAAAGGGGTTATTGTCTGTAAAAATTGTGAAATGTGGGGCATAGAATAGCTAGTCTCTAAACTTGTCGCAGACTGCTCACTTCAGAGCTAGAAACTCCAGTTTACCGCTGTGTAAGTGGTAGTTCTGTTGTGCAGGTGTTAATGTGCGAGACCCATACCCTATCACTCGCATTATGTTGTCATGGTTCTGATAAAGGACTGCTCCAAGCCCCTTTTGGGATGCGTCCGTGTGGAGTATAAAAGGGCGGGTGAAGTCAGGGTACGCCAACACTGGTGGCTGGGTTAGCATGCTGATTAAGCGTTTAAGGATCTCTTGGTGTTCTTCATCCCATTGCGCTGGAGTCCGAGAAGAATGCTGAGCACCCTTCGTTCTGGCCCTCGAAGGTTTTGGTGATGATGGGTCTAGCCTAACTTGAAGTAAGTCATACAGTGGTTTCGCAAAGCGTGAAAAGTCCTGAACATATTTCCTATAATAACTCAGGAATCCCAAGAGTTGCCTGACATCCTCAACTGTTTGTGGTTTCCTGTGTTTGAGTGCCTGCACAGCCTCAATGTCTTTAGGGTCCACTTTCACACCTTCTTCCAACACGAGACGTCCGACATATCGAACTTCCTTGAAGCGGGTGCCTGTCTGGGACTATTTTGCTATTCAGAAGGCGATAGTCAATACACAGGCGTAACGATCCATCCTTCTTTCTTACGCAGATGACCGAGGCTGCATATGGTGACCGAGATTTAACAATCCATCCTTTGACTATCAGTTCTTGGATGTGCTCTTTCACCTCCCTGTAAAGAGGTTTTAGAATAGAAACGTAGGCCCTCTGGACTGGCGTTTCATCCTTGACTTTAATGTCCATTTGCAGCAAAGTGATACAGCCTATATCAGTACTATCACGGGAAAATGCCCCACACTCCTCTCTTAAGACTTTTTCTACTGACTGCCGCTGGACTGGACTAAGGTGGCTCAAGTCGACTGGGGGCAGCCAGGACTCAGCAGGGGGGTTGCCAGAAAAAGTTGTTTCACTATTCTCGACCACAGTCACTGGTGTCTGTCCGGGTTGGTTTGTGATTGGCTCTGGCATATCTGTTTTAATAACCTTGGCGACATGTTGAATGGTACCTAGGGTTGTTCTTTTTGGTAGGATCACTTCATGTTTTGAATGGTTGGAAATGGGGATTTTTAAAAAAGGTCTTTGGGGGTTGTGTATTTCTAAAAAACCATCTCCTACACTTAGGTGTCTTAAAGCAACGTTCCCTTCAGCAGATTCATATAGTACAAGGGGGTCAGAGGTGTCAGAGTTCTGGGGCACCCTGCACCATACTTGAACTGCTTTGCCTGCTGGGATAGTTACATTTTCTTTTCCAACTCTCAATATAGCTGTTCTTTCTGGCACTTGAATGAAGTTAACCATGGCCTCAACCTGGTTTTCATCCATTTCAAATGCTCTGCACAGTAGATCATAGAGTACCCCAGTAGCTTCCTTATTAGCCCCTACTAGCGGTTGTGGCAGTGATACTTGGGTGACTAGGAATGGGGCTTGTACAGTGAGGTTTGGGTTTTCATGACCAGCCAGGGTTACTGTCAGCTCAACCCACCCATCATAAGGGACTACTTGGCCATTAACTGCATAAACTTCCAGATCATCATTTAGCAGCTCTTGGAGTGGTCTCACTTGGTAGCTAGGAATGTATCTTTTGGCCCACTGTCTATCAACAATGCTCACTTGTGAGCCTGAGTCAAATAACACTGTTACAGGATACCCACCAACCAGGCATTTAAGTAAGCTTTTCTTGCCAACCAGAGGAACTTTGCATCTTACCTGACCCTGCTTAGGTGATGCGCAGTGTTCTCTTTTTTCAGGTTTAGAATAGTTCCTCAACTGCTTACTGCTGTGCCTGTGTCACCGAGTTGTAAGTTGTTCAGAGGTAAACTTTACTGACTGGGACTGGAGTTCTGCACTGGCCTCTGGCTGTCCCGTGACATAGGCCGATTCCAGTTTCCCTGAATCCTGGGCTGCTTTAGACATCCAACTGCCCTGTGCCCTAACTCACCACACATAAAGCAATGGCCACAGTCCTCCAAGTTCTGCCCAATGCATTTTTGGCAGAGAGAAGTTTTCTTATGGGGTGTAGTAAGTTGGTTTGTTGATGGCTGAGGAGGTTGGGGGGAAAGGTTGTAGAAGTCTGTAGTTCCACGTTCCATTAGGGTGGCCACCATGTTGGTTAGGGTCTCGACTTGTGCAGCCAGCTGTTTGATCGTCTGTGAAGTCTGTTCTCTAGCTAATTTCTCTTTTGTTTCAAACACTGCACTTTGAGCTTGCGCTGTCGTTTGGCGGGAAATTTGGCCTAAACCCCGCTGATCCTCATTCTCATCACAAATAATCTTTGTAACTTCTTGAAGAATCTCTTCATCCGTGACGTTACTATCAGAGGTGAGAGGTCTTAATCTTCGTCGTAAATCTGCATACTTAACCCCCAGGACCTGATAGATGGTATGCAGGAAGACCTCCTGGATGATTCTTGGGTCATAGGAAATGTCTGTATCTGCATGCGTTGACTGTAAAATAAGCTTCTGTTTGAGTCCAATCATTCTATATAAAAAATGCTGGGGTGATTCTTGTTCATATTGTCTGGCACACATTAGCTCTTGAAACATCTCAGCCTTTTCTCCGAGGTGGGACCTGAGAAAGCCTTGGAGTTCAGGGAGCGACAATTCATCTTTGAGCATAAGCATGTCCCTGAAAGTACCAGGTTTCATAATTCTTAGGACACCCCTCACAATTTCTGCTGGTGTAAATCCTTCCTTTATTCCTTCATTGATCTGTTTTGTGAGACAGCTCGGAATTATTGTCTCCAATTTGCCTTCCGAGTACTTTGAATTCTTTGCGAGACAGAAAAGCAAGATCTTTGAGGGTGACAGGCCTCTCTGGGCATGACAGTAGGGGACTCTGATGATTGGAGGTAGCTGATAATCGGGTTGTCTTTTCTGCCAGTCGTATTCTCTCCCCCAGTCTTTCATACGCTTTCTTCAGCTCTACTGATTCATTTTCTGTGTCTGCTTCAGTCTGAATCCCGGGTTGGTTGTCAGTTGGTGGGTCTGGCAGCTTATCAGACGGGTGTTGGCTGAGGTTGTTTGGTGTTGCAGCTCCACCAGCCGATTGCACAATGGAGTCACTTGTTTGAATCACTCTGTCAATTAGATCCTCCAGCACTAGCAATTGGCTCATGCCTTCATCCTCAAGTTGCAGCAGAGTTGGGGATTGCAGGTAGGAGGTGACATAATCCATACAGCCCTCTTTGTCCCCCTCACTAACCTGTAATGTGTCCCTGTTTTCTGTAGCAAGGCTCTTTGCTAGCTCAAAAAGGTCTTTGCTGGAGAGGGCAAACAGGCGTCCCCGGATGCACCATATGAGTTATTTCCGTGTGGTTCCATGTCACTTGATCCCCTCTTTTTTCTTCTTCTACTTTGTTTCCAAGCATCGTGTAATAGCTCTTTAGTGACTGGTGCACAATTTGCTTCCTCCTTTAATAGTGCAGTTCCACTTTAATCTCCCAGTTTGGACACTCACTAGTTGGTTAGGATCAGATAGCAACCTGGTCACTGTTGTGGTTCTTGTATCACTTGGATCTTTCCTCGACTACTGGCGAGAAGAGATCCCGGACGAGCCCCCACAAATTTTTACGGGTCTCAAGCATGATGACCACAGTAACAAAGATAATCTGTAAAATAAAGGTTGAGTCTTAGAGCAAGGAACACAGGAACACTCAAGTCTTCATCCAGGTTAGATATAAGGGGGAAACAGGGGGGCCTCCATAATTAGCAACTTCAATGAACGACCGTAGCGTCAAAGGTTCCACCTACCCTTTACTCTCCTTTACCCACCAATATTCACCCAGGAAAACATCTCCTAAATGTAAGATAAAGTTTGAATCGACTACTGCCGTATGTTTTTTTTTTCATACTAAACATCTGTAGGATAAAAATTACATTTTTTTCCTTTTTGATCCATATAGTCATAATTCCAAATGGGGTTGCACATATTTGGGTGCACCACATTTACTGAGAGTCTTTGTTTTCCTCTCAGATTGACTTCATGTCTGGAGAGACCATCAGTTATAGTTATGAACACAGAGGAGAACAGAGCAGAGTTTCCATCCTCAAGCTGTCCCAAAGATCTTCCTGGAGGCTTCAGTAAAGATCTTCGACCCTCAGAGCAAAGGTGAGGAATCTGCCACTAACCGTTAAGATGATGTATGAAACACTATCAGCCTCTGATACGTATAAACTAAGTCAGAGTTTAGCCTATTTAAATGGTAAAAACAAAACCAGCATCAGTGATAAATATGATAGCATTTATTGTGTCAGAGGACAAATACAGTATAAAAATAAGATTAGCAAATCACAGATAAGCAAAAACTAAAGAATTAATTGAAGAAACTATTTGTGTTTTTCCTTTAGATCGTAATAAACCCATTTTATTAATGCAGAAACAGAATCTCCCTTTGGCCACCCAGACCCTGATTACAACAGAAAACAACAATCAAATTGTCCCAAACTCTAAAACCTTCTCTGTTTCTCTGATATACTGATGTTCAGACACTTGAGGAACAAACAAAACATGTTTACCAGAGTTTTAAAAAGAATAGAACCAGTTTCCAGCTTTACAGGACAGATCAGACAGCAGCTAACTGGGAAAACTGGAACTGAATCAATTTAACTAAGAGTCTTTATTTCATATTTAGATGGGTTTCAGGCTCCAACACACAGAGGAACATCTGGAGGAACACAAAGGAGAAAAGAGCAGAGTCTCCATCACCCAGCTGTGTTTCTATGAAGAGTGACCGGTCCAAAGATCTTCCTCTACGGTTCAGGAATTATCCTAGAGCAGCAGATCCAGGGTGGGTCATCTGTCACTAGCTGCTATAATCATGAATAAACATCATCAACCTCTGATAGATGAAAACTAAGTCAGACTGAAGTTTAAGCTGAAAAGTTCAGTTGCAGAAAAGAAGCTTCAGGACGTCCATCCAGCTCCAGGAACATTCTGTAATGAGAGGGAAGCTGCAGCATCATGCTGCCTCCAGTGCAGAGTTTGATCAATAATGGCAGCGTCATGCTGCCTCCAGAGCAGAGCTTGATCAACAATCAGAGCTGTCAAAACTACTGATTGAACTACTTTTTTAAAGAAAAAAGAAAACAGTACAGGCTCTACAGTCGACTTAAGTAGAAGAGTGAAATTATTTTTTTCCTTAAAAGAAATAAATAAACAGATAATGAGTTCTTCCTCCTTTTTTCACTGTGTTGGTAGAGAAGCAATGAAATAAACTGACTAAGTCTAGTTTTGTTTTAAATTATAATTTCAGACAGGATGATGTAAACTGAACTGAACCTCAGTCCTTGATGAACAGCTGAATATTTTAGTGCTCTGAAAGTTACAGCATTAAAGCTGCAAATAGCATTAAAATGAAAATAGAACTTGAACCATAATCAACATGTAAATTAAAAACCTCCTAAACTGGGAATAGATGAAGAAGCTTGCTTCCCAGAATCTGATCCATCATCTGCTGTGTTTTCCAGCCTCCTGTCTTCATCCATGTCTCTATCAGGGTTTTTCTATAACCTAACTGGGTTCCAGATGGACAGATTCTATTCTCTATTTTCCTGCTTTGTTGCAGC
Organism: Cyprinodon diabolis; assembly: GCA_030533445.1. NCBI lineage: Eukaryota > Metazoa > Chordata > Actinopteri > Cyprinodontiformes > Cyprinodontidae > Cyprinodon > Cyprinodon diabolis. Next base: position 6,285,904 of record CM060082.1, read on the forward strand.
TGTTACATCATGTCTTTATCAATATTATAGAATTAATGAGACGCCTTGGAGATAATAAGGAGGAAAATGTTCAGATATATTTGTTCAAAGGTAGTGAGTAAAAGCAAAAAGGTCATCAGAAAAATAAATATTCAACTAAACTACAGATACTGGAAAAATACTTAAGTTCCGCAATAAAGTATTTCTACCTAGTTACTTCAAACCTCTGTCAACAATACCTGCAGGCAGCTGTTAGTGCATCTGCCACACAGCTCGTTGGATACTTTCAGAAAAGAATATCAGCCAAGAAGCCATTTCTGTCCATCAAGGACAGAAGGAAGACCTGAAGAAAGTTTTCCTCTCTGATAACTTTACAGTTACAAAGTCCTCATCCCCCCAACCGGTCAGACTGATAAACATAAGACCTGAGAACACCACAGAGAGATGGTGATACCTTTAGTTCCTGACATTTCTAGTTTTTATTTCTTTCTGCCTAAAATAATCAATTCTTCCTTATTTCTCCTTTAATATCAATGGTCCCCAGGAAGTGACATGGAATAATATAGAGCGCAGCTTCTGTAACAGCTAGAGGAACAAACCAGCATGATAGACATGATAGTCTGATGGAGTTTTCTTTTAGGCGTAGGATAAACTATAAAGAGATTCTGATTTCTCATCAGTGACGTATTTAATTTAAATATTGACATCCAGCAATAAATAATGACCAGATGCACCGATGTGTGCAGGACTGTGCTGTAAAATAACACCTGCTGCTGTTCAACTGATGTTTGTCTTCAACATTTCAGGTTTCATCTCAAATTCTAACTGAAGAATAAAAAGATGTAAGTATGTTCATGTGATCAGAGCAAAGCGATCCAATTAAGCAGTAAATAAGTGCTTTTATTAATTGTTTGATAGTATTATGTGCATCATAAAGCAGCAGCTATTTATAACAGTGTGACAGATATGGTCACTATCTAGAGAAGATGCAGGCAGATAAGAAAATAAAAAGCCCAAAGCTGTAATACTTAAATTAAATTTCAATTGAACTCAGTTTATTTATATAGTGCCACTTCACAACACGTCATCTCAAGCCACTTTATAGAGACAATGTAACCAGGCACTTCCTGTTTGGATTAACTGAGTGTTGCAGCTGTTGCAGCTGTCCAGAGGAACTTCATCTGAAGATAAGTTATTTTCTCTGTGATATCTCTGTATCTAAGTAACTCTAACTGACTAGTTTAAAACATAGCACCTTCTGCTGCACTTTTCTACTGAGCACTTGTCAGTTTCACACGGTTTTATTTCTAATAGCAAGGAGTAGCTAGCCTAGGCTAGCGCTAGCTTAGCATTGCTATGGCTTCTCTCTCTCCATCCTGTTAAAATGAGGAGGATTTGTCCCCTTGGAAGTAAGGGCTGTAGCGCCCCGGGGGCCTCCTCACCGGTTCTTTTCCTGGGAGCAAGTTATTTACTACTCTTAACTCAAACTGGGTAAAACCATATAAAAAGGACTATACACTATATTGCCAAAAGTATTTGCTCACCCATCCAAATTATTGGAATCAGGTGTTCCAATCACTTCCATGGCCACAGGTGTATAAATTCAAGCACCTAGGCATGCAGACTGTTTTTACAAACATTTGTGAAAGAATGGGTCGCTCTCAGGAGCTCAGTGAATTCCAGCGTGGAACTGTGATAGGATGCCACCTGTGCAACAAATCCAGTCGTGAAATTTCCTCGCTCCTAAATATTCCACAGTCAACTGTCAGCTGTATTATAAGAAAATGGAAGTGTTTGGGAACGACAGCAACTCAGCCACGAAGTGGTAGGCCACGTAAACTGACGGAGCGGGGTCAGCGGATGCTGAAGCGCATAGTGCGAAGAGGTCGCCAACTTTCTGCAGAGTCAATCACTACAGACCTCCAAACTTCATGTGGCCTTCAGATTAGCTCAAGAACAGTGCGCAGAGAGCTTCATGGAATGGGTTTCCATGGTCGAGCAGCTGCATCCAAGCCATACATAACCAAGTGCAATGCAAAGCGTCGGATGCGGTGGTGTAAAGCACGCCGCCACTGGACTCTAGAGCAGTGGAGACGCGTTCTCTGGAGTGACGAATCGCGCTTCTCCATCTGGCAATCTGATGGACGGGTCTGGGTTTGGCGGTTGCCAGGAGAACGGTACTTGTCTGACTGCATTGTGCCAAGTGTAAAGTTTGGTGGAGGGGGGATTATGGTGTGGGGTTGTTTTTCAGGAGCTGGGCTTGGCCCCTTAGTTCCAGTGAAAGGAACTCTGAATGCTTCAGCATACCAAGACATTTTGGACAATTCCATGCTCCCAACTTTGTGGGAACAGTTTGGAGCTGGCCCCTTCCTCTTCCAACATGACTGTGCACCAGTGCACAAAGCAAGGTCCATAAAGACATGGATGACAGAGTCTGGTGTGGATGAACTTGACTGGCCTGCACAGAGTCCTGACCTCAACCCGATAGAACACCTTTGGGATGAATTAGAGCGGAGACTGAGAGCCAGGCCTTCTCGTCCAACATCAGTGTGCGACCTCACAAATGCGCTTCTGGAAGAATGGTCAAAAATTCCCATAAACACACTCCTAAACCTTGTGGACAGCCTTCCCAGAAGAGTTGAAGCTGTTCTAGCTGCAAAGGGTGGACCGACGTCATATTGAACCCTATGGATTAGGAACGGGATGTCACTTAAGCTCATATGTGAGTCAAGGCAGGTGAGCAAATACTTTTGGCAATATAGTGTAAAAACAGGAGTAAAAAAGTAACAGAGTTTATTCCAGATCAGGTCGTTACAGGACAGAGAAAAATGCTTAGAGCTGCACAGCTGTGGGCTCAAAAATCACGTCCGCAAGCGTCCGGCAAAGTTTGAGCCCCGAACAAGGTCATCTCCTGCTTCTTATACCTTCTGAGTCTGTGTTGCATCATGTGGATGCTTAGCTGTCCGTATCAGAAACTGACACGCCATCCATGTCTTGAACTCCATGCAGGTTGCCTCTCTGTCTCAGGGTTACAGATACAGCAGCTCTCCTATCAGACCGGCTCCAAGATGTGCCCATATCCTGTGTATTCTTAAAGACACGAAGGCTGTCCCGATTAGATGACCTCCGTACACACCGTGACATCCACAATGTGAAGGAAGGCCTTCTGCTCTGTCTAATCTGACTAACAAAATAACAATGCACATGATGTATAAATAATAAAACCTAACACTCCCTTGACTCTTTTCCAACTCTTCCTCTCCTCTCTCCTGCTCTCTGTGTCAGATGTTCAGTTATTCCTCTGCCTCCTTTAGTGATAATGGGATGTGTAATAAGTGTAGTATTTTTGTAGCTTTGGAGGCGAGGGTGTCAGGGTTAGAATCCAGGCTTCAGGCTGTTGAACATCCAGGAGTTAAAGTAGGCCCCCCACATAGCTGTCCTCCAAAAGTGCCTGAGCAGCCAGGCGATTGGGTAACTGTACGCAGAAAGCGTAGTCGTGGATCTCTGCCCACTGGTCACCACCAACCCGTTCACGTTTCTAACTGGTTTTCCCCACTCAGTGACACACCCACTGAGAAGCCCACTCTGGTTATTGGCAGCTCCATAGTCAGAAACGTGGCATTAGAGACACCAGGGACGATAGTCAAATGTTTGCCGGGGGCCAGAACGGGCGACATCAAATCCTACCTGAAACTACTGGCTAAGGATAAGGTTAAATACAGTAAGATTGTTATTCACGTTGGTGGTAATGACACCCGGTTACGCCGATCGGAGGTCACTAAAATTAGTGTTGCTTCAGTGTGTAAGTTTGCCAAAAAAATGTCGGACTCCGTAATTTTCTCTGGTTCCCTCCCTGATCTGACCAGTGATGACATGTTTAGCCACATGTCGTCATTCGACCGCTGGTTGTCTAGGTGGTGTCCTGAAAACAACGTGGGCTACATTAATAATTGGCAATCCTTTTGGGGAAAGCCTGGTCTGATTCGGAGAGACGGCATCCATCCCACTTTGGATGGTGCAGCTCTTCTTTCTAGAATCTGGCCACATTTATTAGTCCTCCAAAACCCTGACCACCCAGGGTGCAGACCAGGAAGCAGAGTTGTAGTTTAACACACATCTCTGCAGCTTCACTAATGTTACCCACTCTTTACTCCATCCAGACAGTGTCTTGCCCACGACCAAAATCTAATAAATTAGCAAAGATTCCCAAAGGAGTAAATCATGATAATCTAATTAAAATCAAAATAACTCCAATTGGGGAAAAAGTTAAAACAATTAAATGCGGTCTGTTTAACATAAGATCGCTTTCCTCTAAAAGTCTGCTAGTTAATGACTTGATTTGTGATATTCACATTGACTTGTGTTGCCTTACAGAAACCTGGCTGCAGCAAGAGGATTATGTGAGCATAAATGAGGCAACTCCTTCCAGCTATTTAAATTTTCACATACCCAGAAGTTCTGGTCGAGGAGGAGGAGTAGCAACAATCTTCCAGTCTGACTTACTGATTACTCCCAAAACAGTAAATATCTACAACTCTTTTGAACATTTAACCCTTAATTTCCCTGATCCAAATTTCAAGGCAAGAAAACCTCTTCTTTTTGTAAATTTGTATCATCCACCAGGTCCTTACTCTGAATTATTAGATGAGATTTCAGAGTTCCTTTCTGATTTGGTATTACAAACTGACAGGGTCATCATAGTGGGAGATTTTAACATCCATGCTGACATTGAAGGCGATAGCTTAAGAGCAGCCTTTAATACTATCTTAGACACTATTGGCTTTGTTCAAAATGTGAATAGTCCCACACATTCTCATCTTCATACTTTGGATCTTGCTGACATACGGCATAGAATGTGAAGAAATAACAGTATTTCCTCACAACCCTGTCCTCTCTGACCACTTTCTAATAACCTTCAGGATTACTTTAACAGAGTTCTCCTCCCCCAAAAGAAGGTTCAATTTTAGTAGATCTTTATCAGATAGTGCAGTTATACATTTTAAAGAATCTGCTTCACTTTCTCTCTCCTCTTTGTCACTGAGCAGTGCTGCAGAGTGCAAAACCATAGCTTTTTCCCCTTCACAGGTTGATGATTTTGTTGATGGGGTTGCTAGTTCTCTACGTACTGCCTTAGACAACGCAGCTCCTTTGAAAATGAAAACCGTTAAAAATAGAAAGCTTACTCCTTGGTTTAATGCAGAGCTGCGTACTTTGAAGCAAAATGCTAGGAAACTGGAGAGAAAATATTGCTCCACAGGCCTGCGGGAGTCCTTCCTAGTCTGGAAAAATGGTTTACTGCTGTATAAGAGGACCCTTTGTAAAGCAAGAGCAGCATACTTCTCCTCATTAATAGAGGAGAATAAGAATAATCCTAGATTTCTTTTTAATACAGTTGCCAAACTCACCCAGAGCCATAGCTCTGTTGAACAGTCCATCCCACCTGCTCTTAGCAGCAATGATTTTATGGGATTCTTTATAAATAAGATTGATCTTATTAAAAATAAGATCATAAGCACTCCTCTATCCGCGATTGTACCTGAGGTAGTCATGGAATCTGAACCAGGTTTTGACTGCTTTGATCCAATTGAACTTTCTAAATTAGCAAAATTATTGTCTTCATTTAAGCCTTTAACTTGTATGTTAGATCCAGTTCCAACCAGGTTATTTAAGGAGGTATTCCCTTTGATATCCTCCTCCATTTTAGATGTGATTAATCTATCTCTGTTACAGGGATATGTACCTAAAGCTTTTAAGGTTGCTGTAATTAAACCTCTGCTTAAGAAACCGTCTCTTGACCCAGATGACTTGGTCAATTATAGACCTATATCCAATCTTCCTTTCTTATCTAAAAGTCTTGAGAAAGTAGTTGCCAAACAAGTTTGTGATCACTTACACCATAATGAACTTTTTGAAGAGTTTCAGTCTGACTTTAGAGCTCATCATAGCACTGAAACAGCTCTGGTGAAAGTCACTAATGATATTCTCATGGCCTCAGATAATGGACTTGTATCTGTGCTCGTCCTGTTGGATATTAGTGCTGCATTTGATACAGTTGACCATAATATTCTTTTAGAAAGACTTAAATATTTTGTTGGAATTAAAGGAACCGCACTAGACTGGTTTAAATCTTATACATCTGATTGAATTCAGTTTCTTCATGTTAATGACAGATCTTCAACATGCTCAAAGGTTACCTGTGGAGTACCACAGGGATCAGTGCTAGGACCAATTCTCTTTACTTTATACATGCTCCCAATTGGTAGAGTTATTAGACAGCATGGGATTAATTTCCACTGTCATGCTGATGATACCCAGCTATATCTGTCTATAAATCCAGATGAAGCTAACCCATTACATAAATTACAGGCATGTCTTGAAGACATAAAAACCTGGATGACTCTTAACTTTCTGCTTCTGAATGTGGACAAAACAGAAGTTATAGTCTTTGGACCAGAGTCTTTGAAAAAGAAGCTGATTAGCCAGTCACTTCATTTGGATGGGATTAAACTGATTTCAGATAATAAAGTAAAAAATCTTGGTGTTATTTTTGATCAGGACCTGTCATTTAAATCCCATATCAAAGAGGTTTCTAGAATTTCCTTCTTTCATCTGAGGAACATTGCAAAAATTAGAAATATCCTGTCCAGGGGTGATGCTGAGAAACTAGTCCATGCATTTGTTACTTCAAGGCTGGACTATTGTAATTCTTTACTATCAGGAAGTCCACAAACTGTAGTTAAAAGCCTTCAGCTGATCCAAAATGCTGCAGCCAGAGTTCTGATGAAGATTAAAAAGAGAGATCACATCTCTCCTATCCTGGCTTCTCTTCATTGGCTTCCTGTTAAATCCAGAATAGAATTTAAAATCCTCCTTCTCACATATAAAGCCTTAAATGGCCAAGCTCCATCTTATATCAGAGATCTGATTGTTCCTTATGTTCCTAACAGAGCACTTCGCTCTCAATCTGCAGGTTTACTGTGGTTCCTAGAATTTCTAAAAATAGAATGGGAGGCAGATCTTTTAGTTATCAGGCACCTCTCCTGTGGAACCAACTACCAGTTTTAGTCCGTGAGGCAGACACCCTGTCTACTTTTAAGGCTAGGCTTAAAACTTTCTTTTTTGATAAAGCTTATAATTAGAGTGGCTCAGGTTATCCTGAGCTATCTCTATAGTTATGCTGCTATAGGCTTAGACTTCTGGAGGACATAGGGACCCCCATTTCATCATTCTGTGTCATGTTTGGCTTCAGGTGCCTAACCCACATGCAGAAAACTCAGAGGCTGGAGAAAAGTTCAAAGATTTATTGTAATGTTTAAGCACAATGAATGAACAGATCCAGAGGGGAATTTGTCTGGTCACAAATGGGTTCAGAAAAGCACACAGAGTTATCAGAGCCAGGACTGGTCACGAGTGGGTTCACTGCAGAGGGGGACAGAGGAGTTAGTGGAGATCCAGGTAATTTGCAGGTTGAGAGTGTGCTGAGCTGTACCTGTTCTGGAGTTGAGCTGAGCGGCAGAGGGGAGGAACCTTGAGGGTCCAGAGATTGTCGGCAGGCTGAGGGCTAGACGGAGGCAGAGCTTGGTTTGAGTGTTGGCAGATAACAGATTTGAGTTTCCCTTCCAGCTTCTTCTGAGAGCGGGCAGGCAGATCTTTAGACAGGAATAATCCTCCAGGGTTCCCCAGAGAACGGACAGGCTGATTACTGGCAGAGAAACTCTTCAGGGTTTAAGGTTTCAGGCAGGTTCAATCTAGGAAGCAGAGAAGAGAGAACAGATCAGGTTCTGGTTATAAGGGAGTCAGAGGTTCAGACAGGCTGGTTTGCTCAGGCTTGCTAACCGTTACTGGCAAACACTCTGGCACTGGAGAGAAGTCCTCTGCCTCCTTAAATACAGATCTCCTGATGAGCAGATGAGCGACAGGTGGTAGCAATCAGCTCCGGCTCCAGGAGATCTAGTATGCCCTCTGGTGGAGAAAGTGGACAGACCTCCAGATCCCAACATTCTGCTTCATTCTCTCTCTATTCTCCTATTCTGCAGAATCTGTTAGTTCAATCTCTAACGTTCTGCTCTCTCTGTTTTTCCTCAGAGTAGCTTTGCCTCGTCTGTTCCTGTTTGGCTGTGACGCCATCCTGGAAAGAAACATCAGCTGTGCTGCTTCCATCAACACCATTGTTTATAGATAGTGGAGATCGGCCTGTTTTCCAGTGTGGTCCTGTTTCTCTGACCGTGACTGAGTGGATGTGCTCTCTTCGTCCTCTGGCATGGGAGCTGCCTCGGAGCTCATCTGCCTGGCTGTGTGTTTCCTGGACGGGGCCGCCTTTTACAGCTGTCTTTTGTGTCTCTGCTTCTGTCTCCTTGAACCCCAGTCAGCCTCGGCAGATGGCCGCTCACACTGAGCCTGGCTCTGCTGGAGGTTTCTCCCTGTTAAAAGGGAGTTTTTCCTCTCCACTGATGCTACAAGCATGCTTAGTGTGAGGGATTGCCTTGGAGTCAATGAGTCGATGCAATCAACTGGTTTTCCTTAGATAGAAAACTTTGTATCAATTTGACTGTATGTTCTGGTTGAACTGTAAAGTGCCTTGAGATGACATGTGTTGTGAATTTGGCGCTATATAAATAAACTGAATTGAATTGAATTGAAATTGAAGGCAGAGCTGTAATAATCCTCAAAGAGCATCCAGACATAGCTCTGCTGCTGCTCCAGGTGGTTCAGTGCAGAGTGGAGAGCTACGGCGAGGGCATCCTCTGTGGATCTGTTCACCTGCTATGTGAACTGGTGGGGGTCCAGGTCTTGGGGGAGATAGTCCTTGATGTGGTGAAGAACATGTCTCTCAAAGCACTCCATGATTAGCCGAGTGAGGGCCACCAGGTGGTAGTCACTCAAGCTGCTGATGGGAGATATTTTCAGCAGTGGGATTATTGTGGAGGTTTTCAGCCAGGACAGGATGCATGCCTGGACGAGGGAGAGGTTGAAGATCCTGCTGATCCAACTAAGTCTATGTTTGATTATTTCAAACTAGTACTCATCCTGTAATACAATCATTTATTCACTTATATCTTATAAGTGAATAAATGATTCACTTAACATTATGATTCTATTATGAATAAAAATAAAACAAATGCCTTTCTCCATCCAGTCTTTTTAAAAAATATATTTTTGTTTTATTAGGATGCATCTGTTGTTCCAAAGAGGGACAATAGGGTGTAAAGTTATGTTTGAAAATAAGTTTCCAATACTTTATAACCTGTTTATAAAAATCTGATCATTTGATTGGTAGTTTAAAGATTTCCAAGTTACATCTTATCAAGAAATCAACCCCACCAATAATTTTTAAAAAACCTAATAAAAAATGCTATCAGAGACTCATCCTTCTGTAGCTGTTTGACACTGATGTTTATTGGATCAAAATCCATCATATTCAGAAATCCTTCCTTCAAAGATTTCACTACTTCAGATCTTATAGTGTAATGACATCTGTTTCTCCAAATTAAATTAATATTGTTTTGATTTATCCTCTTTATAACTTTATCAGATATATATAACGAGTACGCAGGGTAAATAAGAACAGCGACACCTTCCATTTTAGTGAGTCAAATATGTCCAAAATTAGATCAATCTTTCTGGAGCCAACTGTTGAAAATGATTGAAGTTTTCTGACTTTGACTTTCTATGTGTAATACTTCTCTTAATTCATTATTGTTTAAATGAAAATTTAAACTGAAAGTCTTCATTCAGCCTCCTCTCTCATCCAATCGCCCTCTGCTGCTCCGCTGCTGCAGACCTATCAGCCCTGTGCAGGCCTCCACCGTGGCCAATCATCATCCAGGAATCTGCTTTAAAAAGAACTGATCCACCAATGGCTTTTCTGCTCCATGAAGCTGCAGACCTCCTCCACCATCAATATCCTTGTTTCCATCTGGCTTCCTTCCTCCTTCAGCCTCCATTCCTCCACCAGTATCAGGCTCCTGGGGGGAAGACGTACCGATCCTAATTCATCTGCTCAATCAGAGCATCATCATCCTCTAAATAAATATCTGACAGTTTAAACATTGAATCCAGCCCAGATTTAATACCAATAGATGGTTTATTCTTGAATACCAGCAGTTTTCTCTTTAAACCAGCCTGTTAGTTTAGTCCTGATTGAAGCAAACATCCCAACTGTCATGGAGAGCAGAGCAGCGATGTTGATGGGTGACGACAGCACAGCTGGAGAATCTACAGTACAACCCCCTGAAAAACTGTGTTAGGAACCAAACTGGGCATTAGTGAACAGACGGACCTTAACACAGCAACTGGAACCTTGGAGAAGGATGTGTTTAAAAGCTGGAGAACAGCAGCTCTCCAGGACTCGACTTGGACACCACTTATCTAATCCATCCACTGGATCTCTGGCTGGATGACAGGGTGGTTTACCTGCTGGATGAAGCTCCATCCATCTTTCCATCAACTCTGACCAGCTTCCTGGTACCTGCTGAAGAAAAGCATCCCCCAGCATGATGCTGCCACCACTGCAAGTGCATAATAGTAAAGGCCTGATAAAGGCAGCTGTTCTGTTCCTGGCCTCAGAGAACAAACAGCATCATGGAGACTAAGGAACACAGCAGACAGGTCAGGGAGCAGCTGGTGGAGAAGTTGGAAGGAGTTGGAGACTTTTTCAAAGCCACATATCTCCAGATACCAAAGAAATAATGAAAGCTTTTATTCACAGGTGAATCATCCAGGAGCTCCAGGTGGAGTTACTGACAGGTTGGTTGTTTTGTTGACTTGTTCTTAATCCAGGATCTGGGCCCCTCTGCAGGCTAACAATCAAAGCAGTTTCACTCATTAAACAGTTTTTTTTATATTTATAATCGTGTGCTTTGTGTTGATGCAGCCTGTTATTTGGAGTAAAATCCTGGAATTTGACTCATTTTGCCTCAGAAGGTAATTTATGAATCAATGTGAGACTGTCTAGACATATATTGTAGGGATCAGGAAGTGTTGCTATAAATCTAAAAGCTAATTAATGAAACAGTGAGATGAACCTGTTTAATGCTCAGTCCTGATGTAAACACCAGCTGCTGGAAGCAGGAGGTTTATCTAAGTTCAACATGTGAGCAGAAGGTGGAGAAAGAGCAGAGTTTTGGTTCCACTCAGTGCTGCTCCTGATGTTAGAAACCTTTAACTGGACTCTGCTCCAGATATCTGAGCAGCTTACTGAGGAATCCAGCTGCTATTCCTTTGTTTCGCACTAAATGAGCTCAGAGATTAAATAGTTTGATTTGAAAAGATTAAAGATAATGTAAAGATAAGATAATCACGGATCCACATTAAACACTGTAAAGCGTAAAAAAGTTACCTCACAGCAAACTAAGGGATTATTGCTCAGCAAAGTTTGTTGTTGATGATCTAACTTTGATGAATGAAACTTTTTGGCATGAAAACGCCCCTAAACTCAAGAGATGAAACAAAGATGTTTTGACATTGTGCTCCTTTCTTTGATTTTTCTCCTTCTAAATAACATCAGAGTCATTAGAACATTATAAACTCCCCTTGTAACTATATTCCTATGTTGTGGTTATATTTGCTGTTCATGCTACAAACAGCTATAGAGATCTGGTAGACTCAGTCTTATTCTGCTGCAGCCTAAACCTCTGACTCTATTTACCTTCAATGATTAAAAAAGATAGATCCCTAAATATATAAACACTCACTGCTTACATTTTAACTTGGCTTTTAGAAAATATTTATTTACATTTGTTTTTATTTACTCATTACTGCTTTTTTAACCTGATTTAATTGTTATCCTGTGCTGTTTGTTTTCCTTTATTCTAAAATATTGATGGTTTTATTACTTAATTGTTTAATATTTTCTCTTTTTTGATTGTTAAATAATATTGTTTATTTTATTAACTTCCAACACTGTGTAAAACATTTTTGTCAAATTTTTAGAACAGGTTCTGTAAGATAGCTTCCCTCTCTGCCTCTGCTAACAGTAATGATGGTTAGATAATAATAAATAATCCATCCATGTTTTCCTGCTTATTCTGTCAGGGTCCCGGTGGGGCCGGTGCCTATCTCCAGCAGTCTATGGGCCAAAGGCAGGTTCACCCTGGACAGGTCACTAGTCTGTCACAGGGATAATAAAAAGGATTACCTAAAATATAAACTGAACATACAGCAAAAGTAGTGTTATTTGGGTTAAAAAGGAAAATCAATGAGAAAATTATTAAACATAGAAATATTACTTAAGATAAAAATAAAAACAGAATTCAGTAGGCCCTAACATCATTTGTTTGTTTTGTTTTGCAGGATGTAAATTTAAACATGTTTTACTTTTTTTCATATTTTAATGTTTTCTAAATTATTACTAAAAAATATTGTTTAAAGATAGTAAAACAGTTTTTGTCGTGATTATCTTCCAACTACTGAGTCGGATCATTCGTTTTCTGGAGGAACCTTTGACAGGTGGAGAAAAGCTGCCGTTTCTTCCGGACCATATTAAAGACGGACCTCACACAGTCCCCACATACGAAACTTGAGTTGATGTTTTCTATTCCAGTGAAAATATGAAGTTTCGGGGGAAAATAACAGATATCGCCTGTTTGAACCATTTCACCAGTGAGTCCATTTAAACTGTTAGCATCTTCGCTCCTTTAAATGCTAATTTGTTAACTTTTCATCAGCTAGTTAAAAGGGGAGAAGATATTAGCTTTATGTAAAAACAAAGAAACAAATGATAAACCGTTTAGTTTTGTAACATCAGATATATGTTTGAATGAAAATGTTGTGAACTAATGTCTAAACTTGTGTTTGAGCTGCAGGAAAATAGAGGACAAGTAGTTAACTGTAGATGAATTCCTTCTGTGAAACGCATTCAGAGATCAATTTAGATCCATGGATTATTTCCTGTTTGTGTTTTTTTCTTTCATGTTAAATGTTTGCGTCTGCTGCTCATATTTTCTACCTAGTGTCCCTTTTTGTTCTTTTCTAAATGGATGGACCTGTTCAGCATTTTACTCTTTCTGGGTAAATTGCTGCAAAAAAAAGTTAATTCATTAATTAAATGATAATATTTGTTGGTTTTTTGAACTTGTTGACATGTTGTTGTTTTTTTTTAACCCACCCTTTAGTCTGTAAACTGCTTTGTTGTTCATTAAACCTCAACATGGAAGCATTATTTTATTCTGAAAGCAGATTTATTGGATTCTTATCATCAAAATAATAAAAGATGAGATTTATAAAGTCTAGTCATTCTTCTTTAAACTGATACAGAAATAAAATCTATGGCAGTTTTCCTGTTTCTCATTAGTTTAATAAAAGTTTAAGAGGAAATGAGGAGAAATCCAGTGAAGGGAAGCTGATTGGTCCTTGAAATAGAAGCAGAAGATAAACAGAGAGAAGCTGCATTTTACAGCTAAAGTCCCAGAAAAGGAGCAGATCAAATCCATAAGGCAGTTGCTTGTTCAGGAGAAGGGATTGCTGCTAGTCAGCAGTCAGCTGGGCTTCCTTAGATACATCCTGTTTTGCTAAATGTGCCTCATGATCACCTGAAGCTGCCTGGATTGGGTTTGATTTAGAAGGAAATTGGATTTAATGTACTTGAGTCTAACTGAGCTGCAATAAACTGGATCAATTTGTCTGATTAAAAGGGCCTTAATATAACAGTTGTTGTTGATCAGCATCATCTAGATCAACAGAATGTCATGAACAGCTGACTTTCTTCTGTGTGTTCAGGAGTGGTGACCACCATCGCTAAGCTGACGAAGACCTGCGTCCTGCGGCTGACTCCAGACGATCTGTTCTTCATCTTGTCAGGAAAAGTGACCAACGGAGGAGTCGCCATGCAGTGCCAACTGCTGCAGGTCACACGTTTGATGTTTGCTGCATCTGAACTCACAGCTCTGCTGGTTTTGCTCTTTAATCTTTGGTTCTGTTGGATTTGGCTGAAAGAATTTAAGGGAGTTTTTTTTTTTCTCCACTGGATGCTGCGTGAAAGTCTGATGTTTCTAAAAGATGCTAAAGACAGCAGAGTGTGACGGAAATAAAGCAATATTCGCACACCGACAAGGTGAATCACTGAGATAAAAGAATCCTTTAGATCTAACTTCTGCAGATGATCAGTGTCTGAAAGTCATTTCTAACAGAAACTCAGAGAAGAAAAGTGTTGTCTGCTTCATCCGTTAAGGCTGAGATCTTTTATTCCTGAGAGTTCAGTTCAAAGTTCAGCCAAACAGTGAAAAAAGAAGGTTTTAAATGATAAAATCATCTAGAAATAAGGAAATAGGTCTTAAATTAAGTGTATTTGGCCTTAATATGGGCAAATAAACAAGATAATTTGCCAATGGAATGAGTTTTTTACTCTTAAAATAAGATAGATAGTATGCACTTGAAATAAGACAATGCAACTGTTTTGTTTTTTTCTTATTTTAAATGTGAATTGTCTTGTACCATTGGCAAAGTGTCTCACTTTCCTCCTCAAGTTAAGAACAAGTACACTTATTGTAAGATAAAATGACTTATTTAGCAGCCAAAGTCCAAAGAAAAACTCTATCAAACCTTCAGAAAGCCTTGAAAGCGTCAACCATGACGGCTTTAAGGCTTTGAAGAGACTGTGTCTGATTGGAAGGAAGATCTGAGGACTGGGTAAGGAGTTTTGGTCACCAGTAGCGAATATTCTGGCAGCATGTTGGACGTCTGTAATGATCCTTTAACTGAGAGAAAAAACCCAGAGAGAGCTGCTGTTCAGCTTGGAGTAATAAATACATGAATTCTGGTCTTCCTCCCTGCAGGCCAACTTCTTCCATGAATACCAGATGGAGGGCGTCTCCTCAGAATTGAACCAGATCTGCTTGGAGGTGGGTCCAGATAACTTGTCCCGGGCCCTGAAGACGGTCCAGTGTGCCAAATCGGTGAAAATCAAGCTGAGCAAGAAGCACTGCGCCTGTCTGAGCGTCTCTGCTGAGCTGGTGAGAAGAATCCAGGATCAGCACTGATTCTGCTCCAGCTTTGGCTTTTTCTCTCCTAACATCTGCATCTAAAACACTTCATCCATCGGAACCAGCAGCACACATCGACATGGTAGCTTTCAGTTTCTGCTTCTCAGGGAATGGATCGTCTCACAGATTCAGCAGCTGCAGCATCTCTGCTCTGATTGGCTGAGGTTCTGTTAGGATCCCAGAGTTTGGCTTTGGACCAGTGCTGTTTCTGGCAGCCTTTCAGCTTTTAGCTTTAGGAGGAAAATGCTGATTAGTTTTTGTCACAATTTAGTCGTTTCTTATGTAAAAGTTTGGGTCAAATTTTTGTTGTTCAGGATTTTGTTTGTTCCACAAATCATCAACATTTTCCATCATGAAAACTCACGTTTCCTCATGTTTTAGATCAACTGATGTTTGATACATTTTTAGTTCAACATTTTTCTCTGTCATTGGGTGAAAAAATTTGAATCAGACTGAATATAGTTTACCGGGTTCTCTGCTGAACCCTGACCTCCATGTATCCCCGTTCAGCCCACCCTGTCCAGCGTCAGCAGAGTCGTCACCCACGACGTTCCCGTTGAGGTGATTCCTCGAAGACTCTGGCAGGAATTCCAAGAAGACAACATGGCAGACTTTGATGTGAGAAGCTCCTTTCAGTCTCAGTCTTCCTCCTTCTTCAGCAGTGAAACAATCCTTCTGTCTTCCAACTTTCCAACTTGATTTTCTCTCCAGGTGAGCATCTACCTTCCTCCTCTGAAGACCATGAAGAACGTTGTGGACAGGATGAAGAACCTCTCTAACTTCCTGGTAGGATTCCCAGGTCCTGGCTGTAAACATGGCTGGGCTGCGGTTCAGGTCTGCATTCCCAACCAGGGTATATAATGGTCCGCCAATACATTGCGGGAGGGGGGGGGGGGTCGTGAAAACATACTGTGTCTGTGCTTTAGCCTAAAAATCTGACAGTTAATGAACCAATTGAATAACGTCAACAGAGTGCCAGTAACTACACCAGCAAAATAACATCAATTGGTACAATAACAGGCAACATCACGTTTATATTAAGCCTTTTGCTCTTAGTTAAAAGAATCTGGTCATTTGAAAAAACTATAGTTGTTGTTATTTTTACCTTTAAAATAACATTCAATATCTTTCTGCACATAACCTTTTCAAATATGATTTACAACAAACACTACAAAATCAACAGCATTATCCACTGAATAAAGAATGACTACATTGATATTTCACAATGAATTACTTTCTATTTACTTTTTATTCTCTAACGAAAGACACAGTGGCAATGGCTAACCCAGTCAGTGTCTTACAGTCAGTCCTAGATAATGTTACGCTACATACTATACTATAGGATACATCTGCGTATATATGGGTTGAAATTACCTGTGAAACGACTTCCCACAACTGGCTAACTGCTACAAATGTAGGCATTTTTACTGCTTGTCTCTGTGGGAGTGGGGAGGACCAGCATGGAGGACAGTGGCTTCACTTTTTTCTGGCAATCAGCAATCCAGTGAATAAATAGAGATCAGTGGGCACACAAGTCAAAAAAAAGGTTGGGAACCACTGCTCTATAGAACCTTCACCTTGCTGGTAACTCCAACTACCACCAGATGGTGCTGTTGCATCAGATATCCTCATAGAACAGCTTCATGTTCAAAGACAAACCATCAGTAAGGATTCAAACTTCCATTCTTCCTAACTTGTTGATTCTCATGAAATCAGTCAATATGACAGAAAGCTACAGACTGATGAGGATGATGATGTCAAACCTCTGTCTCGTTCTGCGTCCGTCCAGCAATCCGGCTAAAGTATTGAATGAATCTTTTCCTCTCCTGGATGACGTCTCCATCAGATAAATAGCATCAGATGTTCTCCTCTCCAGAGACGCTGTGGTGCTCTCAAATAATAAGGTTCAGTTTAGACCACAAACTGATTCCTTTATCAACCAATCCCTTAGAGTTCATATAATACCACATGTTGCCTTAACTTGGTTTTTCCTGCAAATGGAGGCTGAATTTAAGCCCGAAGTCATCCTTTACTGACTTATTGGAATATTAGCAGCTGGAGTTAAAACGCTCTGAAAAGGTCTTTTATTTTGAAAGATCCGGACACTTTTAACTGGTTCTGAGTTTATTTTATAAGCAAAGCTCTGATTCTCCTACTGTTCCAAAAAAGCAACATCTGTTGGTCCATTTCTGTCCTTCAGGACTGTCTAAACTCCTCATCCATAGTATTGAATGTTCTGCTCTATTATGGTTCAACATGTGGAGTTTGTGTGTTTTTCAGGTGATGGAGGCCAACCTGAAGGGTGAGATGAACCTGAAGATCCAGACTGACCTGGTTTCTGTCAGCACTCACTTTAAAGACCTGGGGAACCCTCCATGGGGTAAAAATATCCAACACTTCAGCTGATAGCAGACAGAAGATGGAGATGTTCCTGCAGGAGGAATCTGGAACATTTGATTGATCTGCTGTAAACCAACATCTTATCAACCTTCAGCTCAACTTTAAAGCTTCTGATGATGTTCTGACATTTTTTTAGCTTATTAGACCTGGTCCTAGTCCTGGTTCTGAAGAGTTTAGAGTTCAGGCTGCGTTGGAAACATGGATGAATCTGTGCTGCTCTCAGAACCTTTTCTGCTCACTGTTAAATGTGATCTGATTGGACAGGAGAAGATGTTGTCCTGCTGATCAAGGAGAGACAGACTGAGTGTCCATCTGTCCTTTCAGGCGATGACTCCTCCCAGGACGGAGGTCCGTCTCAGAGCAGAGACCCAGAGTCGATGGCCGAGGTCACGGTGGACATCAGGAAGCTGCAGCAGTTCTTGGCGGGGCAGCAGGTCAACCCCAGCAAGGCCATGTGCAGTGAGTCCTGTAGCCGTTAGCATGCTGCCGTTAGCATGCTGCCACACATCTTGATATTAGCTTTAAAAAGCAGCGCAGCGCCAAAACGCTGCACTGGTTCAACAACAGCTCTGATTCTCCATCACTGATTGGATCCACATTTAAACCAAAATATTAGTGGGTCAGAAAGTCCAGAAATCAGAACCGTCCCTAATTGAAAGATGCTTGATTTCAGGAAATGTTTTGATTCTTAAAGGAAAGCTGCTTCTTCTTCATCTGAGTTTATTTCTTTCTCTAATCCTAAACATTTAGTGATACTTTTTCAACCTTAGATGACAAAATGTCACTTTTTTGGTCATTTTCTTTGTCAATAAGATGAAAAGTAGAAGGTGATTGTATCTGTGTCCATATTTCTCTCCTAAAATGAAACCTGGATGATGATCCAGAGGACTAGCCTTTATCCAGATCCTCTGCATTAAGCCCAGAAACTCAGAGCAGTGTTTGCATCGTCTGTTTATTGCTGGGTTCTGGTGTGGGTTCTATCCGAGCAGCCATAGATGTTGATATCTGTCTAAATGCGATTAAATGCAGCTGTTGTGTCATGATCCAATGAACGACCTTCAACCTCATTGCTTTAAACATCCCAGAACATCAGGAGAAGCTTTTAGGTCCATTTGGTCCATCATAGCTGTGTTGCAGAGGAGGACGGAGGTAGAGTTCAGTCTGTCTCTTTCTGTGTAAAATGACTCCAAATGCATTTAGGAGGGCTGTGATGGTTCTGTTGGATCTAGATGGTTGATAAAAGCATCACACCATTTTAGCAGCTTCTACCAGCTGCTCAGAACATTGCTGTGGTCCTCTTGTCTCCTCAGATATGGTCCATCAGAGCGTGGTCCACCTCATCCTGCTGCATGAAGATGTGTCTCTGCAGTATTTCCTCCCTGCTGTGGCCTAGATCCTCTGCAGATGATGTGGGTTCTGGTCCTGCTCAGTGAGAGCTGCTTTCTCCACTTAACAAGAGGAGGAGGTTCAGATCATCCATCTAGACTCTGAGATGACGTCACCTGTGGAGCTCTGCTGCTCTTCAATGTTTCCACGTTTGCTGTGAAGAGATGAACTAAGGCTCCATTAGTTCTGTGTTCCTGCAGTCATTGTCCAACATGTGGAGATTCAAACATCAGTTCTTTCTGTTCGGATCTCTGGGATCTACAGATCTATCTCCCCACCTCTGTCTGCATGGAGGGATGGTTTGATTTAGCTCTGTGGTGCATGTTGACATAGTGCTGAAATAAAAAGACTAAAGTGATGCCTTTGGATCACAAGGAGGATTTTGCTCTGAAATCTGTCTGTGGTTCCAGAAACATTTGGCCCAGGGCTGTTTCTGAAGGTGGGAGAACTGAGAACTCAGAATAACAACAGATGCAAAGAATAGAAAGTCTGAGCTCAGAAGAATGAGTCTGAAGGCTGAACCTACATAGTAAAAACAACTGATTTCTAGAAGGACAGCAGAGAGATAAAAGTAGAAACAAAATAACTGAATTATTCCAATAAACAGACTTTAATCCCATTAAAAATAGCATAGCTGGAACAGTCAGTACCCAGTCAAGGCTAATCCATCCACAGTCAATTGTGAAATCTTAACAGAATATCTTAAATAACTAGAATTGGAAGTTATAGTTAATTAATAGGTCATTCAAATCAAGGGTAAAACTAGTTATTATCAGTTGAATGATTATAACTGAAATTATTATAATTTGCTTACCAGGGTTTTTAGCCTCTTACCTCAAAGGTTGGACTCCTGAATCCGACTGTTAAAAATCCAGTTGTCTTTTACCAATTTAGTAATTTAGGCTATGGCTATCAGTAACGTTATTAACCATCAACCAAATAATGTGTCTCTGTTCATCAGATGCTACTGAAAGAAGAATGAATCCAGCCTGAGTGATAAATCGTTCACTGTGTAAAATGAAAACAAAAGACTACGGATTAAAATACAATTGTGCCTTTATTAGCTACAGTCGCACAGTATTATATCTAATAACTAAGCAAAACACTACTGAAAATAAGCAAAATTAAAGAAAATAAAAGGAGAAGAGGGTTTTAAGAGTCTGTTCAAAGTCTGAGGGATGTTCGAAGTTTAAAGCTTAATGCATTTGAAAGTGTCCTTTATAATAGCTGCGGATAAAATGTGAATAAACCCTGATGCAGAGATGTAAAAATGTGAAGGATGTGGAGAAAAAGAAAATGTAGAGCACATCCTGATGAACTGTTAAACTTATGAACCTGAAAGGAAGAAATTGAGAAGAATGGTTGGAAGGACAGACAAAGAATGGAGTCTTAAAGGAATGTTGGAAAATTAAGGAAATATAAATTATATTTACAATTAAGGAAAGCATTATTTATTTATCTACAGAATACAAAATTAAAAATAGAATTTGATGTAAAGTAGGTGACGGTATGCACCTTAAAGTTGCTTGTGATCCGCCATAATAGAAAAGATAAATAAGAAGATAAAAGATATACTGGAGCATTTAAACCCCACCAACAGCAGCAATACAAGTAGAAATGGGAGAAATACCATTGGACAGTAGGAATAAATTATTTGTTAAATCTACTAGGTAATAACTCTGATGATCCAACTTGGGAAATTTTAAATCCATGTTGGGAAAAAGAAAATAAAGAAATGAGGAGTTTTGGATGAACAATTGAAAACAAAATAAAAGAATTTAAAATGACCAATTTAGAAATCACTCAGACATCAATATCAGTTCTACCAGAAGTCACTAATGAAAAAGAAACAAGATAAATCGTACACGGTAGATATTAATTATTACAGTTACATTTAGACAGTTATTATCAATATATTCAAATTTATACAGATGCATCAAAATAACAAGGAAAATAGGAATAGCTTTTGTAATATCAGAATTCAATATAAAAGTAGAAAAAGGAATTTCAGATGGATTATCAGTTTACACGGGAAATGATGGCAATATTATTAGCTTTACAATGGATAGAAGATATAAAACCATTGAAAACAGTAATTTGTTTGATTCAAGCTCTGCATTGTTAAGTTTAAATGGACATTCTCTTAGAAATATTTCATGCATTATTCAAAATAAAAAATATAGGTTTGATTGTTGTATTAGTGAAGGTTCCAGCACATATTGTAGTAGAAGGAAACGAGAGGGCAGATAAAATGGCAAAGAGGGTGATTCAAAATCCTATTAGATTTACAGTTAAAACAAGTAAATCAGAGGGAAAGAGTATTATAAAAAAAAACTGATGGAAAAATGACAAAAAAAGGTGGGATGAAGAAAAAACAGGAAGATGGTTTTATAAAATTCAGAAGATAGTAGGAAAAAGAAAAGATGGAAGAGGTAATAGAAAGGAGGAGAGTGATATAAGGTTAAGATTTGGGCAAACAGGACTTAATTATACACTTTTTAAAATTCAAAAGCATGCTACTGACAAATGTGATTATTGTGGACAATATAAAACAATAGAACATGTTATACTGCAATGCCATAAATACGAAAGCGAGAGAAGATATATGAGGAGAGAGTTTGAATGTATTAAGGAAAAGATTCATTTATTAGATATCTTGAGGAGGAATTTGGGTAAGTAAACTCATACAAATACTTATTCGATTTTTAAAGAAAACTAAATTATTTCATAGAATGTGATTATAGAGTGAATGTGTGTATGATATAGATGGGTAGAATACGAAGTTGAGTGTAAGTATATATATATATATATATATATATATAGTACATCACGAACCACACTCCATACCAGTAAGTGGCGCTAATAAATCCAAGAAGAGGAAGTTTGCGGCGAATTTGAACAAGAACACCTGAAATCAGTTGATGGACGGAGTCGCGCGCTGTGTTCACAAGGTAAAAGGTATGTCGAAATATTAAAGATAAAAAAGATCAAATGTCAGCTCAGTTAATCACATATTGAAACTAGTGGGTGTTTCGTGTGTCTTGCTCTGTTGGCTGTTGTAAAATCCTTAAGCAGCCTAGCATGAAGTGAACTGACGGCTGAGAACTAACCAATAAATTATTTTATAATAAGAAGAGGAGACGTGCTAACTGTGGCGGCATTTTTATTCCTTAGCTCCGGCAAACTTTTTAACAACGCGGTACATTCAACAACCGGACACCTGGGGCTACCTTAAATGCCCTGAACCCTGGTGCATGCTGTGTATTGGAATTTCAGAACAATCTCTTGTCGGTGCCCTACTCTCGCTGGATGCAAGCAAGATGAATTATCGCGAGATTTGTAACTTTTTTTTTTTTTTTTTTTTGAGATTTGTAAATTCACAAACTCCCGAAAATACTTCCGCACTTTGCTAACAACTTCCTGGATATCCCCCCAAAAGACCCCTGATGCTGATCGGGTTCGGACCATTTCCACTGACTAGAAGGTCCAAATAATCGGTACTAAATTATATTTTACTTCCTGACTCAAGGATTTGTCTGACCTGGCTGCGTTTATACTGTCACCAGAACCATGTAGCATAGTTAGCAGTGTTTCAGGGTCGGAGGTTGTTGGGTTGGACACTTGGGAATAAACAAGTTATAAACACATGTAAGATTTTTATGCAAAATCTTGTTTCATAACCTAAATGCTGTGATTTTATCTCATTTCAGTTTCCACAGCATTGCATGTGTATCATAAAGTTTGTGGTCTGACTCTGCCTCATCTTTAAGTCTGACAAGCTTTGCTTTAGAGTTTAAAAATCAGTTCTTATTCCATTTAAATATGCTTACAATTGACAGACTTTTCCCTCAAACTGAAGGGTGGATTTTCTTCTATTTTACAAGTTTAACTGAAAGCAACTTGTATAATGAGAAACGCAGTGTGTACTGTTTCAGATCAAATAAAGACAATAAGAAAAAACATAAGATATTTCATGTAGCTAAGCCTCTGAAAAAAATCAGTGATTGGATAGAGTCTGTGCTGCTCGTTGCTACATCTGTAATAACCAAACTTTCAGCATTTTAGATATACTTAGCTATAAATCCTGTCTCTGTGGTCATTAAATCAAGTTGTAATAAATTATTATTCAAAAGAATTATGTGTTTAATCTTTGGAATAAAAAAGCTTATAAATTTATGTCAGTGTACATTCATGGTTCAATAATTTAACGTTTTTTGCTTATTTTAGGAGATGTAGATCAGTTTTAATCAAATCCGAGTTAAAGATGCACTGGAAAAAATCAATCTATATTTTTTCATAAAATAAGTGTATTTGTTCTTGAATTGAGAAGGTAAAATAGACATTTTCCCAATGGAAGAAGACAATTTACATTTAAAATAAGAAAATGCAAATGTACTGTCTTATTTCAAGTGCACTTTATCTAAATATCTTATTTTAAGAGTAAAAATACTAATTCCATTGGCAAATTATCTAATTTACCTACTAAAATTAAGGGTAAATACATTTTTACTTATTTCTAGATTGTTTTTCTAGTGTGAGTAAAACGAATCAGTTGCTGTAACAACGTATTAAAGTTGGTTCAAAGGAAGACAATTTTCAATGTAAAAAAGAATGTTAAAAAATGAAAGTTGGACTAAAAACTTGAACTAATAATGTTTACATTAGATGGTCAAAGGTCAATCTAAGCAAATACTTTTTTATGCTGCAAAATGTAAATCTAAGTAAGTCAGTTTTTCTTGAATTGAGCAGATAAGTGAGACACTTTGCTAATGGAATAAGACATTTTACATTTCAAATAAGAAAACACAACTGTAGTTTAAGTAGTTTCATTTCAAGTGCACAATATCTGTCCTTTTTTAAGGGTAAAAATGTTCATTCCATTTGCAGATCGTCTTACTTTCCTACTCAAATTAAAGGCAGATACACTTATTTTATGAAATTTCTACTCCTTATCAGAACATTCTTGCAGGGTAAACTCCTTTGAACAATATCTCCATGAGTTTTTCTTGTTAATACCGCATTTATAATTGAAACATTATTTATATTTTAGCTTGTAAAACTTGAAATATGAACACAGCCACAGTGCATTCATATTAAAGTCCAAAATGTAAATATTTTAAGTATGTGTTTATTTTGTTTGTATTGCAAAAACTTGATCTTGTTCTCCAATAATCAAAATCAAGTCACATCTTTATAATGTTTGGCATTGAGTGTTGTCTAAATATCATATTGCAGAAGAAAACAACCTACCTTTAAATGATCTCAAAAATTCCCTTTTTTTCATGCAGGCACATCAGTGTCAGTTTAAATTCTTGTTGTCCCCACAAGGTCATGTTAAAGTTATGTGGTCATGTTAAATTCAGACATTGCCACTTGGATTTCAGCTCAGTTATTTTAATCATGATTAATCCATTATTTATTAAAATATAAAATAATTGAGTACTTATTTGTTAAGGCAAAAGTGTACAATGTATATATAAATTTTGTATTTAAGATAGAAAAAAACTTTTGTTTGTAAGTATGCTTAGTCTGGATCCAGAACTTCTCAAATGGGAGTTTTAGCTTCAACTGTTCAAATTCTGTAAAAAATCTCAAATACCTAACTTTTATAGGAGCGCTACCAGTGGTCATTCACCCCTGCTGCCCTCAGACCTTACCACCCCACTGCACTATAACCTGGTGTAATAACACCTCAATAACTTGTACTATTCATCTATTGAACAAACCAGAAATCACACTTTACCTCCCACCACTGTACATAAGACACTGTATATATAAGTCACCTTAAATCTCCCCTTTATTTTCTATCGACTGTATATACCTGGATGCACTGTATAGACTTCATGCTTCATCCTCCCCGTTAAACCTCCTCTGTGTTTATAAGAACTGATGTCACAAGTGAATTTCTCCATTGTGAGATCAATAAAGTCTATTCTATTAAACCTACAGGTATGGTCTGGAATTACTTTGATGCAGTGTGTAGTGGTGTTTACTAACTGGTCTTTGAACCAGTTGTATGATTTCCCAGGCTGCCCAAACAAAGCAAATCACTGAGTATTTTATTTTGGCAAAACGCCATCAGTCTATGAACATGAAGCCAACAAGCAAAACTAACCAGAAATGGTCTCAAATACATAATTTATATGTTGTTCTCATTTTAAACACTAGGTGTCATCATTGCTTTTTGCTACTGTCATAAATGAGGTTACAAACCTGATTTCTAATGTGTGATTTCCAAGCCTTAAGTTTATATTATCTGCTGAAATTTGTTTTTTCTAACTCTACATACATGATGGCAATCAACTTTCAGCTTTACAGGAAAGCTCAGTGATAATCTGCAAACCAACTGTTATTTGTTCAGTTCTCAGATTGAAGGAAAGCTGTGTGGAGAACAGAGAAGGACGCGACAAGACCTTAAATATCACTCTGTGGGTGAATATGGCTCTAAAGCTCCAAAATAAATACCAACCCCCTGATACAAGGTAAGAAACATTATTTTTTTTATTGACTTGAAACCTTTCTATAAATTGATGTGATCTTAAAAAAACCCAGACGTGTCAAGTAACACTTTTTAGCTATCTATACTTTACTCCATTACTTATTTTTAGGGATGCAACTAATGATTATTTTAAAAATCGATGAATCGGCCGATTATTTTTTTGATTAATCAATGAATCGGACAAAAAATATTTTTTATATTGACCTCTTTATTCCAAAATAAACATTTTAGACAGAACAAACAAGCACACAAGTAGAGGTTGCTCATTAACTGTCCTGGTGCAATATGAAAAATAAATGTTTGTGTTAAAACTATGCAAACTTACATGAGAAATGTAGCTTTACATCCACAAAATATAGGGTACTTTGTTTCATAAAGCGCAAAAAGAGACATTTTTGTTTTTAAAAGCCCCTAAGGGGTTCAAACAATAGGTCCAACCATTTCAAGAAATGAGTTTTTTTTAGACTAGAAGAGTTCTGCCTTTTAAGACAGTATGCAGTATGCAGTATGCAAGTATAGCAGTTAAAGTTGCTACTTGAGAAAATACTGAACCATAGAGATAAAAATAGCCCTGTGATTCTAATTATAAATTGTATTTGGAATAAAAATGAGAGAACTAGGGGTGCTAAAAAACACATCCTCCAAAGACAGATATTTACATGGGAATGTGGCATAGAATTAATTGACATATTACTGATCTTGCTGGATTTTATTCTGCTTTACTTCCATAAATTGCAGGATCTTCTTTACTTTATCTTTGCCAGAAGATTTAAACTTTAAAAGCCTTGCCCTCATAATTTGAAAGTTAATTTATTTATAAAGAAAATATAAATGCTGCTTAAGCTAATTCAAATAAAAGTAAAATACGTAGCCAACCTTATCACTGACTGTAACCTACTAACAATGTAAGGAAAGCATCAGATGAGCTACCTGAGAAACTAACGTTACGTTTCCCCACTTTAAAACCAAACAAACTTGGTTACTCATCCTGCTGATCAGCTCTCTTCACTGCCATCGAAGGCTCCGTGTTTCCTTTTCAGGTGCTGCATCATAACAGTGGTGCTTCCGTGCCATGTTAATTTGTTTTTACAAAAGTTGCATGTTACGACTTTTTTCTCTTTACAAAGCGCAGGCTGTCTGCGAATTGAGACGCAGCTTGCGTTTGCGGTATCGGTCATTAGAACAGTTGACATTACTGCCGTTTGAAAACAGCCTTTGCGCACCTGCGGCGCTGGCTCGCTCTGCCATATATTTTTTTTCTTCCCCCGTTTCAATCAATTGGCAGTGATGACGACGGCGACGGATGACGCATTAATCGCGCGACACAACTAATCGATGATGAAATTCGTTGCCAACGCTTTTAAGTTGATTTTTATCAATTCGTTGTTGCAGCCCTATGTATTTTTATTCCTATCTCTGACTTCTACTCATTACATTTTCACACAAGTATCTGTACTTTCTATTCCTTACATTTTTACAACAATCGTTAATTGTTACTTTTGGCTTCGGTTTAATGTTTATAAATATTTATTTCCCCTCATGTGCGCCATCCAATGCAGATCATTGGCACCATCCATACATAGTGAAAACTAGTGTAATTGGATGAGTCATATAACGCAAACACTCATTGGTTAGCTATACATCGAATTTGCCTCAAAATTTTTTTTCAAATAGTCGTAAAATTGAGCTTTCAGTTCATATAGCGGCATCTGGCTGTTTTTTTTAAGGTTACTTTATACTTTTATACTTAAAGTAGTTTTTGGAGCACATACTTTTTCACTTTTACTCGAGTAAAGAGTTCAAGTTGATACTTCAACTTTTACCAGAGGGTTTTTAAACTGCAGTATCTATACTTCTACTTAAGTAACAAATCTGTGTACTTTTGACACCACTGGAAAAAAATGATAAATTTGTGTTGCAGAGTCCAGAACCTCGGCCAGTCTCCTGGATCCAGCTGTTTATCAATAAAGAGTGACTTTTCCAAAAGAACACCTCTATACTTCAGTAACGAACATGGGCCATCACACCCAGAGTAAGATGAAATTATTTACAAGAATTACTTATTTTACTTTAAACAATATGTTTTTCTACAGAGCTTTTTAATTGGTCTGTGTCAGATAATATATCCTAGTTAGTCCTATAATATTATAATATTATAAATGAATTTAGAGTAAATGGAAAGACCTTTACTGCTCCACAGCGGGGACTTCTGGTGTGACGCTTGCAAAAGCAAGTAGATAGAAGGAAACTTATCGGTAAAGGAAGTATGAATATGAAAAACTTTTTAAAGGGGATGACGGTGGCATTGGATGCAGGTTTAACTAGCAACCAAAGGGTTGCCGGTTTAAGCCCTGGCTTTCGATGTTGTGTCCTTGGGCAAGACACTTTACTTGCATTGCTTAATGATGGTGGTGAGAAGGCCTGGTTCCTGTGTACTGCTTCCTCGCTTCTGTCAGTGAGCCTCAGGGCAATTGTGGCTATAAAATAGTTTGCCACAATTGGTGTGTGTGTGTGTGTGTGCATGAAGGTGTGAATTTAGTGTAAAGTGCTTTGGGCGCTTTATAAGTAGACAAATTTTTTTTTTTTTTCAAAACGAGGAGAAAAAAGCATATCAGAACAGGTAAAAACGCTGCATTTCATCTTTTTTAAAACAGCATAGTTGGATAAAGAAAAACATTTATTTAATTCAATTTATTAATGTAGCCCCAATTCACAACATGTCATCTCAAGGCACTTTCCAGTTCACCAGATCATCCATTCAAATTGATTCAAAGTTTTCTATCTAAGGAAAACCAGTTCATTGCATCGACTCGTTGACTATTTAGCAATCCTTCCCACTAAGCATGCTTGTAGCGACAGTGGAGAGGAAAAACTCCCTTTTAACAGGAAGAAACCTCCAGCAGAACCAGGCTCAGTGTGAGCGGCCATCTGCTGAGGCCGACTGGGGTTCAAGGAGACAGAAGCAGAGATACAAAAAGCAGCTGTAAAAGGCGGCCCCGTCCAGGAAACACAGCCAGGCAGACGAGCTCCGAGCCAGCTCCCATGTCAGAGGACGAAGAGAGCACATCCAGTTAGGTACAGTCAGAACTACACTGAAATTAGAAATGTTCATTTCATGCCAAAGAAAAGCAGAAAGAATATAAATGTAGGAGTTGAACTAACAAATAATGGGGAATGGGAGAATATAAATGGAATGAAGCAGAATGATGAAATGGGGGTCCCTATGTCCTCCAGAAGTCTAAGCCTATAGCAGCATAACTATAGAGATAGCTCAGGAAAACCTGAGACACCCTAACTATAAGCTTTATCAAAAAGGAAAGTTTTAAGCCTAGCCTTAAAAGTAGACAGAGTGTGTGCCTCACGGACTAAAACTGGTAGTTGGTTCCACAGGAGAGGAGCCTGATAACTAAAAGATCTGCCTCCCATTCTACTTTTAGAAATTCTAGGAACCACTAGTAAACCTGCAGATTGAGAGCAAAAGACTCTGTTAGGGACATAAGGAACAATCAGATCTCTGATAAAAGATGTATGTATTTGTAATTTTTGCAGTATGCTGGAGAACAAAGAAGGAAATTCCAGATACCAATAAGGGATTTAAAAGACAAGCCATGAGCAAAATTAAAGCAAGACTTTTTAAATTATGATCTGCAAGCAGTTTGATTCTGCCCAGATGAAGTGAAATCAACATTTTTATTGCCCCAAGACATGCATGTAGTCTATGTAATGGGTAAGTTTCATAAGAATTATGTACAAATATAGCAGAGTATCATCAGCATAGCAGTGGAGGTTCTTCCAATGCTTTCTGTTAACTCTATATAGAGAATGTAGAATATATAGAGTGAAGAAAATTGCCTTAAGCTTTAATCTCTGTGGTACTCCACATCAGTGATGCACCAATCAGGATTTTGGGAGCTGATCTCCTCTATAGAAAGCCCGGACCAGCAGCAGCCTCTCCCCTGCCTTAACTGAGCTACCTGTGCTCCTCAGCTCACCTCCTAAGTAAGCACCGGCAAGCTGCCACCTCTACCACTGTTGTTCTTTAACTCCAGAGGGGTTTGGGCTGGCTTCCTCGTCCCGGTTCTGGTTCTCTCTCTCTACCGGTACCTCACACTGATCTCGTGCTGCTCCTGTCTCAGTGCCAGATTGCTGTCTCACATCCCAGTGCTTCTGTTGTCTGGGTGAGGCATCTCCATTTCTGGGACAGCAGGGTCCCAAACTGGGTCGCAGAAAGGTGGAAGTACCGCTCAAAGGGGCCATCTTTCAGACTTGGCTTCTGGAGGAGGTGGTCATATTCTCCATATTGTTTCTGTCTCTATGAATCTGATGAACCCAGAGACACAGACAGCTTTGTTTGGCTTTCAAAAAAAAAAAAAGGCTCTCTGAATCCTTCCTTAAATTCGTGACCGCCATGTTGAGGTGAAACCAACCATCAGACTCAGATTTCAAGGCAAACAAAGGCAGACGAATCTGGTAAGATTTTCACAGGTTTCACTTATGACGTGAACGCACCATTTGATACTAGAGAAGTACTGATCCAGTTTTTTTCTAATTCATTCCGATACAGATACCTATGCTGAGCATATTGGCCGATAATGATCTGATTCAACTTTTAATTGAATTAACCTTATGCATATCTTGCCATTTGAGTGAAGGCTTTAGCCTTGAAATACACATCATTTAAAAAAGGTAACAAATTAAAGGTATAGTGGAGGAAGTTCTTTTTCAGGGTGTATCATCAAAATAAAATTGTCAGTCATTCTGGTGATATGTTTATTTTAGATTTTTTTTAAACGGAGGGGGTGGGTCTTTTCGTAAATTCACGAAAATCCTCCGCTATACCATTAATACCAATATAAATGCACTTATAGATGTACAGTTGTAGTTATATTATTCATTAACAGATAGGCAGCAAAAATAAAGAAATAAAAGTTCCATGTAAGTGCACGGGGGTTGGATCTCTGATATCCAATATAAAATTCCCCAACATCCAATCTGGCCAATTAGTTCGTATAAGAACTGATATCTGATCCAAGTATGTGAATGGTGTGTCCCTAGTTGATACAATTTGTTAACTATAAAACCCTATTTTCCCAGTGGAAAAAAAATCTAAAAGAGATTATAGAGACCTGGGTCTAAAAATTGGAAATGCATGCATGCCACGGTGGAGGTTTGTTGTCATATGTCATCTGATTGGCCTCCTTCAATCTATTTTTAGAACTCCAATCAATAGCGATAAGGACAGTATCGGCCAATTGTGATGTGTTTCAGATTGATAGGTGGTCCCTCAGAGCTTGAGTAAGATTTATATTTAACATGTACAAACTGAAATCCTTCAGTAAGCTCGGTCATTACACTGTCACAAGTATAGAGCAATGAAAATGGCTCTATATTTAACCCATCCCCTTGGGGAGCAGTGGGCTGCCATTGCTTGGCCCCACGGAGAAGTGTGGGGTTAAGGGTCTTACTCAGGAACCCAGAGCGGAGGCTGTAGATATCGAATCAGGCACTTGCAACGTTCTCAGGCTGTAGCTGGTTGTCTGATGGACCGCTTGCTTGCCAGATGCAAAAGTCTCCCGCTTTCCATATCCTCCAGAAACAAAGTTCTGTGAGGTAGCAGGGATAGTCAGAACACCGCCTCTAAAACTGCCTCTTCTCTCCTTCCTATGGCTCACACAGTGAATGGACTCCAAAGCAGAAGCAATGTGATTAAGATGCTTTGGTTTCCATCCAACCAAATGTTTTAAACGTTTTATGGTTGTGGGGTGTCGCCATTATATCCAGTGTATATAACTGCTACAGCTAGCGCTGACCAACCCCGTGATGTCACTGTTTGAGGTAGTGCAAGATGGCGGTGCCCTTACATTAAATAAATTATGAAACAATGCTTAGTTTTTTTTCCTCTGCTTTTATATTTTTCCCATTTCTAATATAGTTATTGATAGTGGTAAGACACAATGTCATGAATTAAGTTAATTTGGTTGAACGTTCCATTTCCCCTTTAAGAAGCAGAAGAAGAAGATCTAAGAAAAAAAGTGCGGCACGAAGCGTTGCTTTGGGGGAAGACTTTTTTTTTTCCTCTCTCTGGTCCAACTCTGCATGCTTGTGTTCACTTTTGTATTTACTAAATTTTGTCTGAATTATACAATCGTCTCATGCGTGTCTTTGGTTTAGTCAATTTTAAAACAGACTTCCTATCTACTTTTTGAGACCAGACTTAAGACTCTCCTTGATAAAAGCTATAAGTAGAGTGGCTTAAGTTCTTTTGAATGAGCTCTGTAGATATGCTGTTGGCAGCTGCAGCTCAGCCGACACCTTCTGTTATCTATCCTTCAAACCTCCAGTCTGTGGTGCCAGATGGCCGCTCACACAGAGTCTGGTTCTGCTGGGAGGTTTCTGGCGTTCTTTGCTTTCCACTGTTGCTACAAGCTTGCTTAGTTGGGAGGGATTGCAAGTTGGTTGCTCAATGCAATCTACAGGGATACCTTTGTTGTAAACTTAACTGATTATAGTGATAAACTATATTATACTTCTTTGTTCTGGAATAGCTTTATTTGTAATGAATGGGCTTTACAATGAAATCTGGATCACGGAATTACATTGGCTTGGTGTAAAGTGATACAATATGTGTTCTGAATTAGTACTGTATAATTCAAGTGAATTGAACTGACTTGAATTAGTCAAACTTTATATTCAACAGTAGAAAATGAGATTTCAATGCAAATGTATTCAGTTCAGTTTGGTGAAATTAGTTTTCATACCGATTTATTTAATTTAAAACTACATAAGTACATATGTGCTGCCTTTATTGTACGGAACTGCTCCACTGGATAAATACCCTGATTAAGCTGGATTAATGGTTGCATTTTCTGCCAAACTACTTTGAACAAACCATGGGTTTGAAGTCAAACATACTTCGTACTTTTTAGTATGAAGTAATTCTTGACCTTGTCATTTAAACTCAGGATTAGAAAATGTTAGTAACAAGACTTTGTGTTCCAAACAAAAGTCAAAATAAGATTCAGTCAGCTGACAAATGTGTAAAATAAAAGATGACTTGACTTTAAGCTACTTATGCATCCTTTAACTGGACAAGTAACCACATATCCTTCCACAAAAGAGCTCCTAAGATGAGCTATTAGCTCTCTAACATCTTGACTCTGGTGTTGGCACATAGTCATTGCACATTTAAACGAGGTAATAGCCCTAAAAATCATGATATTGGTAGCGCCAGCGTGTCTTCGATAAAAATGTGCTTAAGTGCTTCATACCTACTAAATATTTGCTTGCAGTCTGTTTCAATGCACTTTAAAAAACAACGTGGCTTGTTATTATAAAGCTTGTAGTGAAGCACATAGCCCCCTTAATGACTGCACCACCTTTCCACAGAAATTGCACCTCAACATGTCATCCACTTAGCTAACTTCACACACTCAGGAATAAATTTGCAAAAATCAAATGCTTGGTAAAACTGTACTGGTAGGTTATTAATAAAGTTGATAAACTAGTCAACAAACCTAGCTAACTCCAAGAAACAACTAAGTTAGAATGGTGGCCACACCAAAGGTCTGATTATAAGACATAAAAGAGCAGAAAAAATTGTTAAGTCAAAAATTTGGTTGTTTTTATAGGAATCTAGAGATTCTGGGCTGGCCCAAGGCAGAAGCAACTTGGTATCTATGTAAGATTCAAGGACTACTAAAGGGCACCCTAGAGGATTTTTTTATTTTTTATTTTTTTTGCATGCATGCATACATAATGATTTTTATCCAAATATAGTAATTACAACAAAGATTTATGATAACCAAAGTATATTGTTACACTATCTTTGATCATGTAGAAATTATACCTTATCATGCGAAACAAAAAGGTATTTGGGGCCTTCAAGTAGATGGGTCGTTCTGCATATGAACTTGGAACCATATAGAAACTTCTATTGCGCAGATAAAAGGCAAGTGGACAAAACAATGTCACAAACATTTTTAATGCAGCTGCAATAACAGTTTTAAGAACTACTGTTCAATTTTGAATTTACTTTTTTCTTCAATTATTCTCTATTTTTTCATTTGTCTATTAAAACTTAAACGAAAAATTAAGAATCATTAAAAAGAAAGGGTGCAATTTGTTTATGTTTATATCTTGTCATTAGCAGAGATAAAATGTTTTGCATAATAAAAGTTAATAATTTCATTTTTTGTATTTTACTGCTGAATTTTCGGGGTTTTTTTACAATATTGCACTGTTGGCATTTTTACAGTGGACTATATTTTTAACCATTTCCTTCTGTAAAAAAATTAAGTTCATGCTTGATTCACAATCAAAAAGTAGCTCCTTTAAAGTTTAGTGTGCAGAACTCTGTAACCTGTAGTTTTATCCAAAAATGCTGTGAAAATGAATTCAATTCAATTCAGTTTATTTATATAGTCAATCAATCAATCAATCAATCTTTATTCCAGACATAAAAAGGTCCATGGAGAAAAAGAAAAAAAAAGGTTAACAATATATATATGTTAAAAAAAGAGAAAAATAAAATAAACATGACGTATTCACCGAGTCACAAATAAATGATGACACCAATGATTCCACAATCTTGAGTAGAGTCTCACCGTACTAAAAACAGGATTTACTAAAATTGCAATTATATTATTGCATGACACAGATACTCTACACACGCATTTATACATGAGATTCCTGAGCACAGCTGCACATGTGGGAACAGCATTATGTACAAACATATGGCTAGCACTGCTCCATCTAGGCACTTTGAGTAGTAGCCTCATGCCATCATTGTATGCTACATAGTTTCTGCAGGCTACTTTTTTGGTATCTTTGCCACAGATGGGCTGTGTAAAATGAAGTTCAAAAAGCTTTAAAAAGAGCTATCTTCATAGAGGATGAACACATACCAAACTTTCTGATCAGAATATTAGCTTGTGCATACATCATACGATGCTGCCTAAAAATGTCACGGTCATCAGACAGATAATCAGTTATGTAGTGTCCCAAATATTTAATTTCATTGCATATATTGAGGACATTGCCAGATAAAGAGAGGTCAGGGGTTATCAGATGCTTATCTGCCTTACTTCTAACAATCATAACATTGCTTTTCTTAGCGTTATATTTGATGTCAAAGTCATAACCATATTGGGAACAGACCCTTAGTAGTTGTTGAAGGCCAGCTCTATATGGGCATAGGATTACCAAATCATCTGCATACATGATGTGATTGATTATGCGGTCACCAACTACACAGCCTGTTTTACAACAATTCAGACGCTTTGATAATTCATCCATGTAGATCAGGGGTGTCAAACTGGTTCCAGAAAGGGCCGTGTGGCTGCAGGTTTTCTTTCCAACCAAGCAATAGCACACCAGACTTCATTCATCTCATCAAGGGAGTCCAATCTGAACATGATGACTTGATGGGATGAATGGAGTCTGATATGCTATTTTTAGGTTGGAAAGAAAACCTGCAGCCACATGGCCCTTTCTGGAACCAGTTTGACACCTGTGATGTAGATATTGAAGAGGTAAGGGGACCGTATACTTCCCTGCCTTACTCCGTTACCAACATTAAACAAATCAGACATTGTGTTACCCCATTTAACAGACATCAATTGATGACCATACCAGTAGACAAGGATTCTAATTAGATAATTGGGAACACCTCTGCTTTCTAACTTGCAGAACAGTTTTTGGTGATTCACACGGTGAAATGCTTTAGAAGCATCAATAAAACACATAAATACTGTAGTGTTGTGCAAATTATAAAAGTCTAAAATCTCCTGTAAAGCAAAAATGCACATGTCTGTGCCATGTTTAGGTTTAAAACCGAACTGATTATCGGAGGTCAAGACAAACTCCTCCAGCCTATTTAAAAGGACTCTTTCTAAAACTTTCGACAAGCTATGGATCGGAAATTCTCCAAAGAGCTAATCTTACCCGCTTTATCTTTAATAATGGGTACCAAAATGACGGAAAACATTGAATTAGGTAAAAGACCATGCACAAGACAGCCAGTGAAACACACAGAAAGTAATACACAGAGTTTCTTACTTGCATTTTTCAAATGCTCAGTGTAAACGTTATCCATTCCACAGGCCTTGTTGTCTTTCAGTGTCATAATTGCATGATATATTTCTTGTGGGGATACATTCACATTCTCATTCTCATTACTATGAATGCCTCTCATGACAAAAGTGTCAATTTTGACACAATTAAACAGCGCACTGTAGTGCTCCTTCCATAACTGAGTGATTTCTTTTACACCACTAACACCATTAATAGTAGCTGGTAGTGATGTTTTATAGTTATTTGCTTTTTTTTTTACTTCTTTCCAAAAGTCCTTAACATTATTATTTCCCAACTTATTAGCAAGAGAGTCAGACTCATATTATTTTCATTTCTACTGATAAATCTTAAAACATATTTAAAATTAGCATTTGTTTGTTTTTTATATTCAAACAATGGGCCATGTCTCTGTTTACCTGAATACACCCATGCTTTAAGAGCCCTTCTGGCCTCTGCATGATGCTCTCTTACATAGTCGTTCCAGCCTGGCCTGACGCTATGTGAGCTGGTTTTATGCAGTGGCTTGCTTGAGGTAAGGAGGGACTTCACAATATTATCATACAAGGTACATAACTCAATACCATGTTGGGGGTCTTTACAATTCATATCACAGCATGAAATTGCTCCCTTTGATAAGTGTATATTGCTAAGCATGTTGTTTGTATGATAACAATAATCTAATAGATCTTTTTCAGTCAAGTTATCCCATGCTATTTTTCCTATGCTTGTATTATAGTCTGTAGGCAAAACAGAAGGTATGCAGTTCATGTTTACACACAAGGAAAATGGTATATGATCACTGGTGGCAAATTCATAGTTGACATAAATGCCCTGGATGGAATCATGAGCATCAGTTGTACAAATATAATGATCCAACCATGAAGTTGTATGCCATGCATCACTAATATACACTCACCGGCCACTTTATTAGGTACCCCATGCTAGTAACGGGTTGGACCCCCTTTTTCCTTCAGAACTGCCTCAATTCTTCGTGGCATAGATTCCTCAGGGAGTTTGGTCCATATTGACATGATGGCATCACACAGTTGCCACAGTTTTGTCGGCTGCACATCCATGATGCGAATCTCCCGTTCCACCACATCCCAGAGAGGCTCTATTGGATTGAGATCTGGTGACTGTGGAGGCCATTTGAGTACAGTGAACTCATTGTCATTTTCAAGAAACCAGTCTGAGATGATTCCAGCTTTATGACATGGCGCATTATCCTGCTGAAAGTAGCCATCAGAAGTTGGGTACATTGTGGTCATAAAGGGATGGACACGGTCAGCAACAATACTCAGGTAGGCTGTGACATTGCAGTGATGCTCAATTGGTACCAAGGGGCCAAAAGAGTGCCAAGAAAATATTCCCCACACCATGACACCACCACCACCAGCCTGAACCGTTGATACAAGGCAGGATGGATCCATGCTTTCATGTTGTAGACGCCAAATTCTGACCCTACCATCCGAATGTCGCAGCAGAAATCGAGACTCATCAGACCAGGCAACGTTTTTCCAATCTTCTATTGTCCAATTTCGATGAGCTTGAGCAAATTGTAGCCTCAGTTTCCTGTCTTAGCTGAAAGGAGTGGCACCCGGTGTAGTCTTCTGCTGCTGTAGCCCATCTACCTCAAAGTTCGACGTACTGTGCGTTCAGAGATGCTCTTCTGCCCACCTTGGTTGTAACGGGTGGTTTTTGAGTCACTGTTGCCCTTCTATCAGCTCGAACCAGTCTGGCCATTCTCCCCTGACCTCTGGCATCAACAAGGCATTTCCGCCCACAGAACTGCCGCTCACTGGATGTTTTTTCTTTTTCTGACCATTCTCTGTAAACCCTAGAGATGGTTGTGCGTGAAAATCCCAGTAGATCAGCAGTTTCTGAGATACTCAGACCAGCCCTTCTGGCACCAACAATCATGCCACGTTCAAAGTCACTCAAATCACCTTTCTTCCCCATACTGATGCTCGGTTTGAACTGCAGGAGATTGTCTTGACCATGTCTACATGCCTAAATGCACTGAGTTGCCGCCATGTGATTGGCTGCTTAGAAATTAAGTGTTAACGAGCAGTTGGACAGGTGTACCTAATAAAGTGGCCGGTGAGTGTAGGTGTCGTTAGGCAAAAGCACCTTAGTAGAAAGAATTAGGCCATTGCTGTGACAGAATTGTATTAAATGTTTAGCAAATATAGAATGATTATTTGCGACATCTGCATATAGATCCCCCACAATAAAGAAGCAAGTAGACAGATTATCTTGCACAAAACACATAATAAAGGATAGTTTATTAAGAAATGTATCTTCATTTTGAGGACATTCATAAGGTGTATATATGTTCAGAACAATAAAGTTTTTATCTCCACAGGTGAACTTAAGCCCTATGGCCCAATCCACTACAGTCTAATCACATCAACCAGTTGGTCATATTTTTTGTGCCATAATATTGCAACACCACCAGCTATCCTTCCCTGAATTATTCTGGTGCTAAGGTCGGTAGTGGATTCACCAGCGCCATAAAAATCTTTATGTATGCAGTTCAGCTTCTCCAGGTCCTGTTTAGCTAAGAATGTCTCCTGCACACGCAGTACATCACAAGTCTCCAGTAATTTGTCCGTCACAAAGCGACGTGCTCTGTCTGCTTCACTGTGTCCAACACGCAGACCACGCGCATTATATGACATGATTTTAATACCAGTCATTTATTTATCAAGATCTGCGTGACCGTTGCTCATCTGCGGTGCTACAGATGCAGATACGCTCTCTTGCTGCAGTATATCAGTCTCTGATGTTTGAGCCAAACGGATACTGTTATTTTTTGGTCTGGGTGCCTCAAAGTAGCGACGCACATACACACCCGATGGACAGAGTTTTGTATCATACATTTCTGCAACTTCAGAGCACTCTGCAGTTATATGAAACGAGCTAAATCGTTTACGCATTGAGTCTATTTTCCTGCATTTCACCGATTGGCCCAGTTTCTTGGACAAATAGGCACGCAGAGTGTCAGCATCGAGGTCAGGAGAGAATTGTGTAGCAAAGACACTTACCAGCTTAGTTTTAACCACTGGGATGTTACTCGCTGTGCCAGTGCCAATAATTCCTCCTTTGCGCTGCTCCCACTTGGTACGATTTTGTATTCCATGTCCCAGTGACACGGCTCCCTTCATGGGTTTCTGGAGCTTCGGCTTTCCTTCCCTCAAAACAGTACTCCACGCCGGAGACAGGACTTGTTGATTAGCGGCGTGTTCTGGTTGCTGTTGTTTAGCGTCTTTTTCACATAGCTCTTCCAATTGCACCTCAGCCTGCGTCGATCCATGCACGGGTTTGTTAACCCGACTAGATTCATGAGTTGTTTCAATATCCGTCAGCCGGCGCTCCAGATCCACCGTCACTCGTCCAAGATTTTCACTCACAGTAGCCTGAGCTTCCATATCTCCTCTTAGCACAGAGACTTCCTGGCTTAGACGCTCCATTCTACCGAGGAAGGCCGAGGCATCAATGTTGCCGAAGCCAACGGGTGGAAGGTCTTCCAGGGAGTGCGAGACAAAATGAGGAATATTCTCACTACGCTCGTTTAACAGCTTCAAGCAATCGTTTACATTATTTATTTATCTTTCTGTGCGCCCTTATGTTTGATGTTACGCTGCTTTGTTGGGCACAGTTCATACAGGAGTTGTTTGGACTCTTCAATCCAGTCAGATGAAAAATTGTTTGTAGCCAACAAAACAATGTCATCGTGCGGCAGTGTTTTTATCTTAGCAGATATAAAATGTAAAAACTCATCTTCCACGAACACTTTACCGCAGGTAGTATTATAGACTTCAGGTTTTATAGGAGAAGAGGCATTGTCAGGACGGTACACTCCTGCTGTTGCCGCAGCCGCCATGCTGCATTATAGTGCCAATTCACTTTACAGTTCAACCAGATCATACTGTCAGATTGATTCAAAGTTTTCTATCTAAGGAAAACCAGTTGATTGAATTGACCCGAATGCAATCCCTCACACTAAGCATGCTTGTAGCAACAGTGGAAAAAAAAAACTTCCTTTTAACAGGAAGAAACCTCCAGCAGAACCAGGATTAGTGTGAGCTGAGAACGACTGGCGTTCAAGGATATACAGTAGAAGCAGAGATACAAAAAGCAGCTGTAAAAGGCAGCTCCGTCCAGGAAACACACAGCCAGGCAGAGGAGCTCCGAGCCAGCTCCCATATCAGAGGATGAAGAGAGCACATCCAGCCAGTCACGGTCAGAGAAACAGGACTACACTGGAATACAGGCTGATCTCCAGTATCTATAAACAAGGATGTTGATGGAAGCAGCACAGCTGATATTTCTCAGCTTAGGATAACCTGAGCCACTCTAACTATAAGCTTTATCAAAAAGGAAAGTTTTAAGCCTAGCCTTAAAAGTAGACAGGGTGTCTGCCTCACGGACTAAAAATGGTAGTTGGTTCCACAGGAGAGGAGCCTGATAACTAAAAGATCTGCCTCCCAATCTACTTTTAGAAATTCTAGGAACCGCTAGTAAACCTGCAGATTGAGAGCGAAGTGCTCTGTTAGGAATATAAGGAACAACCAGCTCTCTGATATCAGATCGAGCTTGGCCATTTAAGGCTTTATATGTGAGAAGGAGGATTTTAAATTCTATTCTTGATTTAACAGGAAGCCAATGAAGAGAAGCCAGGATAGGAGAGATATGGTCTCTCTTTTTAATCTTCATCAGAACTCTGGCTGCAGCATTTTGGATCAGCTGAAGGCTTTTAACTACAGTTTGTGGACTTCCTGATAGTAAAGAATTACAATAGTCCAGCCTTGAAGTAACAAATGCATGGACTAGTTTCTCAGCATCACCCCTGGACAGGATATTTCTAATTTTTGCAATATTCCTCAGATGAAATAAGGAAATTCTAGAAACCTCCTTGATATGGGATTTAAATCACAGGTCCTGATAAAATAAAAAAAAACACCAAGATTTTTTACTTTATTATCTGAAAGCAGTTTAGTCCCATCCAAATGAAGTGACTGGCTAATCAGCTTATTTTTCAAAGACTCTGGTCCAAAGACTATAACTTCTGTTTTGTCTGCATTCAGAAGGAGAAAGTTAAGAGTCATTCAGGTTTTTATGTCTTCAAGACATGCCTGTAATCTATGTAATGGGTTAGCTTCATCTGGATTTATAGACGGATATAGCTGAGTATCATCAGCATAACAGTGAAAATTAATCCCATGCTGTCTGATAATTCTACAGATTGGGAGCATATATAAAGTAAAGAGAATTTGTCCTAGCACTGATCCCTGTGGTACTCCACAGGTAACATTTGAGCATGTGGAAGATGTGTCATTAATGTTAACAAACTATATTCGATCAGATAGATAAGATTTAAACCAGTCTAGTTCTGTACCTTCAATTCCAACAAAATATTAAAGTCTTTCTAAAAGAATATTATGGTCAACTGTATCACATTCAGCACTGAGATCCAACAGGACGAGCACAGATACAAGTCCATTATCTGAAGCCATGAGAATATCATTAGTGACTTTCACCAGAGCTGTTTCAGTGCTATGATGAGCTCTAAAGCCAGACTAAAACTCTTCAAAAAGTTAATTATGGTGTAATTGATCGCACACTTGTTTGGCAACTACTTTCTCAAGAATTTTAGATAAGAAAGGAAGATTGGATATAGGTCTATAACTGACCAAGTCATCTGGGTCAAAAGACGGTTTCTTAAGCAGAGGTTTAATTACAGCAACCTTAAAAGCTTTAGGTACATATCCCTGTAACAGAGATAGATTAATCACATCTAAAATGAAGAAGGAGATCAACGGGAATACTTCCTTAAATAACCTGGTTGGAACTGGATCTAACATACAAGTTAAAGGCTTAGATGAAGACAATAATTTTGCTAACTCTGAAAGTTCAACTGGATCAAAGCAGTCTAAACCCGGTTCAGATTCCATGACTACCTCAGATACAATCGCGGATAGAGGAGTGCTAATGATGTTATTTTTAATAAGATCAATCTTATTTATAAAGAATCCCATAAAATCATTACTTCTAAGAGTCGGTGGAATGGACGGTTCAACTAAGCTATGGCTCTGGGTGAGTTTAGCAACTGTATTAAAAAGAAACCTAGGATTATTCTTATTCTCCTCTATTAATGAGGAGAAATATGCTGCTCTTTACAAAGGGTCCTCTTATACAGCAGTAAACTATTTTTCCAGACTAGGAAGGACTCCCGCAGGCCTGTGGAGCGATATTTTCTCTCCAGTTTCCTAGCATTTTGCTTCGAGGTGCGAAGCTCTGCATTAAACCAAGGAGCAAGCTTTCTATTTTTAACGGTTTTCATTTTCAAAGGAGCTGCATTGTCTGAGGCAGTATGCAGAGAACTAGCAACCCCATCAACAAAATCATCAACCTGTGAAGGGGAATAAGCTATGCTTTTGCACTCTGCAGCACTGCTCAGTGCTGCAGAGTGCAAAATGCATATTTCTTCATTTTCACAGTAAATTACTGTAAGTTTCATAATTTTTTTAGGGTAATATTCATAGTTTTTTCTCCAGTCACTGGATTAACTGTTATTTAATTATTTAAGTAAAGGACTGCTTTTGGTTTCACAGTATTTTATGTTGCTATTTGAAGGTGTTTTGCTGTAGATTTTACTGACTTTATTTTACAGTGCTGCTAAGCATGTTTTTGGAAAAAAAAATGTTAAAAGGCAGAAAATGTAAATTAAAAGCATATAAGTAAATGTAATTGAATATACACAAACGCAAACTCTGAATATACAAAAAAACAAAAATTATTAATATTTAAATTAATGTTACTTCAGTTGAATCTTCGAAGCATATTCTACAGGTAAACCTTAAAATTAGCGGCATGCATCCAGTCACATTTACAATTTAAATAATTGGGAGATTTCATTTTTATCAGCAGAAACTTACATTATCTTGAGTTTTGCTTTTCCATGGTCCCATCTTATGCATGATGGTGGAAACAGCCAATATGTGTGTTTATGCCAACTGGTGGTTTTAAAACACTTCACAAAATATACCACAAAAAAAGACAAAATTATAAAAGCAAGCATATATAATGTTGAGCTGAACGGCAAGATTTTACAACACTTTTTTAAACCAACATAAAGTTGGTGAGCATAATATTTTCATATAGCAGAAAACATGCTCATCGTACTTGGTTCTATAGAGCCAAATTAGGTTGTCTGTCTGTCTGTCGTGTGTAAAAATGAATTGAAAACATGTATATGACAGACGCTTTGCCTGGTGGGGGATGGTGGGCGGTAATAACCAAGCAGTTTTAAGATAAAATTAATACAAAATAATTACTGATATCTGCAACTAGTGGCGGCTCTAGAAAAATGTAAACTAGATGACAAGAGAGAAGTATTTTTAGAGGGGTGGCACCGTATGCCAGAATTATATAGATCCAAGTGTTCAAATACAATGTTTACTAAATCAGCGTTTGTGCAATTAAACTACTAAATAGAAATTTAGGCGTGAGTATATAAACTAGACCAATATCAGAATAGATACATTGTATAAAAAGAGATGTTTTAGTGAAACTACAAACTTTGGTTTCGTTGTTTACTCTCCTTTCCATTCCTTAGCACATATAAATGTACATAAACATCTATGTATTTTTCTTTTTTCTGGTCATTTAGTAGCTTAAACGCCATCCTATGAGAATGTAATATAAACTGATGTTAGGGAATTTCTGTAACCACTAAATATGGTGATTTCCATGCTTCTTGTCTTTACAACTCTATCCAGATCCAAAGATTTTGTTTGTTTTGACTCTCACTAAATACTATATCTTCTTTGACCTTTTATATATTTCAAGGAATTTCTTGTTTTCATTATAAAGCAAACATAAATATTAGGATAAATCTATATATTTGATCAGATCAAAGCAATAACTCTTTAAATGCACAGTCTGGAAAAAATATTCTTTCCCTCTGAGGGAAACTTTAAGAAAAAAAAGTCTAACAATGTCTCCACTTTACTCTAAATTACTTTGATTCTGCTACAATTAAATTAAATGTATAAAGAAGACAAATATAAAAGAGTGGCACCCACTTAAAAATCTTGGTGAAATCTCTCTTTCAATTTTGTCAAATAGATATTTCAAATGGGAAATAACTTATTGTTTTATTCATTACAGTGCTATAAGAAAATTGATCTTAAACTTCTATTTAAATTGTTGACTAAATTTCTTTAAAAATTTTAACTTGTATAAAACTTATTTTCAGAGGCCAGAACCAAAGCCAGTCTGCAGGATCCAGCTGTTGTTCTATAGAGAGTGACTTCTCCAAAGAGGCTCCCCCAGACTTTAGTAATGAGCATGGATCACCACCCCCAAAGTAAGAAATCTATTCTTTTTTTATTCTGCTGATCATAGTGTTTTATTTAAAGATTTTGCTTAACTTATTTGTTGTTTATTTAAATGTATTCATTTATTTCCTTACTAACATCATGATTCTACCTGGATGGCAGCAGAGCCAGAAACTCAGCCCTTCAAAGAGTGCAATGAGGCAATTGAGAAAGAATATTGGTCAGACCCACAGTGATTATTGTAATTGTCCTGCACCTGCAGATGGGGAAGCTGTGCCTCGCCAATGCTGTTTACAGGGGTAGTGATGTGCTTGTGATTCCAATAAGATGTTGGAAGAATGCCTTAAAATATTTCTTTAACCTGCCTGTAATGCCCTACCTTGTGGAAGCAGAGACTTGGTGACTGGAATCAGACTTGCTAATCACCAAGGCTGAAGTCACCAAGCTGGTCAAAAGCATTCATGGTGGCAACACTTCAGGGGTGGATGAGATCTGACTTTGCCTTTGGATGCTTTCAGGCTGTTGTAGTATCCCTCGACTGGGACACTGGGATAGTGGTTCCCTTCATAAGAATGGGACTTGAGAGCTTGTTCCAACTAGAGGGGGAGCACACTTCTCAGCCTCCCCAGGATGCCAAATGCCAGGGGTTTTTCACAGGAGATTCTGGCTGATCGTTGAACCTCGGCTGCCCTAGAGGGGTTACTCCAGGAATACAGAGTTCGGGACAATTAGTAGGGGACATCTTAACTCTGTACCAGGGGAGCAGGGGTCAGTTCTTCACTGCCAGCCGTAAGTTTTGATTACCCAAAAAGGCAAAGTTCAGGATTTACCAGTTTGAGTACATTCATGCCCTTACCGACAGTCTGGATTATGGCTAAAAGAGCAAGATCCTGGACAAAGCAGCTAAACTGAGCTTCCTCCACAGAGTGACAGGTACTCACCTAAATATAGGGTGAGGAGCACTGCCATCCAGGAGACTCTTCTCCATCAATCAGAGAAATCAGTTAAGGTGCCCCATGGACTCCTCTCTTTGAAGGTGCTCCAGGCAAGTCTT
This sequence comes from Cyprinodon diabolis, assembly GCA_030533445.1. Classification (NCBI taxonomy): domain Eukaryota; kingdom Metazoa; phylum Chordata; class Actinopteri; order Cyprinodontiformes; family Cyprinodontidae; genus Cyprinodon; species Cyprinodon diabolis. The sequence continues at coordinate 6,330,616 of CM060082.1, forward strand.
ACCGAAGGAAGCCCAAGCTGGAGGGACCAGGTCTCTTCACGGGCCATGGAACAGCTTTAGCTTTCCCCAGAGTAACTGGAGAAGGTATCCGGGATAGGAGCGTATAGGAGGGTCTTGCACTCTTTATTGAGAAACTTTCCCCCACTATTCTGTACTAAATAGATGAAAAACCATTATATAGTTCAAATTCAATTGGGGTTCGATAACACGGAGGCAAAAAAAAAAACACTGATTCAGAAATACTCTTTATGTTATAGATGGTTGCAGTTATTGTTTCTGCTCAGATGCATGGATCTTTGGTGTAGCTGCAACTCTTTCTTCCCTTCTATGTGGCAGCAAACCTACTTGACTTTTTTACTCTAGCACTTTAGGTAATTATAATAGCCATAGTATCTTACTCTTCTTAAATGTTCAAACATGTCAAATGTTTAAAATGTCAAACTTTTGCAAGTTGAAAATTATTTTATAATTGCTTTATTGCATATGTAATCCATTGTCTGATTTTAGTTTCTCATTATTGTCCTTTAAAGCGAATAAGAAGACATGCTACATTTGATTTGATCATGTTGATCAGATCAGCAAAATTCTTTTTAAGCTATGATTACATTTCTTTACAGAAGGAGGAAGAGGGGTGTCTGTGAAGAGGAACAGGATGTCTTGCTGGATCCGGTCCCTAACAGATGCGGGCACTTGTTTTGCACAGGGTGCATCCAGTCTTACTCGGCCCAGGATGATCCATTGGGTCCCTGCACCAAGTGTGGAAAAAAATCCAGAGAGAGCTGTGCACAAGGTAGTCCCACTTGTCTTGGGCAGTCTCCTGGGCCTCCTCTCGTGGCATGTATCTGAGTCTCTCCTGGATGACTGGGATCCTAACCCTATTGCGTTGGAATGCAGCTAACTTTTTGTCTTTGTTACAATCTTTTGTTCTGATCATGGGAACTGTGTGTGCTTGACTAAAGGTAGAAATTTCATAAAGAAGAAATTAGATTAGGGCTGGGCAATAAACCTGATTTTTACCGTTACCATCATTCACTACAATAACCACAGACAATTTTCCCATGTTGTTAAAATAAATAAACCTAATCCTGCCATTTTTTCTGTGCGTGAGGGTGGCTTATACACTTATTAAAAAAAATAAAAGGAACACTTCTTAATCAGAGTATAGCATCACGTTAATTAAACTTCTGGGATATTGATTTGGTGAGGTAAGTAGCAGAGGGGGTTGTTAATCAGTTCCAGCTGCTTTTAATGAAATTAACAGCAGGTGCACTAGAAGAGAAACAACGAGACGACCGTCAAAACAGGAATGGTTTTACAGGTGGAGGCCACTGACATTTTTCCCCTCCTCATCTTTTTTGACTCATTTTCACCAGTTTTGCATTTGGCTAGGGACACTGTCACTACTGTTAGGATGAGGCGCTACCTGGACCCTACAGAGGTTGCACATGCAGTTCAACTCCTCCAGGATGGCACATCAATACGTGCTATTGCCAGAAGGTCTCCCAGCACAATCTCTTGAGCATGGAGGAGATTCCAGGAGACAGGCAGTTACTTCAGGAGAGCTGGACAGCGCCATAGAAGGTCTACAACCCATCAACAGGACCGGTATCTGATCCTTTGCGCAAGAAGGAGCAGGAGAAGCACTGCCAGAGCCCTACAAAATGACTTCCAGCAGGCCACTGGTGTGAATGTCTCTGACAAAACAATCAGAAACAGACTTCACGAGGGTGGCCTGAGGGCCGGGCGTCCTCTATTGGGCCCTGTGCTCACTGCCCGACACAGTGGAAAGCGATTAGTATTTGCCACAGAACACCGGAATTGGCAAGTCCACCACTGGAGCCCTGTGCTTTTCACATATGAGAGCAGGTTTACCCTGAGCACATGTGACAGACGTGAAAGGGTCTGGAGAATCCATGGAGAACATTATGCTGCCTGTAAAGTAGTTAATCCTGACCGGTTTGGTGGTGGGTCAGTGATGGTCTGGAGAGGCATATCCATGGAGGGATGCATAGACCTATACAGGCTAGAGAACGGCACCCTGACTGCCATTAGGTATCGGGATGAAATCCTTGCACCCATTGTCAGACCCTATGCTGGTGCAGTGGGTCCTGGGTTCCTCCTGGTGCACGACAATGCCCGGCCTCATGTGGCGAGAGTATGCAGGCAGTTCCTGGAGGATGAAGGAATTGATACCATTGATTGGCCCCCACGCTCGCCTGAACTAAATCCAATAGAACACCTCTGGGACATTATGTTTCGATCCATCCGACTTCGCCAGGTTGCACCTCAGACTGTCCAGGAGCTCAGTGATGCCCTGGTCCAGATCTGGGAGGAGATACCCCAGGACGCCATCCGTCGTCTCATTAGGAGCATACCCCGATGATGTCAGGCATGCATACACGCACGCCGGGGCCATATAAATTACTGAATACTATTTTGAGTTGCTGCAATGAAATTTCAGCTAAATGGACTAGCCTGCCGTATCTTTTTTCGCTGTAATTTTTGGGGTGTCTTTGAATTCAGCCCTCTGTACGTTGAAAACTTTCATTTCCATCAAATTATGTGGCATCCTTTTGTTCCTAACACATCACTCAGTCCATATCGGTATAAATAAACAGCATGATTTTTTTGCCACATTGAGAGCTGGTGTGTTTTCAAAGTGTTCCTTTAATTTTTTTGAGCAGTGTATTTCCTTCCCTTTTAAGACATAGCAGCGTGTATAGACTCACGTGACTCCACCGATCCAGTCAAGCAAAATCAAAGAGATTGGCGAATGAGCCCAGTAAACAAGTGTCTAACACCACGGTAAACAAAATTACATTTGTCAATCCTGTGGAGTTGAGAGAGAGCATAGAGGAAGCTGAGCGCACAGAGAAGGAGGAAAGAGCAGGTGGTCAGAGTTAAGTACGCCGCAGACTAGTTTTGAGTGAGGATGTGCAAGTTTAAACGATGCACATTGTTCTCTCTGCACAGCTCGGTGGCATCAAAATTATGCCTTAGATGTGTGCACTGTCACGGGTAATCCCAGCAGCAGCTGCCTCAGGGCCAGTTGCCTCTTGGAGTTTTCCCCTACTGTTCATGGCGGCTTGAAGTAGATGTTAGCGTTTTTTATGTACATGGCTCAAACTGTAGCCACTAGAATGGGATCATAGCACTCTGCACAGCACATAGCACTCTCTATGTGCTGTGTCTGTATCCCTGCCAGCTCGCAGCTCCGCTTCCCTGATTGGTTGATGTGGCGTGTCGAGCAGCAAAAGTTCAATTTTTCCAACTTCAGCATCAACTGCTTGTGAAATTTTGAACATTTGAGCGAAGTTTCCAAGGGAAAAACAGACAGGGCATACAATTTGTCCTTTTTTTAGTAAATGCTGTACAATGTACCACTGGATGCATTGCTATCCAAAAGCCTGGTCTGTAATCAGAGGAGAGATCAAGCATGGCATCTTGCAGCTCTGATGACAGGGAGGTGGTGAAATGCTGGCCTACCAAGTTGTACTTGTTTGGCCTTTCATAATTTGGGGAATACTTATTGAAACTTTCAAACAGGCTCCTGAGGTGAGAGGAAAAATTTTTTTTGATAGTTTGAATGGTTAGTTTCAGGAGCATTGTAACACTTCCCCCATCCACTCGCACAGCCCTCGTCTGAAGCTTTCTCTTAAATGCTGTGACCTTACTGGACAGGTTTGTCACAGTTGTTTTAGACAAGTCATATCGGCTGTAACTAGGATCCTCTGAGTAATTAAATGCCTGTTTGAGCACATCTACTCACTGTCCTTCCTATGTCTGGTCAGAAGCTACATTAATCTTGTACTTTTATATTTTTCCAAAATGATTTGGCAATTTTGAGAGCTACCCAAGCTACTAGCCCATTCTTGTTTAAGTGGCAGCCAATTGGTATGGGAGTGATGGCCCAGTGGTTAGGGCATTGTGCTTGGCTCCCAAGCCCCACTCCTATGGACTGCCAGTCTGGGTCTCTGAGCAAGACCCTAAACCGCACACTGCCCTCCGGATGCCCCACAATGGCAGCCCACTGCTCCCCAAGGGGGTGGGTTAAATGCAGTTCAAATTGTGCTTGTCTAATGACTATAAAGCTGAATTCTATTCATTCTTCTAACTCTAATAACTTAAATAATGATTGTTTTGAAAAATGTTTTACCTCCTTTTATTTATTTGTACACTTTTATAGTAAAACCTTAATTTAATGGCTTTCATTCAAAGGCATATATTCTTAGTGTATGCAAACATTAGGAAACATAATTATAAACAACTCTCTGCTTATTTTAACAACCCTTTCAAAAAACTTGCAAGGACAAGCAGGTATAGAAAATATAAGCTAACTTAATAGTAGAGTTAAAAAATAGTAATTATAATAACTCACATTCAGCTTTGTTTAAAAAAAATATATAAATATAAAAAATATAACCTCGGATGTCTGTGAGACAGTGATTCGCCTTCATCTTATGAATGCTGGCATACCATAAAGAATAAATAATGAACAGTTTAGTTTGTGCTTCAAGTGTTTTGCCCATAGGAAGACGTTACCTGGAAATAACCTAATGGAATATCTTCAGAACCGCTCCAAATGACACAAAACTAATATGGTTGAGTAGAACATGATGTAATAAAGTAAAATTAAGGGGCCAATGTAAAAAAAAAAAAAAAACGGTGTTCCCCTTTAACATGGTGTACCATATTTTTAGCTTTGTCTTCACTTAACATTAAACACGTAAAATGATCAAAAAGGCATATTTAAGTTAAGAATCTCTCCCCAACTCTGCCAGATCTGCAAACCTTTACCGACTTCCATGTAGAAGTTGTGAGTTCTATCAATTTTTTCAGCAGCATAGCAGCAGGGCACACACATCTGAGGTTCTTTTGTTCCATGTTCCACCCATCGGGGGAATGGCTTCCTCGTTCTTAAGGCTCCCACCTTCAGTCAGCATCAGAAAAGTCAGAAAACTTGGAGAAAAATGATGCAGTCTGTTTTGCAGCATGTCAGTTCTAAGTAGTCATTAGGCCTGACTTGGCATCTGGCCCTTTGCATGGTTTTCCATGCTGGCATCACTATGTTATGAACTAGCCCCAGATAAGCCCAGATAGAGAAATAAATTCTCTGAGTTAGGTGTTTTCTGTCCTCAAACACCATTGAGGGTAGCACTGCATGCCTCTCGGAGTGTCTTGTGACACTGTCTTTGGGGAGTGTGCTGTGCAGCATTTAGATTTGTTTGAGCTAACCGTATCCTCCCAACTCAATGGCCAAGTTAGATATCAGCATAAATATTGTTCCTCCATTTCTAAAATTAAAATGTTTTATGGCCCAACAACACTGACACCTGGATGAAGAGCTATACATTTTGTTTAATCAGTGTTGTTCTTAAAACAATGACTTTGACTATCTTGTTTGTTGTGTTTTCTTGTCAGATAGCCTGCAAGAGGTTCTAGAGGAACATAAGATCAGTCTGAGAAGGAGATGTAAACGTGTGGCTGAAGGACTTGATGAAACAGGAAGTAGAACCAGCCTCAACAGGATCTACACTGATCTCTACATCACAGAGGGACAGTGTGAAGAGGTTAATACCCAACATGAGGTGAAGCAGCTGGAGAGAGCTTCAAAGATCAAGAACCTCCATGATTCTCCAATCCGGTGCCATGACATCTTTAAAGCCTTCCCTGACCAACATGGAGCCATCAGAGTGGTTCTGACCAACGGTGTCGCTGGTGTTGGAAAAACCTTCTCAGTGCAAAAGTTCACTCTGGACTGGGCAGAGGGCTTGGAGAACCAGGATGTCAGTGTGGTGATTCTGCTTTCCTTCAGGGAGCTGAACCTGATCAGAGATCAGCAGCACAGTCTTCTCACGCTGCTCCATGTTTTCCATCCAACCCTTCAGAAGCTCCCAGCAGAGAAGCTAGCTGTCTTGAAGCTTCTTTTCATCTTTGATGGCCTGGATGAAAGCAGACTTTCTCTGGACTTCAACAACACTTCTCTTGTTTCTGATGTCAAACAGAAGTCATCAGTCAACACTCTGCTAATGAACCTCATCAAGGGGAACCTGCTTCCCTCGGCTCTCATCTGGATAACTTCCCGACCTGCGGCAGCCAATCGGATCTCTCCTTCCTGTGTTTCCAGGGTCACAGAAGTACGCGGCTTCACCGACGCCCAGAAGGAGGAGTACTTCAGGAGGAAGTTCAGTGATGAAGAGGAGAAGGCCAGCAGGATTATCTCTCACATCAAAACCTCCAGGAGCCTCTTCATCATGTGTGGGATCCCAGTGTTCTGCTGGATCACTGCTACGGTTCTGGAGAACCTGTTGGCCACAGAGCAGAGAGGAGAGCTGCCCAAGAGCATGACTGACATGTACTCGCACTTTCTGCTGGTCCAGACCAAGAGGAAGAAAAACAAGTACCAAGGGGGACAAAAGACAAGTCCTCAAGAGCTGACGAAAACTGACTGGGAAGTTCTTCTGAAGCTAGGTAGGCTGGCATTTGAGCATCTGGAGAAAGGAAACATCATGTTCTACCAAGAAGACCTGGAGCAGTGTGGTCTGGATGTCACAGAGGCCTCTGTGTATTCAGGAATTTGTACAGAGATCTTCAAAAGAGAGAGTGTGATCTTCAAGAAACCAGTCTACTGCTTTGTTCATCTGAGCATCCAGGAGTTTCTGGCTGCTGTTTATTGTTACAGCAAGCGGAATTCTGAGGTACTCAAAAGCTTTCTTGGCGAAGGAAAATCAAAATCTATAGATTACATCCTCAATCGAATCATGGAAAAATCTCTCAAAAGTCAAAATGGCCACCTTGACCTGTTTGTCCGGTTCCTTCATGGACTTACTGTGGAGTCCAACCAGAAACTCTTAGGAGGCCTGTTGGGTCAGAGAAAGTACAATCCAGGCATTCTTCAGAAAGCAAGCAAGAACCTGAAGAAGATGAACACAAATCAAATTTCTCCTGACAGAAGCATCAACATATTTCACTGTCTGACAGAGATTAATGACCATTCAGTCCATCAGGAAATCCAAAAGTTTCTGAAGTCAAAGAAGAAAACAGAGAAGAAGCTATCAGAGATCCAGTGCTCAGCTCTGGCCTACATGCTACAGATGTCAGAGGAGGTTCTGGATGTGTTGGACCTGAAAAAATTTAATGCATCAATTGAGGGACGACTGAGACTGACTCCAGCTGTGAGGAACTGCAGAAAGGCTCGGTGGGTGCCTATTAATTAGTTAGTGGAAAATTAATAGTTATGTTCTTAGGCTGTTGTTTAAATGAGAAATGAAGCTAAGGCCCATTGTTCACATCTGGCCTGCTTTAACACTACATGCAACCTGTCATAGCAAAAAAAAATCTGTAGGACTGTAATGTTAATTTATAAAGCACCTTTCACATATACCAATTAGCATTCAAAACACTGACATTAAGATGCATATTAAAAGAAAGTACATTTATTTAGAAACGGATGATAAGAATATATAAAGGCACCATAAAATCGGGATGTAAAAGCTTGGTGGCACAACTATTTTTCGTTTTCTTTGTATAAAGTTCTTTAAAAGCAAGCAGAACTAATTTGTGCTAAACTGTTCCAGAACTAAGGAGCCGCAGACTAAAAGACCCTGTCCCTTTAGTTTCCTGCCTAGTACAAGGAACATTTACTAGATTTTAGGCTTGGGTTCAAAGGCTGAGAGAAACAGAGTATTCGGTTAATAGATGAGACAAATAGGATCTCCTTAGATTTGAATGCCATCCCCTTGGTAGATACCAGATGACTAAGTTTAGTGTGAGTTGCAGTGAAGTAAATGCCCAAAAAAATAAAAGAAACACATGGTGAAAAAAGCATTATGTCTTTTTTTCAGATAAATCTCAGTTTAAAGAGAAACTGTTCTACAAACACATGTACTCTGCAACCACTCTCTTGGCAGAATATATGTTGTTTCACAAAGCTAGATCTAGCAAAACAATTTTCCTATCAATCCTGGATGGCACGACATGGAGCCGCAATCCTAGCTGGTTGTGCTTCATCTAGCAGTAGCTAGGCTTACATTTATTAGCTCTCTATTCTCAGGGTGAACTCCATTTGGCCACCAGGTAAACGGGTGAGCTCCATATCTTCTCTAATGCTCCTCACTTAAGAAGAACATAATAATAAAAATAACTCATTTTATTTGAAGGTGCCATTCTTAACACTCAAGGAAACCATACAAAGATTCACAAATGCATTAAAAGACAACATTAAAAATCAATACACTAGGCAACGGCAATGGCAATAACATTAGGACTCAGTTAGAAAAGGCAGTCTTAAACATGTCTTTTGAGTTGTGATCAGACGTGGGGGTATGAGTCGATGTTTCTGAGTTGGGATGGTAAAGAATTCCAGAGATGTGAAGCAGAGACACTGAATGTTCTTCTCCCTATGATATTAAGATGGGCAGAGTGAACAAACAGGTGTATGGAAGAAGAGGATCTGAGTGAGCAGGAGGGAGAGGGAACAGGAATAAGGTCAGTGATTTTGTGGATAGACTTTAATGTTGGCAGGAGAATTTTGCATAGAATATGGAACTGAATCGGGAGCCAGTGGAGCTGTTAGAGGACAGGAGTGATGTGGTCGTTGGACGGGGTTCAAGTTATGATGAGGGCAACTGAATTCTGGACCAGTTTAAGTTTATGGAGGGATTGTGAAGGAGACGGAAGAAGAAAGAATTGCAATAAATCCAGACAGTAAGTGACAAGGCTGTGGACGAGGATGGCAGCAGTGTGGGGGTAAGGGAGGGTAGGAGAGGAGATGGTTTATGCTTCCTAGGTGGAAGTAGGCAGACATGGTAATGTTATTGATGGGGGATTGAAAGGATAGTGTCCTGTCAAGGATGATGCATGGGCAAGGTGAGACCGTGGAGTTATTAGTTGTGAGAGAGAAGCTATATGTTTTGGATAAGGTGGATTTGGTGCCCCGGATGTGATGAAGGATGGATTTGAAGGACTTGAGTTGAATGAACTGAGTGTGGATAGAGAGGTAATATGTAAACTCATCTAATGAAATATGGGTGCTACAAGTGGAAGACAGCCTGCTGTCAGGTCAAGATTGAGGATGGTGAGGACTCTAGAATCAGCTGTCATGAGGGCAATGTTGGTGATTTTGTTGAGTGCAGTTTCAATGCTAATGCATGGGCAGTAACCTGGAACTGTTCATACAGGTTATTGCAGGATAGTTGAGAGTGGAGTTGGGAGGCAACTGTTTTTCCAAGGATTTTGGAGATGAATGCTATATTAGAGATAGGATGGAAGTTGTTGAAGTGAGACGGGTTGGCGCCAGTTTTTTTCAGAATTGGGGTAATGGCAGCAGTTTTGAAGGATGTCGGAAGGTGGTTTTAAACAAATTGGGTAATGTTAACAAGGGAGAACTGTGACTTGGAGTTTCCCCAAATGAAAAGGTGAATCGAGCTCAATCACAGTCAAATGTGAGTGAAAATCAACTGTGATTGAAAATAACTATGTCAGGGTGCACAGATTTATCCACTGGCCAATCAATCTACCTTAATTTTTCTTGATTTTGGAAGATCTGTGATTGGCCAGTACTGAAACCAATCTTTTCCCCTAATCTGACCACCCGTTGTCAATGCCTTAAACTTTAATCTATATTTGTTTTATTTTTTCATGGGCAATGACAACTGTTTAACGCAACTGCCATTAGGACACTAGTGTCATCAAACAACATATTTCTGGCTTCTAAGTGTCCTATTTCAACCTTCGACAACTAGAAACTGCAAACTTCCAATTACTAGAAATTACTTTCAGATAAAGAATTTAATCGTTTGTATTGTGTATTTATTTTGCATATTTAAAAGGTCTTATAGTTGCAGTGTTAAAAGCTCTTAAGAAATTGATGTTTGTTGATCTTCGAGAGGTTGATCTTGCATAATAATGCCTTTATCATTATTTTAGTCTAAAGTGGTATCTAACCAACAAATTGGATCTGTATTGCAATGACTTCTGGGACAATTTTTTAAGCTAAATCTTTTATCATGATAAGCCTTTTTTTCTGTAAATACTACTTACCCAATGCCAACTTACAAAGTGTGCAGTGTTAATCCTAGTCAAGGGGGTGTGATCAAGGATGAGATAATCTGACCATTCTTTAGTCATGCTTTGATACCAGTCTCTGTTGATCATTTCCTATAATTACAGATTTGTCAGATGTGACTTATCAGAGACTCACTGTGAAGTTGTGGCCTCAGCTTTGAAAAGCAACCCGTCCTTTCTGACTGAGCTTGACCTGAGCTGCAACCAGCTGGGAGATTCTGGAGTAAATCTTCTGTGTCTTGGACTGGAAAGTTCAAACTGCAGGCTCGAGATGTTGAGGTTGGTGCAGCTGTCATTGGTTTTCTCAGTTTGACTAAAGCTTTAAAGTTTGTAATTTATTATTTTTCTTAGTATTCCTTAAAATGTAATGCTTTTATTAACAGCAATGTGTAATAGCATGTGTAAGGATGTTAGTAAAGGCAGTTGTAAACTGTTCCATTGCAGCATTGACATCAGAAATGCAAAACCTAGGCTAAACCTTTAAAATGTTGCTGATACAATATTAAAGTTTGCTAATGTTTTTTTTTTGTAGACCAAAACATTAATACAAATGATCAATGTAATCATTGCAACGGCGCCTGCATAAGATAAACGGTTTTGTTAAAAAACTGCCGCCATTTAGAGAACTCCGGCTCCACTTAGTGACTGAGGGAGAAAATTTGAGTCACATATGCAGGATAACAACTAAGAGCTGGAACAGTGTTGTTGTTTTTTTTCCAAGCCCCATAAGGATATTGTTAGCTCATTTAGGTTTCTTAAGGTTCCTGAGCTGCTTTCAAAGTGATTGAAGCAGGTCAGATAAGATCGGGTGAAGTTGGAGGACTATGATCTACTGATTGGAGCATTTGGAGAAGTACTTTTTTTCTCCTCTCATTGAAAGAGTCTCTTGGTTATTTAGTGAACCACTACAGCGAGCTGCTACCAAAAGCCATCCTACAGTGTCCCCCTGGATACAGAGAGAAAATGATCCTATGTATGAGCCAAATACAGAATGATTGTTGTTGGAAAGGTTTATTTTTTATTGAGGTGGTGGGGTTTCACAGTATTTTTGGCCTGAAAACAGGCAGAGCTGAGAACCCTGGCACTAAAGAACTGAAGGAATTGCTATATATGGTAGATAATTTCTTGTAACAGTATTTCTTTGAAAATCATGTTCATTTAAAGTATTACATACTTAATTATATTTACATATTAATACCTGCTTTATACTATCTGTATCAGGGGCGTACCAGTCATCATTGCGCTGTGTTTTCTAATGGGGCTGCTGGTATCATATAGGCAGTCACCCTCCGGCTCAGAGTCTGACTCTGTAGGCTAGTGGCCTGCTCTGAATAGTTCTGACCTGGAAGGTGTGATGCTTTTGTGTTCCTCAGCATCAATAACCTGACCTGGACAACCACAGACCAATTCCTGAGTAGATGTTTTGGAACAATCATCATTTTTTGCATCCATCTCTATTATAAAATGTAAGCTAGCTCCAAAAGGCTTCTCCCTCTGATGTCAGCACACAGGAGATGGGTTTTAACTAGCTTTTTTATATTTTATTGTCTTTCACAGATGACATTTTGAACATAAAAAGTAAAGTAGTAGTAAATAAAAGTAACAGTAAATAAAATAATTTAAGTAAAATTCTTGGTTTGCCAGGGTGCGGTATAAATAACTCTTAATGACATTCCTTATATTATAAATGTCCTTCTCTCATTCTTGTTCCTCCTTCATTAAATAAACATCCAGCCTTCACAACAAGCCCCTAAACAGAATCTGTTCTATGTTGCTTTGTATACTGAAGTCATCCTTTACAGATATTGTTGAAATGTCAATTTCCAGTTTAACAGATGCAGTTAGCTTTTCTATATTATAAATGGTTAGCATTACATTAATCCATTAATCCACTTTGGGCTCTAAATCACTTCACCATCGTCTGGTGATTGCTTTCTTGCTAGCCAAGTTCAAAGTAATTTATAATTGTCTCTTCTTTTTAAATTGAGAATCTCAACTCTCCCGAGAAACATAACTTCAGAGCTGGTTGGTATTTTAATTTCTAACACTTCATCAATGCACCTTTCATGAAAGTTAAACCTCTTCATTGTTTTAAACAAGAAATCCCACCTCACAGAATCAAATGATTTTTCTGCATCCATTCCTATTATCAAGGTTTCTAGTTTCTTTTCACTAATATGTTGCAGTATGCCTAAATTTCTATGATTATAATGGGTTTATCTATGTTTAATGAATCCGGTTTGATCTAATCTAATAAGGTCCGGGATTTTTTTTCAATGCGTTGTGCCAGATTGCTGTAAATCTATAACCTATATTCAGCACACTTATAGGCCTATAATGTGAACAGTTAGTAGCATCGTTGCTCTCCTTAGTAATTACCAACATGATTGTTCCAACTAAAGGTCTTGTGTAATAGTAGAATCAATGGTTTTCTAAAATTTTTTACCATTCTGCACTATATCCATCTGCCCCACCTTTTTAAGCTCATTTCAAGCTCTGAGCGATGGCCCCTGACTGTCAGAGGTCCCTCATGACCTTTTTCAGTCCTTTGCATCTGTCAAAATCTGTAAACAAATTCACCGATTACAACTTAAAGAAGTGTTTTCTTTATCCGCCCCATCATCTGCTGGAAAAAACAAAACAAAAAAGACTGCCGATTTAGACCAAATTTGTTCAAAATCTTAGTCGATCTCTGTAGATCTTCTAAAGGCCTGTAGTTTCTCTTTGTATCCCAAAGTGGTCTCTGCCTGATCCTGTGTGCCTGCTCCCTGGATAGAGCGCACAGGGCAAATTTTGAACATTAAATGGGGAGCTACTTCGCTACAATGTCACCATGTTCAACCCGGAACCAGAAAGCCCTGTTTTTTTTTTTACAAGCTTTATATCAGCCTGCTGTGCAGCTACTAAATGTAAGATATATTTGTTAAAAATAAGCTTTTTGTTAATAATAACTGAGAACCACCTGGTATGACTGAAAATTAAATTAAGTCGATATCGCTTCATCAACTCTTCAAGGATGGAATTGGCTCTTGCTTCCCTCCCAGTAAGTACGATGGCTTACATGCATGTAAGCTTTCTTTTTCTATCTAAAATCTAATTTGGACACAATTGTTTGTGGGTATTTTTTTTTCTTATGGGAGCTGTTTGTTGCCGTCTGTATTGACAGTGATTGACGGGGAAACTGTCCAGGATGTTCAGTTTACTGGAAATAAGCTTCATGGATTGATTGATGGATTGGTTTTATTAGTTTTCACGTATTATTTTATGTTAATTTTCACTTGTGTTCTGCTTGCTACCCTATTTTTCTTTTATTCAGATTGATAGACTGCAGGTTGTCAGAGATCAGCTGTGCTTCTCTGATCTCAGCTCTGAAGTCCAACCCCTCGAATCTGACAGAACTGGACCTGAGTAGTAACAAACTGAATGATGATGCAGTGAAGATTCTCTGTGAATTTCTGAAGAATTCCCTCTGTAAACTGAAGACACTGAGGTGAGAGACCCTGTTTTGTGCTAAGACTGATTTAACATCCATTATACCATACTCTCAAGCTTACTACCTACTTTACAGGATACAGTTATCTAAAACGGTAGCAGTGTGTTGGAAAGTATATGTAAAGCTCAAAGTTCTTTGAATCTGAAATACTGTAAAATATATTTAAAATCGAACCATGTAGAAAAACATATCACTCTTCACATCCATTTACACAAATTAAAGAAAAATAAACATTGTTTATAAAAAAGTATAAGCAGAGGCTAAATTTTTCTTTACACATTCAAATATTTACTTAATCAAAAAATGTAGCAATTTTAATATTTAGTTGTGTATAACCACTGTTTTGTAGAACTGCTGTGTTTCACGAAGCTAACAAACGTGTGCCACATGTGGGCAGGTATTGCAGCCGAGAATTTTTTGACTACACTCAATAATTTCTCTTATTTTCTTGGTTTAGCCTCTGAACAATATTTGGAATGTCAGCTCCCAGTTGTGAACTGGTTTGGAGTTTGAGGATTGGGTTGGTCACACAGGTACTTGGATTTTGTTGGTCTGCAACCAAGGTTAGATGAATAGTTTACTGGTATTCTGGGGTCACCTTTTCAAAATGGCCATTGTAAAGGTAATTCCTTTTTTCCCAAAATGCAACATGATCCCTTTTAAATATTTTGATATGCAAAATTATCAATTATACCTTGTATAACATAAATAAGCCTAAAACTTTTATAGTAAGAGAAACATTCCCTTATCTTAATCATTGAACAACCATGTGGACTGTGACTTCATTTCAGTGTTTAGAGTTGTCTTATTTTCATTAGCCAGACAAGAAAAGTTTAGCTCCATCTTGTGATTATTTTTGATCCTACAATGCATTATACAGTTATACTGATTAATGAACATGCTTATAATCTTTGTTCAGCTGATTTTCTAAGGATTTTTTCATCAGGCCGGTCTGTCTAAACAGTTCAAGACACTAAAGCAACCCGGACGTAGAGTCACACACTCGGTTTTGCGGAATAATTAATGAACTAGTAGGGCTCAATAAAGCTTCTTTGAAAGGAAAAAAATAAACTTTTGAGTGATGGTACCCGAAAGTATCATGGCCACATCACAAGAAGATAAAGAAAAGAAAAAGGAACCTGAGCCCGGCTATTATCATTTGCCTTAAGTGCAGAAGTGACTGCTACTGTTGCAAGTCTGGGTAGATGTGTGATGAGAACTTGGAAAATTTTGTTGAATTCACATGCAATGAGTTGCGACCATTCAGTCTGCAGATTCTTGAGATCCTCATATACACAGCCATTGTATTGTCATATATGGAAATGGCTCTTATCTGTTTTATTGAAAATATTGGAATTGGGCAAAATGATGGGATTTGGGTGGCATTTATCCAGAGGTGTCAAGTAACAAAGTACAAATACTTTGTTACTGTACTTAAGTACACTTTTTAGGTATCTATACTTTACTCCTTTACTTATTTTTCTCCCTACTTCTGACTTCTACTTATTACATTTTCAAACAAGCATCTTTACTTTGTATTCCTAACATTTTTAAAACAAACGTTACTCGTTACTCTTGGCTTTAGTTTAATGCAGAGGTCACGTATTAGCGGACCGTGCAGCAAAGCAAAGCAAAGCCTCCAGCTTCTGCGCTTCCTACCATATTTCTGCACTCCGACTTCCTCTGAGCTTTAGGAGAGCATGCGCAATATTATCATTAAATCCGTTTGAGCAAAACATGCAGAAATGAACGCTTAGACATATTTACAAAACCCTAATCAGCGTCCAGTATATGTGCGGTTTCTGATTGAGATAAGAGATCTGCTTGCTGGTCTGTTGATTTACCAATAGTTTGCATCCAATCTTTTAAATAAACGGTGTTCGTTTTTTGAAATATATAGGAATTATGCTCTAATTTGTTATTACCAAACTGTTGTTACTATATTTTAATTTGACAGACCGCATCTTCTCGCTGTTCTTTTTCCTGTTTGGTGGGATTGCAATAGAGGATCTTGACCCTGCCGGACCGGAGCAGAGCCTGAACATTTTGAGTTTGTTTGGCTCAACCTGCTGCTGTGAAGCATGATTCTCCACCATGAACAGAATCAAAAAGAAATATTGATCCAGTCTCACAATGAGCACCTTGATATGTGCTTGAGAATGGCTGTGTCTCCATTCAAACCCAGGTTTAAAGCCTTGCAGGGCAGCATAAAGTCCACTGCTCTCATTAAGCCAGAAAAAAGAAAGAAAATAACAGACGGTCAGTTCAGGTATTTTATAAAATATTAAATCAGGAAATTGTCTATATACCAAACTGAAAGATTGTTGTTCTCTACTTCAAAAAGCACTTAAGATTTTAAAATTGAAAAATGCTCTTTTCTTTTTATTTTTTTATTTAAAAATTCATTGTATATCATGGATGCATAAACACCTCATTTTATTTTTAATGTTAAATTCCGTTTAAAGTAACAGATCTTTAAAAATGTCTCCGGACCTTTACTGGTTGATGATTTTCTTTATTCGGACTAGGGCTGCAACTAACGATTATTTTAAAAATCGATGAATCGACCGATTATTTTTTCGATGAATCGGACAAAAAAATTTTTTTTATTAACCTCTTTATTCCAAAATAAACATTTTAGACAGAACAAGCAAGCACACAAGTACAGGTTGCTCATTAACTGTACTGGTGCAATATAAAAAATAAATGTTTGTGTTAAAACTACGCAAACTTACATGAGAAATGTAGCTGTACATCCACAAAATATAGGGTACTTTGTTTCATAAAGTGCAAAAAAGACATTTTTGTTTTTTAAAGCCCCTAAGGGGCTCAAACAATAGGTCCCCCCATTTCAACAAATGAGTTTTTTTTAGACTAGAAGAGTTCTGCCTTTTAAGACAGGAAAGTATAGCAGTTAAAGTTGCTACTTGAGAAAATACTGAACCATAGAGATAAAAATAGCCCTGTGATTCTAATTATAAATTGTATTTGGAATAAAAATGAGAGAACTAGGGGTGCTAAAAAACACATCCTCCAAAGACAGATATTTACATGGGAATGTGGCATATAATTAATTGACATATTACTGATCTTGCTGGATTTTATTCTGCTTTACTTCCATAAATTGCAGGATCTTCTTTACTTTATCTTTTCCAGAAGATTTAAACTTTAAAAGCCTTGCCCTCATAATTTGCAAGTTCATTTATTTATAAAGTAAATATAAACGCTGCGAAAGCTAATTCAAATGAAATTAAAAGTAAGATAAGTAGCCAACCTTATCACTGTCTGTAACCTACTAACACGGTAAGGAAAGCATCAGATGAGCTACCTGAGAAACTAACGTTACGTTTCCCCACTTTAAAACCAAACAAACATGGTGGTTCCGTGCCATGTTCATTTTTTTTGACAAAAGTTGCATGTTACGACTTTTTTCACTTTACAAAGCGCAGGCTATTTTAATTATTGTGATCAATTTGCGCCGTCAATCCCGGCGCATGTGCGCTTCATTTGCAGTCTGGACGCTGAGGGTAAACATCCTGTGGCTCTGACTGCAGCGCTGAGAGGGACTCCTGCGGGAGCGGGAGAACGGGGTTGGGATGGGGGAGGCGCCCCACGGCAGAGTAGGAATGATGCATGCTTTCACGTAAGAGTCTCCAAAAGCCGCCAGTGACACCGTAAAAAGTCGCCAGATTTGTCGCTAGTCTCTTTTTTGAAAAATAGTCGCTGGAGGGGTCTGAAAAGTCGCTGAGTTGGCAACACTGCGCCCTGCAGCGCTGGCTCGCTCTGCCGTATTTTTTTTTTCTTCCCCCGTTTTAGTCAAATGGATGTGATGGCGGTGGCTGCGGATGACGCATTAATTGCGCGACACAACTAATCGATGATGAAATTCGTTGCCAACGCTTTTAAAAGTCGATTTTTATCGATTTTATCGATTTGTTGTTGCAGCCCTAATTAGGACCCCGAAATTTATTTCACATCATGTGCTCCATCCAATGCAGATTATTGGCGCCCTCCACATCTAGTGAAAACTAGTGTTATTGGATGAGTCATATAGCGCAAACACTCATTGGTTAGCTAAACAAAATCATCAGAAGCCAGCAGGTGTTCTTCAAACTGCAAACGTGAATTGTCTATGCCATGCTACAATGTCGGATTCAGAAAAAGATGTTGAAATGTCTGAAAGGTCGGACACAGGCGGGTGCGTATCGGGAAAAGGAGACCAACAAGACCTCCCTGATCCTTGGCCCTATCTCAAAGAATTTTTAGAAATAGTCGGAGAATTGAGCTTTCAATTCATATGGTGGCATCTGGCTGTTTTTCTAAAGGTAACTTTATACTTAATGTATTTTTTTGGACCACATACACTATATTGCCAAAAGTATTTGCTCACCTGCCTTGACTCACATATGAGCTTAAGTGACATCCCGTTCCTAATCCATAGGGTTCAATATGACGTCGGTCCACCCTTTGCAGCTAGAACAGCTTCAACTCTTCTGGGAAGGCTGTCCACAAGGTTTAGGAGTGTGTTTATGGGAATTTTTGACCATTCTTCCAGAAGCGCATTTGTGAGGTCGCACACTGATGTTGGACGAGAAGGCCTGGCTCTCAGTCTCCGCTCTAATTCATCCCAAAGGTGTTCTATCGGGTTGAGGTCAGGACTCTGTGCAGGCCAGTCAAGTTCATCCACACCAGACTCTGTCATCCATGTCTTTATGGACCTTGCTTTGTGCACTGGTGCACAGTCATGTTGGAAGAGGAAGGGGCCAGCTCCAAACTGTTCCCACAAAGTTGGGAGCATGGAATTGTCCAAAATGTCTTGGTATGCTGAAGCATTCAGAGTTCCTTTCAATGGAACTAAGGGGCCAAGCCCAGCTCCTGAAAAACAACCCCACACCATAATCCCCCCTCCACCAAACTTTACACTTGGCACAATGCAGTCAGACAAGTACCGTTCTCCTGGCAACCGCCAAACCCAGACCCGTCCATCAGATTGCCAGATGGAGAAGCGCGATTCGTCACTCCAGAGAACGCGTCTCCACTGCTCTAGAGTCCAGTGGCGGCGTGCTTTACACCACCGCATCCGACGCTTTGCATTGCACTTGGTTATGTATGGCTTGGATGCAGCTGCTCGACCATGGAAACCCATTCCATGAAGCTCTCTGCGCACTGTTCTTGAGCTAATCTGAAGGCCACATGAAGTTTGGAGGTCTGTAGTGATTGACTCTGCAGAAAGTTGGCGACCTCTTCGCACTATGCGCTTCAGCATCCGCTGACCCCGCTCCGTCAGTTTACGTGGCCTACCACTTCGTGGCTGAGTTGCTGTCGTTCCCAAACACTTCCATTTTCTTATAATACAGCTGACAGTTGACTGTGGAATATTTAGGAGCGAGGAAATTTCACGACTGGATTTGTTGCACAGGTGGCATCCTATCACAGTTCCACGCTGGAATTCACTGAGCTCCTGAGAGCGACCCATTCTTTCACAAATGTTTGTAAAAACAGTCTGCATGCCTAGGTGCTTGAATTTATACACCTGTGGCCATGGAAGTGATTGGAACACCTGATTCCAATAATTTGGATGGGTGAGCAAATACTTTTGGCAATATAGTGTATTTTTTCATTTTTACTTGAGTAAAGAGGTCCAGTTGATACTTGAACTTTTACCAGTGTTTTTAAACTGCGGTATCTATACTTCTACTTAAGTAACAAATGTGGGTACTTTTGACACCACTGCATTTATCTGCTGGGTGACCCTAACCTTTGACCCTGCTGTATTTACCATGTGGCAATATTATCTCTGTCAAAAACAGTTATTTATCTGCTCTTTCTCGTTGGACTGCTATGAATTTAAACACAAAGGTTTTTTGTTTTTCCGCTTAGATTGTGGGGCTGTTGTTTGTCAGAGAACAGCTGTGCTTCTCTGGGCTCAGCTCTGAAGTCCAATCCCTCCCATCTGACAGAACTGGACCTGAACAGAAACAAAGACCTGAAAGATGCTGGAGTTGAGGAGTTATGCTGTTTTTTAAAGAGTTCACTCTGTCAACTAAATATACTCAAGTAAGATTTCATAAGTTTAAGATAAATATAAGATGAAAACTGAGTTAATTCTCACCTGCAAGCAGACGGACCTTATCCACACTTTTTGTTGGAACTTTGTTTTTCATTATTTAGTCATGTCTTTTCTTTAGAGATTTATCCTGTTTACCTCTTATCCATGTTTTATCTAAAATTTCATTTAATTATATTGTATAGGGTTAAGTTAATTTTACACTTAAAATTGGTATATTGATGTAAAAGAATGGTTTTCATTTGTACTGACAAAAACCAAACAACATTTTAAATAGCTTCACAGTGTTACTAATGTTTTGTCCAAATACCTAGCAACACTTGGTGACAGTGCTCATATAATTACTAATCCATCTTCATGAATAGTAACTTTAGTATAAACCACACTGTTTTGTCATCCATGCAAATGATAACAAGTTAGAAACTCACTCAGTCCTTACTGGCAAAGCCCTCCAGTTTACCAGTATTCTTGGCTTTAGGTGCTGCAACGCACCTGTGTCACTGGGTTACTTGATTAAACAGGAATTATTTTAATTTCATCAATCTCAACAGAACAAAACCTTTTTCTTACCAGATTTTTAGCTCTCAGCTAGCTCTAATGTGCAGTCCCTTACACACTACATAACTTGCAAAAAAAGGCAACAGAAAATGAATTCCATCTGTGTTTTTAGACCCTTTTCTAAGGAAAATAGGCGTATTGCATACAGTCATTGGGCTTCATGCAACATTTTTTATTTGAGAAGTGTTAGGCAATTAGACAAGCACATTCGCCTAACCTTTATCAGAACATTCCAATCAAAATGTTTACATGACAGCCTTTTTATTCTCATTACTTTTGTTTATATAAACGGTTGCAATTGGATTATTATTATTTTCTAGTCCATGTACATTTCAATCTGATCGTGACATTTTGTGCATGTAAACATAGCTATAGTTAGCCCATAGCATGCTAATGGTCCCTTCCAGGCTTGACCAGAACTGTTTTAAGGAGAAACTTATTACAAACTGCTGATTTTTAAAGTTACTAGAAGTTCTAAAACATTTTTATTAATGGCTCTTTAGAAGTTTGCTGATTTGTGCTCATTACTACCTGGAGCCAACCTACACTGCCAAAGGTACCAACAGCTGGTGACCTTAGGAGAACCCTTTAGAGCAATGTTGTTTTTTTTAACTGATCCTCAAGTCACACTGCCTTACATCATTTAGATAATAACCCATTTTCACATACTTGATTTCAACAAATTTCAGATCAACTGGCTTTTCTGAACTGCAGTCATCTGAATCAGGTGTGTTCAAGTAGAAACATTAATACATCAGGGTGGTGTGGCTAGAGTGGCAGAGAATGTCTGAACGACTGTCCAGAGGAGGATGATGGACAGCAGAGCAAGCAATAGAGATAACTTAAAGGCCACTATCAGAGCAACCTGGCCTCCCAGAGCGCCTTGGCAGAACTCAAGGTGCATTACCACCGTGCCACATCATATTTCTAAGGCAAGATTAGACCAAATTCATAAAGAAAACGGTGGTAAACAAACTACTCAACAGTAGTACTTGAGTAAAAGTACTGATACGCATAGTCAAATCTTACTCAACTACAAAAAAAGTTACTTGGTCAAACGTCTACTTAAGTTAAAGTATTGAAGTATTCACTTTTTAAAATACTAAGTATTGAAAAGTTCATGCATTTAAAAGTACTTAAGTATTCAAAGAAACAGATTAGATTTTCTGATGTCCCTACATTTCTGTATAATTTTAGAGTAATTTTAAAGAAGCCTGTAACTTGTGGAAACCCTACAATGCTCCCTGCACGCCCAACGATGGCAGCCCTCTGCTCCCAAGGGGATGGGTTCAATGCAGAGAGTTCATTTTGTTGCTTTGTACTTGTGCTATTGTAATGATAATAAAGTTTAATTCTATTCTATTATACACCACCTGGAAAGAACTTTGTCACCAAAAATAGGGAACACTATTCTGATTTTTTTTTTAAACAAACCAAAAAGAAAACAGGAGTGTCTTGATTTCACTATGGAATAGAGGTTTAAGGTTGAATCTATTACCACAAAGAAACTACAACATCGGATTGCAAAGATAAGCTGAATAAAAAGGAACAAGTAACTAACAGCTTCCATGGAGTAGAAAGTACACTATTAATTAAGTAAATGTACTGTGTAACTTTCAACAATACTTTTTTTATCCAGTCCACAGTCTATGTTTTTTAACCAGCACTCTGGTAACTTCAGCTAACATTTTTTATCTTTTTCTCAGATTGGGGAACTGCAGTCTGTCAGAGATCAGCTGTGCTTTTCTAGGCTCAACTCTGAAGTCCAACCCCTCCCATCTGACAGAACTGGACCTTAGCGAGAATCGCTTGAAAGACGCTGGAGTGGAGCAGCTCTGTGGTTTTCTACAGATTCCGAACTGCAAACTGCAGATACTGAGGTAAGAAGAGATAGCTGCCTAACCCAGACCCTTGCTCTAACCCTAACTATTATCAACATATACCTAATCCTCACCCCAACTCAAAGAAGAAATCTTCACCATCTGGGGACCCATTGAATGTCCCCATTCTGACCACTTAAGTTTCCCCACAATAAGGGAAATTTGATAATACACTACCCCTAGTTGTAGCTCAAACTAATGGCTTGATCACTATGTTTGGCACAAAAATGCTATGCTATATGATTTTTAACCTGTTGATATAAAAGTTAAACTAAAAGGGTGAGCATACAGTTAATAAATGTGTTTTTATTAACTGAGCTGCTGGTTGAGACCATGAAGCTACATATTAAGTCACATTAACATTCCATTTTTGAAGCAGCAGCATGTTGTCTTTAATTTCACTTGTCCTCTCTGATAGCTTTAATATGTTGCCTGTTGCATGTTTTCCTCTCCTTTTCATCTGTTAGATTGTGGCGCTGCAGTTTGTCAGAGATCAGTTGTGCTTCTTTGGTCTCAGCTCTAAAGTCCAACCCCTCCCATCTGACAGAACTGGATCTGAGCAGAAACGACCTGAAAGAGTCTGGGGTTCAGCAGCTGGAGGATCTTGCAAAGAGTCCAGATTTCAAGCTAAAGACTGTGAAGTAAGTAGATGGTTGGAGTAAGTCCAGCTGCTGTCAGCAGAATTGTTCTAGACCCAGTTAGTATCAAAGCAAATGCAAGTTTATTTATATACCACATTTCAGCAGCAGGACATATGATGGCTCTCGCCTACATAGTAGGCAAGAAAATAAAGTGGTTAATAAAGATAAAAGGAGGCATCCTGACTTAATCTGGATACAGCAAATCGCTAAGCTCTTAAGACATACTGTACGTTTACCTGAATTGTCCATAACTGTGTTGCAAATAGGGCTGATAGTGGAAGAGGAGTAAAGTGCATATTTCCTTTCAACAGTTCATTTAATATAGGGATCTTCCCATTTGTTGCATAGGAGCTATACGGTTTCAGACAATGTCTTGCGAGAAAATGCAGGCACAGCCAACCTGATGAAAAAACATAATTTCCTCATGTGAACTGTGTGTGATAAATTTTTCACCTTTATATATTTGGGCTTTATAGTTGTCAGCTATAGTCATAAGCTAAATCTATGTAAGGATCCAGGATCTGACAGCTGTCATCCATATATGTTTCCATTGTATAGTTAACATTTTCCAGATATGGCACAGCACTCTGCAGTTCCTGTCCTAACCTCAATAGTGATCTAACTGCTGACGCATGAAAAGTGAAGGAGGAGAAGCTAAAAGCTACACATTTCTGTATTCAGAATTAGCCCCACGGATTCCAGTAAAGCTTCAGCTTCTCAGTGGGAGGAGAACGGTGACAGGCTTCCTGATTGGACACAGAGACACCAATCAGCCAATCAGAGGAGCCAGAAGCTGGTTGTGTTCCTGTGTTTTTGTTGATGTGAAGACGACTGTTGTTGTTGTGTTCATGTCTCCAGGAAATGAAGCTGGATTCCAGCTGCCAGCCTTCCAACATGTCTAGAGACACTGGTCCTCATCCATCAAACTGTGGCAGCATCAGATCTGATCTCAGACTCTTTGTTCTCTCATTTCAACAGGAAACAACTGATAAGTTTCATCTTAGCCACAGCTCTGAGATCAGTCTGAATGCAGCCTGGAAATCAGTGGCTCTGATTTCACAAACCATCATTCCATTTAGTCACCATGTGGTCTTTCTACAGAGCAGAAGCTCTGCTGAAGTCCACTCAGCACATCTGGACATGTGTCCTTCTGTCATTAGTCTCATCCAGGTGTGTTCAGGGACAGCCTCCATGTTTATTAGTCAGCTGATATTTCAGAAACAGATGAGATGTTGATCAGCAGCCAGTTTCTGTGTCTAAATGGAGCAGCAGCTAACATGTAGCAGCAGTAAATCCATCACTATGATCTAGTTCAACATAAAAGTGTGTTCACTCCAACACGTTAAGATGAGAGCTGAAAGGAAGCTGGCTCTGCTCCACAGCTGCTCTAAACAGGACTGAAGTCCCTGCTGCTCTTTATCCTGGATGTGCTGCATCACTGACTGTCAGCTGATGGAGAGAGAGAGGCTGGAAACACTCACTGATCTCCTCTCTTCATCCTTCTTTTCTCTACAGGTGGAGGATGATCTTAGTGGAGGAGAGAAGCTGATCTGTGTCCTGATGATCCTCAGAGGTTGAAACTGCAGCAGTTTGAGTTCAAAAAGACTGACTGGATCCTGATGATGAACTCTGAGTTTAGAGATTTTTTTTTAAAGTACTTTTCATCTTTGTTGCTGTCTAGTTTCATATCATATATTTAAGACTAAAATTGATTAAGAGAATTTTTATTAAAAAAGAACCATGAAAAGTTTTAACAAACCTTTAGTTTATTGTTAAATGAAAGTAAATGTAAAAAAGCAGGTGTGGAGCGATCCAGGACCTCAGATGGACTCAGGAAGCCCTTCCAGTCCGGCCCCAGCAGGGTGGAGGAGGGCTGCTGTCATTAAGGAGGAGCTGCTTGGACTGAAAATAGAGTCCAAGGCTCAATCCCATCATCTGGCCTTAACTCTTCCTCACCAACCCTAAGCTAGTAAGGTTGTCTGTGTGGCCAAGTATTTGTTACCTTATGGGGACAGTGTAAGGCCGTTATCCCACAAATACACTACTTTGAAGGGACATCTGGGTAACTGGGAATTAGGCATTCGGTATTGAGAACTTCTCCATTCTGTGATATCTAAGTTACTCTAACTGTCGAAGCACTTTAAAAACAACCACTACTGCTCCACTTTTCTACGTGGCACATTCACATGATTTGTATTTGTAGTAGTAAGGGGTAGCTAGTGATGGGTTAATGAGGCATCTTGAAGCGGTTCCACACATTGCCAAATAGGTTTCCCCTATGTGGGGAAACTTAAATGGTCATTGCATTGATACTGTGTAGATACTATCTCACAGAATACTGACACCTGCTGGACATTTAAAGACACTACATGCAGCTTATTTGACAGACTAAACTTAATTGATTAGATGACCTAGTTCAATGATATCATTTGAGCTATTGTAGGTTATATTGTATTACTTCATAACTGTGTTTACATTGAAAATATCTTTGATATTTTTAAATGCAGCCAATAAATAATGTAAACATATAATGTGAAAATTTAGGGGGAAATGTGTATGAGGATGCTTGTGGACTAGGATTTTAAATCATATTTTACAGAAAAAAAAAGCAAATAAACTTTAATTCGGAAAAGTTGAGTGATAACTGAGAGGAAAAGAATGACACAATGAGAAAATCAAAAACGGCTAAAACGTTCCCATTCCTTTTTTTCAGCAGATGCATCATGTTGAGAGATACATTTTTAAAACCAGTTTAGTGATTCAGTCAGTTAGGGAAAAAAACTCCTGGATCGGTCACATGACTTTCTGACAGCGACACATGCACCGATACAGTGTTTTACTCTATGGGCTTCACGCATGCACCCATGCATCAGTGGTGCTGGACCCATCACTAGGGGTAGCTAGCATAGGCTGCGCTAGCTTAGCACTTCATTTCCATTTCAGTTCAGTTTATTTATATAGCGCCATTTCACAACTCATGTTGTCTCAAGGCACTTTAGAGAGACAATTCAACCAGATTATGCAATCAGATGGATTTGATGTGTTATATCTAAAGAAAAACCAGTTGCTTTCATCAACTCATTGACTTGAAAGCATGCTTGTAGCGACAGTGGAGAGGAAAAACGCCCTTTTACCAGGACGAAACCTCCAGCAGAACCAGGCTTAGTGTGAGTGGCTATCCGCTGAGGCCGACTGGAGTAAAAGGAGACAGAAGTAGACATACAGAAAAAGCAGAGATACAAATGCAACTGTAAACCAGCTCTAGGAAACACACAGTCAGGCAGATGAGCTTTGAGCCAGCTCCCATGTCAGACGATGATAGAGAGCACATACCGTTAGTCACAATTACAGAAACAGGACTACACTGAAAAACAGGCCTCCATGTTTTTTCTGTAGTTGTCAGTTAATTTTGGTTCTGCCGTTTGTAAATGTTTTTTTTTTTTTTTTTAGTTTAAATGTTTTCCTACAGTTAATTTTTTGTTTCCTTCTGCTCATATTCTGAATCCGTTTAAAGAAAGCAAAGACAAAATATTTCATATAATGTTTATAGAAATGAATACTCTAGTACTGGAGGCTAGTAGATCTTGTTTGGAAATGGGCCAGTAATTTCAGCTGTTATTTGTGGGGGATTTTGTTTGCTAATTTTTATGCTTGCATCCTTTCTCCAACTCAGTGCATTCAGCAGTCTTGAGATTATGAAAAGAGCATGTATTGTCATTCAATCTATATAAATTGCTATCCATTGCTAATGTTTTGATTTAATAAATATTTCTTGTTGTTTAAAGTTTGACTTGTGAAACATTGTTGTGCCTTTGTAATTTTTATCATATAAATGGAGAATGAGAAAGAAATAAAAATAAATCATCTTTACATATGTGGGATATTAATTAGACTGATGGGAAAATAATCAGTATGAACATTGGCCTGAAAAACATCTAGCATTCTATCTCTGGTCTGGACAGCCATGTAATTTACTTTCCGGCATCAACACCTTTGAATGCTCTCTGAAAATATGAAGGTAATTACCTGCAGTGGAATCACCGAGTCCACGCTCAGGTATGGTGTTGATTGGCCGGTAATGAAGATCTGATAAAGTTTTTTTTTTTTTTAAAGGAATGAAGGCACACAGGGAAGGGCCCAGGCTAGATTTAATCCCACAGGCATTAGGGTGAAAGTCGTGTCTACTTGCCAGTCCGTCAGAGGAATATCAGTCCTGTCACTATGCATCCGACTGATAATGTGTCCCAGCTATTTGGCCAGTGGGACATGCCTTTTCCTGACTGATCAGAATGCAGATTATATTTGAAGGTGTATAATCAATGTCTGGTATCCCAAAACAAATTTAACAAGAACGGATTTCTCTTGCTGCTCTGAACAGTTGTACTATTAAAAAACAAAGGAAAACAGTGCAGAGGCCTGTACCACGAACGAGGATTAATTGATTAGCGAGGTCACTTCTGGCTTAACTTTCACTTTCCATTACCACAAAGCTAGATTCATTCCTTGCGAGGCATGTTACTACGGTAACTTAGTGTAAATGGCAAACCTTCTCATAGTCAGGCTTTCAGGATTGATCTGAATCCTAGAAAACACTCAACAGCCAACCAGCCAATTGAACATTGTTGACGGTGAGACCTGCAGCAGCGTGGCCTACTTATATTGTCCATTCACCAACAGACTCATTTGTATTGTTGCAAAGCTCACTATGTGAAAGAAAGAACAACCTAGAGAATAATTGTATCTTCTCTTGTCTCGCCTTTTCACGTCATTCAACATTTCAGCTTAGAAAATAACAAACAGTATGATTTCAGTACTGGGGTAACATTTATTTCACCCAAGGAAAAGCACTTAATATGAAGCTACAATTTTCCCATTTAGCAGTTTTTACAAACCCAAGGTGAGTCCTTCCTGCATTTGCGACAGGTATACTTTGTGCAGTGCACACAACGCTCAGTGCTGTGGTTCCTGTTGCAGAGATTGCACACCTGGCCTGCTTATAATAACAATGCAAAAAATCTAAAAACAAAAATAGAGTTTAGCACATTTTCCCAAAGTAAGAGTTGTAGTATGAACTAGATGAGGTTATCTATGTGTGCTACAAGTTTTGTGGCACTACAATGATCTACAGTGTAATTATTGCCTATTATATGCTTATAATAAAAATGAATAAATCTCCATAAATACAGTTTGGCCTATCTTCCCAAAGTAAGAAAAAAAAAAGAATGTTAGAACTGTAAATATACAGTCATATGTTTATATAACCATTTTTTATGTATTTATTACTGTTTTCAAGGCTGCACTTTAAAATATGAAATTGTCTAGAGCTGTTCTAGATGAAATTTCTTTTTGTTTACACTTGTGTATACAAAATGACTAAATCTGTCTAAGTCTCTAAGTCATAAGTAATTCTTGGCTTTTTATATGCTTATAACAATGGAAAAAAAAAGAGTTTAGCACATTTTCCCAAAGTAACAGTTGTAGTGTGAACTAGATGAGGTTATCTATGTTTAGAGGCACTACAATGATCTATAGTGTAATTATTGGCTATTATATGCTTATAATAAAAAAGACAAAATCTCCAAAAATAAAGTTTGGCCTATCTTCCCAAAGTAAGAGTTGTTGTATGATCCAGATGAGGTTATCTGTGTATCCTACAAGTTTGGAGGCACTACAATGATCTATAGTGTAGCATTGCTCACTTTATACTTATTCTAATAATAGAATAGAGGCGCTATTTGTCATTTAGGCTTTTGGAAATTCCTCAGACATGTATTATTTTCAAATCCAATAAATGTGATAATCCACCACTCCTTGGTGACGCTTTTGAATATTTCTCTCTGATTATTTTGCGACTTGCAGACGGAGTATTTTTGGAGCAGTGTGCTCTCCATAGTTTCCAATGTAATTCTCCCAGCGCGATAGAAGACTCGTTTTTAGGAAACTATGGTTGTAGCTCACTGTCTGCCTTGCTCTCGTGTCTGTTTTGTAGAATAAATAATTTGTCGAATAATTCCGGAAAAGCCGAATCTGTGAATATTTTTGCAAACTTTACTGCAGTCTCGCGATGCTGGCTGCAAGTCTGCAGCGGAAGAGAGATCGCCTGAGTTATATTTCCCCCCAAATAAATAACGGTCATTATCGTATAAATGGTCATTATTGTATAAATATTGTTGCTTTCTACAGCTTTCCAGCTCATGCAGCTATTTTCATTGTACAGATCAGTTATTGTCTGATCGCTGCGCTGAAATCATTGCGGTCTTGGCGACACTGATGACGTAGATCTAGTTATATTTAATTACAAATATGATTTTTTTCCCCCTGCTCTCAGGTAAAACACTCAAAGAGAGATACTTTAGCTGAAACCGAAACTGAAGGGGGTGGATTTGTTCTCCAGCCACAGCGCTAATGGCGCATTTACATCTGAAAAGGGATTCATGAGTTGATAAGTACCGCGGGGGGGCTGGAGACTGACGAAAATTCTCGTATCTCCGGGACTTTTAGTGTTAATATTCATCAGAACTCTGGCTGCAGCATTTTGGATCAGCTGAAGGCTTTTAACTACAGCTTGTGGACTTCCTGATAGTAAAGAATTACAATAGTCCAGCCTTGAAGTAACAAATGCATGGACTAGTTTCTCAGCATCACCCCTGGACAGGAGATTTCTAATTTTTGCAATATTCCTCAGATGAGCGAAGGAAATTCTAGAAACCTCTTTGATATGGGATTTAAATGACAGGTCCTGATCAAAAATAACACCAAGTTTTTTTTACTTTACTCTCTGACATCAATTATCCATCCAAATGAAGTGACTGACTTATCAGCTTATTTTTCAAAGACTCTGGTCCAAAGACTATAACTGTTTTGTCTGCATTCAGAAGGGGAAAGTTAAGAGTCATCCAGGGTTTTATGTCTTCAAAACATGCCTGTAATCTATGTAATGGGTTAGCTTCATCTGGATTTATAGACGGATATAGCTGGGTAAATTAATCCCATGCTGTCTAATAATTCTACCGATTGGGGGCATATACATAACAAAGAGAATTGGTCCTAGCACTGATCCCTGTGGTACTCCACAGGCAAGCTTTGAGCATGAGGAAGATTTGTCCATAGCGTGAACAAACTGAAATCGTTCAGACAGATCGGATTTACACCAGTCTAACACTGTTCCTTTAATTTCTACAAAATATTCAAGTCTTTCTAAAATAATATTATGCTCAACTGTGTCAAATGCAGCACTGAGATCTAACAGGATATCTACAGATATATATTCATTATTTGAAGCCATGAATATACAGCCAAATGAAAACGTTTGTGCACCCTTATTAATCTTAATTATTTTTATTTCTAAATATTTGGGTGTTTGCAGCAGCTGTTTCAGTTTGATATATCTAATAACTGATTGACACAGTAATATTTCAGTATTGAATTGAGGTTTATTTGACTAACAGGAAATGTGCAGTATGCAATGAGATTGATCACTTTTTATTTATAAAGAGGTTAGCCATGTTTAGGAGTTTGTAGACATGAAGGATTCTATTTTTCGATAGACTTGACTTTTTAAAAACACAAAAGGGTAAATGATAAGATAATAATGTTCTGTTACATTCTCATCAAATAGATATTTTATCATAAAAAGTATCATTGTGGAGAGAAAGACAGTTAGATATTTTTTCCAACTGAAGTGAGATTAGCGGAACTCTGAGATGTGATTCCAGGGCTCTATTTATTGGCAACATATTTTAATGATCATAATCAGAGTTTATTCCCAGTACAGTGTTGTGATTTTTTACAGGTAGATTTTGAACATATTACTGACACTGGAAGTTGTAGTTAAATCAATCAATCTTTATGTCAGTTACAATTTGGATTGTAATTGAGATTACACTTTGATTACAAACCATTCACCACAAATGGTGGACAACTGATTGAGGCCATGTCTAACAGAGTACGCTGCCATTAGTCACATTATTTTGGCTGCTAAGGTCCCCACTGGAGGCTTTTTCCTTAGGGTGCTTCCTTTGTCTCTGGGGAAAGATAGGAGCTATGTTTTGGGAGGGAGAGGGAAAAAGGCATATATCACACTTTATTCTTGACACAGCACAGTTTGAAATATCAAAAAACTCAGCACAAGAAAAGCACATATAACACGAATCAAACATCTCAGCAGAGGGTTACATTGGAGGCTTGGGTGTCCCATGTTGAATCTATGTGGTGTTTGAACATCAGTTGTGTGTGTCTGCAATTTGTCCATGAACGCTGTCCAGGGGCCATTGTCCTTGATATGATGGAAAGTTTATCAACTGGAAGTACAGTTCTGAATGCATCCACAGGTGTCTGCGGCTAGGCGACGGGGGGAGCCGGCAGCTCTGGGCCCAACCATCATTAAATCCAGGGGAGTTTTGATAAGGGTAAGGCTGAGAGAGCAAGCCACACAGAACCTTGAAGTCTGTTGCTGGGCTCCACATGTCCAATCCAATATTTTAAATTTCTTGCAGCAAGTGTGCACATCCAGGATTTTATCCCATCTCACCTTTGAGTTTAACAGCCGCATCCAGCTTGCATTCCATCGCACCCAGCATAGGGCTCAGCTCACGGTCCAGCTCGTTCACAGCATTTGTGAGTGTATCAACCATGGCCAGCAGAACTAATCATCAATCTTTTGTAATTATATAAGAGGTAGAAAAAAACACCATGAACAGAACATTATTGGAATTATTTAATTGTAACAAAAACATAAGAATCACAAAACACAAAGATCAGCAGATACATCAAGTTTTACTGTGACAAGTATCAGTATTATATCGATATCTATGATACTGACCCTGTATTTACTTGGTATTGTATTGATTAAAAATTTCCGGTATGGCCCACTTCTACCATTGAAGACACAGAGGTCTTGTCCTTTGTATTTTAATATTGTAGCAAGTTTACCAGTGGGTAAATAACTCACACTGAAACCAGGGCCGAATTGCATGGCTCTTCAACTAAACTAACCAGTAAATGCTTTTTCCATTATATCCAACTGGTGAAAAATTCTTCTCATGGTGCCAATTTTGACACAGATGCAACGTCCAAAGCATGATGTTAGCTTAACCCCAAAAGATCCCAACATAAACTCTTTTTAACACAAAACAAGGATTAAAAGGTGTGTTTTTACCATCTTGATATTACTCTTCAGCCTTTGTAGCTGCTCCAAGCTCACAGGACATTAGAATATTTTGCATAATGGTGATATATATATATATATATATAAACTAAAAAAGAACATTGAAACAGGCTGTAAGACAATGATCTAGAAAACTGCAAGGTTTTTATATCCTTTTTTGAAGAGCCAAGATTGACTATGTAATAAAAATAGCTGGGTTTGATCATATGTGCTGCGCTTCATCATCAACACCCAATGTTGCCATGGTAACTGCTGTCACACAGGCTACAGACACCATTGAGACAGTGAGTCATGGCAGTCACTGGAAGACGAGAACTTCAAGCTAGAATGCAGGTAAAGAGCAGTTTAAGTTGTAGAAAAACTTGCATTTTCATGTGGAAATATTTCAGCCCAACAAGCTTCTTTGACAGCAAGGAAACATTGAACCAAAGTTGAATCAACATTCATTATGCGATTTATATGTTAGCAATGTCTTGAACTTGAAAACATTTATTCTGTCATGATTTTAATACAGTCTGACCCAAAATGCAGAAGACCAAACAGAGAGACCAGGGAAAAGTTTAACAGGTTTATTTAGTATAAAGAGATGAGTCCTGTGCTGCTCTGAACACAGTAAAACCGGAAATGGAAAGTGACAGGAAGACACTGCGGTTAGTTCAGGTTCAGTGGGAAATTAGATCTTTAGGTTAGAATTGGAGGAATAGGTTGCAGACTCACTTCTCCAGAAAAAGGTGTCCCTTATGGAATCCAGTCTGCGTGGAATGTTCCAGAGATTGTCTTGTTTGGTGTTGGGCGGACAGGGTTACTCAGACTGCGGTTGTTCCTAGGTGAATGGAGAAGCTGACTGCCACTCAGATTTCCTGCGGTACTTTAACAGGCTGTGGTGCAGATGAAAACTTTGCTCAGTGTGAAGCTCAAACAACCTCTTGGGGAAAATGGATCCAAACTTCCTGTTTGAAACCCCAGCTCAGTTAGAAACTCATTAGATCCATCCAGAGAGAGAAGGTCCAAACTAATCAAGTTTGCAGGATGACTTCCTGCCAAGAGGCAAAGACAAAAAAGGTTAAGACTCAGGTAGAAAAAAACTCAGTTTAACTCAGCTTAGCTAGAGTATCCAAAACTGGCAAACAAAACTCAGGTTAGAGTACCCTGTATTGGCAAACACTCTGGCGTTGAGGTAGTGGCAGTCAGCAGCTTAAGAGCACTCCTCAGGTAATAAGGCAATGAGCTGCAGGTGTGCAAGGAGGCCCAATGAAGACAGGGCACCACCTGGTGGAGGAGGAAAGGAAACACAAAAACAGACCACACAAACTGGATTCCTGACCTATTCAGCGTTGGTTTCTCAGTGTTGGATGGTTAACCTGTTTTATATTTCTGCCAGATGGTTGAGCTCAATGCTGCAAGATGCCACAGAGCATATCACATGGGACAGGAAGTCATGCGCAGAAACAAAATAAAGCATTTGTTTAATTTTCAAAATAATAAATAATTTTCTATGGTATGTTGCCCTTTCTTCAAGAAACACCATAATGGTCCATCAAAAAGCCTCAGAATAATTACAGCTGATGTAATGTTCCCCTATATGATTCTTATATGTATGTATTTTGATATAATTGCATAAATGTGCATATTTCATCTTTCTTATTTAATATTTATACGTCAAGTTATTTTTAGCTATTTTTACAACTTCATAATTTCATACCCACAAAACAATTTTATTATCATTTAATTTTATGTAAACAGGTTTAAATGGCTAATAAACATGATGTTCTTGAAACATGATGTTGAACTGGCCCATTTTTCTCTTTTCTATCATTCTGGTATTTCGCAATGTTGACTTTCTTCACTAAAAAACATTAACATAAAACATGATAGGGAGGAAAAGGCAGAGTAAAACTAAGCTTTGGGCCAAGCAGCAAGAGGAGCAGTGAAGAGAGAGATAAAGCGAGAACAGTTACTATAAATGGAAAATAATGTACCAGTGAATTGTATATGTTTAAAAAAAATAAATATTAATTGCATGATACTTGAACTATTGTGTAACATAGTGATACAAATATGTTAAAGAGCTGCGGAAACAGATTAGGCACAATCAGCAACATAAAAATGTAAACAGGCTGTGTCGTCTATTTTAAATATTGCAGTAAATATGAAACAACTTATTTCAATTATACTGGAAGCTTCAAAAGAAGGACTATATAAAAATCATGTTTATAATGCTTCTAATGTCTGGCAGGCAAGAGGGAACAAAATATTTTCTGGGTTGCATGCCATTGAACCCACCTAGAAGAGAGTAACTCTTGACATCACTATTTTTTGGGCCCAGCATACGACCCTGGATGACCCAATCAGACTGGGTTGGGACCAGGGGGGAGATGAAGCTTATACAATAAATAAAAAAAATAAAAAATCACCAGTGCATCTTTGTTGAAATGTGTAGCTTTTTTAAAAGAAAGGTTTTGTTGACTGGAAATGTAGTAAAACAAGATCTTATAAAAAAATGTCCAGCTTAACTGTGATATTAGTGTTTCACATCTCAGTTTACAGTTAATACAAAGGGAAGAGGGAACAAAAGTAAAGGTGTGTTAACAGGTAAATAGAGCTTATCAAGGGGAGGAGCCTTAAATAGGAGTGTCAGGTAAAAGATCAGGGGAAACAGGTTAGGGCTCTATTTACTAACAGAACAAAGAGGAGAATCTGGATCACGGTGAGTGTTAACTACTTGTTTTCCTTATAGTGGGGTTTCAACTTTTGGGTTGGTATGGAGAGGTCCAGAACCAGGAGTTAGTGGTTCTATTATTCAACCAGTTGCTGGTTCTATGTAACTGGTTTGTGTGAGAATTCAATTACCTGCACTTTTTAGTGATTACACTAGCGAGTGCAGACTTTTCTCTTTTTACATTTTGTTTTCTTCAGATTTTTTTTTTTTGTTGAATTGAACATTTAACAGCTTTTCTACTAGTCTTACTCATGATTTTACATAACCGTGACATCTGGGGTTTTTTTTGCCCGGAAACAAAGAAGTCTCTGGAATTTGTGTGCAACCAGAACATTTATATAAATAAGCCTCATGACACCTGGAAGGACTGGGACAATATTTACACTACATATATAGTCCGTCAGTGCCAGTAATTTTGTAACATTGCTTTAAATCAGCACTATTAATTAAAAGTAACTACAAAACACGTATAAAAGAGATGAAAAACATGGAAACATGCTCAACTTTACATGTTTGGGGTGGGGCAAAGGCAATGGAGAGATTAATGGATTTAACAGGGGAGGAATGTTATTTGAATTACGGTATTTATGTTATGCTACCTTTAGTCTTATCAAATATTAATTTGGAAAGTTCAATACCAAGCTGAATTTAAGAAGTCCACTTTTTGTGCCAATAAGTAAAGTCACCTGTGAATAGTCAGATATAAAGAAAACATATATATATATTTTTTTAAACCTTCAATATTTGGGTTATTGAATGTAATATGTAATACAAATTATTTGAAATAATTTTGGAACAGCTGTAAATATCCTCTTTAGGTCAGTATATTTAGTATATTTTGGTCCAAATGTTCCTGTTCCTGCCTACAATGACTCCTATCCTTTCTCTTCAGAGCTATTGCACAGGTGTATTAGGTGATGACTATATAATCTCAAGGTCAAAGTAAGCAAAAATTATAACAACTTAATTTCTTAATCTGCTTTATGCAAACGCATGATGTCCCTTAACACAAACAATGGATAATCCAGTTTAATTTATTGTTTAATCATGAAATTAGAGTGACAGGGTGAGTGAGCTGAGGAGGCAGTTTCACATCCAGAGGTCACTGAACAGACTAGAGAACCATCAAGGATTGCTGATCACACAATGCTGCATGCAGCGTCAATTTTTGTTCTTCTTTGTTTTGTTTTTTTTAGTATTTCCAATACAGTCTGTTTTTATTACTTTTGATTTCCTTTTTGTATATTGTTATGTAGCACTATAGTGCAACTTTATTAGGAGGTTTGTTTTTTTTGAAAATTTCCATTAAGTTAACAAAATATTTCTATTTATATTGAAAAATATACATATATATTTCTAACATAATAAAGACAGATCATACCTGCATTTGTTGCTGTAGAACCTAGTTTCCTGTAAAGTACAAAGACAAAAAAAATCTGAATTTTTTTTTACTCTGTTATATACCCCTTTATTATGAGAAGAGGTGCGGCTTCAGGTGAGTTAGGTATGAAAATATCAGGAGAATCTGGTCTGGTGTAGTTCAAACTTAAAGGCAAAGTAAGGTAAAAATCTGAATAAGATAAGTTTTAACTTCACATTGCTCTTGTTTCCTCTCTTAGTCAGTTTTCTGTTGACAGTGGAGAAAAGCAGAAGCAGAACTAATTCTGGTCCTTCAGCTTTAATTTTTCACGTCTTCACAGGAAACAGACAATGTTTTTTTATGCTGCAAGAGGCACTCTACCTGTTGAGTTAACGTCTTTGTTAACGTCTGAGCTGGAATCTAGGACTGACCTGTTTGTTCTGATTCCTCAGATGTCAGCTATTAGTCAGTGTTTATGGTACTTCTCAGCAGAGGTGGGATATTCTCGGTCTGAAAAGTAAAAATCCTACCTTATTATCCCTCAACATTAAACTTAATCAGGTGATTCACCCCCATTTTGTGTTGTGGAGCTGAATATGTTACTAATTTCTGCCTCTCAGAAAACTAGGATCAGCTTCAGTCTGTCAGATGATCTCAAAGGAAAGCTGTGAATTAGCCTGCTAAAGTTTTCTAGCTTTGAAGAACATTTACATGTTCATTTAGTGTCCTCTAAAGGTCTGCTTTTTTATGTCTTTATTATAAGCACAAACAGTAACAGACACAACAGTAACTGAAATACAGGGTACAGTCAAAATAAAGTAACAATGGGAGAGGGTTTTGGATATAGCTTACAAACATATAGGCAATCTAAACATATTCATTTAAATTAGTAATCAAACTATCAGGTGGTTTGCAATACAGTGTGTAACCTGTCCTGCAAACAGGAAGCCTGGGTTTGTATCCCAGCTGCGCGAAATCAGCTGCCAGTGTGGGTCCTTAAGCAAGACCCTTCACCCCTGCTTTGGGGGGATGGCGGCCTAGTGGTTAGGGCATTGTGCTTGGAATTCCTTTGGTTCGAAGTTCAAGCCCCACTCCCACGGACTACCTCTGTGGCTCCCTGACCAAAGACCCTTAAAA
Organism: Cyprinodon diabolis; assembly: GCA_030533445.1. NCBI lineage: Eukaryota > Metazoa > Chordata > Actinopteri > Cyprinodontiformes > Cyprinodontidae > Cyprinodon > Cyprinodon diabolis. Next base: position 6,367,702 of record CM060082.1, read on the forward strand.
CTAGATGTCCCTGAGAATTCCAGTTTTCCTGCAAGGCCCCCTGCCCTCTTCAAGTTTGTGTATTCACTCTACCTTGCTAACTGTCCTTGTTGTAATGCAAATAACCTGTGATGTGACCAGCCCTTCTACATGAGACTGGATAAAGGCTGAAACAAACTGGCATCAGAACAAAAGCATGCTCCAAACACTTTTCATTACCTGCCCCTGCAACATCAGACCTTTTTGCAGGAATAGCTTGATAAGTCATATCTAAATCTTTTATTTAGGCAAACCTATTGAACAACCAGATATCATACGGGTCCTAGTTCCTGAGCTGAGAACAGGTCATAACCATGCTTTTCCAACAAGGCAAGGCAGAGCCTATTTATATTGTCCATTCACCAACAGACTCATTTATATTGCAAAGCTCACTATGTGAAAGAAAGAACAACTTAGAAAATAATTGTATCTTGTCTTGTCTCGCCTTTTCACGTCATTCAACATTTCAACTTAGAGAATGACAAACAGTATGATTTCAGTAACATTTATGTCCCCCAAAGGAAAAGCACTACATATGAAGCTACAGTTGTCCCATTTAGCAGTTTTTACAAACCCAAGGATATGCCCTTCCTGCATTTGTGAAAGGTATACTTTGTGCAGTGCACACAATGCTCAGTGCTGTGGTTCCTGTTGCAGAGATTGCACACCTGGCCTGCTTATAATAACAATGAAGAAAATCTTTAAAAGAAAAGAGCTTAGCAGATTTTTCCAAAGTAAGGGTTGTAGTATGAACTAGATTAGGTTATCTATGTGTGCTAAAAGTTTTGTGGCACTACAATGATCCATAATGTAATTACTGGCTATTATATGCTTATAATAACAATGAATAAATCTCCAAAAATACAGTTTGGCCTATCTTCCCAAAGTAAGAGTTGTAGTTTGATCCAGATGAAGTTATCTGTGTATCCTACAAGTTTGGAGGCACTACAATGATCTATAGTGTAGCATTGCTCACTTTGTCATTTAGGCTTTGGAAATTACTCAGAAAAGTATTATTTTTGAATCCAATAAATGTCATAATAATCCACCTCTCCTTGGTGAAGCTTTTGAATATTTCACTCTGATTATTTTGCAACTTACAGATGGAGCATTTTTGGAGCAGTGAGCGCTCCATAGGGTCCAGTGTAATTCTCCCAGTGCGATAGGAGACTCGCTTTTAGGAAACTACGGTTGTAGCTCACTGTCTGTCTTGCTGTGGTTGCGGAGAGGTGTCTGTTTTGTAGAATAAATCATCTGCCGACGAGTTATTAATCCGGAAAAGCCGAATCTGTGAAAATATTGCCAACTTTACTGCAGTTTCACGATGCTGTCTGCATGTCTGCAGCGGAGGAGAGAGGAGAGAGAGAGGAGAAATCGCTTGAGTTATATTTCCCTCCAAATAAATAATGGTCATTATTGTATAAATATTGTTGCTTTGTACAGCGTTCCAGCTCATGCAACTATTTACATTGTACAGATCAGTTATCATCTGGTGGCTGCACTGAAATTGCGGTGTTGGCGACACTGATGACGTTGACCTAGTTATATTTAATTACAAGTATGATTTTCCCACATCTGCTCTCAGGTAAAACACTCTGAAAGAGAGAGACTTTAGCTGAAACCGAAACTGCAAGGGGTGTAATGGTTCTCCAGCCACAGCGCTAATGGGGCATTTACACCTGAAAGGGGATTCATGAGTTGTGAAGTACTGTTGGTAGGATTGGAGGCTGACGAAAATTCTCGTATCTCAGGATTTTCTAGTGTTAACCCTCACACTGCACCGCACAATGGCAGCTCAGGGCTAACCAAAGGGATGAGTTAAATGCAGAGAGTTAATGTCTTTGCTCTGTACTTATGACAGTGTAATGAGAATAAAACAATGAAAACAAATGATTACATCTTTGCAAAGAAAAAACAAGACACCGTATAGCCCTTAACACATGGTAATCAGCCCTGTTCTGATCTGGCTAGCATTTGTCTCCCTTTCTTATAATGATGGAAATGTTGTGAAGGTTGTGTCAGAAACAAATGCTGCATTCACACCTAAAGCAGCAGAGGCAGTAGGAGCAGCTAGTTTACATGCAAAGTCAATGGTTGACGCGCGACAAAGTGCAGCTAAAGGTCCTGCAGCGCTTTTTGAGCAGCAGGCGCAGCGTGTCTGAGCAGCTGAAGTGGCATTTGAGCATCTGTTGCGCTGTGCGCCGCAAATACGCTGCTGCTCGAGATGAAAAAATTTAACTTTTGCTGCTCGACGCGCCACATCAACCAATCAGAGAAGCTGACCTCTGAGCTGGCAGGGGGACAGACACATCGCTTCTGAGGATACAGATCACTATTATCACTCCTCTGAAACAGTTTATTAACGTCTAAATCAACTTAAAATGCTGAAACCTGCCGGCAAAATATGTTCACTTTTATTATACTGGTGCCTGCAGTTTTGATGACATACATGAAAACCGCTTTCCAGTCGCCGCGGCAAACCGCGAGGAGGCGACCAGGCCAGAGGCTGTTGTTGAATGGAATTCCTACTGACAGCGCACCTCCGGTATGAAAAAATATTTAAAGGCAGGATGGTAACCTGGATGAACTGACTGCACTGATGAAGTTTTTAGGTTTACTTTTCCCACTTAAAAACATATTAAATCTCCTTTATTCCCACTGATCACAGCAAATATAGCTGCCAGGCAAAGAAAGGATCGAGCAGCTCCGCCCAACGCGCATCAGACCCTCTTTTTCACCGCGCAGCTGAATCAGCTTTGCTGCTCCTTCTGCACGTCTGAACTAAACTTGTTCAAGCATCAAAAATGAAGCAGCAGATGTGTTTTTGCTGCTCCTGCTGCGTTTGGTGTGAACGCAGCAAAGCAATGGTTGAACAATAGCAAACCTTTAAAAACAATCTGGCTTGTTGTGGGATAAGTATTTCTGGTATGCAAACACTCCTCACTCAGACATTTTGTGGCCTTGCAGGTGAAACAGACTAAGTAAAAACATTTTACACTGGATAAATAGCATAAATCAACATATGAAATAAGAGAAATCAAAATTTTCTGACCAGAAGATGTTGACACCAATGACCCTGTACATCTACCCAGTGACCCCAGAGAGCAAGGCCTTAGATACCAGTTTAACCAGTTCATACTTTAACTGCTGCATTGGTTTGCAGAGCCAGAATACATGAAAATAATAATCTAATTGGGAGGGAAAAGGTGAGCAAGTATTAATATCAGCAAAAAAACAACCCATCTTGTAAATTTGATGTGATGTCGATCCTGTGAAGAACCTGAAACTGAATTAAGTGAATTTTTGTGTTACATGTCATTGAATAGACACTTCTGCATATTGTTTTCCAGTTAATGTTAGTGAAGTCTGTTGACCATCTTCTTATTGTTAATGTTATTGAGCTGCCATGATGTGAAAACAGGTGACATATTTGTGAGACAATTTTCTGCCGTGGGAGAGAACATAGTTTTTGAGTTTCTGCTGTTAATGTAAATTGTTTTTAGGAGGTCATTTTAAGACAATACATCACTACTTCCTAGGAAATGTTCACTCCATACGTTTATGCACTCAGAGGTAATTAAGATGGATGAAGCTAGTGAGGTACCTCGTGATAACTTTTAAATTAAGGATTCAGATTTGGAACACTGCCAGGAGCAGATGACAGAAGTTGGACTCTGCATTATTCTAAAATGTATTAGAGAGTTCAGGAAGGACAATAGCCAGCTGATGAAAGAGATCCACATGGAAAAGTAATTATGCAATAAAAGAGCGGGGAAAAAAAAGATGTGAAAACTGTTTAAAACTGGGACTCCCTGAAAATTAGGATACCTGCTAACCATAATAAAACTACATACAACTGGGCCTGGTAAACATATTGTCTTCCTGACCTTACCTAAGGATAACAGTACAGAGAGCCTTAAGGAGCTGTTGTAGTATTTTTCCTACTCTTTTATGTGCACAATAACTGCAGTCTGTCTCTACATACATATGATTTTTTTTTTATGGATCACATTAAAGTATATTCATAGTTGATTCCATGGTGTCCAAATATCTAACCTGTCTTTAGCATGCAAAGACCACTCTCAGAGCGAGGCCAAATAAGTACTGGATGGACCACAGCATTATAGATCCCTCAAGTTTTTTCTGACAGTTTACCTGCATAATTAGCAGAAAAGTAAATTATTTTCTTTGCTCAACAGGTCATCATTAATATCTATGTCTACTCTTCATCCAGACAATAAAAACCCATGCATGTCTCTAATTTTCTAGTTATCTAAGAGTCCTTTTTATGTTGTCGATGTCTCTATATAATCATAAAAAAAGCTTTGGCATCGAAATGTTTTAATCATGTTCACAGTTTAACAAAACAACAGACACAAAAGAATTCTGGACCAGATTCAGAGGTTCACATTAGAAGTGGGTGACAAAATTTGATGTGCGATTCTTCCACAAAGCCAGACTCCCAGATACATAACATCCATCCATTTTCCGTCATGCTTATCCCAAGTTGGGTCGCGAGGGATGCTGGTGCCTATCTCAGGCTGTCTATGGACAAGAGGCGGGATATACCCTGGACATTCCATTGCAGGGCAACACAGAGACAAATAGGAAAAACAACCATTCACGCACACCTAAGGAAAATTTAGAGAAGCCAATTAACTTAACAGTCATTGTTTTTGGATTGGGGGAGGAAGCCGGAGTACCCAGAGAGAACCTACGCATACTCAGGGAGAATATGCAAACTCCATGCAGAAATACCCTGGGAGGAGAATCGAACCCAGAACCTTCTTGCTGCAAGGCAGAAGAGTTATCCATTGAGGCACTGACCACACCCCCAGATAAATAACGTACAAAATTAATACATTGCTTTAGGTATCTTTTTCATCATAAATAGTAGGTAATAGAAGAGAGGGGACAATAACAATATTCACTGAATTTAGTTTTATACTTCTAGTACAAAGAAGGGAACATAAGGAGGATATGTGCTGGTGACAGGAAACTTAGATGGCTTAATGGTAAGTAGGTTACACAGTAAATGTATGAATTGACACATTTTGGCCTTTTTATATGGAAAGAATAACCACTGCCATATGACTGTAGAAGAATGCATTTTGTTGATTAACTAAACTGCAGCAGTTTGGGCATCATTCATTTAAAAGAAGAAGCTGTTTTGAGTTACATATCCTCATTGTATTGTATAGTGTATTGTGTAGCATATTTTCAAAATGTTATTCTTTTTTGGAAGAACAAATCACCCTTATCTATAATATCTTTGAAAGTGTGGATGTAATGCTGAGTAATAACTTGGTAATATAAAATGTGTATGTGAACAAACATGTAAACCCTGCATCACTTTAATAAGCAGGAGATCAGTTTTCTATTTTGTATGCTATTTACTGGTTTTTTCTTTGGAAAGGAATCCCTTGGAAATGACTGGTTCTGACTTATCTCTTAGACTGACTGAAGTCCAGAAGATGGAAGATCGTGATCAAAAAGGGAATATGACAGAACCTGCAGGATCTAGTTGTCCATCTCTTAAGAGTGATGGATTAAAACGAAACACTCCATACTTCAGTAATGAACCTGGACTTTCAGACACACAGTAAGAATCGTTCAAATTGATTATTTGATTATTATATGACACATTTAATCAACCAATGAAATTCTCCTACTTAGAAAGATGAGTGGTCTGGAATTGTCATTATAGGTTCACTGAGACAATATGAGAGGTACTCTCGGGCAATCACTACCAAGACGTTCTTTGTAGAACAACTTATAAAATTATGATCACATCAGCTCTGTTATACTAAATTTTCCTGCATGTGTTAGTTTGACACATGTGAAGGGCAGTTAAAGTTTATTAAGATGTGGGCAGACTACCTGAGATGTGATTGCCTGGCAGCAATGGGTATGAGGGGACCATATGGATGTGGGGGCCTGGAACAGCTATGAATGGCCGTGGAGGAGGTGGGCTCTTCATCGGGTTGGCTACCTGCCCTGGTGTCTGTGGGCGGCAGATGCAGACTTAGACTTAAACTGAACTTTATTTATACCTTGGTATTACTCCTTCTGTGAAATTCTGGGCCCCGTAGCTTATATAGTGTACAAAGCAAGATTCCATTAATGATAAAAATACAACAGACAGTAATAAAAGTGTGTATACAGCACAAAAAAGCATAAAAACTTTATATATTTCCCTTAGATATAAAAATATCTGCACAGTAGAGAGCTAAGGGACGACTACACAATAGCTGACTTGAATTATTGCACTTGTACTACGGAGATGTACTGACCTTATAGGTTTCACAGTAGTTGTCATGTGTTATTGCACAGTTAGAGGGGAGAATATTGCATATGGGTGACAATAGGTAATGTTTTGCATAAGATGTCCAAGGAGGGGGTACTGACCCCTTTTCCTCTTCCTATTATGTCCTCCTTCCCCCAAGTGAGGAGCTTTACAGTTTGATGGCTTGAGGAACAAAGGAGTTCAGTACTCTGTTGGTCCTGCATTTAGGGAGGAGCAATCTCCCACTGATAAGGCTCCTCTGAGTGGTGAAGACAGTATGCAGGGGAGGGCTGGCATTGTTCATAATGTCCAGCATTTTGTTTTAGTGTCCTTGTTTCTACCACAATCCCCAGAGGACGCAGCCAATTGCCAATCACAGAGCCGGCTCGCCTCAACAGTTTGTCGAGTCTGGAGGTGTCCTTCTTGGATGTGCTGCTCCCCCAGTGCACTACAGTGTAGAAGAGGACACTGGAATCCACAGAGTGGTAGAACATCTCCAACAGCTTATTATGATGTTATTATGATGTTGAACGACCTCAATCTCCTCAGGAATTACATCCTACTCTGTGTCTTGTGGTTGGTGTGTGACCAGTCCAGTTTATTGTCCAGGCACACCCTAAGGTATTTGTATGAATCCACAGCCTCCACCTCAGCCCCCTCCAGTAGTACTGGCTTAGTCTTTGGTCCATTCCTCCCAAAGTCTATGACCAGCTCCGTCGTCTTGGAGATGTTGAGCTCCAGGTGGTTGGTGTGGCACCAGTTGGCAAAGTCAATAGAGCCAGAACGCTGCTTTAAGGCAGTCTGAGTGTCCCTTAAAAACCTGATCAAACTAAGATAGAGACTTTTGTTAGTCAACAAAAACAGACCTGATCAAACATATTAAAGGTTCAATGATCAGTTCTTGATTTAGATCAGAGGTCACGGATTAGCAGACTGCGGTCCGGATCCAGACCCACCTGCTGGCTAGACCGGACCCTATCCTTATTTAAAGCCCACTGCTCTCATTAAGCCATAAAAAAGAGACCAAAAAAATAAAAAACATTCAGTTCAGGTGTTTTATAAAATATGTGAATCAGGAAATTGTCTATATACCAAACTTGACAACTGTTGTTCTCTACTTCAAAAAACATTTTAGATTTTAAAAGAGAAAAATTTTCTATTTATTTTTAGAGTTTTTATTTAAAAATTATATGTATACAATGAATACATAAAAGCCTAAATTTATTTCAGTGTTCTATTCAGTTTAAATTTACAGATCATTAAAAATGTCTCTGGACCTTTATGATTTTCTTTATTCAGACCCCACAGATTACCCTTGCCCTAGAGGGATTGGTCCCAAGGCCTGGGAGGATATTGTCTGTATAAGGAGTTTAATAATGCGTTTAGTGTCTGCCCCTAGGTGCTTCTCTGTTGAGTGATTGTATATGTCCATGTGGGTGTAAGGGTGGGATTGCGTGGATGTGTCTGGATGAATATGAAATTGTTTCTGTCTACTTGTCATGTTGAGTGTTTGCCTACCCCACCCCACCTACTGAACGTCCTAGGCCCCAAGTATGAGCAGGGCCTACCTCCTCCCCCTGCTCATGCTCTTTGCCATTGACAGGTTCCTGTGTCTGCAGGGTTGGGTACTTCTTGAGCACTGTCTCATTCCTGGTGGCCGCTGGGCTCGCCGCCACAGCCCTGTGGGACCTCCGCTCTATGGCCTCCAGGGTTGGACCCCTCTTGGACTGGGTCCCTTTGGGGTTTGGCCCTTCACGGTCAGGCTCCGGTTTCTCTCTGGTGGATGTGGTGATCCCCATGTCTGCCCTTCTTGTGTCCAGTGATCTGGGGTGCTTTGGATATTTGGTGCTCACATTGCCTTTTGTCCTGTCCAAAGCCCTGTAGGGCGAGTCTGGGACCCCCACAGAAGCATACTTCCTTCTGAAGAACCTTTGTAAATCCTTTTTGAATGCATGAATGCATACAAGCATGAATGCATACCACAGGAATTTGGTTCCAGATGTTTACGGATACAAACTAATACTAAATACTAAGCTGCAACTACAGATATATATCACCCTGAATATTATTATGTTATTGCCATAGGTTTTGACTTCAACACACATAGATATCTAGGAGATATCTGCTGCTCCTGAAGCTTTTTTTATATGTTTACTTGGTTGTCTGTTGTCTTCTTTTTGCTGTGCCAGTGGGTGCACAGTCAAACATGCTAGTGGACACCAGCGGTGAAAGAAGCTGTCAAGCCAAAGAAGGAGTCCTATCAGGCTTTATTGGCCTGTGGGACTCCGTAAGCCACTTATGTGTATCGGTGGTCAAAGTGATAGGCGGCTTGGCTGGTTGCTGAGGCAAAAACTCAGACATGGGAAGAGTTCGGAGAAGCCATGGACACCACTTCCTTAAGGCTTTGAATCAATTCTGCTCCACTATCCTGCATCTCTGAGAATATCTGGGGTATTCTCAAGAAGAAAATGAGGGGCAATAGACCCAACAACAAATAAAAGCCAACAGCAGACACAGAGGAAATCTGGGATTCCATAAATTCCAGGCAATACCATAGGCTAATTGCACCAATAACATGGCACTGAGGTAGTAATTAAGTGAAGGGATTACCAAGCAAGTATTGAGGATTGACATATTGATTTGATGTGATTCTACATTAGGAGGAGTAAATGTTGTTTTATTATTTTAGTATTCTAATAACTGTAATCAATAACTCATAAAAGTTTGACTTTTTAACAGAATTAGGGAAATAAAAAAATGTTTCCATGATATTCATAAATTGTTTGAATACAATTTTTGCATTTGTGAAGTAACAAAATTCAATTCAATTCAATTCAGTTTATTTATATAGCGCCAAATTCACAACACATGTCATCTCAAGGCACTTTACAGTTCAACCAGATCATACAGTCAAATTGATTCAAAGTTTTCTATCTAAGGAAAACCAGTTGATTGCATTGACTCATTGACTCAAATACAATCCCTCACACTAAGCATGCTTGTAGCGACAGTGGAGAGGAAAAACTCCCTTTTAACAGGAAGAAACCTCCAGCAGAACCAGGCTCAGTGTGAGCGGCCATCTGCCGAGGCCGACTGGGGTTCAAGGAGACAGAAGCAGAGACACAAAAAGCAGCTGTAAAAGGCGGCCCCGTCCAGGAAGCACACAGCCAGGCAGACGAGCTCCAAGGCAGCTCCCATGCCAGAGGATGAAGAGAGCACATCCACCCAGCCACGGCCAGAGAAACAGGACCACACCTGAAGACAGGCCGATCTCCAACATCTACAAACAAGGGTGTTGATGGAAGCAGCACAGCTGATGTTTCTTTCCTGGATGACGTCACAGCCAAACAGGAACAGACGAGGCAAAGCTACTCTGAGGAAAAGCAGAGAGAGCAGAAGGTTAGAGATTGAACAAACAGATTCTGCAGAATAGGAGAACAGAGAGAGAATGAAGCAGAATGATGAAATGGGGGTCCCTATGTCCTCCAGAAGTCTAAGCCTATAGCAGCATAACTATAGAGATAGCTCAGGATAACCTGAGCCACCCTAACTATAAGCTTTATCAAAAAGGAAAGTTTTAAGCCTAGTCTTAAAAGTAGACAGAGTGTCTGCCTCACGGACTAAAACTGGTAGTTGGTTCCACAGGAGAGGAGCCTGATAACTAAAAGATCTGCCTCCCATTCTACTTTTAGAAATTCTAGGAACCACTAGTAAACCTGCAGATTGAGAGCAAAGTGCTCTGTTAGGAACATAAGGAACAATCAGATCTCTGATATAAGATGGAGCCTGGCCATTTAAGGCTTTATATGTGAGAAGGAGGATTTTAAATTCTATTCTTGATTTAACAGGAAGCCAATGAAGAGAAGCCAGGATAGGAGAGATATGATCTCTCTTTTTAATTTTCATCAGAACTCTGGCTGCAGCATTTTGGATCAGCTGAAGGCTTTTAACTACAGTTTGTGGACTTCCTGATAGTAAAGAATTACAATAGTCCAGCCTTGAAGTAACAAATGCATGGACTAGTTTCTCAGCATCACCCCTGGACAGGAGATTTCTAATTTTTGCAATGTTCCTCAGATGAAAGAAGGAAATTCTAGAAACCTCTTTGATCTGGGATATAAATGACAGGTCCTGATCAAAAATAACACCAAGATTTTTTACTTTATTATCTGAAATCAGTTTAATCCCATCCAAATGAAGTGACTGGCTAATCAGCTTCTTTTTCAGAGACTCTGGTCCAAAGACTATACCTTCTGTTTTGTCTGCATTCAGAAGCAGAAAGTTAAGAGTCATCCAGGTTTTTATGTCTTCAAGACATGCCTGTAATCTATGTAATGGGTTAGCTTCATCTGGATTTATAGACAGATATAGCTGGGTATCATCAGCATAACAGTGGAAATTAATCCCATGCTGTCTAATAACTCTACCAATTGGGAGCATGTATAAAGTAAAGAGAATTGGTCCTAGCACTGATCCCTGTGGTACTCCACAGGTAACCTTTGAGCGTGTTGAAGATCTATCATTAACATAAACAAACTGAATTCGATCAGATAGATAAGATTTAAACCAGTCAAGTGCTGTTCCTTTAATTCCAACAAAATATTCAAGTCTTTCTAAAAGAATATTATGGTCAACTGTATCAAATGCAGCACTAAGATCCAAGAGGACGAGCACAGATACAAGTCCATTATCTGAGGCCATGAGAATATCATTAGTGACTTTCACCAGAGCTGTTTCAGTGCTATGATGAGCTCTAAAGCCAGACTGAAACTCTTCAAAAAGTTCATTATGGTGTAAGTGGTCGCAAACTTGTTTGGCAACTACTTTCTCAAGAATTTTGGATAAGAAAGGAAGATTGGATATAGGTCTATAATTAACCAAGTCATCTGGGTCAAGAGACGGTTTCTTAAGCAGAGGTTTAATTACAGCAACCTTAAAAGCTTTAGGTAAATATCCCTGTAACAGAGATAGATTAATCACATCTAAAATGGAGGAGGAGATCAAAGGGAATACCTCCTTTAATAACCTGGTTGGAACTGGATCTAACATACAAGTTGAAGGCTTAGATGAAGACAATAATTTTGCTAATTCAGAAAGTTCAACTGGATCAAAGCAGTCTAAACCCGGGTCAGATTCCATGACTACCTCAGGTACAATCGCGGATAGAGGAGTGCGTATGATCTTATTTTTAATAAGATCAATCTTATTTATAAAGAATCCCATAAAATCATTGCTGCTAAGAGCAGGTGGAATGGACGGTTCAACAGAGCTATGGCTCTGGGTGAGTTTGGCAACTGTATTAAAAAGAAATCTAGGATTATTATTATTCTCCTCTATTAATGAGGAGAAGTATGCTGCTCTTGCTTTACAAAGGGTCCTCTTATACAGCAGTAAACCATTTTTCCAGACTAGGAAGGACTCCCGCAGGCCTGTGGAGCGATATTTTCTCTCCAGTTTCCTAGCATTTTGCTTCAAAGTACACAGCTCTGCATTAAACCAAGGAGCAAGCTTTCTATTTTCAACGGTTTTCATTTTCAAGGGAGCTGCGTTGTCTAAGGCAATACGCAGAGAACTAGCAACCCCATCAACAAAATCATCAACCTGTGAAGGGGAATAAGCTATGCTTTTGCACTCTGCAGCACTGCTCAGCGACACAGAGAAGAGAGAAAGTGAAGCAGATTCTTTAAAATTTATAACTGCACTATCTGATAAAGATCTACTAAAATTGAACCTTCTTTTGGGGGAGGAGAACTCTGTTAAAGTAATCCTGAAGGTTATTAGAAAGTGGTCAGAGAGGACAGGGTTGTGAGGAAATACTGTTATTTCTTCACATTCTATGCCGTATGTCAGCACAAGATCCAAAGTATGAAGATGAGAATGTGTGGGACTATTCACATTTTGAACAAAGCCAATAGTGTCTAAGATAGCATTAAAGGCTGCTCTTAAGCTATCGCCTTCAGTGTCAGCATGGATGTTAAAACCTCCCACTATGATGACCCTGTCAGTATTTAATACCAAATCAGAAAGGAACTCTGAAAACTCATCTAAAAATTCAGAGTAAGGACCTGGCGGACGATACAAAGTTACAAAAAGAAGAGGTTTTCTTGCCTTGAAATTTGGATCAGGGAAATTAAGGGTTGTAGGTATTAACTGTTTTGGGAGTAATCAGTAAGTCAGACTGGAAGATTGTTGCTACTCCTCCTCCTCGCCCAGAACTTCTGGGTATGTGAAAATTTAAATAGCTTGAAGGAGTTGCCTCATTTATGCTCACATAATCCTCTTGCTGCAGCCAGGTTTCTGTAAGGCAAAACAAGTCAATGTGATTATCACAAATCAAGTCATTAACTAGCAGACTTTTAGAGGAAAGAGATCTGATGTTAAACAGACCGCATTTAATTGTTTTAACTTTTTTCCCAATTGGAGTTATTTTGATTTTAATTAGATTATCATGATTTACTCCTTTTGGGAATCTTTGCTAATTTATTAGATTTTGGTCGTGGGCAAGACACTGTCTGGATGGAGTAAAGAGTGGGTAACAGTAGAGAAGCTGCAGAGATGTGTGTTAAACTACAACTCTGCTTCCTGGTCTGCACCCTGGGTGGTCAGGGTTTTGGAGGACTAATAAATGTGGCCAGATTCCTAGAAAGAAGAGCTGCACCATCCAAAGTGGGATGGATGCCGTCTCTCCGAATCAGACCAGGCTTTCCCCAAAAGGATTGCCAATTATTAATGTAGCCCACGTTATTTTCAGGACACCACCTAGACAACCAGCGGTTGAATGACGACATGCGGCTAAACATGTCATCACTGGTCAGATCAGGGAGGGGACCAGAGAAAATTACGGAGTCCGACATTTTTTTGGCAAACTTACACACCGAAGCAACACTAATTTTAGTGACCTCCGATCGGCGTAACCGGGTGTCATTACCACCAGCGTGAATAACAATCTTACTGTATTTAACCTTATCCTTAGCCAGCAGTTTCAGGTAGGATTTGATGTCGCCCGTTCTGGCCCCCGGCAAACATTTGACTATGGTCCCTGGTGTCTCTAATGCCACGTTTCTCACTATGGAGCTGCCAATCACCAGAGTGGGCTTCTCAGTGGGTGTGTCACTGAGTGGGGAAAACCGGTTAGAAACGTGAACGGGTTGGTGGTGACCAGTGGGCAGAGATCCATGACTACGGTTTCTGCGTACAGTTACCCAATCGCCTGGCTGCTCAGGCACTTTTGGAGGACAGCTACGTGGGGGGCCTACTTTAACTCCTGGATGTTCAACAACCTTGAAGCCTGGATTCTAACTCTGACACCATCGCCTCCAAAGCTACAAAAATACTACACTTATTACACATCCCATTATCACTAAAGGAGGCAGAGGAATAACTGAACATCTGACACAGAGAGCAGGAGAGAGGAGAGGAAGAAGGAAGAGTTGGAAAAGAGTTAAGGGAGGGAGAGAGAGAAGCCATAGCAATGCTAAGCTAGCGCTAGCCTAGGCTAGCTACTCCTTGCTATCAGAAATAAAACCGTGTGAAACTGACAAGTGCTCAGTAGAAAAGTGCAGCAGAAGGTGCTATGTTTTAAACTAGTCAGTTAGAGTTACTTAGATACAGAGATATCACAGAGAAAATAACTTAACTTCAGATGGAGTTCCTCTGGACAGCTGCAGCAGCTGCACACTCAGTTAATCCAAACAGGAAGTGAACCTAGTGAAAATACGTTGTACAAAATACAAAACAACATAAAATAAATGTTTTCTTTCCACATAGCTTCAAATACCTCATCAAATGCATAAAATTCTTTCCTCACTTGTCAGGGGAAACTGTTGCAAAATAGAGATGAACATATGTGTATAAAATACATACCTTAACTTCATAAAGGAGCTTAAAAAAACATACATACATACATAATTACATACATCAACACAATCAGCCAGTACAGTTCTTGATTTTAAAAGCTGTACTGACTTTTTTGTGTCTTTTACCATTTTGGGGAGATTTTATCATCTATTTTTATTTACCTGTGAATTCTATGGAATACATACACTATTTCTATGTTTTATGGAGATCAACATCGTTCTAATAAATAATTTAAGAGTGACTCTATTTCTAATATTTTGTTCTGTTGTTGATTGCATCCGAGTCAATAAGTCGATGCAATCAACTGGTTTTCCTTAGATAGAAAACTTTGAATCAATTTGACTATATGATCATGTGAACTGTAAAGTGCATTGAGATGATATTGTTGTGAATTGGCACTATACAAATAAACTGAATTGAATTGTGTTGGGTATGGGTAATCTTCCTTCAATGATTTTCTTAAGGGATCTGACCCACATGCAGTAAAGCACTCAGAACCAGGGTAAAAGTTTTAACAGGTTTATTGATAAGATCAGCAGGGGTTGGATTCAGGAAACTCAGTTTACTGTTGAACAGGAACTGGAAGAGGGAAGGAAAGTATCAGTGGTTAGTTCAGGATCAGTGGGAACTTTGAACCATGACTTGGAGAGACAGAGAAAACGGGACTCACGTTAGTGGAGAAAACTTTCTTCCTAGAATCCAGTCGGTGTGGGTTTATCCAGAGGTAGAGACTCGTTGGAGGGTGGACAGGTTAAGACTTGGTTGGACCCTGAGGAGCTATTGAGCATACTGTCACTTGGAAATCCAGGAGGACTTGAACAGAACTTGTGGAGGTTAATCCCCTGCTCAGTGTTAGACTCAAACAATCCTTCTAGGGTAAGAAGGCCAAACATCCAGCTTGCAGGATGACTTCCTGCTGAAAAGGCAAAGACAAAAACAAGGTTACGCTCAATGAAACTAAGACTCAGACTCAGCTTGGCTAGTGTGCCCAAAACTGGAAAAACACTCTGGCGCCGAAGTAGTGACAGTCCATGGCTCAAATAGTCCTCAGTGATGAGTCAACCAGCCGCAGTTGTGTGAGAGGACCAACAAGAACATGGCACCACCTGGTGGTGGAGGGAGAGACACACACAAAAACGCAACCCACACAAACTGGATTCCTAACAGTACTACCCCCCCCCCCCCCCCCCCCCCCCCCCCCACCACCACCACCACCACCACCCGGCGGTCCAGGAGAGCCGGAGGGCTGAGAAAGGTGGAAGTCCCTAATGAGGGAGGGGTCCAGGATAAAGGATCCATTGCAGCGGATGCTCCAATGGTCCTTTCCACCTCATAAAGTACAATGAAGCATGGAGATATCTTTTTAGACATTGCCTTTAAGGGGATGTCCCAGACTTTCTGGCCCAGGGAAAACGTAGGGGCGACCCTCCTCTTACGGTCGGCCAATCTACCGTTCTGTTCGGCAGATCTACTGAGGGTAGTCATGGCTCTGTTCCAGATGGTTCTGCAACGGCGGATGTGATGCTAAACAGGAGGCACCGCAATGGCAACCTCCTCGGCTGAGAAAAGGGGAGGCTGATAGAGGCCTCGAAAGGGATAGTCCTGTGGCAGCAGATATATGAGCGTTGTGGGCGTACTCAACCCACGGGAGATACTGGCTCAATTCAGTGGGATTGGACGCTGAAAGTATCTGAGGCTTGCCTCCAACTCCTGGTTCATACGCCCAACTTGACCATTAGATTGGGGATGGTAGCCGGAAGTGAGTGAGACCTTGCCCCCAAGGGCCGAACATAAACCCTTCCGAACCTGTGAGATGAATTGCGGGCCTCGATCAGAGAGTATGTCTTGAGGAATCCCATGGAGCCGGAAAACGTCCTTGACCAGGAGTTGGGCTGTTTGAAAAGCTGTAGGGAGCTTCCTTAGAGAAACTAGATGGCAAGCCTTGGAGAAACGGTCAATGATAGTGACAATGGTGGTCATACCTTGAGAGGTGGGGAGTCCAGTGATGAAGTCTATTGCAATGTGGGACCAGGGTCTCTTGGGAATGGGCAAGAGTTGAAGCAATCCAGTAGGGGGCTGATGAGAAGGCTTGTTCCGAGTGCAGGTTGGGCAGGCCAAAACAAACTCCTTTATGTCCTTCAGTAAGGAGGGCCACCAAAAACGATTTGACTGATACCTGGATGGGCAGAAAACTTTGAAGTGTGGGGCCACTTAATTACTCGAGCATGAATGGATGAAGGTACACAAACTCTGTTGGGGGTCCGGTACCAGGGTCACGCTCAAACTGTTGGGCCTGCTTGACAAGGTCCTCAATCTCCCAAGTGACTGTGGCTACTGAGCAGCTAGGAGGCAGGATGGCAGCAGCAGACTCCTCCGATTCCTCTGTGGCAAACTGCCTAGAGAGAGCATCCCGTTTAACATTCCAAGAGCCAGGACGAAATGAAATGGAGGGGTTAAACCGGGAGGAAAACAGAGACCAGAGAGATTGGCTCGGGTTAAGTCTCTTGGCGGACTGAATGTATGACAGGTTCTTATGGTCTGTCCATACCAGAACAGGGTGTGCAGCTCCTTCCAACCAGTGTCTCCACTCCATAAGAGCTAGCTTAATGGCTAAGAGCTCTCGGTCTCCAACTACATAGTTTCTCTCTGCTGGGGAAAGTCTGTGAGAGAAGAAAGCACACGGGTGTAACTTGTTATCAGTGTCAGAAATCTGGGAGAGGACGGCTCCAACACCTGAATCAGAGGCGTCTACCTCAACCACAAATTGCTTGGTGAGATCAGGCTGGATGAGAACAGGAGCATTGGCAAAAAAGTGCTTGAGACGAACAAAGGCGGCCACAGCCTCAGGGGACCAAAAGAAAGGGACCTTAGTGGAAGTAAGAGAAGTGAAGGGTAGAGCAGTTTGGCTGTAGTTACGGATGAATCGACGATAGAAATTTGCAAACCTTTGAAATTCCTTTCTGTTCTTGGGTGTAGGCCAATCCTGGACCACTTTAATTTTCTCCTCAGTGGGTCTTACCTCTCCGCCCTCTAGGATGAATCCCAGGAAAGAGACTGAAGGCCTATGGAACTCACATTTCTCAGCTTTGACAAAAAGCGTGTTCTCTAGGAGGCGCTGTAGTACTTGGTGGGCGTGGATCCTGTGTTCAGACAGGTTCTTGGAAAAAATGAGGATATCATCAATGTACACAAAAACAAAGATGTTCAAAAAATCGCTCAGAACATCATTAACCAAGGCCTGGAAACAAGCAGGTGTGTTAGTTAAACCAAAAGGCATCACCAGGTACTCAAAATGACCTATGGGAGTTTTGAAGGCGGTTTTCCATTTGTCTCCCTCCCTTATACTAAGAAGATGATAGGCATTTCTGAGATCCAGTTTGGTGAAGAGAGTGGCTCCTTGAACAGGCTCAAAAGCTGATGACAAAAGGGGCAAATGATATTTGTTCTTGACTGTAATTTGGTTTAAGTATCTGTAGTCAATACAGGGTCTAAGAGAACCATCCTTTTTCCCACCAAGAAAAATCCAGCTCCGAGAGGAGATGAAGATGGACAAATAATACCTCCAGCCAGGGACTCCGTAATGTATTTTTCCATAGACTCCCTTTCTGGCTTGGAGATATTGAACAGATGGCTGCTGGGCAGAGGGGCTCCAGGGAGCAGATCGATAGCACAGTCATAAGGTCTGTGGGGAGGCAGAGAACAGGCTTTAGTTTTGCAAAATACCTGAGATAGGTCGTGGTAATCAGCAGGAACGGAGAAGAGATCAGCTTGGTCTGCCTCACAAGACTCGGCACGGCAAATCTGTGACAACAAGATTGACAGTTTACAGACCAAGAGTCAATATGCCTGTTTTTCCAATTAATAGGGGGGTTATGGAGATGGAGCCACTCAAACCCTAAAATCAAAGCAGAGTTAGCTGTGGGAAAAACCTAGAAGGAGATGTGTTCTGTATGATTTCCTGAAATGGTCAGCTGAATGGGACGTGTCTGGTGGGTTATCTGGGGCAGGTTTCTACCGTCCAGAGCAAAAACTCGAAGAGGGTTCTGAATAGGTATAATCTCAATACCCATCTGCTGAACAAAGGAATAATTAATTAAATTTTGTTCACAACCGGAGTCAATGAGAGCTGAAAGGGAGAGAGACTTATTGTTGATTAGCAGAGAAGCGCTCAAAAATAGATGAGGTGAAGAGGGGGAAAATTTTCTGGTCCTCCAGTACCCTTGTATCTACTGATGGACCCTGACTTTTACCAACAGGAGACACGAAGAGACAAAATGACCAGCCTCTCCACAATAAAGGCAGAGCTTAGCCCACATTCAGTGTTGTTTCTGCTCAGAGCTTAGCCTCATGCTGCCTAACTGCATGGGTTCAGGCGGAGGAGTGATAGTAGCAAGCTCAGTAGAGAGGTTGCTTGAAGGAAAAGGTTTGGAAGGAGTAGCTTTGGTACCTCTTTCCTTGGTTCGAGCTCGGATCCGATTGTCCAAACGGATAGACAGCTTGATTAGCTCCTCCAGAGTTTCAGTTTAATCGAGGGCGGCTAGCTCATCTTTAATGGAGTTATTAAGAACGTTACAGTAAACACACATTAGGGCTGTTTTATCCCAGCCGAAACCTGCAGCTGGAATGCGGAAGTGAATGGCGAAATCGGATACAGACCTCTGTCC
The DNA here is from genome assembly GCA_030533445.1 of Cyprinodon diabolis. Classification (NCBI taxonomy): domain Eukaryota; kingdom Metazoa; phylum Chordata; class Actinopteri; order Cyprinodontiformes; family Cyprinodontidae; genus Cyprinodon; species Cyprinodon diabolis. The sequence continues at coordinate 6,386,527 of CM060082.1, forward strand.
TTATTTAACTTTCACTGTGAGTGCAGTGTCTTATCCATTTCCTGGTTAAAGGTTTGTATGAATTTGGTAATGAATTCCTCTAAAGTGCAGCCATAAACAGGGGATGAGGAAAATCTGACCTCGGCCCAATCCAAAGCTCGGTCAGTAAGATGTGAAATGACATAAGAAATATTATTTGAATCCAAAGGGAACTTACTTGGGGCATGGTTCAACTGAATGGTACACTGCAAGAGAAAACCCGGCGGTTCTTGGGGTTTCCATCAAACCTGGGAGGACTGGGCAGCAGACACTCAGAAAAAGAGGGAGGAAAAGCTGCTTGGTTAGCTTGAGGCGGGGCTAGCACACCGGCTGGGCCCGAAGCCTGGAGAGAGAAACGTACAGCCTCAGTTAAATGAGCCACTCGACTGTTAAGCTCTGACAGTTGGCTATTGAGATCATGGAGAAAGTTGTGATGTTTCTGGATTACAGTTTGTTGAAGGCGAAGTGCCCTCTGAATGGCTTCTGCTGGGTCAACGATGTGGCCAGAGTGTTCTGTCATGATTATATTAAGGGATCTGACCCACATGCAGTAAACTACTCAGATAACCAGGGTAAAAGTTTTAACAGGTTTGTTGATAAGATCAGCGGGGATTGGATTCAGGAAACTCAGTGTACAGCACCACAACCAATCATATTCAGGCACTTGTGTGGTGCGTTCAGAGCCCACAGGGCATACTGCCAAAGACAGAGTATCCAGACTCTGTTCTATTCTGGGGCTGCTTTCCTAAAATCACGGTGTCTTGGATCTCTGCAGGGTACCATGAAATCTCCTTTCTGTCTTTTTTTCATTAATGATGGCAACATTAGCTCCTCATGCAAAACGAACAGCTTTAATTCTGAAAATAGGGAACAGATCCTCTGATCTCCACCATCTCAAACTAGTTATGATCAATGAGACAGTGTCCAGAACTTTCATGGCTTTCCAGCACTAGCAGGGGATAATGTCGAGGTATTCTAAAAATTAAATAAATATATTCTTATTAACTACAAAAAAGTATGAGATTAGCTTGTTGACCGGCAGGCGTTGGTTTGACACGTGATTCAGACCGATAGTACGGAAAGATTAAGATAATATTCATGTTTAATGAACTTTAATACGTCTTATGTGCAGCAGTTTGTGTTCAAAGCAACTATATTTTATCACAAAGAATCTTAATAAAAACCTGTTTTTGTTTCAGAGGTCAGAACCACAGGCAGAAGGCAGAAACTCCAGGATCCAGCAGTCCATCTATGAGGAGGGACTTCTCCCAAGGACTCTCTCCAGAATTCTGTAATGAGCCTGGACCTTCAGACCAGAACCCCAGAAAAAGAGCAAAATATCCAGGATCCAGCTGTCCATCTAGGAGTACTTACTTCTCCAAAGGACATCCTCCAGAGTTCAGTAATGAAACTGGACCCTCAAACCAGAACCCCAGAAAAAAAGCAGAAACTCCTGGATCCAGCTGTCCATCTATGAGGAGTGACATCTCCAAAGGACACCCTCCAGAGTTCAGTAATGATCCTGGACCCTCAGACCAGAACCCCAGAAAAAGAGCAGAATCTCCTGGATCCAGCTGTCCATCTATGAGGAGTGACATCTCCAAAGGACACCCTCCAGAGTTCAGTAATGATCCTGGACCCTCAGACCAGAACCCCAGAAAAAGAGCAAAATATCCAGGATCCAGCTGTCCATCTATGAGGAGTGACATCTCCAAAGGACACCCTCCAGAGTTCAGTAATGATCCTGGACCCTCAGACCAGAACCCCAGAAAAAGAGCAGAATCTCCTGGATCCAGCTGTCTATCTATGAGGAGTGACTTCTCCAAAGGACACCCTCCAGAATTCAGTAATGATCCTGGACCCTCAGACCAGAACCCCAGAAAAAGAGCAGAATCTCCTGGATCCAGCTGTCTATCTATGAGGAGTGACTTCTCCAAAGGACACCCTCCAGAATTCAGTAATGATCCTGGACCCTCAGACCAAAAGTAAGACCCTAATGGTTATGAATCTACAGGGCCCAAACAGGGATTGAACCAAGAACTTATACTGGAAACTGATGCAGAGGGAAAAAAATATAATTTAAGTTTTTTGTTTAGATGTGACATAAACTAGGTGTTGAGAAAAGAGAGCATACTTTGAAGGAAAAGCTGTGTGCCGTTAAAAGAGAATGTGACACTGTGTGAACTAACCGAAACTTCCCCGATTCCTTTAGTATTTGTTAGTAGTTATTGATATGTGCACTGATTAATTGTATTAGGAGGCTAGGGATATTTATTAAAAAGAAGTGTTTATGCAATAGACCTATCAATAGACTGTCTGCAGTGGTTTGTAATAATATTCCAATGAAGGAAACCAAACAGATCTAATTTTACTCATTTTGAAGCCCTTACTGCTAAGGTGGGAGTAGCTTAAGTCACCTTACCACCATCACTTATCAGTTACAGCTGATCAAGGCTCTGTTTTGGCAAAGGTCTGGTCCTCATAATATTACAGGAAAGGTAGTGACAAGCACCCGTGTACGGCATACTTTTTGTGCCATCAACCTGAGCGTGCAATTACCAGACTGAGCGTACAGTGAGACCGACGTGCAACATTTCAACTCAAATTCCCTCGCTCAAAACCTTTCTGACTTGTCCCCTCCACATATAATTAATGCAACACCATTTTACATTAGTTATATTTGCAAAGAGTGGAATGGCAGAGCTAATCAAGATTATATATGGTGTCGGATGCAGGAGTTTGCCCTGAATTCGGAGGGTTGTGGGTTTGAGCACAAGCTTCGGGTTTCAGTGTTGTGTCCTTGGCCCGGTGGCCCAGTGTATTGCAGTCTCGCTTCTGTCAGTGAGACTTTGACGTTTTTAGACAATTTTATTTGTCATTTTGTTTACAGTAAAAAATAAAAAAAAGAAGAAACTTCGTTTGGAAACAGCTCACTGGACAATTTCATCTTTTAAAAGTGTAGCCTTGAAAAATAGTAAAAATGACTGTACATTTACAGTTCAACATTTTTTTTTGACCCAGGGCGCTTTGGTTGCTTTACTCTACATTCAGTCTTTCACCCACACACTGATGGTAGCAAGCCGTAGCTTGCAGTTTGGTCAAGTCTTCTGACTTGAAAAAGTGCTATATAAGTACAGGCCATTTACAATCTACCATATATATAAAGGGGTCATAGAATTATTATATAGGGTATTTGGTGCTGGTCCTTAATGTCTCTGAATAGGGTGTGTAACATTGGTTGGCTGAAAATGGCATATTTGCTGTTCTCTGTGCCCTGACGCAAGCCTGGTTAAAAGCCCTAGAATGAAACAACAGGTTTTCTTCCTTTTATGGTATGCTCATAAATATTTAGATGAACTGAGCTGATTGGTTTGTTTACAATGTGTGAAGCTGCTGACCAAAGACACTTGGGGGAAAATATTGAGTGATAGATGTCATGTGTGATGACTTGGAATATTTTTTTCTTTTCTATTGAAGGTAATTATTGCAATATATATATTTATTTTTATGTAAGCTGAGTACAACTGAACATTGAATGTGTGTATTGCCTGACTACTATAAAACAGTTATTAATTGATCAATATTTTGTGTTTAAAAACAGTTTCTATTTAAAATCATAATAAATAAAATGATACAAATTTTACGACTGAGGGTCGTAAATGATGTTTTAATATGTTTTCATTATACACACTGGTGGTCCCTATTGCATTACCCTATTCTCGCAAAGCAGAGAAACTTTTACAGCTCAGTATGGTGAGCCGTAGCTTGCTACATCAGTGTGTGGGTGAAAGACTGAATGTAGAGTAAAGCAGTTTGGTCAAGTCTTCTGACTTGAAAAAGCGCTATATAAGTACAGGCCATTTAGAAATCTACCATATATTTAAAGGGGTCATAGAATTATTATATAGGGTATTTGGTGCTGGTCCTTAATATCTCTGAATAGGGTGTGTAACATTGGTTGGCTGACCAATGTGGCAAAGCAGAGTAACTTTTACAGCTCAGTATGGTGAGCCGGTTCAAAATGAGATAGTCAAAGGATTACAGAAATCTTCAATATCAAAGTTACTGAGTAGTTTACTGCATGTGGGTCACATTATAAACAAACAACCTTTTTCATTAAATTACCTTTGGATAATCAATTGTTAAACTATTTACAAATCTAACAGTTTTTGTCTGTAACCATTTTACATCAAATCAATTTCCCTAATGACATAAATTTATTAAATTATCTGTAAATTTCCAATTGTATACAAGGTTGGCAGTTTCTGTCTAAACATGGGCAGGAGACCTTGTTTATACTGAGGGATTATCTTCTTTTCTACAGGCCTACAGAAACAAAGGGTAAAATCCTTTTACAGTTTATACACCCGGTTTGTGCTGTTAATGGCATAGTTCCCCTCATTTCCCTCATGAAGATGTTTATCATGTGCAGATAGATCGAACACTGGTTAGGGATTAGAAAGATACTAGAGTCCAAAAGAGACATCAACATTGTTCTGAGATTTTGTTATTATACAGCTTGATCTCTTATTTTGATGGACCCTCATGAATATTATTGTTTGAACATTTTGGTAGTTTAATTATCGTTGTTGGATCAGTAAGTACATTTCAGTGATGAAGATATGTCTTTACAGATGGAGGGAGAGGAGCAGTATTGATGTGGCAGAACGGTTGTCCTGCGCTTTGTGTCAGGACTTTCGGAAGAAACTGGTCTCTACCACCTGTGGACACTGGTTCTGCAGACAATGCATCAGATCTTTCTGGGACAAGTCTGCTCCATCAGGACCCCCCTCCTGCCCTCAATGTGAAAAAAGATCCAGAATTAGAGCAGGACTGCCGAAAACCACCCAGAACTGCTATGAGGGAGGTAAGACTGAAAATCTACAATCAGAGTTTCCTTCCAGTATCTTTATTGAGCCAATTCCACTTTAATGCATTTTTTTAACTTATTTTAAGAGGGACAGAAAAAGATATATTCAACTCCCAAAAGAGGATGAGATATATTATGCAATGTTCACACCGGAAGCAGCAAGAGCAGCAAAATCGCGTCTGCTGCTTGATTTTTTGCTTGTACCAGTTAGTTCTGACGCACGGCTGAAGCTGCTTTGCTGCTCTGGCTGCGCGGTGCAAAAGTGGGTCTGACGCGCGTTGGGCGGAGCTTCACTATCCTTTCTCTGCCTTGCAGCTATATTTGCTGTGATCAGTGGGAATAAAGTACTTTTCATATGATTTTAAGTGGGAAAATCCACCTGAAAACTTAATCAGTGCAGTCAGTTCATCCAGATTACAATCTCACTTTCCAATATTATTTCTGTGAGAGCCGCTCAGACCCCCAGATACCAGCGGTGCACTGTCAGTAGGATCCCATTCAACAGGAGACTCTGGCCCGGTCGCGGCTGAAAGGTGTTTTTCATCTAAATAATCTAAACTGCAGGCACCAGGATAATAAAAGCGAACATATTCTGCCGGCAGATTTCTGCATTTAAAGTTAATTTATGCGTCAATAAACTGTTTCTGAGGAGTGATCATAGCACTCTGTGTCATCAGCGATGTGTCTGTTTCTCTGCCAGCTCCCAGATCAGCTTCTCTGATTGGTTGATGCGGCGCGTTGCGCAGCAAAAGTTCAATTTTTCCATCTAGAGCAGCAGCGCGTTTGCGGCGCGTCACGCGAGTCAGATGCTTAAACGCTCCCGACGTGGTGCTTCAGCTGTTCAGACGCGCTGCACCTGCTGCTCAAAATGCGCTGCGGGACCTTTTGCTGCGCCTCGACGCGCGTCAACCATTTACTTTGCATGTAAACTCGCTGCTTCTGCCGCGCCTGCTTCGTCCGGTGTGAACGTAGCATTATACTCGGTTATAGTTTTATAGGTTATACCCATGTAGAACCTGGGCTAACTTGTGTTAAAATTGTGTAACAGAAGGTGATACTGTTGATAAAAAGGTTCATATTAAGATCAAAAGTCAGTGAAAGGACTGCAACTTGAATCAACACTCTCACCCTTGCCACTCTGTGGCTCATAGCGTCCGCCATTCGGACACAGCAAGCCAAACAGGCTATGAACCTTTCTTTTTTCTTTTATTCCTTTCCTACAACCTTTTCTTTTTTTTCCACATCCTTTGAGTCTCATATAAATATGATGACCAGGGAATGTATGACAATGGTGAATGTATGTTATGTTTAATAACATACATTAATAAAAGTAGTTAGTCAGCTGATTATTTCACACAAGCAGAGCACTCCCCTTTAAATGAACCATCAACTTGCCAATGGAAAGGACCAACTGGAACCTTAAAAATTATTTCATTTGATGGATAAAATTGGTTTTGGCTGTAAATACTGTGCCCAAACCCTCAATCATCAAAGCTAAAGCTGGGTAATGTTGAGATCAAATTTCAGTGATGTAACAGGAGCAACTGCCCTCTGACGGTGCCTAGTCAACTACCTGTTGCCAGTGGCCTATTGCCATGTAGCGCTTGACATGCTAGTTCTCAGCTGAAAGCTACGCCAACTAGCAACCAAGTCCCTCCAGAGAAGTCTTTGCTTGCTGGACCGAGTCAAACTGTCTTTCCTACAATTCAGAAGAAGATAAACATAGTGACCATCTTTTCCTCCGATTCAAAGCAAGTAGAACACAGTGTTTCGGCAATCTGTGTGCTGAAGAAGATGAGAGAGCTATCCAGGGCAGCACCTAAACCGGGTCATAAAAATACTTTTGGGCCAAAAGCAAGCTGCCTTCCATGGCAGCTTGGCAGACAGAGGCAGCATGCATTAAAGTAAGCTCAGACTGAAGAAACACACATGGGGATAAAGGAGAGAAACACACATAAAAAGACTAGACGAAATTGTGCAGCTCACAGGCAGCGGAGTCAGGCAGCAACTGATCCTGTTTCGTGGGTCGGAACCACTCACAGCACAGAAAGGCACACTACACACAGGGCGTCTGGCCAGGACGTGAACCGGATGCTATCCATTTAGTTTCTGCCCTGCCTGGGGCCATACTTGGGGTGTCTCCCCTGCCCATGGCCGCCTCCATGTCAGGGTCAGAACATAAGTACCCAGTATTTAAGGCAGGCAAATAGTTAGATTTCTCAGAATATGTATTGATAACTGAATTGGTGTAAGTGGCATCGGGATTTTAGGCAGAAACCTCTGCAGGTGGAGAGCGCAGGTTGGTGACCACATCTTCTGGGAATGAATGATCATGAACGTATGAGCCGCTAACATAGTCCTATAGTTCAATTCCAATGCAGAGATGGATGATGTTCCAGATGGCTGGCTGCCAATGAGGTGCGGTGGTTGCCACACAGAGAGTCGCAGGCGCTGATGTATCGGTGGTGGAAGACAGGTATGAGATCAGAACCGAGCAGACGTAGGCAGGATGATCCAGAGAGCGAAGCCAAAGCCGATGTCGGTGACATTGTGGGTTGTCAAAGCCAGGAGGTCAGGGAACCGGTAAGGTGCCGGAGAAGAATCCAGGGCAGAGTCGGCTCACAATCCAAGTGCTGTACACAGTGTGGCTGACAGGCTGGACAAGGACAGGCAGGCTCAGTGGTCAGGAAACAGTTCTGGTTGGATAAGATGAGCGGGTAATGAGGACTGTGCAGAGCTAAGCTGGTATGTGAAATGAGGGATGAGACCAGACATCAGTGCTGAGATTATGACACTCCATGACTGTCCTTCTGTCACTGTAGTTATTTTTTTCCTCCTAGTGCTTCTGCCTAAACCAGCCATAAAAAGGTCACTGATTACTTACTGTGCAATCAAAACATTAAACAAAACATTAAACAAAATAAAGTATTTAGTCATGCGCATGCTTTGGTGGCACAGTGGGTAGCACACACTACCCATGTATGGAGGCCTTAGTCCTCGACTCAGGCAACCCAGGTTTGAATCCGGCCTCCGGTCCTATCCTGCATCTCTCTCCCCCTCTCTCATACCACCTTTCCTGTCAGCCAACTATCCATAAAAATGAGCCACTAGTGCTTTAAAAACTCAAAAAAAAGAAAGTCATACATGCACTGTATAAATGATAAATGCCCTGTATTTATATAGCGCTTTTTCAAGTCAGGAGACTTGACCAAAGCACTTTACACTACATTCAGTCATTCACCCATACACTCACACACTGTTGGTGGCAAGCTGCATTGTAGCAACAGCTGCCCTGGGGCTCATTCGGAGCCGGGGCTTGAACCGTCTATCCTTTGATTTCAGGGCCAACTCCTACATCCGACACCACTGTCAAGGTAAAGAAAACAATTTTGGAACTAACCGAGAATAGCTAAAACCATGAGTCACACTTCGACACTGACATGTGGTGTTCTACAAATTAACAGTGTTCGGGTTTTGATCAATTTCATCTATGGTATCACAAAATCAGAAGTAAGAGAGTACTCTTACTTCTGATTTTGTGATACCATAGATGAAATGATAAAACCTTCTAAATTTATAGATGGTTTGGTTCCATCTTTATCCGAAATAAATGTATCTTTCCATCAGTTGTCTTATCTTCTTTTTTTCAGCAGATGCTTGTCTGCAGGAGGTTCTAGAGGAACATAAGGTCAGTCTGAGGAGGAGATTTGAATGTGTGGATGAAGGAAGTGATGGAAAGGGAAATAGAACTCTCTTCAACAAGATCTACACCGATCTCTACATCACAGAAGGACAAAGTGAAGAGGTTAATACCCAACATGAGGTGAAGCAGCTGGAGAGAGCTTCCAAGATCCAGAACCTCCATGATTCTCCAATCAGGTGCCAGGACATCTTCAAAGCCTTCCCTGACCAACATGGAGCCATCAGAGTGGTTCTGACCAATGGCGTCGCCGGTGTTGGAAAAACCTTCTCAGTGCAGAAGTTCACTCTAGACTGGGCAGAGGGCTTGGAGAACCAGGATGTCAGTGTGGTGATTCTGCTTTCCTTCAGGGAGCTGAACCTGATCAGAGATCAGCAGCACAGTCTTCTCACGCTGCTCCATGTTTTCCATCCAACCCTCCAGAAGCTCCCAGCAGAGAAGCTGGCTGTCTGGAAGCTTCTCTTCATCTTTGATGGCCTGGATGAAAGCAGACTTTCTCTGGACTTCAATAACAGTCTGCTTGTTTCAGACATCACTCAGAAGTCATCAGTAAATGTTTTGCTGATGAGCCTCATCAAGGGGAACCTGCTTCCCTTGGCTCTGGTCTGGATAACTTCCCGACCTGCAGCGGCCAATCAGATCCCACCTTCCTGTGTTTCCAGGGTAACAGAAGTACGAGGTTTCACTGATGCCCAGAAGGAGGAATACTTCAGAAGGAGGTTAAGTAATGAAGAGATGTCCAGCAGAATAATCTCCCACATTAAGACCTCCAGGAGCATCCACATTATGTGTGGAATCCCTGTATACTGTTGGATCACTGGTACAGTTCTGGCAAACTTGTTTTCCACAGAGCAGAAAGGAGAGCTGCCCAAGACCATGACTGACATGTACTCACACTTCCTGCTGGCCCAGACCAGGAGGAAGAAGAACAAGTACCACAAAGGACATGAGACAAGATTTTCAGACCTACTGGAGACTGAAAGGGAAGTTCTTCTTAAGCTGGGGAGAGTAGCATTGGAACATCTGGAGAAAGGAAACATCATGTTCTACCAAGAAGACCTGGACCAGTGTGGTCTTGATGTCACAGATGCTTTGGTGTACTCAGGAGTTTGTACAGAGATCTTCAAAAGAGAGAGAGTGATCTTCCAGAAACCAGTCTACTGCTTTGTTCATCTGAGCATCCAGGAGTTTTTGGCTGCTGTCTACATGCTCCACTGTTTCACCAGCAGGAACAAAGAGGTGGTGGAGAACTTCCTTGGAGGAGAATACAGGGAAACATCTCTGGAGGATTTCATGAAGAGAACCATGGAGAAATCCCTCGGGAGTATAAATGGTCACCTGGACCTGTTTTCTCGCTTCCTTCATGGCCTCTCTGTGGAATCCAACCGGAGACTTTTAGGAAGCCTTTTGAGTCAGAGCAGAAATAGTCCAGAAACAATCTCGAGAATCATCAACAATCTGAAGGAGATGAACACTGATATTTCCCCTGACAAAAGCATCAACATCTTCCACTGTCTGGTGGAGATGAAGGATCTCTCAGTTCATGAAGAGATCCAACAGTTCCTGAAATCAGAGAAAAGATCAGAAAATGAGCTCTCTTTGTTCCAGTGCTCAGCTCTGGCATACATGCTGCAGATGTCAGAGAAGGTTCTGGATGAGTTGGACCTAGGAAAGTATAACACTTCAGAAAGGGGACGGCGGAGACTGGTTCCAGTGGTGAGAAACTGCAGAAGGGCTCGGTAAGTCCAGATGTGATTCTTATTAAGTTGATTCTAATATTTTATAATTGAATATGTTTATCATCGAAATCAAGATCCAGTTTTCATTAGATTTTATTTTCAAATGGAAAGAAACAAGAAGAAAAACTATATTTCCTCCAAAGATTGTTTTCTCTAAAATTCCAATTAACCAGAGAGATTTGACACGTTAAACAATTTAATTCAAATCTGTTTTTTATATAGCACAAATTCACAATCAAAGGGAATTTCAAGGAAACTGTTTAAAGGTTCATTGCAGTGTTGAAAATACATGGTGAGGTTCTACCAGCTGGGTGTTACTGCCTGATGCACCTATACCAGGGCCTTGAACATGTGTGCCTTGCACACCCCTGGGCTTGAGCTGATCATCATCTGGAGATAATGAGTCATTGATGTTTCTATCCTTTAACCCTAGTACATCTCTTGGTGGTGGATCAATGACAGGGATCTCTCCCTGCCAGCCCCTACTGATGCCCTAGGTGTAAGCTCCCCACCCTTATCTCTCCTCCATAGCCATAGCCATAAACTGACCTTCTCTGACTCCTCTGCCAATTTCCTGATTGCTTTGGGACGTCCAGCTCCAGTGCATCCAAAGTCCCAAAGAAGGCGAACCACCAAGGACCCATCAAATTCCCTACAGCCTACCTCAGGTGGCATGTAATGGCTTTCTGTGTGTAAAGAAAATAAAGTTTCTCTCATTCAGTGTCTTTCCCGGGGGCACTTATCGATAGAAAACTTTGTATCAATTTGACTGTATGATCTGGTTGAACTGTAAAGTGCCTTGAGATGACATGTGTTGTGAATTTGGCGCTATATAAATAAACTGACTTGAATTGACAAATTGAATTTTGTACCCATGGGACAGTGACTTCCACCAGGAGGATAGTCTTGCATGGAACTGACCACAAGATCAGGTCTGGCTCCAACTTCAGTTTTCCTCCCTGGGAAACTGAAGTTGTTTCCCCAGATTGACCCCCATTGCTCACTCACTGCCAGGTGAGAGGAGGCTTGATGATAATGTGCATTGGGCAGGTTTGAGGTTGTCCCTGGCTCTTGTGAAGAGGATGGGCAGCATCACTGGTGCAGGAGGCATGTCATGAGCCTCATGTCTGCATGCCTCTGCCACATCTGCCAACTTACTCTCCACTGTTCTATGCAGCTTTCAACCAAAAGAGGGGGCCTCGTCCCTCCCCAACTCTGCACAACCCTTTTGGACTCTACCCAACACCTCACAATGTTTCAGCCAGACCTCCTTCTGGGCTTTCCCATATCCTTGCTGTTCATAAATGGGAGCCAGCTGCTCTCATCATTTGTTCGGTGGGTTCCCTCAGCTCCAGTGCCAATTGGGTCTTCTCCCGGCTGTATCCATGTCTGATAGACAGCAGTCGCCACTGCAGCATATTCCTGCCAAACAGTTCTAAGTCTGACAGACATCTTGGTAGGCCCAGCTACTTCTTGATTAACAAGATAGCCAGCTTGTCTATCTTGTCTGCCACTATAAAGGGGGCCTTGCACATCTTCAGAGGCCTCATCACCCTTGAGTAGAGAATTATCTGTCAGCTCCATACCTTATAATTCTTTGGGAGCTGGCTCTTATTGATCCTGGCCAAGCCATCTGCAAACTCTGTAATGAACTTTGAATGAAAGGCTCTGGAGTGATCTCCCACTCTCATTATGTATCCTTGACTATGTTCAGGCTTTTAAGAGCGATCTCAAAATGTATCTGTTTCGCAAAGCTTTTTAACATAAAAGATTAGATATAGTTCTAAAAAAAGAACCAAAACAAAACCAAGATAATGTCAATGAACTCTTTTTGTGAATCCACATTTTTCCTGCAACAGACAGCAAGTAGACCATGGCATGAATTTTACCAATAAGTAGTGAGAATGGTTGGTGTTAAAACCTTAATGTTGTTCTACAAACATATAACCTGAGCTATTTGAACCACTTGCTCATCTTCTAAATTAGTCTCCACCACTCAGATTGTATGAAGCTTCAAATTAAATAAAGAACTAACTAAGGAACTGAAAAGTTTCACAGTGAAACACAGGAAATTAATCAAAAATCCAGATATTCATTAAATTAAAATATTACTATCTATAAATTATTTTAGTCTGCATCTTTAATACAGATTGCTCAATTTAATCAAAGCTGACTGTTTCTTTTTTTCACAGACTTGTTGGTTGTTCACTTTCGAAGACTGAGTGTGAAATTGTCGCCTCTGCACTGAAGGCCAACCCTTGTCATCTAACTGAACTGCACATATACGAAATCTTTGGATGGAAAACACATGGTGACTCTAAGCTGAAGCATCTGTGTGAGATACTGGAGAGTTCAATCTGCAAACTTAAGATTCTTAGGTTAGTTTTCTGAGTGTATCCAACATAATTTGCTGATACTTTGAGTTTTTAAATAACTAATTAATTTTTCCTTTTTTTAATAACCGACCATCCTTATGTATGAATAACTATTTATACAAGTGTTAACTTTGTAAATTAATGTTTATTTTTTTCTTATTTCAGGCTTTCATTTGCACTTCAGAATTGTTTATATTGATATACAAAAATATTTAAAATATGTAACACAGTTTGATTTTGGTTTTGAAAAAAATCTGAGAATAAGAAAACACCTTTTCTTTTATACTTATATCTTATTATCTTATTTAGATGTTTTTATGAAAATTTATTTTGTTTCTCTAAGCCTAATAATAAGATAACATAAACTGAAATTTTTCTTCTTTTATCAATCAGTAAATATGAGAAAATTGTACCACCATGATTCACCCCTGAGCTTTGTTCTTTTAGCATTTTCCATAAGATGTCTAAAATTAAATGACAATATCATGCCAGAATTCCATCATAATAGATAGGTATTAATAATTTAAGTGCTTCCTTTTCATTTACATTTTTTCATTCTTTTTACTACTTAATTAACTTATCATGGGAAACCTAAATCCGACAGGTTTCGTGTTAGATGTGAACATACCATAATAAAGTGGTTGATGAGAGTATGTAATCATTCATCGCTCATACAGAATCTAGCTTGAACATCCTGAAAACAAAGACATAGGCCCCAACGCCAGAATCTAACTAAAGCACAGAAAGGTATATATATTGCTTATGAATATATTCCTTACAATGACATTTTGGGATTGGTAGTATAATAGACATGTTGGGTTTGAAAGGTTATTAGCAGGTAATATTTTACCTCCAGTAATCTTTATTTAGTATAGATCAGAGATGGACATTAATGGAACTCAGACTAACTGATAAAATATGAAAAATCTTACTGAAGCACCAACACTGAGCAGATTCCTATCTGAATTGATTTGAATGTTGATCTGAACTGTGAAACTCTCTAACATTTCATACATAGGATTAGTTCATTTCTGTTTCAAATGGTCCTAATGTTTACCTGTGGAAGAGGTTTTCAAGCCTTAGCTTGTAGTAGAGGTAGATACTGATTCCTAATCATGCAATATCAGAGGTCTGTTTGTATAACCTATTAGCTACACTCAAATAGACATTAGCCACACACATGGATAAAGATAAAAACAGAGCACAAAACCCAAATTGTTTAACACACTCCAGCACGTACTCTTCAGACACATACTTGCACACAGATATACCATCATATTGGAATTTGGTATAAAAAAGTCCCTAAAAAAGGTGGGGCTCTTTTGAAAGCATTGTGTCAGAGAAATTTACTAGACAGTTTTTTGAATGACATTGGAATTTGAAAATAAATATGCTTCCTTCCCAGGGAGTATGTGATCGTTCCAAAGAGAATCTTATGATTGTCTTGTTTTATTATAAGAGAATCTACCACTCTCAAAAACACTTCAGTTCATACGTTTTTGTTTTATTTAGATTGGAGCCTTGGAGTTTGTCAGAGATTAGCTGTACTTCTCTGGGCTCAGCACTGAAGTCCAACCCTTCCCATCTGGAAGAACTGGACCTAAGTCGGAATATCCTGCAAGACACACTACTGAAGGAGTTCTGTGGTTTTCTACAGACTCCCCTCTGCAAACTGCAGGCATTGAGGTAAGACAGTATGTCTTAAATTAGTGCTAATATTCTGCCTTTTCGATACTAGAGAAACTTTATAACAAATATTATACTGATCAGTTAAGAGAAATTAAATGTCTTTTTTCTTTTGAACTGGGTTGGCCCAGCTGATAGTTTGTTCTTCTTTGAACTTTCTTCCATTTATATGTCAATAATAAACAAAATAATAAAAAAAAACTTGTTAAATATTACTGTGGAGTTACAGTCATTTCCCAGTACTTTCTAGGATATGTGTTTGGTCCTCCTGTCACCAAACACATATCCTGAACAATCTCCTGTGGCTACACTAAGCCCTAAACCTAAAGAAACAGTAGTATACATGTAACTATACACTTTTAAAGCTACCAAAGTAAATTTGTAGGCTAAACATCAGCAGGCTAAGGATCAGCTATTAGGCTTTTGCTCTTGGTTTGTATTTGAGCAATGATCTTCAGTTGTCATCATTAATTTGTTATCCATGCCGGGTTAACCTGTAACTCTGCCGACTGAAAAAGGGTGTAGAGAAATCAGTACTCTTCAGTGATGTTGGTGTTATATATGCTTGTGTTATTTGTTGCACTATTTTTTTTATTTCTCTCTTCCTAAAGTGTAGAAAAAACCTATATGGTGTTTTGTATTATCTTTATTGTTCATTTATGACTTTATTTCTTTTAACTTTTTACCCCACCTTCCCTCTCTTCTGTCACAACGCCATCTGAAATAATCCCACAGCCATTTCTAATAAAGGTTTCTCTTTACAGACTGATGGAATTATAGCAGACACCGTAATACTCCAATTGTTAAAGGGAATCTGTTAGGCTTCTCCTGGCAGTGTAGCAATATAACAATGCAGAGTTCTACTCTGCCAGATGAGAAATGATCAAAATAAAAAATAAATGAAAAAGTTTAAAAATTAACATTTATTCATTCCACTAGCATATTATTAATTCATTGGCAGTAGATAGACAGAAAGCAATAAAATAATAAAATGTGTTTCAAGGTATGGACTTAAATCTGCCTATTACTGCTATTGATGTTATTTGTATATTTATATGTTGTATTATAGCCCTGACCTCTGTGATGTAAACTAATAAACTAATCTTAATGATAAGATAACATATTCTGGTTTTATTAGTTTTACTTTCTCTGTATTTCTGTTATTTTTACTTCATTCCATGGAATTAATTTTCTCTTTAATTCTAAATGTTTTACTCTTTATACAGAATGGAGGACTGCAGTTTATCAGAGATCAGCTGCGCTTCTCTGGTCTCAGCTCTGAAGTCCAACCCCTCCCATTTGACAGAACTGGACCTCAGTGTGAACAAAGATCTGAAAGATTCTGGAGTGAAGCAGCTCTGTGGTTTTCTACAGAGCCCCTTCTGCAAATTACAGACATTAAAGTAAGTCACCATGTTTTTGTTTAGTGCTGATATTTCTGATGCCAATTGGTTTTAACTTTATACTGCAGACATATGGCTGATATTCGACAGATCCAGGTGGAGCCTTGTTTTCATTTTGTTTCTTTGGTTGTATCTCTGGCTATCATTTTAGTGTCAGTACCTGGATGAGGATAGAAGTTATGAAATTACAAATAGAAGGATTTAAATCTTTCTAAAGATTTTATAAGATTAATTCCTTTTCAACACAGTCCTCTTTTTTGCATCTTGTAGCTAAAAGTATGAAAACACAGTCTGATATGAGAGGATTTCTATTGTTATTTGATGCATTTTTATATATGTGTGCGTACTTCAACATTCAATTCTGTTCAGTTTATTTCTATAGTGTCATCTCAAGTCATCTCAAGGTACTTTACAGATCACCAGATCATACAGTCAAATTGATTCAAAGTTTTCTATCTAAGGAAAACCAGTTGATTGCATCAGCTAATGACTCGAATGCAATCCATCACACTAAGCATGCTTGTAGCGACAGTGGAGAGGAAAAACTCCCTTTTAACAGAAAGAAACCTCCAGCAGAACCAGGCTCAGTGTGAGCAGCCATCTGCCGAGGCCCACTGGGGTTCAAGAAGACAGAAGCAGAGCTACATAAACATAAAAGTTATTATGGTGGAAATCAAAGCATAAATTATTATAAATATTACAGTTATTATCTATAACCATATCGTATCTGTCGTTCTATCTGTCTGTCCATCTGTCATCCACCTACCTTTTTATCCCTTAAGTTTTGATTGCTCAATTATTGATTACAATACCTGGTATAGGCATGCCTAAAAATGTACATATTTAGTAAACCTTTGGCTTTTTCATGTAAATATGTATGTTAGTATTGGTAAAACCTGCAGAAAAAGCCAGACTGTGAGAGTGGCTTGTTTTGTTTTTTTGTATTGTGGGCTCATTGTTCAAACCAGAAAAGAACACAAGGGCAGACTCTTCATAAAAGGGCCATATTGGTCCTCCTTATATTGATGAGTGTCTTAAAAGGGTGCCAACTTCAGACCGGCTTGCAGTTACTACTCCTATTTTATGGACTGTGTCTCAATAATCTAATTAAAATAGATAAAAAATAATGTAGGTGTACATTAAATAAATGTGTTGCTGTCTTTATATGTAGCCCTCTTCATTACTGAGCTGGGAGGTTGTACCACTGCATTCATATTTGCATCATCTGATTTTGCACTGTGGTGGACAGTAATGGTTTCTTAATATCCTCAAGTGGCCTGTGTTCACATTGTGAGACATTTGGTCAAAAAAATCAACTAGTAATCTTTATCAACTTGTTATAATGCTTTACGTTTATTGTACTGGATCACATACATTCAATTCAATTAGTCATTTATTTTTATTATATATTTGCTTGTCTCTCAGTTTTAATCTGTATAAAGTTAGCTTTAGCTCTCATGTCTATTCTTTGTTTAGATTGAAGCTCTGCAGTCTGTCAGAGATCAGCTGTGCGTCTTTGCTCTCAGCTCTACAGTCCAACCCTTCCCATCTGACAGAACTGGATCTGAGTGGCAACATACATGTGAAAGATGCTGGGGTGAAGAAGCTTTGTAGTTTTCTACAGACTCCTCTCTGCAAACTACAGACATTGAGGTAATATTTCGTATTTTATTTTGGTGCCAATATTTATGACAAAGTTATGTTGACACTAAGCAGCAGAGATATATGTATCTGATATGAGAGGCGGTGCTTGTAAGTTGCTCTAAGCGCACATGTTCTGTGGTTCCCACACCCTGTCTATAGGCCAAGACCCACTTATGAATTTCTCAAATCCTTTGGCATAACATACCTACTAAATTTGATAAATTGAAATTTGGAACATCAGAATATCACATCATAAAATGTAAGGAGGCCTGTCTATCTGTTACCACATTTAACGGCATGAATGTTAACCCTTAACTAAAAATGAATCCCAAATTATTAATTAATTAATTTCTTCAAATATTCTCAGTTTGCCTGTGTATATCCTGGGTCACCTGCATCATGGCAACCACAAAACTTGCTTAATTTTTTAAGGCAACCAGACTTTTGAAAATGTTTCTACATCTTTCCAGGAAGGCTCTCTGCTCTCCACCTCCTACATGTAGATATTCATCACTATGGGTGAAACTGGGGAGCACATGGCACAGCCAGCTTTCTCTTGGGAAACATTATCAAAGTGTTTGCAGAGGTCCGAGAGGTCACAAATCTGGCTAGGTGTTCATATGGTCCTTTCTTTCACGGTTCCCTTCTGTTCCAATTGTGTCCTGGCTGTGTTTTGATAGTTTTAAAGCAAACTAGAATGAAATGAGCCACTTAGCAGATGTATAAAGAACACCACCATCTACATATAGCTGAATAGTACCTGAGCCGTGTAAAACCAACAGGGCAAAGTATTGAGCCTTGCAGAATGCTAATATGATGGTCAAATGTTAGGATATGTCTTGGTCAATTTTAATGGAATTCTGTTCCCAACCCAACTATTATTATTAGAATAACCATCATAATCTAAAGAACTTTTAAGGTTGCACATATTTATGGAAAAGCCCCTATAGGTCAAAAATTGTATCTTCAAGATGTTATATCTCATAAAAAAACTCAGAACCCGGTTTGAATGAAACACCTTGTGTAAAGTGTGTGATATGGGATTTAACCCAGCTTAGAAAAGTGAAGTTTAGCTCCGTCTGCCAAAAACACTGTTATAAAAACTGTATAAATAATCAACAAATACATAATTATTTATTTATTTAACAGCCATTATTATTTAGAAGAATAATTTAAAAGAAATGAGAAGAAATTTCTAATTTAATTAATAGACACATTTTATTACGTTATCTATATTTGTTATTATTTCCTACAAATATTCTACAGACCTTTTCTTTCTTCTTTCTGTAAAACTAGAGTCATTTTGGTGCAGAACCTGAGTTTGTATGGATGGAGTTGAAGTCAGCAGATCTTAAACTCTGTCAGCGTTAATGTTAATGAGAGCTCTTTCACTCATCTGATTTTTAAAAAATGCATGTATTGGCTTCAGTTCACATGTTTTGTTCTTTATCCAGGTTAGAGAACTGCAGTTTGTCAGAGTTCAGCTGTACTTCTCTGGTATCAGCTCTGAAATCAAACCCCTCCCATCTGACTGAACTGGACCTGACGAAGAACAACCTGAAGGGATCCGATGTTCAACACCTGGAGAACCTTGTAAAAAGTTCAGACTACAAACTGCAGACTCTGGGGTCAGTAAATGTTTTGAGTAATCCACACTAAATAATTATACCTGTTTAGTTTTAATCTGATACACATGTAGATCTTTTTTTGTTTGTTTAATGGAGCAACAGTTGACACAAGGGCAGCAGTAAATCACCCAGTATAAGAAGCCCTCATCAGTGGAATGCATAGAACACAATCCACAAAGGCACCTAGAGGAAATAAGAGGTCTAAAAGTGTGGATTTCTCACCAGTGGAACTTAAAACATTCTTGACGCCTTATGAGGATTACCAGAATATATTTAAGAAAAGGAGCAAAAAAAGGGAGATATAGCTGACAGATACTACCTCAACATATGACAATAACATAGCTAATAATTAATGGGTGTGGGTGGGCTTCAAATGTGTCTCTGGTGATTCAACTGCAGTAAAAAGCATGTAGCAGCAAATCAAGATCAAATATAAAAATACAATTAAACCTGATAAGGTCCACTTATAAGCTACTGTTATGTTTAAGTGTTATCAATAGAAGTACTTAGCCCAAATCATTCAACAAATATGATTATTCATATTCAACGAGTTGAACTTGACCGAAAATGAAAAAAGAGCAAACATGTAGAAACTGAGACATTTTTCTTTCTCTAAAACTCCCTGTAAAAGAGGCAACTCCTTCAAGGTATTTGCATTTTCACAGAATTTTTCAGTCTGACTTATTGATTACTCCAAAGGGAGTTAATAATAACAACTCCTTTGAACAATTGACCATTAGTTTCCCTAATCCAAATTGCAAAGCGATAAAGCCTATTCTTTTTGTACATTTGTATCGTCCACCAGGTCCTTACTTATTACTATCTGATTTGTTGTTGAATATTGACAGGGTCATCATAGTGGGGGATTTTAACATCCATGCTGATATTAAAGATGATAGCTCAAGAGCAGCCTTTAATGCTATCTTAGACATTATTGGATTTGTTCTAAATGTGAATAGTCCCACACATTCTCATTTTCAAACTTTTTCAGCTTTTGATCTTGTACTGACATATGGCATAGAATGTGAATAAATTATAGTATTTCCTCACAACCCTGTCCTCTCTGACCACTTTTCAATAACCTTCAGGATTACTTTAACAGAGTCCTCCTCCAACAAAAGAAGGTTTCATTTTTGGAAGATCATTATCAGAGAATGTTATACATTTTAAATAATCTGCTTCACTTTCTCTCTCCTCTATGTCGCTGAGCAGTGCTGCAGAGTGCAAAAGCTTAGTTTATTCCCCTTCACAGGTTGATGATTTTGTTGATGGGGTTGCTAGTTCTCTGCAAACTGCCTTAGACAACACAGCTTCTTTAAAAAAAAATGAAAACCTTTAAAAAAGAAAGCTTGCTCCCTGTTTTAAAGCAGAGCTGCACAATCCAAAGCAAAATGCTAGGAAACTGGAAAGAAAATGGTGCTACATTCCTATGGAAATCCTACCTAGTCTCAAAATATTGTTTACTGCTATATAGGAAAACAGTTCATAAAGCCAAGAGCAGCATACTTCTCTTCATTAATAGAGGAGGATTAAAAATATCTTTTTAATACAGTTGCCAAACTCACCCAGAGCCGTGCTCTGTTGAACTGTCCATCCCACCTGCTTTTAGCAGTAATAATATTATAAGATTCGTTTTAAATAAGATTCATTTTATTAAGAAAAAGATCAATAGCACTCCTCTAACTAAGATTGGTTTGTCTCTGGAGGGTGAGGCAGCATCTGAGATAGCCTTAGAATCTAAACCGGGTTTAGACTGCTTAGATCCAGTTGAACTTTCAGAGCAATAGTTTCTCAGCAAAATTATTGTCTTCATCTAAGCCTTCAACTTGTGTGTTAGATCCAGTTCCAACCAGGTTATTTAAGGAGGTATTCTCTTAGATATCCCCTCCATTTTAGATCTGATTAATCTAGCTCTGTTAAAGGGATACGTACCAAAGGCTTTTAAGATTGTTGTAATTAAACCTCTGCTTAAGAAACTGTGTTTCTTACCCAGATGACTTGGTCAATTATAGACCTATATTCAATCTTCCTATCTAATTTAAAATTCTTGAGAAAGTAGCTGCCAAAGAAGTGTGCGATCACTTACACCATAATGAACTTTTTGAATACTTTCAGTCTGGCTCATAGCACTGAAACCGCTCTGGTGAAGGTTCATATGATATTTTCATGGCCTCAGATAATGGACTTTTATCTGTGCTTGTCCTGTTAGATCTCAGTGCTGCATTTGATACAGTTGACCATGATATTCTTTTAGAAAGACTTGACTCTTGTTGGAATTAAAGGAACAGCACTAGACTGATTTAAATTCTATCTATCTGTTCGATTTCAGTTTGTTAACGTTAATGAAAAATCTTCCTCATGCTCTAGGGTTACCTTGGGAGTTCCACAGGGATAAGAGTTAGGACCAATTCTTTTTACTATATATATACATATATATATATATATATATATATATATATGCTCCCAATCAGAAGATTATTAGACAGCATGGGATAAATTTCCATTGTTATGCTGATTATATTCCGCTATATCTGTCTATAAATCCAGATGAAGCTAACCCATTACAAAAATTACAGGCATGTCTGAAGATATAAAACCTGGATGACCCTTAACTTTCTGCTCCTGAATGCAGACAAAACAGAAGTTATAGTTTTTAATAATTAGTCAGTCATTTTGATGGGATTAAATTGATCTCAGATAATAAAATAAAAAATCTTGGTGTTGTTTTTTATCAGGACCTGTCATTTAAATCCCATATAAAAGAGCTTTCTAGAATTTGAAATATCCTGTCCAGGGGTGATGCTGAAAAACTAATCCATGCAGTTATTACTTCAAGACTGGACTATTGTAATTCTTTACCATAAGGAAGTCCAAAATTTGTAGGTTAAAGCTTTTAGCTGATCTAAAATGCTGCAGAGAGATATATCTCTCCTATCCTGGCTTCTCTAAATTGGCTTCCTGTTAAAGCAAGAATATAATTCAAAATCCTTCTTATCACATAAAAAGCCTTAAATGGCCAAGCTCCATCTGATATCAGAGATCTGATTGTTCCTTATGTTCCTAACAGAGCACTTCGCTCTCAATCTGCAGGTTTACTAGTGGTTCCTCGAATTTCTAAAAGTAGAATGGGAGGCAGATCTTTTAGTTATCAGGCTCCTCTCCTCTACCAGTTTTAGTCCGTGAGGCAGACACCCTGTCTACTTTTAAGGCTAGGCTTAAAACTTTTTGTTTTGATAAAGCTTATAGTTAGGGTGGCTCAGGTTATCCTGAGCTATCTCTATAGTTATGCTGCTATAGGCTTACAGGGTTCGTACGGGTGCTGGAAATCCTTGAAAATGCTTGAATTTTGACGTTGTGTTTTCAAGGTTTGAAAAGTGCTTATATTTTGGATGAAATGCTTGAAATTGTAACTCTTTCTTTCGCAACAAATACCTATCTAACTGAATCGTGTGTTTATTAAATGGGGAAATAAAATGTTGGAGAGTCCGAAAATGAAACCTGCTCGCTTATGTGTGACTGCGATCTGCCAGACTATTTCCATGTGTGACTCAGCCCCCATGAAACCACTACTGCACCATGCCGGGAGGTTGTCCTGGGCTGGAAGATGAAAAATACAAATTATGGATTAAACGGGGACAAACCCCACGAGTTGCCTCTTGTAAAGTCTGCAAATTCACGGGTTAAGTTACTGAGTGACTGAGAGTACGGTGTGATAATGTAATGTTAGTATTGTAGTGTTTCCCGCAGCAGGCGGTCGCCTCGCCAACGTTTCAAAAAAAAAAACAAAAAAAAACGAAGTTTTAATTCATTGCCAGGCCCAGACCTTAAAACAGCATTGATAACTCTACGGCTGATAATACTGAATTGTGACACCATTTGGTTGGTTATATTACCACGCCATGGCAGAGGAGTAATTACACCCCCCCCCCCCCCCCCCCCCCCCGTTAGGTGATGGAAAAACTTTTGAAATGGATCTTGAAAGTGCTTGAAAAATGCTTGATTTTGACTTTGGAAAAGGTGTACGAACCCTGGGCTTAGATTGCTAGAGGCCATAGGGACCCCTATGTTATCATTTTGCTTCATTCTATCTATTCTCCCAATCTGCAAAATCTGTTCAATCATTATGCTCTCTGCTTTTTCTCATAGTGGCTTTATCTGGTCTGTTCCTGTTTGGCTGTGACTCCACCCTGGAGAGAAATATCTGCTGGTCTGCTGCCATCAAAACCTTTAATTATAGATTTTCGAGATCTGCCTGTTTTTCATTGTAGTCCTGTTTCTCTGACATTGACTAACTGGATGTGCTCTCTTTCATCCTCTGACATGGGAGCTCATCTGCCTGGCTGTTTGTTTTCTGTGGAGCTGGTTTACAGTTAGCTTTTCTGCTTCTTTATGTATGTCTGCTTCTGTCTCCTTGAACCCCAGTCAGCTTCAGCAGATAATCTCTCACCTGAGCCTGGTTCTGCTGGAGGTTTCTTCCTTTTTAAAGATAGTTTTTCCTCTCCACCGTTGCTGAGTCGGTGCAATTAGCTGGTTTTCCTTACATAGAAAACTTTGAATCAATTCGACTGTATGATCTGATTGAACTTTAAAGTGCCTTGAGATATGTGTTGTGAATTGGTGCTATATAAATAAACAGAATTCAATTAAATGAACATTTGTTTAGGATGTGAAAGTGGAGCAAAAAAGTATTTAGTTACCCCTTGAATGTGTAAGTTCCCCTGATTAGAAACATTACATCTGCTATGATCTTACTTTCTAGACCTTTTGTTTCTGTCAAGTTTTTACTTTTTGGCTTCTCAAGTATACTTTGTGTTGTTCTGTGTTTTCTAGATTTTTGTCATTTTTTAATTTTGCTCTTAGTGGTTATCTCTTTTTCCTAAATTGGTATTGTTCGTTCCCTTGTCTAGTTTCTGTTAGTTAATTATCCTTACATCATGTTTTCTATTCTCTCCTTTTATCTAGTAGTTTTTATCATTATCATTCCTTGTTTTGTAGACATTAGTTTTATTCCATTTTAGCCTTATTTCAATTCTTTCTAGTTACCTTTAGACCCTGTTGTGTTCCCTGGTTATTCTTTGCTGTCCCCTGGTGTCCTTTCGTTTCCCCTTAGCTCCTTCTAATTCAGCCCCCACCTGCTCCCATCAACTAATTAGTCCCCCATTATTCTGTCTCCCATATATGCACCTCCTGTTCAGTTACTCATTGCTGGATCCCTGTCTTTTCTTAGGTTTATTCCTCCCTAATGTCTCCTAGTTTCTGTTTCTTTTAGATCAGTTCTGGACTGTGGATTCTGTGCTCTACTTCTTCACTAAGTTTAGCAAGAAATCATCTCTGCGTCTTTAGCTCTTCATTTGGGTCTGTAACTATATCCACTAAGCTTGACAGTTTAATTTTCGTCATTGGTTCAATTCAATAATGAGAGACAAAATAAGAAGAACGATCCCCACATCAATTCAATTTTCAATTCAATTCAGTTTATTTATATAGCGCCAAATTCACAACACATGTCATCTCAAGGCACTTTACAGTTCAACCAGATCATACAGTCAAATTGATTCAAAGTTTTCTATCTAAGGAAAACCAGTTGATTGCATCGACTCATTGACTCAAATACAATCCCTCACACTAAGCATGCTTGTAGCGACAGTGGAGAGGAAAAACTCCCTTTTAACAGGGAGAAACCTCCAGCAGAACCAGGCTCAGTGTGAGCGGCCATCTGCTGAGGCCGACTGGGGTTCAAGGAGACAGAAGCAGAGACACAAAAAGCAGCTGTAAAAGGCAGCCCCGTCCAGGAAACACACAGCCAGGCAGACAAGCTCCGAGCCAGCTCCCATGCCAGAGGACGAAGAGAGCACATCCAGTTAGTCACGGTCAGAGAAACAGGACCACACTGGAAAACAGGCCGATCTCCAGCATCTGTAAACAAGGTTGTTGATGGAAGCAGCAAAGCTGATGTTTCTCTACAGGATGCCGTCACAGCCAACAAGGAACAGACGAGGCAAAGCTACTCTGAGGAAAAGCAGAGAGAGCAGAACGTTAGAGATTGAACTAACAGATTCTGCAGAATAGGAGAACAGAGAGAGAGTGAAGCAGAATGATGGAATGGGGGTCCCTATGTCCTCCAGCAGTCTAAGCCTATAGCAGCAGAACTATAGAGATAGATCAGGATAACCTGAGCCACCCTAACTATAAGCTTTATCCAAAAAGGAAAGTTTTAAGCCTAGTCTTAAAAGTAGACAGGGTGTCTGCCTCACGGACTAAAACTGGTAGTTGGTTCCACAGGAGAGGAGCCTGATAACTAAAAGATCTGCCTCCCATTCTACTTTTAGAAATTCTAGGAACCACTAGTAAACCTGCAGATTGAGAGTGAAGTGCTCATTGTACAGATTTAAAGAGCAGCACTTAGCTCAAATATGCCAAAGACTCAGGATAAGTTCAACAAATCCTTCTACTGACCAGATTTGGTTCACAGAGTAAGTTACAGTAGTAATTTGACTCATGATAATAGGTTTTGCAGCTTTCTGAAAAACAAAACCCAGGATATGCAAATATTTATCCCAGAACTTATTCTAAGTTTCCACTAATCCCACCATCCAGCTCAGTGTGTTCACTCCAACATGTTAATATGAGAGGTGAAAGTAAACTGGCTCTGCTCCACAGCTGCTCTGGTTTGCAGCATCACTGACTGACTGACAGCTAATGGAGAGAGGCTGGAAACACTCATTGATCACTTCTGTTGCTCTTTCTTCTCTCTGCAGGTGGAGGTGATGATCTTAGTGGAGGAGAGAAGCTGATCTGTGTCCTGATGATCCTCAGACGTTGAAGCTGCAGCAGTTTGAGTTTAAAGAGACTCTGACTGGATCCTGATGATGAACTCTGAGTTTAGAGATTTTTTAGCTCTTTATTTGTTCTTGGTAAGTTGAAAGTGGCCTGTACTTAAATTTCTCCTTTTTATTCAGGGAACTCCAAGTTGCTTTTCCCTTCACTCTCCCAGTTAGTGATATTTTGTCTTTGAGGCCTTTTGCTCTGAAACTGAAGAAGATGTTACCAACAATATGAAATAAAGCTTTGTTTAAGAGTTTTCAGCCTGCTCCAAGTTTTTTAATGCTTCTGATACTGTTTCAGATGTTTTCTGCAAAGTCAGCACAAGTCATCTGTTCTGTTGATCTAAACAGCTCAGTAAAAAAAATATTGTTTCTTCAATCAGAGGATAAAGGTTGTTTTTTTGTTTCCCATGTTCATGTGCTTTTGCTTGCCTGATATTTTGCCTGAAAATGAACTGGTCAGCAAAAGCAGTTCTCACAGCAGGAGCCAGTGCAGTGTTCTAGAACAGGTGATATGTGGTCACGTTTATGTGTGCCAGTAAGGAGACGGGCAGCTGCATTTTGTACCAACTGCAGACGGTGTAAAAGTGAGTA
The DNA here is from genome assembly GCA_030533445.1 of Cyprinodon diabolis. NCBI lineage: Eukaryota > Metazoa > Chordata > Actinopteri > Cyprinodontiformes > Cyprinodontidae > Cyprinodon > Cyprinodon diabolis. The sequence goes on from CM060082.1 coordinate 6,413,008, forward strand.
GTCCAAGCCAGCATATAAAGAGTTGCAGTAATCCAATCTTGTATTGATAAAAGCATGGATAACGGTCTCCAGATCTTTTTGTGGCAGGTACCCTTTCACTTTTGATAAAATTCTTAACTGATAAAAGCTATTTTTTACGACCGAACTAACCTGGCGATCAAATTTCAACCTGTCATCAAATATTACACCAAGATTTTTTTACTGATGATCGAATGTTAGGTGTAAGAGGGCCCAAGAAGCCAGGGGGAAAAACTGCTGGACTACAACCAAACATTATAATTTCTGTCTTACTTTCATTCAGATTCTGAAAGTTTGAGGCCATCCAAGATTTAACATCGTTTAAGCAGTTAGAAAATGACTGGATGGAGTTGTTGGATTTTGAAGTTAAAGGAAAGTAGATCTGAACATCATCAGCATAACAATGAAAAGAAAAGATTATGGTTCCTGAAAATTGACCCCAATGGTAACATATATAAAAGAAAAAGAATAGGTCCAAGAATGGAGTCTTTGGGAACCCCAGAACTCTACACATCTACAAACCTCCGATTAGGGCATTGCCTACTTCATCTTTTGATAACAGTATTTTCCTTTAGCTTCCAATTTGATTGAAAAAGGCTGGTCTTCGCAGCACTCCTACAGACACATCTAGTCCCTGATATATTTTTGGGAGGTGAATATAAACAAAATTTAGCTTTACGTACTTCCAGGTGTGGCAGTGCTCTAACTTTGCAGGATTTACCAAAAACATTAGCCTTGTTGGAGTTGTGACCTTCACTGCAGCAATGCTGAGCCCCCCTCTGCAATAGGACATGTAGCTTGTTTACTCCAACTGCAAAATTAGCATTCTTTGTATACATGGTACTTTAGTTTTATTAGCTCGAGGAATATTTTCCTAAATGTTTTTGGTATCAGTAGGAAAGGCGTTTGAGTTTCTCTGCATCAACAGTAGTTCTGGGCTTGCAATTCTCTCAAGGAGGCCTCTGGAAGATTCCAGCTTCCAAAAACATACAATTCAGTCATAGACATGATCCCTTCCAGATATCACCACACCCCCCACCCCATCACAGAGGAACGAAGCACCTACCCGCTCCAGCCGGTGAACAATACCTCCTTAACGACTGACCCTTAACAATCATAGACAGGTTTCAGGTATTACAGGAGACAATGGAACCAAACGACCCACTCATCGGTTACCATTTACATGTTTCCAAGTGATACAAGGCTTTGTCCATATAAGACTCAAACTCACTTACCCAGCCTCTTTTTCTAAAAATTGTATCATAAACTCGGACCTAAACAGAGGCAGGAGACCTGCAGAGCTATAGATGGGTTTTTCTGGTTTAATGTAATTAAACCTATATTACCGGATGATTGAATAAGGCCCTATTGGAGTGATTTTGGTTGGCTGGCCAGTGCTCTGACGTCCACCACTGGTCTCCGGTTTCTTTAATTCTTTGGTTATGGCTTTAACTCCTGGAAACCGGAGCCCCAGTTGCTTCATCTTTCCTTTGTGGTGTTGGGAAAATCAGAAGGTAATGTCTTTATTTTGTTGGTTAAGCAGTAATCAGGTGTAACTGGTTGAACTCATCAAAATGAATTGTTGGCAGGTTGGTTTGGCTGTATATTTTCTGTTGTTCAGTAAAATATTTTTTGTAAACTGGATTTTAAATTTACTCATGTTTATCTATATGTGGTGAACGCATGGGCAATAATAATTAAATAAGTGAGAGAAAAAGCTTGAACAGACTACAAATAGAATACAGCATACAAATAGTGGAACATCCTTCCTTTAATCCTAAATTAAACAATTAAATTCCTAAAGAATGTTTTTAATTATTTGTAAAACCAAAAAAAAAAACATGCCTAAATAGTTCATCTGGAAGTGTAAGTAAAGATTTCAAGGCATTGTTTTTCCTCTGTAATATATGTTGACGGAGGTTAAGCAATATTTATCAGACTGTTATGAATCATCAACAGCTTTATAGAAACCACAAGTTAGACAGATTTCCTTTTCACCAAATCCTGACCCAAATCTGAAGATATAAACTATATTCAGGCTGCTTTTTCCATTTCTTTGTTCCAGATCTAAACGTCTTCATTCTTCTTAGCTTTTCCATCAGTTCCACCAATCCAAAAAGGCCTCTGGAAAAGGAAACCTTCCTGTTTTACCTCTTCTGTCCCTGTAAAATAATCATCCTATTTTAATGGGCTTTGCCCCTTTTTCAATATATATTAGAGCAAAATGTTCCTTAAGCCCATTCCTTCTTTGTCCTCCAACATATCAGCTTCATCAACATGCAAACAAGTGAGCAGCAGCAGAGTGAAAGAAGCTTCTGATAAAGTCTGTAAGCATTTCCGTCAAACCAGCTTCATTTGTTTAATAAAGGACTAAACAAAAAAAAAAAAAACAACAACGAAATTGTCAAGATTTGGTGATAAATGTTCTGAATATGAAAAGCAACAGAGATCCTGGTGATTTCAGGGATCTGTGGAGTTGATGTTCAGTCATGGGGAACCACCCTGCTCGTTGCTCACTTCCTTCCAGTGTTCTTTAATATCAATCTTTATCCATTCAGCTCTGCTCAGTAGCAGGATCACCTTCCTTTTCTCTTTCCAATGTCTCTCATTTCCAAAGAAAACCTTTAAAATGTCCTAGATTACGACAGCTGCTTCATGTCGTACATCGGTACCTCAGACTCAGCCGCCTTGGCCTGGTCTTCAGTCGGCCTGCCTGCACCTGGGCTGCTCTTACGGCCTTTAGGAGGAGGAACAGGAGCGAGTGTGTCTGCAGCCCCCTCAGCTCCTTCCTGGCCCTCCGCCACAGTCCTTTCTTTCTTCAGGTTCAGCTTTGCTGGGACAGTCTTGGTGAAGGTCTCCTTCAGCTTCTCACCTGAGTGCTTCAGCTTTTCTCCAGACTGGCGGATTTTCTCGCGCCTTTCGGCCGTTACGATTCGCTCTCCAAACTTGTTGACCTTGGTGCCCAGGTTCTCACGGGTCTTGCTCATGTTCTCCTTGGAGAAGGTGGCTTTGAAGCTCTCCATGCGTGTCATCCCTGTCTTCTTCACACGGCCAGCGGCTGAAGAGTCTGCTTCCTCCACAACCATGTACTCTTCATCTGATTCTGGGGGGAGTTCAAACTTGTCTGGTTCCACCTCAGGTCTCGCTGCGGCTGCACCGCTGGTCTCTGCTGGCTCGTTACCTGGCGTGATAGCTTTGACTTCCTGGTCACCCTGAGAGACAGTAAAGGGTATAATATCAACCTCTGGATTTTGCAGGTCTAACCTTTGGAATCTTTTTTTGCATTAGAAAAAGATTAATAGTGATGTCAGGTTTAAATCCGTCACTGGTTCAAATGCGTCATCCAGACTTGAAGGGTTAGTTTGCAGGTCTTGATCCTGCCTCCAGAAATAAACTGCAGCACCTGTTTCTGCAGCTCAGCGCTGGGCTGCAGGATGCTAAACATATCGGTGAGCTGCAGCATATGGAGCAAAGCTGGGGCGCCTTCAGCTTCAAGATGCATCATGATGTTTATCTGTCACTAACTTGTATCAGGTTACAGAAAAATGTGGAAGAATTAGCTGCAAACTAACCCAGATTCATAAAAAAACAGACCTCACTCATTCCTACAGGGAGCTGACCAGTGCAAGCACCACACTGACTAAACGTTTATCATTTGTGCAAGTTAATGTGACTGATTCCAAAGCATCCACAAAAAAGTACAGTTAATTATGTTCAATATTGAAATGTGGGAATATTGATTACAAGATCTTTGTTTTCAGTTATTGGAAAACTTGTGAAGCCTCAAAGGTTACAAAGCCATGACTTAGAATCATGTCAGTGAGAGCGTCAGCATATTTGATTACATGGATCACCGGTGACACATGATACCTGATCGGCTGACATTTCCAGGCCTTAGACAGAAACCATTCCTGCCATAACTGAGCTACAGGAAGTGAACACACAGCATCAGTTACTAACAGAGAGGTAGCTGATAAATTTTGGAGGACTGGAGTACATGTCCTGTTACAATACTTATACATTATTGTCCAGAGATAAACACAAATATTTAGCATTATAAATGAATTTCAAGTACTAAAAACCTGCTAACTAAAATAAGAATGGTACAACCCAATGCTACAAAACCTCAAATTATCGCAAGTCACAGGTCTTTCTCGCTTAATTTAGATCATCTAATGTCTCTAAGCCAATCAAATTAGTTCAACTTAAACCTGCCTTCTGGGCAGGTAGTAGCCAATCAGTGGCTAGCATCATGAGTGGACAAAAAATACCAGGGGATGAGCAGACAGCTATATTAGGAGATGGTGGAGGCTTAGACTCAGAATAACTTGGTCTGTCAGCTCTCAGCTGGTTCAGTCACTTATATGACAGCAACTGAACACATGCTGCATTGTGGTTGAATAGCTGCATAAGAAGAAAGAGGCTTACTGGCTCTACCTTAAGATTTGAAACATTTCTGAAAGAGGCAGATAAACACAATTAACACGTTTCTTACTTCAGACATTACTATAACATTGTTTAGCATAAAGCCCATAATGTTAACTTATCTGTGTTCATTTTAAATATAGAAGTTTGTATTTTGAGCCACTTTAGCACTGATTGGTTGTCTGACACACTGCTGGTATCCTCCTGTTTAATCCAGAATGCTGGTAAAATGTGCATTGGTGTAGCATTCTAGGATAAATAAAAAAACAACAAAAAAACCCAGAAACAGAATAACACATGTGAATGGTTGATTTTAAGGGGCCAAATATATCTGTCCCACGAAAACTTGTTGAATTAAAGCTGTGATCTTTGCAGGAACCCCTCAGCATGCTGCCAGGCTTTGCAACGCTAAAAAAACCAAGTCACTGCCAGGTTGGCAGCTGTTGACTGTGGAGGCCAGAGAAGTAAAATACGGCCTGATGACATTTACCCACTGACATTCATGTCAAAGCAACTCAGATTTGGATTAAATAGACTTTCAGACAAGGACAATATCCTGCAAGCTTTTCTAAAATTCTCTACAGTCAGAATTAGATCTTGAATAAGCTTCAAAATAAGATTGCAAATGTTAAATTATGTTCTTCACTATTCACAACACCTGTTTAAATTGATCTACACTTTTTAGTTAAACTAAGATATCTTTGTTGAGTGCGAAAAAGTGTTTTTGATAAGGCTTATAAAAAAAAACTGGAGCAATCTTAAACCTGATTCCTGTTCTAAAAGAAATTAACAAATGTTAACAGCAGTTAACAGCCTCTCCTGTGAACCTGAATGTGGTTTGATGGTTATGTTGAGGAATAGTTTTAAAACCAGCAACTGTCCTGTGTGACTGTGACTGTGTGATGGTTGTTCCTCATTCTTTCTAAACAGGAAAGCAGCCCTAAAGTTCTGAGGAGCTTTGACGTCTACGCTGAAGTTATGAAGTCTTTTTTTTTATTTCAAATATATATATATATATATATATATAAAAAAAAAAAACTGCATTCTAGAACCAGGCCTGGATGGTTTTTGCTGGACGTTTGTCTTTGAGTTGTGGTTTAGACTGTTTAAGTTTAAGCTGTGGTTTTGCATCACTGTGATTTCAGATTTAGGTGTTTCTTGAAAAATGCCCTAAGGGGTTATTTTTCTCACTTTACCTATCTAATGTGCAGTAGAATAATTATCTTCACCAAATTTCATCATGTCTTATGTTCTTTGTTAAATGTTTTACTTGTAGCAAACACTTTCCAGTGCATCATTACTTGGATTGATCAGGATTCTTAAGGTGGTTTATGAAATCAGCGAGTATTGATGGTGTTGAGGTGGTCATTCTGGTACACCTTACCTGGTAAATAACAACCCTGAACTTGTTCTTTGCGAGCAGGTCTCCCTGAGTGGCCTCCACCTTCTTCACCCTGAGGTTCTGGTTCTCCACACGCACCCTGACATCCTTGATGTGGCAGCTGACCTTGCGGGTTTTCTCCAGCAGTCGGCTGACGGTGGAGCTGGTGTTTGCATGATCGTTGGTGAGCTTGACGACGTCGGCCTGAATGGTTTTCACCGTGTTCTCCAGCTCCAGCTGTCGCTCCTCCATGCGCTGCTGTGTGGCTTGGACATTGTCCATGAGGCCGGCCACGCGCTCCAGCAAGGCCATGATGCCTCCAGCATCATCTCCGCCTCCTGCTGGCATCCCGGGTTTGTCTGTCATACTTGCTGGTTGGCTTCTGCTTCGGCTGGGTTTTTAAATGATTGTTTCAATTATCAAAATAAAAAATCAATGAAAAGATAAAACCCTGAGGGGTTTGTTTAAGTCAGAGGCTTTAAGGAGCTGAAGACCACTGCAGGGTGACGGTGGAGGATCCAACAGAGAGCAGGCAGAAGCACCGGATCACCACTCTACAGCTGGAGGTTGACCCTTAAAGTGTTCAGATCAAGTTGAAGACTCCACCCTGTTGGACCTAAGAGGGAGGGCTGGTGGGAATAAAAAGAAAGGAGGGGGACAGGAGGAAGCTAAAATAACATGAGCTATAGGAGCACTAATAGGATGAATAAACTTTACTGATTTTCGTAAAGTACATTTATAATTATCTTTAATTATAACAAAACAGGACTGTGGGAAAAAAACTGAAATATGATCTGAATCTTAGTTTTTCTTGGTTTTAATAGTGAAATCTTTTACATATTGAATTAACTCTCAGACAGAAGCTAAAACCATTTGTATAGATCTTTGAGAGATAGCTAAAGAGGGACATGTATGCCATTTTTTTCTCTGTGTTCTCTGAAGCTAAAAATACAACAGTTGTAAAGTGACTCCCTTTGAGGGGTGGTAGTATTAAAAGCAATGGAAACCCCCTCCCATGTATTCCCGCTCTATCAATCTATCACCCACCACCTCTTCCCTTCTTCTGTCTTAATCCATCCCTCCAGGTTTAGACCTTTATGCCTCCAACAGATCAACAACTGAGAGGTTAGGTTTCATGAAACCATCCTCAGACACATAACTGCCAAGGCTGCCATCTTTGTTTAGAGTAGGTGATAATAAATGGGTTAAAAGTAGTCCGAAATTTTAGTGAGAACCTGACATCTGATTTTATGGAATTTTAAATGTTGTTCATGAAGAAAGGACATTTTTAGTTATTATGTAGAATCACGGATTAAAAATATCATGTATTAAAAGTGCAGCCAGACATATAAGCCTCTAGAGTAGGAGTCTGCAGATATAGTAGATATACTAACAAATTATCTTCTACTATTTTCTCCTCTGTCTAATTGCATTGAATTTCCAAGAACAGAAGTACACTTTTTAAATCTTGTGTTAATTATAAATTAACCTTTTATTTGTATCTATCTTTTAAGGTACTGTAAACTGAGTTTTAGTAGTTAAGCTGAAGTGAAACATTATTTTGTTTTACAATTCACTACATAAATTGACTCTAATTCTAACTATATCAGGTTAGATTAAATGGACTGAAGTGAAAAATTTGTCTTTGATTTGTAAAGGTTGCAGAGCCCTGCTCTAGAGGCCATTAGTGCTACTGCACCTTTTGACCTTGTTTAATTAAATCCTACCTTATCAATCTTTAACATATCTTTATATTGTCAGACTACAACTCCACAACTATCTGCATAAATGCTCTTTATCATGTTTCTCAATCTATAACTCTTCATGATTTTCCTGCCACAGCATAATGAATATAAAAGTTCAAACATAAGCACTCTGGTACTCAACCATATGTCTTCCTCCCTAAAACGTTGCAGAAACATATATTTGAACCTGTTTAAATAAAAATAAAGAAGGGTTTTTTAAGTGGAAAGAAGCTAAGCGATAAAAAGAAGAAAGATGATGACGACAGGTGTGAGGGCATTAGGGGGATAAAGAGCTGAGAAAAGAGGGAAGGAGTCAGACAGAGCAGGGGACTCCCCACTGTTTAAAATCCTCCACCAGCTGCTGCCTATATTTATCCAGCCCTCACTGCTATTTTTATCCCACCTTCGTGTGGGAGACTTGGGCAGTTGATTGGCACCGGGTTTCACTTCTGATTTCACTTCTGATTTACTGAAGCTTGCAGTCAGTTTAACAGCAGCGGCTCAGAGCAGAACCAGGAGTTAATGTTTTGGAGGAAAGTTTCAGTACACACCTGCTGAAATTAACTACTGATACATGAATTCAAATATTCACACTCCCTGCGAAAACATGCAAAATAAAGTAATTTCCCTTGAATTTCCAGCACTTTATATGATATGTGGACCCAAACGTCTCATGACAGGAACCAGGAGGTGAAAGGACTCAGGCATTACAGCTTATTTTAAAGCAGTTGTCTTAAACCCAAATCCTGGATCTTATATGTTCTTTCTCCAAAACTTCTGACCTGGAGATAATTACCTGAACATGTCCTCAATTTCTGAAGATGGAAAGGTCTACTTGAGTTCTATGTGTTTAAGCAGAGTAACTTGTAGACTACAAAAACGTAAATCTCAGTGCTTTATTTCCCCTTTAGATAAGCATATTTTCCATAACAGTCTTAAACCAGAGGGAACCAGACTTTCACTCAGTTTGTCTGAAAATGTTTCCACAACGTTCCAGGAGTCTATCAATTCTCTCAGCTGCACCAGTTCAACCTGTAGTTGGAGCACTGATGTATTTGATGAGCATGGAGGCCAATCCTCCTAAAACCATTCTAATTCAGATACAAAACAAAAAGCCAACCATCACTGTCCTTTGTAATTATGGGTTTTGTGTTTGGCTTTTTGAATTATGAAGAGAATGCTTATGTATTTTTTTTCTTAATGATTTCCAGGTTTGAATTGTTTGAAAGCTGAAATCTCAATCCTCCCCCTCTGTTCAATAATGGCTTCTCAGTTTTAACAAAAGTCTTTTCAGTATAACATTACACATTTATCCTGTTTTAGAGCTTAATGTGATTTTCTTTTGTGTGATTTTTAATGAATACTTGTATTACTAATCCTTGCTTTCTCACCTAAATAACTACATGAAACCTTCTTAGATGGTTACTTCTTTAGACATAATGAAAAAGTTATTTGTGAATTTCCAAACTCAAGATCAGATGTTGAAGGTAAAGAGAAAAATAATTTATAAAAGAAAAACATGCACTTTTTTATATAGACAATGATCTAAAGCAGGGATATTCAGAACAAGGACCTCAATCTGATGGAGCGGGGACCCCCTAATTATATATATTGTATGAAATATTGTTCTATCAAACTGGTCCTATAGTCACTCTATTACAGATGGAGTCATGTAATGAAAGTAATTTCGCCCCAGAATTATTTAAGTATTTCTGATTCCTGGTTGAATGGACAGGTGTTGTGAATGAAACGGCACACAGCTTGAAAGAGCTCTTGTGTTTCGCTGAATGTGTGCATCGATGACTTAAAGGGGTCATAGAATGCAAAACTGAGTTTCTATTGTCATAGATAAATAACGATAGTTCAGTGGGTCAAATGGACGTACAGAGAAGTTCAAACCCCATCAACACCTCCTTTCTTTGCTAATCTCACAATTCTAAACTTCCATCATAAAACAGGGGGAATTAAAATGAAGCACCAAGTTTACATCAATTTGGGGATGTTGCCTTATTTGGTTCTGTGCTGTACTTTTGTCACGCCCCAAAATTGACATACAGACCAGCCCGCTGGTTCACTGGCTCAAAGGGGGTGGGCTGACTGAACCGGACCCAATGATGCGTCTTCGAGCTTCGCTCGTTGTAAACCAACCAATCAGAGAGCAGCTCATCTAAATATTCATGATCATACCATAAAAGGAAGAAAACCTGTCGTTTCATTCTAGGGCTTTTAACCAGGCTTGCATTAGGGATCATAGAACAGCAAATAAGCCATTTTCAGCCCAACCAATGTTACACCCTATTCAGAGGCCTTAAAGACCAGCACCAAATACCCTATCGAATCATTCTATCACCCCTTTAAAGACATCTTCTGCCTCCATTTATCTGTTTACTACAGTGTGTTGAATTCATGTTAATGTGTATTTAAAGTCGTTTCAATTATTGGAAAAATCGCGGGGGGAAATCTAAAAATAAAGTCTAATCAACCAAAACTTTCGCGACCCCCATGCAGTACCTCCGTGGACCCCGAAGGGGTCGCGGACCACCTTGTGAAGACATCCAATCTAAGGATTAAGATGTTAACAGGTATACTGGAAAGATGCTTAAAATCTTAACATTTAAATAAATAACCTGAATGTTCAACCCGCCCCGAGTCGGACAGCTCTTGCATTTTAAATGCAGACTCCTTAAAGCAGAGTAAGATCAAGAAAATAAAACCAGGACACAGAGGTTACAACATCATAATTTAATTCTAGTTCAGCTACATCACAATCTTAATAAACTTCACTGGTTCATGCAGGATGCAACATCTACAGCAAAATCAGGTGGAGTTCCTGCAGGGGCCGCCTCCCAGAGACCCTCTGATCTCAGGTCGGCGACACCGGAAGGAACCTCTGGCCAGCTTATCGATCTACTCCTTCTAACACATTTAAACATTGACACTTCGTACCATTGTTGAAGTTTAAAATATTAAAAAAGAACATTTTAAATTATCCTCGGCTCCTCCAAACACGAGCACAAAAACATCCATATCCATTTCAAGAAAATGAAGCCATAATATCTGAAAATCAATCAATAATTAATAACAACCTGTACAGGTCAGCTTGTACCTCATTAAATCTTAGGCAGTAGAAAAAACAGCATTTTGGTTTTCAGGTGCATCTCATCATAAACACAGAACAACGAACTGAAAGTCTGCATTAAATGTAAAATTATTCATTTCTGACCCTGTGAGACGCAGCAACACAGAAAACAATCAGCAGAGGGGGGCGTTGGTCCCTGACCACCCTGGGGTATGGATGCAAAGTGGCCCCTGGAGATTTAAGGCTTTACAACATGCTGGGAATAAAAACTTTGGACAAAATGATTTACAGGAGCAGTTTCTCACCAAATGTTGTTTTTATTCTAAATTTAAAAGAAAACTGGTGGAATATGGACCAAAAACGTTTATTCTACTTTCTGGAAGAGAATAATAATTTAAACTGAAAATGGACAAAAACAAAATCTGCAGCCAATGACCAGTTTTAATAAGATGGAAATAATCATTTTAATTCTTTATTCCCTTAAACCAAATCGGATTATGATTCATTATTCCTGTTCCTGAGAGTTCAGCAGTTCTTGTTTGCTCTAAACTGGATTTAAAATAAAAACAAATGACGCCAGATTTAATGCCAACAGGGCATTAAATAGACTGAAGGAATACAGGGATCAAATGGTTGATCGACCTGCCATATGCAATACATGTGTTATCTCAGTCCCTCCCCCACCTGTTGCTGTGGACTGCAGATCAACTAGCTTAAGCCAGGCATACACTGTGCATTTTTCAATCTTTGCACGCAGCTACAGCTCACACTGTACGACAAAACCGTGGGGTTTCGTTGTACAGTGTGAGTTCACAGCTCACGATGCATGTTCAGCATCGTGAGCTGTGTACGTCTAAAAACCACGTCTGCGCTCTTTGGCCTCGTCTACCCGGAAGCCAAGCGAGAGTGAAACGCTCTGCCTTGGCAATTTGTGCTGAAATCCCTAGAAAGAAAAAGGCGACGACGTATTTGGGACAAAGGCATGGCTGAGCAAACGTGGCTACTACGGTCTGTCCATTTTACAGAAAGAACTCCATTTTCCCCGCACCCCGCCATGCTTCTGTGTTTACATTTGAGAGGAAGAAGAAGAATCCCTGTTTGCCTACTGAATTTGCCCATGACGTTCAACTGAAAATCAAATGTTTGATTTTCTGCAGACCTCACAATTCCTGATCGGGAGGTGGTCGTCAGAGGCTGATCGCCCCTCGTTATCCCCGGTACACTACACGATGCACGATCAGGCTGAAAGTTGGGGCGATCGGAAAATTCTTGCACGACTGGAAAGTCGGCCCGAAAAGGGCAAAAAAATCGCAGTGTAAGCCCGGCTTTACAGACACTAACACACTTTTCCATCGCTAACAATAAGGACAAATTTCTAACGTGGAAAATGTGGATTGAATGATGGAGTTTTCCCTTTCAGCTACATCAGTGAATATCCTCCTTCAAAAGCAGCAACATCTAATTTAGAAATGTGTCCCACATATTGCCAAAGTCTATGTATTGAAATTATTGGTGGGGGACTGTCACCACCAGTCCTTCAGAAAGTTACGCCTGTGCCGGCACATATGAGGGGTGTACATTTCAATGTGTCACACTGAGAACATGAAGAAATAAAGTATTTTTGTCAAACTGCATTAGTTGGTGAATTCTTGGTTTTCACTTCAGCTGGGCATAATGTGAGGATCTCATACTGGCCTACATCAGAGCAGTTATCATCAGATCACACAGCAGAGCGGATCTGAATAAGATGGCCTGAAAATATAAGGTTTATGTTTCATTAAAGTCAATGACATATATTTCCAATATGCATCCTTTTTTTTTATCTGATGAGCAGGTGAGGTTCAGCAACCAATCCTAATTGGTCAGACAGAAGTGAAAGAAAATCTGTGTTTAGCCATTGCTAACTAACCTGATCCATGAGGGGATGAAAGTTTTCCTATTTAAGATAAGAAGAACATGATGATATAAGTTTGAATAAACAGTTTTCACCTTAAAGACTTTAGCCACAGGAAAAAAACAGGCAAACAGCTGCTGACAGAATCACAACATTTAAGAAGCGTCAGAGGCAGCGACGTTGATCCAGCAATAAAAGCTTCCAGCACATCATCCAGCATATTTCAGATTTAGCCTCACTATGTTGCCTCTTTTAGGCCATAAAAACAGTTAGAAATACGATTCTGGACGTAAAGGCAAAGCAACCCAGTTACACAGCGTCAGCATGCGTCCCACAGGGCAAAACAGAAGAAGCCTGATGATGACTCTGCAGTAATGATACAATCAGATAAATACATTTCTGCTTCCTGTTGGATCCACAGTGTTCAGAGCGTGAAGCAGCTGGACAGAGACACGGTTAACTCAGATCAGCAGAAAAAAACAAGGAAATATGAAAGGAAATCTTACAAATAAGGCCCCTTTAAAAAATCTCAACTCATATACATTAAAAAAAAGGGACGGAAATAATAACCGAGGCACCGGGAAGTCGATATATAAAACTGCAGTCTGTCTGTGTGGTACGAAAAATTGGACGGGTTGAATTTTTATATAAAAACATGATGAGGGAAAAAAGGACAGTGGCTACATCATCCGGGAGGACGTCCCTGATGAAAAATGGCCCAGGTGCTGCTTCTGTCTGCGGCCGCGCTTTGACTTGTTGCACCTCCTGCAGGACAACAGAGGAAGTGCACATCAACAGCAAGCAAGTGAATGCAGACAATCCCCAAAAGTCTATGGTGAATTTCTTTATAAATATAATTTCCCTGTGACACCTAAAAATTTGCGGTTGTTTTTGGCGCTATTCCAGCAGGTTTGAAATTTCTTATATCAACCTCAGGTAGGGACCATGTCCAATATCCTCGATTTCCAGAGTTATTTATTGGTAATTCAGATCCATTTCTTAACATTAAAACTAGAAATAAACAAATTAGAGAAATCATCCTGAGGAATACAATTAGCAAACCTGCATTAATCCTCTTTTGGAATTATCTTTATTCAGATATTGATTGGGAACATACATGGTTGTGGCCAAGAACATTTTTTCTTTCAAATAAAGTAAGGGAGGTGTCCCTTAAAATAATACACAGGTGTTGAATTAAAAAATTAATAAATATTTTCCAAATATTGATCCTTGCTGTTCCTTTTGTCACGTCAAACAAGAAACATTAACCCACCTATTGTGGGAATGCTCTTTCAGTAAAATGTTTCGGTGTGACTTCAACATTTTCTTTAGTCGAGAATGAAATATACTTATTCCTTTAAATGTCAAACATGTTTTCTTTGGCATTTCCAATAACAGTATGTCTGGGAAAGAATATCTTTTAAACTTTTTTATTCTGTTGGCGAAGTTCCACATACATGCCTGCAAATTTGCTAAAGAAAAAAAAACAACCTCACTGTTTTTAGAGCTTATGCAAGATGTTTTTTGGACTCTTAAAAAATGTGCACCAACTCTAAAGCTGTGAAACTTACAACCCTAAGTGAAGCAATTAATCTGTAAACAGTTTTTTTTTTCTCTTGAAATCCTGTGGATTTGTCATCCCGCACCTCGATTATATGACTGTTTGCAATTGTATATTCTATACTTGTAAACAAAGTTAATAAAAAAATTAAATCCCCAAAAGGCAAACACAGGAAGTTTAGGAAGAAAAAATAAAAATTTCTATGAATAAATTGCATGCAGAAATATAGTTAGAAGTTAAAATATGTTTAGTCCCCCAAAAAATATTTAAAGTCCTCCAGAAATCCTGGAGACAAACCACGAAGAAAAAAAAGAGAAAAGGCTAAAAATGAGAATTTGAGTAGATTTTATTCCTATAGAATTTCTACGTTGGGTTATTAAAGTCGTAGAGAAGCGGCTGTTCCAACGGTTGCATTTCTGAATTCTCCTGAATGGTGCACGACTTTACACCAGTGAATAAAGTGAATGTGATTGGTCGATCATCAAGGGGGCGGGATTGTTGTGGCGGAAGCCAGTTTGATTGTTGCCGTAAGCATCTTGCTAACCAGTTAGCAACTTAGTGCTAGTAGGTTCCCAATGGGAAATTCCATTGGGACCAAGTAGCACTAAATTGGTGACTTAGAAACGACACTGTCAAGAAACGCTATGGACAGAGGAAACATGCAAGAGGAGGAGAGTTTAGTGTCAGAGGTCGTGGATGAGTCTCCTCCTCCATACATTTTTTATTTAGAGGAGGAAAGCGGGGACGAAGATGTTGTGGAAGAGGACGCCAGGGCGGCAGAAGCTTGATTTGGTGTAGAAGGCTTCCAGCCGTACATGTTTGAGCCCTTGCCTCGCAACGCTGCCAGTTCTGTTAGCTCTACGCCTGTATATTAGCTGCAACATAGGGATCAAGATGCTATTACCGAAAACATTTGATTGACAGATGACCGTTGATATATGATTGGCCGAATTTAGGTGTTCAAGCTGACGTTTAACTAACTGGCCTGCATAAGATAACAAAAAAAACACAGATTTTAAGACAGGATTATTTTTTTAAATAGAAATTTTCTACATGTTGGGACGATATGGTCTGATAAAGAGTACATTTATATAAAATTTTAAGCAAGAATTATTTAACATTTAAATATGATTTCCCTTTGAATTTAATATTAAAATGTTCTAAACCAACATTTTTAATATCGTTTAAACCAAACTATCTGGTCTGTTTCCTGGGAAATGAGTTTTCTGCCCCCTGCTGGTAGACAAATGGTATTGAATCTTCAGGGTTCAATTCCTTCTCAGCTACCAAATCCAGGACCTGCTACTTGCTCCTTACTCACTCAGGAATGTTTAATGAGCTTTTTGCTGTTGCATGTGAGCCAATTGCATCAGAGCTGCAGGCGGCTCTTCAAACATTCAACAAAACTTGATCAATTGGCTAAAGATGATAAAGAGTCAGCTTATTCTTAACAAATGCATTTTCTAGTAAGAGATTGCACTGAATACCCCAAACATAATGACTCTGATTATGAAATTTATGTTTAAAGTAGGAAAAAAATTTAGTTTTTTAACAGGATTTTCTTAAAATGGAAGCAACCTGTTGAAAATGTATTTATTCTCTTTTTGCAAATCTTTTACTTTAATTTAAATGTCACTGTGGTTATTTTAAAGCAGTCACATTTTCTGTGGTGGATATAGATTAGACATAAATTATATTTTTCTTTTTTGTTTAAATAAGGTAAAATAATGTTTGTCAATGAGTTTGATTAGCTGCATTGAAGTATTTCTCTTTCAATTCACAAAATCAATTGACTCTTAGTATATTAGAAATATATTTTTGCACTTTTTCGAGTTGGAACATTTTAATTTTATTTTTTTATATGATTCTCCAAGAATATCAGCAACATGTAGTGAATATCTGTTAAAAAAATTGCTCCAAACAAGTTTTATTAGCTGGACTGAAGCCAAAAATGGCTCTTTGGATTGTACAGGTTGCAGACCCCTGCTCAAGCAGGTGTGCTTACCTGGTAAAGCACATCACCACGGCAACGATGACAGCGATCTGGACTGCTCCGATGATGGCGGCGATGAGGACATAGTGCAGCTTCTGGCCGCTGGGCACCACATACAGGATGTTAAAATCCAACAGTTGGTCACACTGAGGGCCGCCGTACGCTGCGTCACACCTGGTCCAAATAACATGTTCGTGACCATGGTTACATTTGCTGAATCCCACTTTGAAAATTGTTGTTTGGAGAACATCTAGATATGAAGCGGTAGAATAGCTAAGAGAAATAAAGTAACTAGAAAGTGGGACATTAAAAGATGCAGGGAGAACCGGAGTAGGTCCGGTTCTGGACTGGTCCGATAAAACTTCCAGGTGTTTACTCACCTGCATGTGGGCAGATTGTGTCTCATCTCACACTGGCCGTGTTCACAGAACTGAGCGTAATCCTCAGGGCAGGGCAAAGCGCCGTCCAGAAAACCATCGCGCTCGTCAGGCTTAGATACAGCTGGATAAAAGAAGAGATGAAGAAAATTCTGATTTCTGATTGGCTGACCAAATGAACACAACAAGAAGCAACGTACCATAGATGTCTGGTTTTCCCTTCAGGCTGTCATCTTTCCTGCTTTTATCTGAAAATAAAAAAGGAGATGTTTTGTTTTTGCACAAAATAAAAGAGAAGCAGAACAGCAGAACATTTATTGAACTTATTGAAGATTTCCTCAGCCTGTAATTTTAATTAAATGCAGTAGTTGGGATGTTTTTAAATGGAAAGTTTCTATTTTTGCTGAGACTTTTATTTTTCTGACTCTTGACCATGTGAACGGTGTCCATGGGGGAACAGAAGGTGGGAGCTACAACCTGCTCAACTGAGAATGAGCCAAATTCATGTGACCCAGAGCGCCGCTTTAAGGCAGGCTGACTGTAACTTTAACACCCGATCAAACTAAGATAGAGACTTTTGTTAGTCAACAAAACAGACTTGAACAAACATATTAAAGGTTCACCGATCAGTTCTTGATTTAGAGCAGAGGTCACGGATTAGCGGACCACGGTCCAGATCCAGACCCATCTGCTGGCTAATCTAGACCCAACCTGATTTAAAACATTTATAAATTACAGCATGCTGTCCGACAGCAGTCTCTAATTTCACTCGTGCCACTTCTCCTTTTAATATCGTAAAGCCACGCAGAGCGTCCGGCACCAGGCTACATGTGATCCAAATTAGCCAATGAGCTGCTGTCAGTCTGGGATGCTCCTGCTGCTACTTTTAAACACAGCAGGCAAACCTGCGGCAAGCCGGGCGATGGGAAAGAAGGATTGCTTTCGCTTCACTACATTTCAAGGTCTTAGTTCCTTTTCCCTTTTGGTTCAGCTTAGCTTTTTAATCCAGTTTCAAAATGGCAGATAGCAGCCATTAGGACTGAATTGGAACTCCACTGTTGAGAGTTTTAATGACATTCCAGAAATGTAAGAAACTCAGGGCACAAATTATTACAAATTATTTGAATTTTATTTATAATTTTATCAAGGCATTACTTGTTGCCATCTGGCCATTTATTTCAGTAGGATGAGTCTCAAATCAGAGTAATAGTATCTTTGTGGTAATAAATTCAATATTAAACCAGTATTTCATAGTGAAAGAGTGAGGAGAATCAAGAGACTACTGTTTTCTACTTGGTTTGTTTTTTAAATAATAAATAAAGACCCAAATAGCTGTTCTTTTTTTGTGGCATTTTTATGCTGAAGTCCTTTACAGGTGGTGTAGAATCTATACAATGTGGTTCTACGTATCAGTACATCAGGTGGTTTCTGAAAGTTTCTTTAAAGTTTCTTTAAAATTACTTTGAAAACGATACCGAAATTTACTGATATTTGAACATTTTATTTGTATTTTTAAATATTTAAGAGTGAATACACTTTAAAATGAAAAGTCATTATGAATTCTGAGTACTTCATTTTATTTGAATGTGAGTACTTCAACACTTACTTGAGTAAGATTTAAATATGAGTATCAGTACTTTTACTTAAGTACTACTGTTAAATTCTTCATTCACCATTGATGAGATCCTTTATAAAAATTTAACTAAACAATAGAAATTATAATGATTAAGCTTCTGTATGTGTTCAAAGATATTAAAACATAGTTTACAAATAGACTAAACCAACAACACATTGGTTGTTGAAGCTGTTATAGTTACTATGATATTTATGATTAGAAAAATCTGGTTTCTAACCAAAGGTTTGGATCATGAGAGCCTTCTGGTTCCATTCTGTGGGTTAGAAACCAAAACATTTGGGAGTCTCTGGCCTAGAGGGTAAGTGCGGCCTTGTTTTAACTCTATGACTTCTCTACCTGCTGGTCAAAGGCTCCTGATACCACACCCTGAAACATTGAGGGAGACTGGTTCAATCTTTTTTTTTTTTTTTTTTACTTTATTGTTTATAACATTAATTACATGTTTCAATAGGAATCTCCATTTAGCGTTTTTACAGAAAAAAAAACTACGAGAAATTCCACTTAACTTTTGCAAGGCAAAGGAAGAAGGTACAATTAAATTAACAGAAAAAAAATAAAATAAAATAACAGGCATTTATAATAAATCATAGTAAACCAATCTCCAAAAGGATATATACATGACATATGTAGAATTGAAAATCAACAATTAACAGAGACATACTTATTTAGGCAGTGAGACAAATCATGTTAACTTGAGTTAAAACACAAGAAATCGTGACATGTCGTTACATAGCTTTTGTATATGTCCATATTTGTCAGCTAACAAGGATAAAGATGAATAGAAGAATTTGACTTCATTTTTAAAACATATAACTGAATGTTCTTGATTTTTCCATTTACATACATGTAAGAGACTGGTTCAATCTGGGACAGTGCAGAGACGCCTTTGGCCTTCAGGAGAGCTAAACCTGACAGCTCTACCGCCCCCTGGTGGCTAAAACATACAGTGTTGCTTTATGAAGTTTGATTCTGAAGCCTGCTGCGTATTTTCCAGTATTTCATTAAATTATCATGTTTATGATGTTTTTTTTGATCTGAAGTGGAGATTCTCGGCTGTTTCACTGGTTTTTCTGACTTTGTTGGTTGTTAGATGACATTACAGGTGAATTGGGTCACATTATCTGCTGCCTGACTGATCTCAGATCTGCTCCTCAAGAGGATGAACTCCTCTGACTTTATTAAACGCCCAGAGCCTCCCCTCCCTCAGCACAGACATGTAGGCCTGAGTGCAGCTTAATGTGATGTGATGGAGACGTTTACAGAGGAGCTGACAAACACATCAGAGCTGCCTCAGGGCCAGGACATGTCTGCAGGAACGAGCTGCGTTAATTCTGATGTGAGATCTCTAAACTATCTACAAAGAGTGGGGAAACAAAAAGTCCATGAGGTGTTTGTATACTGTTAACTTTTCCTTCAGATGAGTCCAGATAAAACATGGAAGTGATTTAATGTATTTAAAAGCTGATTTATATTATATTCACATGTGGGCCTAGTGATTAGAGCAGTGTGATTGTGCTCTGAGAAGGTTGCAAGTACCTGGTTCGATCCTCACAGCCTGCACTCTGGGTTCCTGAGCAAAACCCTTAACTAGTGATGCACCAATACCAGTATGAGGCGGGGCCAGCACTAAAATGGTGGTATCGGTATCGGCGAGTACCAACAAACAGTGTTGGGCACGTTACTTTGAAAAAGTAATTAGTTATAGTTACTAGTTACTTCTCCCAAAAAGTAACTGAGTTACTAACTGAGTTACTCCACAATAAAAGTAACTAGTTACTAGTAAAAGTAACTATTGCGTTACTTTTGCGTTTCTCGCCCCCGTAAACCTCACCACCCAGCCCCCACCTTCTCGCGGTGTGTTTCCAAAGCCAGCTGAATAGAGCGGACGACAAAGACAAGAACCTGCAGAGAGTTTAGCATTTATTGCAACTCAACGTAAATGACATCAGGGGGGAACGCCATGTGAAGTTTTTTAACAGGGCATTCAGATCTGGTGAAATTAATAACTGGGGATGTCTAATTCTGAAATCCTGTGTGTTTGGGTTGTTATAGATACTGTAACATCTATCTATCCATCTATCTATCTAGATGTATACTCTGTGTGTGACATAAAATATGGATCTCCATCCCTGCCACAAAGGCCATCAAATAATGTTTAAAATAAAAAATACTGTAGGTTGAAAAGGCAGAGTATCCATCCATCCATCCATCCATCCATCCATCCATCCATCCATCCATCCATCCATCCATCCATCCATCCAGATTTCTCCCTTTCTCCATATAGGCTATCATTTGATCGTTCACGCTCTCCATAGTTCTCCTGTAGCGCGAGCACAGGGCGACTGTTGCGCGCCTTTAGCGAGCATGCGCGTTTCCTGTCGCTTGCGCGGTGACTCGTGCCGCCTGCGCTGTGCGGAGATGCAGAGGAAACCGTATGTGATGGGGAAACGCAGCTCGACGTAACACCGGTATTTACATCTGGAAAACGCTGTTTTGCTGCTGGATCCTCCTCACTCTCCATCTCTCTGTGTGTGCTGTACGTTAACACCCGCCAGCAGAAACACCCACCTACCCAACTGACAGACGGAATCTCACTATACATCAGCCATTCTCATCCTCCCCTCTCTCATGACAAGGCGCGCACCTCTGGATGACCTAAAAAATAATCTTTAATATCTCTTAAACAAAAGTAGCACAAACAATATTTTTTCTGCACAAATCTTCACTAACGTTGCACTAACCATTCAGTCTATTTGCAGAGTTTTTTGACGTGGGTGGGGTGTCAGCTTCACGCAGCTGCGCACGAGTCCTATCATGAAAAAAGGTTCATTGTGCGACCTGAGTAACGCGCAGTAACGGGGTGTCTGCAATGGTAACTGCATTATAGTTACAGTCAAAGTAATTAGTTAGATTACTCGTTACTAAAACAAGGTAACGGCGTTAGTAACGGCGTTACTTTCAACGCCGTTAGTCCCATCACTGCCAACAAATAGAGCACCGTTACCATTTTGAGAGCTAAAAAGTTTATTTAACTATTGTCACTCATTCCAGGAAGGCAATACAAAGTTCTACTGGATTCACTTGTTTTAGTCTTTTTCCTGCTTCACAAAGGTAGGCAGCAGCTTAACAAAGCCATGATGGCAATTATTTACATCCAAGTAGGATGCAGTTCCTCATATATACACACACATACATGATTTTCAAACAGATGGTATCGGTATCGGCCGATACTGCACAGCCAGGTATCGGGGCCAAAAAATGGCATCGGCACAACACTACCCTTAACCTCACAGTGCCCCCTGGTGCGCCACACAATGAAAGCCCACTGCTCCCCTAGAGGATGGGTTAAATGCAGAGGTAAATTTCTCCAGTGTGAGATCAATAAAGTTCAATTTAAACATCAGAAATATCTTAATGTAAACAAACAATGAGCTTGAATAAATTAGTGAACTGCTGCAAAGTTGAAGAGACTCTGAAAATGTTCAGATTTTATTAAACCTCATTGAACATTCCCATTTTCATACATATAAAGAAAAAAAAAACTTTTAACCTTCCTTCCTCATCAGACCGCGGATTCACTGCATAATAAAAAGATTCCAGTGGATGAAGATTAAACTAAAAACATTGCATAGACCTCACACACAGCCACTACTATAGCAGCTCTATTCTAACTAATTATACCAGAAATCCTTCAGCTCTGATAAAAGATTTCCTCTGATTGGTGCTTGAAGGAGCTGACAGAGCTGGTGCCTGTATAAGCAGGAATTATGCAACACAAATTAATCAGAGCTGGTCTTCATCAGGTGTAACTATGGATACCGACTGCAGCTTTAAAAAGAGGTTCTCTGTTTTCTACCAGGAACCAGAGCAGCCTGGATGCAACATGGAGACGTTCAGCGTCTCTGCTTCTGGCTGCGTTTTTTTACATCTTAATTTTCTTGCTACTTTCATTAGATCCTGATTTCTTACCAACATGAAGAACAAAGACAAAGCCTTACTGTGAAAATATATAAAATGGAGAAGATTACAGTATTTGTTACAAAGGGGAAAAAATGAAAATAAAAATAATAAGAAAGACATTGTTGATTTACCACCAATGAACCAAACAGATCCTCACTCCTTCACCTCAAGTTGTAAAATAAGTTTACCCAATGTGAAAGTTAAATTGCTGAATCTGTGTTTATTTACTCTGTCTAAAGGACCTACTGATGTCTGACACAAAAGTAGAGATTTTTTTTTAAAAAATTGAAGACCTGAAAAGGGAAAAACTTTTACTTTTACTTACAACTAAATATTTTATCAAAGCTAATTTTGTATTTTGTGTCTCTGCTTCTGTCTCCTTGAACCCCAGTCGGCCTCAGCAGATGGCCGCTCACACTGAGCCTGGTTCTGCTGGAGGTTTCTTCCTGTTTAAAGGGAGTTTTTTCTCTCTACTGTCACTACAAGCATGCTTGGTGTGGAGGATTCCTTAGATAAAAATCTTTGAACCGATCTTACTCTATGATGTGGTGAACTGTAAAGTGCCTTGAGATGAAATGTGTTCAATTGGAGCTATAGACATAAACTGAACTGCATTTAAATTAATTCCATTTAAAACCATTAAATTCAGACTATGTGTTATAAAATTCATTATCAAACCACTGCCCTTAATTTCAAACAACGTAAAATCTGATTTTCTTTGATTAAAACACCTTCGGGTGCTGATGGCAGGTTTCTTCTCTAATGGGAGAACGGCTTCAAAGTTGTGCTTAATTTATGTTAAAATATTTAAAGGCGTAAAAAAGCCTCATTGTTCCCAGTTTATAAACTCAGCAGATAATGAAGAGGTTGGTTTTAAATGACACCAGCTGGTTGTTCAGAGGGTCGGGTTAGTCTGACATACAGGGACGCCATTAAAGAGGGACGAGACTAAATGATGGCGACTCTGACCCTCTGAGGCCAACTTTAGGATTTTTAGACCTGAATTCCCAGTAATGAATTAATCATGGTGGGTCCTGACAACCACAGGAAGATAAGTGTGTTAGTAGATTGAGGTCAGGTCATCATGAAATATAAATAAACTGAAACGTTTCTGTTCTTCCTCACCCCCCCAGCCGGATCCCGCCTCCCACCCACCTCTCTCCCGCTGACCCCCCCTCCCTGTGTGTTTGAGGCGGTTTACCTTGGCACCGTCCGACATGTTTGATGTCGATCTTGAGCTGTTTGAGGCAGGACGCCTCGCGGACGTGGCACGGCGTGTCGTAGGTGAGGCCGTCGCTGCCGCACACCGGGTTGTCGTTGTGTCCGTTGCACACTATGTTGCACATGCAGCTGCAGACACCAAAATCAACACGTAAGGCCTGTGTGCTAACTTATGCACCAGTGGCTGGACTGGTGAGCGCTTACAGTAAGTCCTCAGAGTCTTCATCACATTCAGCTCCAAACTTGCAGTTTCCACATTTGGAGGCCTTCTTTCCCCGACCAGAGCCTTCATCGTCTGCAGACACAGGAAACAAGACTTCATGAGCTCCTTTACAGCAACACACTGCTTGTATGTTCTGTATTTGATTTTTATTATTAAAGAAAATCAATCAGGAAATGACTGTTTACCTCCATCTCCAGACCCAGAAGCTCCATCTGATAAACAAAGAGAGCAGATCTGAAGTTAGCAGCTAGATTTAGCCCTAATGCTGATGTTAATCATTTTATTCATCTGTTTATTCGTATTTACAGATGATTTAATCTATCTTTTCTGTGGAGCCATAAATAATGTGAAGCAGCAAGTGATCGTGGATGGAAATGTTTCAGCAGCTGGATTTTTCAGGTAGATAAAGTCGTCTCTGGAAGCAAAAGTTATTTTGAACCATCCAGCGCTTTGAAAGCAGCAATTTTGTAATGCTGCGTTCACACCGCAGCAGGCGCGGCAGAAGCAACGAGTTTACATGCAAAGTCAATGGTTGACGCGCGTCAAGGCGCAGAAAAAGGTCCCGCAGCGCGTTTTGAGCAGCAGGCTCAGTGCATCATAGCAGCTGAAGCAGCATGTCAGGCGCGTTTAAGCATCTGACGCCCGTGGCGCAAACGCGCTGCTGCTCCAGATGGAAAAATTGAACTTTTGCTGCTCGACGCGCCGCGTCAACCAATCAGAGAAGCTGATCTGGGAGCTGGCAGCGAGACAGACACATCGCTGATGATCAGAGCGCTCTGATCGCTCCTCTGAAACAGTTTATTGACGCATAAATTAACTTAAAATGTAGAAACCTGCCGGCAGAATATGTTCGTTTTTATTTTCCTGCTGCCTGCAGTTTAGATTATTTAGATGAAAAACACCTACCAGCTCCTGCGGTGAACCGCGAGGAGGTGACCTGCCCAGAGGCTGCTGATGAAGGGATTCCTACTGTCGGTGCACCGCCGGTATGTGGGGGTCTGAGCGGCTCCGACAGAAAAAATATTGGAAGGCAGGATGATAATCTGAATGAACTGACGTTTTCAGGTGGATTTTCTCACTTAAAAACATATTAAAACTACTTTATTCCCACTGATCACAGCAAATATAGCTGCAAGGCAGAGAAATGATAGAGTAGCTCCGCCCAAGGCGCGTCAGACACACTTTTGCACCGCGCAGCCAGAGCAGCAAAGCTGCTTCAGCCGCGCGTCAGAACTAACTGGTACAAGCAGCAAAAATGAAGCAGCAGACGCGATTTTGCTGCTTTTGCTGCGTCCGGTGTGAACGTAGCATAAGGCAGGCGAAGGCTGCAGCTGTTACACATCAAGTCTCTGTTTAAATAGTGTCTGCAGTTCCGTCTGCTTCTCTTAAATATGTGGCTATTATTTCCGCTCGATGCACCAACTCCACTGTAATCTAGAGCAGAGGGGCTCATTCAAGGAGGAAGTCAGCTGATGAAGAACATGGTGGATCCACTCGAGTGTGTCAGTAAAATCAATATATGCAGTAGGGCTGTAGCGATACGCTAATATATTATAGATATTCATCTCATGATATGTTATATTACATATCTTGATATATTCAGTCAACAATATGATTTGATTTGATATAATTCGATACACTTCAATCATTTCTGACAGATATTCTCGCCTGTTTTGCATACCCAAATGGAAAAGCAAATAACTTAGGAACTGTAAACCCAAATTACATGTGTGATACATTATTTGAAAGCTAACACCTTCTAGTTTCTGAATATATACATTGGGTGAGTAAAACACAGCCCAAGCTGCATCAGTTAAAATATGACTCAAAGTTGTTGTTTTTTTATTCTCGAAAGTAATAGCTCTTTTTTGAACAGCACTAATTAAGACATGCTTTCTTGTTGTTGCTGCTTTGTCGCGTTGCTATATCTGTGTTAATTGTGCTTTGGTGCTCGCTTTGTCTATAAAATGAACTTGGTGGTTGAATTGTGGAGAATCTAAGCTTTCCAACGATGTCTAACATCTCTATACTGGTAAAAATCTTACTGGTGTAATTTTCATGCATTCTCATTTATCAGTTGTAAACGGTTTAAAACGTTTTGGAAGGGGAAAAGGGACAGAGGGGTTTAGGTGAGATCTTGTGAAAAAGACCCTCTATGAGAAAACACTAGTGCCAGGGACACACGGTTTTCTGCGACCTTAGTGAAGCAGATGGAAACATGTGGGAACAGCGTGATGGTGAAGATTCTCAGTCATCCAGGTCATAGTCATTCCAAAAAATTTTAAAACCATCCACTAGACTTTGTTTCCAAGTTTGAAGATGTTTCGCTTCCCATCCAGGAAGCTTTTTCATTTGAAAATGTCAAAAATAGTGTTGAGTTCCTGGCTTTATAAAGTGGATACAAAACAAAGCCTAGTTTTGGCTTAGAAATACTATATAATATACTATATAGCAATATATATATATATATATATATATATATATATATATATATATATATATATATATATATATATATATATATATATATATATATATATACATACCGTAAATCCTCTAATATAGGCCGAGGCTTTTATTTCAATCAGGTACATCTTGGTCCAGGCCATTATTGGAAGGAGGCCAGAATTAGAGGCAGGCCTCTATTTCTATTTGATCAAAACAGACGACCAGTGGAATGAATAAAAAACAGATTTTGTGTCTCTTTGAGCCTATAAAATACTAGGTTCATTCATTGAAAAAGTACAGTTACCATAACGGTATACAGAACATTATTCAGAGATCTTCCAGCAGCTGCAATTTTTCTGAACGGCAATACAAAAAAAAAAAAGACAGAGTGGAATCTTGGGCAAACTGACTTGCGAAACAAAGTTTAAAAAAAAAATTAATGGAAACTGCTCTGCCATCATAGCGAAATTTTATTTGAGGCAGGCTAAGTGGAAGTTGGCTACCAGTATCATATATTTCAAGGTAAATTTAGAACAACGAAGACCAACGAAAATCTGTCATTTTAACGCTGCCTGGTTACCTCCAGACCTACCCGTAATCACATTTGTCTTTCAGATCAAAACGATTGTGAAAGGCCACTACGATCTCTGTGTAAGGATGGGACTTCCCATGCTAATGGCTTGGATTTGTTAGCAAACATTGCCCCCCTGTGGTACTTGTATGTTACTATCACAAGTTGTTGAGGACTGCCCAGGAACATCGTTGGTTTTAATTATAGCCCCGGCCTGTATAAGAGTCCGGCCACTATTTACCTCCGCCAACAGCCAGACAGGCCATTATTAGAGACCCGGCCGCTAATGGAATACAGGCCAATATTAGAGAATTTACAGTATATATATATATATATATATATATATATATATATATATATATATATATATATATATATATATATATATATATATACACTCACCGGCCACTTTATTAGGTACCCCATGCTAGTAACGGGTTGGACCCCCTTTTGCCTTCAGAACTGCCTCAATTCTTCGTGGCATAGATTCAACAAGGTGCTGGAAGCATTCCTCAGGGAATTTGGTCCATATTGATTTGATGGCATCACACAGTTGCCGCAGATTTGTCGGCTGCACATCCATGATGCGAATCTCCCGTTCCACCACATCCCAGAGATGCTCTATTGGATTGAGATCTGGTGACTGTGGAGGCCATTTGAGTACAGTGAACTCATTGTCATGTTCAAGAAACCAGTCTGAGATGATTCCAGCTTTATGACATGGCGCATTATCCTGCTGAAAGTAGCCATCAGAAGTTGGGTACATTGTGGTCATAAAGGGATGGACATGGTCAGCAACAATACTCAGGTAGGCTGTGGCGTTGCAACGATGCTCAATTGGTACCAAGGGGCCCAAAGAGTGCCAAGAAAATATTCCCCACACCATGACACCACCACCACCAGCCTGAACCATTGATACAAGGCAGGATGGATCCATGCTTTCATGTTGTAGACGCCAAATTCTGACCCTACCATCCGAATGTCGCAGCAGAAATCGAGACTCATCAGACCAGGCAACGTTTTTCCAATCTTCTATTGTCCAATTTCGATGAGCTTGTGCAAATTGTAGCCTCAGTTTCCTGTTCTTAGCTGAAAGGAGTGGCACCCGGTGTGGTCTTCTGCTGCTGTAGCCCATCTGCCTCAAAGTTCGACGTACTGTGCGTTCAGAGATGCTCTTCTGCCCACCTTGGTTGTAACGGGTGGTTATTTGAGTCACTGTTGCCCTTCTATCAGCTCGAACCAGTCTGGCCATTCTCCTCTGACCTCTGGCATCAACAAGGCATTTCCGCCCACAGAACTGCCGCTCACTGGATGTTTTTTCTTTTTCGGACCATTCTCTGTAAACCCTAGAAATGGTTGTGCGTGAAAATCCCAGTAGATCAGCAGTTTCTGAGATACTCAGACCAGCCCTTCTGGCACCAACAATCATGCCACGTTCAAAGTCACTCAAATCACCTTTCTTCCGCATACTGATGCTCGGTTTGAACTGCAGGAGATTGTCTTGACCATGTCTACATGCCTAAATGCACTGAGTTGCCGCCATGTGATTGGCTGCTTAGAAATTAAGTGTTAACGAGCAGTTGGACAGGTGTACCTAATAAAGTGGCCGGTGAGTGTATATATATATATATATTTAGCTATGCTAAATATGACCCTTGAAAATAAATTTGAACTTATTTAACCAGGATAGATACAAAGAAAAGAAGATAACTTTAAGATAAAGAGCAGGCATGTAAGACATGGTTAATACTGCCAGATTACAGATTACAGTTTACAGGTTTATTGTTCTGTTTCAGGCCTTAAGGTGCAAGGCTTTAGTGTGATGCTTCTAAAACCAACCAAAAATCTTGGTGTAAATAGGTGCGTGGTAGAAACACACCCCTTCCAGATCCTGTGGGGCCTTTGGTCGAGGTCCCAGTCGTAAAGGAGGTAGGAAAAGGTACCTGTAGGCTTCCTATTAATAGTACATTTAACATAGGGACCTACCAACGTTCCTAACTGAAAGCTAACTGGAATCCCACATCCTTTTTGTATTATGACAAGTACTCAAGTTGAGGGGGGTGAGGGGGGATGGCATCCCCCTTCTTAAATGAGCATCCCTCATACCATCCTCTGTGACATTAATTTGCTGAATGTGTAACATTTCTACTATATATTAACAGTAATGGCAATAATATTGCACATTGCAAGGACTGACTGCAGTTCTACTGTAAGGTTGTTCAAGGTCAATGACCAGCGTACCTGACATGTAACAACCAGACCATGCATGTTGCTTTAGGTTAATAGACTTAATTAAATACGCTATATATGCATCCAAAGAAAAAAAAGAATATCACCATCACCCTTCTTTTTTTTTCTTTTTTTACAACTAGACTATTTAAATACTGGCATAGATTATTATCCTTGAGTTTCACAAACGTCTACTAGTTCTTCACTCTACTCTGTGTGAAACATACTTATTTAAACACCTTCATGTGTTTTAGCTTTTATAATGCAGCACTACATTTATTTAACTAACTTTATTTTTTGTAGTTCTTTTCCAGAAAGCTGTAGTCCTAGTTTTATCGCATCATCCAGGCTCCTACTGTCCACCCAATAAAAATGGAAAGGTTAGAATCTAGGAACAGGAGGCGGAGCTACAATCTGACTAAATGAGCCTGTCATGTTACCCAGAGCGCAGCTTTCTGTCTGGGTCCCAATCTGCCTACCATCAGCCATGTGTTTCAGTCACTTCAAAACTATCAGGAATCAGCTGAGCAGAACTCTTACTGCTAGAGCTAGACGGTACAGTTTGATGAGTTTCATGCAGCTGAACTTCTGATTAAGCTCTTTTTTTCTTTAATTAAGGTCCTGCCCTCTTAAGACAACCTCTGTGTTACTGAGGTCAGTTGGAGCCACTAAAAACTTTAAGATGTCTCTTTACCAAACCAGAATGTTTGGAGTTGGTCTGATGAAAAATGGAAATAAAACAAAACCCTTCCTTGAAGGATTCATCTTCTTCCTTTTCTCTAATTTCTCTGCTTCTCCAACAGTTCAAGAACCCAAACTGGGCCATCATGTCTCTGTTGTTTCACTGTGATTTTAAAAGACTTTAAGGACAATACGTTTATATTTTCTATGTAGAGTATCTAAAAACTCTACATCCTTCCTAATTTTAATGTTTTAGATATTTAAACTGTGTGGAAAGGACCATATAGAGAACATTATGAAAACAGTAGCGGTATTTCAGTAAATGAGTCTTTCTGCTGTGAATTTTCTCCTGAACGTGTTGGTTTATCTCTACTGTAGCTGTTTCTGTGGGGAAAAAATGAAACGCAGCCCATTTAACTACATGGATGTTCTGTGGGAGCAGACGATCAATTTAGCAGCAGAGCTGATGATCCTGACTTATGCATTATTTAGGACGAGTATAATTACAGTTACCTTCTAGTTAAAGTACTGAGTATGAGTGGATGAGAGTGTTACCGTGGTAACAGGCTCCGTCTGACACGATGCTAATGGCTCTTTGCTTTTTGCAGGCGGCTCTCCTGAGGAAGCACTCATTCTGGTACGTGTCTCCATTGGAGCCACACACAGGGACGTACTTCTTACTGCACTGAAACAGCAAACAACAACATAGAGGAAATTAGAGAAGAACATTTTGAAAAGCTCTTTAACTCTAGTAGATCTATAGATCTACTATTGTTCTTCATTGTCTCAAATGAAGGAAAACTGATCTGGATGGTTGTTTGAAGCAGTGCTGTTATCTGTGGCCTGCAGGGAACATTCTGTTTGCGTATGGGAGACTCACATGGAACTGACAGACGCACTTGATGTCGGCTCCGTTCTCGCGGCACGTCCCTCCGAAACGACACGTTCCAGCATCGCAGACACGCAGGTCACTCTTCTTGTCTGAAAGATCTAAAAGAAAAGAAAAAAAATGCAGGTCATAGTGTGGATCAGGACTTTAAATCATAAAAACGTGACAGCTGGTCTCTGGGTCTGAGGAGTCAGAGTGGTTTGGTCCGTTGCCACCATCAGATTATTGATCAGGTAACTGATAGGGCTGCCAACTACAAAGAAGCGACACTTCTTACCAACAGTATCAACTTGTTTTGTGTGTGAATTAATTTTGCACTGCAAAAATAATCTAGATTTAAGTCAAAATGTCTTAAATTAAGTATATTTACCCTTAATTTGAGTAGGTAAATAAGATGATTAGATAATATACACTTGAAATAAGACAATGACATATTTTTTTTTTGTTATTTTAAATGTAAATTGTCTTGTTCCATTGGCAAAGTGTCTCACTTACCTCCTCAATTCAAGAAAAAATGCACTTACTTTAAGATAGAATGACTCATTAAGATTTCAATTCTTTCCAGGTGTGTTAGGATTTAAATGAAATCTAAATTAAATTAGACACCTAATGTTTCTGCATAGGGGGCAGCTCCCTCTTTAAGGCACAGCTGGCAACCCTGGCATCTAAACACATCCAGACAGCAGCTTTACTTTGAAAACCTATGGATCTGTAATTCATCTATTGCAATACGTGCAAGTTGAACATTAAGTTCTAATAACTCAACAAATTTTGATTAAATTGTCTCTATTGACTAGATTGATTAGATTCACAATGATGAAGCTCTTTTTAGGGAACCTGCCTCAGAGCTCCTCTGCTTGAAGAAAGATTTGAATGTTCTTTTTACATTTTTTCCTTACTATTATTTTTGAACAGCCCCTTTACCCACTAATGTTTTTAGGTGAGGAGTAAATCAAATCCTGCCAGGGGCTCTAGTAGAATTTTTGCTTTGAAAACAAATTTAATTACAATTAATAGGCTTCAGATCAAGTCCCACCAGCAGGATTTTGTTGGATTGTGTAAATCTGAATCATTCTCAGCCATACTGTGTGTTATGACTCCTAACAGGGATTTCTTTCCTTTACCTCTGGTTGACCTGAAATAATTGATGGTATCAACATTTTAGTGCTTTGAATGACTCTTTGGAAGACCGGCTCCTTTAGATCTGACTCCCTCTAAAGAGATACGTACCCACCTCTATTCCTAACTATGACTGCACCTAATGATAATAATCAGATAATCAAAGGTTCATTAAAGAATACTTTTTACAAAATTAAACCAGTTGAAAGAATTTTTTCCCACTTGAGGATTTCTGAATGGAAGATATTGACAGACAAAAAAGTTGTTTTTTTTATCTTATATGCAAAATTTTTATATATTTTTTTACAATCTTGGTAAAATTGCTGGTCTAAGTGGGTCACTGTCAGCTAAAGGCATGTTTTAGAGTCTCTATATTACAGTTAATGATTAATCCATTACTATTAATTATTTCAATAATCGATTAATCTACAATAATCCAATTAATTGTTTCAGCCCTACTCCTAACACTTCGAAACCAGGTGTATCGTATTCAATACATGGGTTAGTGAGAACTCAGTGACATCATCATCATCTGACTTATACATGTAGTGAACAGCACATCTAGAAAAAAATTACACAGAAATGCCTAATGTCTCACAAATGATGCAAACACAAAAAAACTAAATAAAATATGTATTTTGTTTTTAGACTCTAATGGCATTTATTTTTATTTTCAAAAGTATGAAGACAGGAAATTAGGTCAGAAGACGGGCGAGACCTTTAGAAAAGGTCAGAAGTGCGGGAAATCTAACCTGCAACAGTATATGGGTCATGTGCTCTACCAATTAGCCAATCAGGTAAACAAGTGAGTATGAGATTAAAAGGTGAATTATTAGAGACAATATTCAAAAATAAATCTTGCCTCTTTTCTTTTTTGAAATTATTTCTCCTTTTGTTTTTCTATTTTTTATTACCAGGTCATCTTGTTTTCTCTCTGAATTCTTCAGTTCATACATTTTCTTCCATGTTAGCAGGATTTATCAAATAATTAGATGTTTTTAGGGCAGAGATGCACCAATTAGTTGCTCACAGATCAGAATCAGACAATTAAGCTTTATTTTCCCCGGTCGTTTGTATTAATAAATGAATGAATAACACATCCCTTCGCACAATGTTGAGTGAAAAGCAGATAAACTTTAGGAATAGGGCTGCAGCTCATGATTATGTTGCAAATCGATTTATCTTGCCATAATTTTTTAGATTAATAATCAAATACCCAAAGATTCCTTAAAAGAGAATTTTTTCCGAAATTAAACCAGGTGAAACTAAACTTTTCCACTTGAGGAAAATATTTTTATCTTAATAGAAGAATGTTTACATTTGTTTATTTTACTATTTTGGAATAATTGCTGCTCAAGGTTGGTCGCTCTGTCAGCTAAAGGCATAGACAGTTTCTATACACTAGTTAACAATTAATTGATTACTAATGATTATTTAAATGATCTATTAATCTAGAATCAATCCAATTAATTGTTTTATCCCTAGTTAGGAACATCAGCTTTGAGCAACAAATGGGTTTAAACTTTTAATGATGAACCCAGCAGCACACTTTCTCTACTTTTTAAATAAATTAGAAATCAGGCAAAACTGGAAAAAAAAAACTAAAATGAAAAGAAATGGAACTTTGAAGACAGATTTGGAAGTTTTAAGAGTCTATATGAAAATAACAGAGTAAATGTAGAATAAATTAGTTCCTTCAATTTTTAAGGTTGCTCCATTTCCCTGAGAATCAAGGGAGTAAGTCTGATTACAACTTTGGTAGGGACACTATTGGTCTTTAGTTTCATTGGTCTGATGTCATCGGTCCCATGCAAAAACATGCATGCTCATTTTTTTTATGCTTGACGTGAAAATCAGGGTGTATTTCATTTAAAGAGAAAAGCAGCATTTTTTGCTACATTTATACAAATTTTATAAGCACTACACACACTACTGTAGATGCTGTTTGTTAATGATAGAAGCATAACTGGCTCTGATAAATGAGGAATTAGGATTTTTTTTCACTTTGAAAAGATTTGCATTTGACATTACCAGCAAATAAGACAGTGGGTGAATCTGTGCCTATTTAACAGAATATAGTCTAAATATCTCTGCTATATGTGGATTTATCCTTTTGTTTCTGTTAAAAATATAGAATTGTGCAGAAGGTAAACCTCATTCTTATCTTTTAAATGTTATCTTTGTATCATTAAACGAAACGAAATAATAGATTTAAGGGACGCAAAATAAATGCATTGTATTTACATTTGCACTAGAACTAGAAGAGGAACTGATACTGAGCATTTAATATATTAACTTGAATATGTAAGTTATATATCTAAGCTTTAGTTACTCTGTTTAACCCATTTCATG
This sequence comes from Cyprinodon diabolis, assembly GCA_030533445.1. Classification (NCBI taxonomy): domain Eukaryota; kingdom Metazoa; phylum Chordata; class Actinopteri; order Cyprinodontiformes; family Cyprinodontidae; genus Cyprinodon; species Cyprinodon diabolis. The sequence continues at coordinate 6,446,810 of CM060082.1, forward strand.
TATTTTATCTAGGGCTGAAACGATTCATCGGATGAATCGATTATTGACAAATTTAGTAATCAATTGATCGTTAACTGGAGTATAGAGACTCTAAAACATGTCTTAAGCTCACAGTGCTTACAGCAGGAATTATACCAAAATTGTAATAAAGAATATATAAACATTTTGCATTATAGATAAATATTGTTTTCTAATTGTTGGTAGGGACAAGTAGGTTGGTCTAAAATTTTGGTAGGGACATGGCCCTATGGTCCCTATGCAAACCTACGCCCATGCTCAGAATGTCAGCGATTTTATTTCTGAGGGGACGTGGATACAGTCCAGAGTTGGAGGAGTCGCCTCTAACCAACAGCTAAAAGAAACCATCCAGCCGTTACGATAGAAACACAAACTCTGTTATCTAGGCTTGTAATTTCTTGATGGCAGCTGATTGGTTACTGGCATGCAGGCTGGCCAATTAGAAGCTGTAATAACAGGGCCATGACCTCAGCTTCTCCTGTAATTAGTAAATACCACAGAGTGCTGAGCCGGCCACATCCACCTGCTCTCCCTCTCTCCGTCACACCACAGCACAAACTAGGTTTTCAGGAATCTGATCACCACATGACCAAATGTGCTGCTGCCCCTAATTTCTGCGTATTTATTTAAAGCCGCTGTTCGGCAGAGAATAGGATCAAATAAAACCTGAACTTCTCCAGCATCGCAGATAAAAACTCTCTGCATCTTCATCTCCCCCTGGAGGGATTCAAACTCGTCCCTGAAGCCACAACTTCTACAATGCTGCACCGTTGCTATAGTAACTGCCATTTCAGCAGATTGTTTACACGCTGTTATGGGTCTGCAGAGAGAGACGCTCTGTGTTGAGAGAGTACGCTTTTAGAGACACTAGGGAAATGCAGAAGCTGAATCTCTGAACTGCAGAAGAGATAATGATAATCATGGCCCCCTTTCTAAGACATGGTATATTAGTATCAACCAGGACATGAATATATGTCTATACTTTAACTAGACCAATCTAACTCATGAATCTACCTTTATCTAAACACTCCATTATATCTCTGGTTGTATTTCCTGCTGAAAGTGAAGCTTAATCTCAGTCTCTAGCCTCTGAAAGTCCAGTAATGTCTTGGATATTTGCTTCAGCTCTTACCTGGCCTCCCTGTCTCTGCTGAACAGAAGCTTCCCAAATAATCTGCCAGACTCTAACATCTGGGATGTCCATCCAATTAGATTATTTCTACCTAAAATATTTTCATGTAGGACAAAAAAGATCAACTGACCAGAGCAATGTTATGCAGCATACAGGAGCTCTTATGGCCCAACTTTAGGATAGATGGATGTTGGCGCCATTGAGAGGTTGCTGGTTCAAAACTCAGAATACCACTCTGGGTACCTGAGTAACTACTAGTGCATAATATCTAATAATCCAATTTTATTAGCAAAAAAATCAATCTGTTGGCAGATCATTTGTTTAAGCTGCTCATATACAGTGTGGCCAAAAAGTATTTAGTCATTCACTGATTGTGCAAGTTCTCCTACTTGGATAATTGAGAGAGGTCTGTAATTTTCATCATAGATTCACTTCAACTATGAGAGACAAAAAGAAAAAAAAACAAAAAACAGGAAACCGGTGTAGGATTTTTAAAGAAGTAATAGAATTTTTAAAACAAATGTAAATACATTTGTGCAGCACACAAATACTAGATGTCTTGTCAGCATATCCGTCCATCTGAGCAGCTCCTCCAGAGTCTCCATGGTTCTGTTGCTCTCCATGTCCAGTCTATCAGTCTCACTGGACTCAGTGGGTCCATCCTCTCTCCATGTTCAGATGATGGACTGATTAGAGCTCTAGTAGCTGCTCAGATGTTGCTTAAGATGTCTGCTTTGAACTGAACCAGAACTTCTATCTCTGACCTGTCAGTCGGGTTAGTTGGTCTGCATTATTGTTGTTCTCTGGTGTTCTTTTACAAACATGAGCCCAGAAACAGAACTGTGAATTTATAAAAAGGATCGGCAATCCACTGCATTTGAAATAGAGTAAAAAAAAAAAAAATTCCAATAGCAGAGGATCTCAGCTTTGTTCCTATTGCATATAACAGAACCAAGACATTAATTGTATCCCTCTGGCCTTTAGGTGGCGGTATTATTGTTAAAGTGTGTTTTTTGCTTCACAGAAGGAAAGAGAGATTTGCAGCTGGTGCGCGCTGTCACTATCCGATCTGTCCCAGAAGCACGATCCGTACCATCAGGCCATTTGCGCATTGGCAACCAGATATACATTCAGGTCCCTCTTGATTTTAATTTGTAGAAAATACATAAATTAAGTTTTTGACTTCTTAAAAATAGTAAAAGTATGAAATTATAATATGTTAAAGGTAAATAATGTATTTCCTGAGAAAATAAATAATGTTAAATCCTTTCTGTTTAATCAGTCGTCTTAGCCCTGCACTAGAAATGCGATCCTTCGCTACTTCCGGGTGCTAACTTTTTAGGATTTGGATTCAAAAATAAATCTAGTCTTTTAGAGTTTTATTTTTTCCTTTCATGTAAACCTTATAGTGTATAATCTAAAGAAAAAAACAACTAAAATGCGGATAAAAATGGTTTAATTACAATTTGCCGGACTACTCTGAGCATGTCAGATGATGACGTCAGTTTAACAGAGAAAAATGTAGAAATCATCAAATTGTCTCTGAAAGGTCATAAAAAATGTTTTAAGTTGTGTTTTAACATTCTTTTTTTTTATTTAAGGATAGAAATAAGTACTTTTAGTATCGTAATAACTAGTGTTTTCAGTATTGGTGGATACCTTACAAATATCATCTGTTTGGAATTTATGTGTGTGTATATATGAGGAACTGCAGACTACTTGGATGCAAAATAATTGCCATCATGGCTTTGTCAAGCTGCTGCCTACTTTTGTGAAGCAGGAAAAAGACTAATACAAAGTGAATCCAGTAGAACTTTTTATTGCCTTCCTGGAATGGGGGACAATAGTTGAATAAACTTTTGGCTCTCAGAATGGTATCGGTGCCCTATTTGTTGGTACTCGCCGATACCGATACCACCATTTTAGTGCTGGATCGGGGCCCTGCCTGATACTGTATCGGTGCAACACTAATAATTACATTATTTATGGTGACATGGATGCATATCTGGTTGCGCATGCTCAAATGGATCGGGTAGTAACACCTGGATCCATACATGCGACTAGAAGTTTACATTTTTCCAACGAACAGTAGCTGTGAATTCCTGTGACAATGGATGGTGCACAAGCAAGCTTTCAAGGTCCCGAAAGCAGCAAAACCCTGAAATCAAAAATCAATATGTTTCTGGTTAGTGCAGAGTTTTTTTTTATGGCAATGCTGGTTAAAAAAAAAAATGTATTTTTATTTTTCAGCCCTTATCTCTGGAGTAGATTCAGTTACACACATTGATTGTGTTTACTAACCAGGTGGCCTCTGAAGGCAGCTTTATTTAGGGGTATCGGGGTGAACATGACCTGATACAAACACATGGCACACTAGTGTATGAAAAAAAAAATCTTATAAAATCAGTTTTAGCTTGTATGGAGCCAACATAGAATATGCTAGAAGTTTCACTTGACCTCCATCATTTATGCTAAGCTAATGCTTTCATCTGAACCAGAATTTGCTTTATGCTGTTGCTCCCTCGGCAGATCTTTTAACAGGTGAAGCATGAAACAAACATCTGCAGCAGCTCTGATCCCACCTCCTGAATCTTTAATAAAACCACGTTTCCATTTAACCTGGAGACGGAGGCAGCCTGACGCTAACAGAACCTGTGCTAATGCCAGCTGCTGATCTCAGTTCAGTCAGAAACAAAAGCAGGTCAGCCTGAAACTGAAGCAGAGAGCAGAGGTTGAGCTGAGCGATGGATGCATCTCTGACGGGAGATCATCGCTCTGCTCGTTCTCCTCCCCCCCTCCGTCCCATCCAGAGGAAGTGAGAGTCCTCCCCTTTGTTCTGCAGAGGTTAAAGGGGGTCTCAGAGTGTGGAGATCTGACAGATACACTGCAGACACTACCGTTGGTGCAGCCCTTGCACAAGGCTTTAGAAACATTAGTCTTCCTGCAGAATTGCTGTCATGTTGCAGCTGATTGCGATGCAGCTTTAAAGATGAGGAATGAATCAAACTGTGGTGTTCTGATTTTCTCCTTTGTGATTTAAAATGATCAAGGAGAGCATTAGAACCACATGCAGAGGCCTCCATGGGTGGCAGTTCTTATAGAAGAGTGTGAAAGTGGTACAACAATGCTTAATCCAAGGCTACCTACTAAACATCCTCATGGACTGCAGGACACACGGTTTCCCAGGAGAACAAAGCCATCATACCACCTCCGCAGCCTCGTCTGTTACTGTGCTTTGTGGTAGAGTGTGGTTCCCCAGGTGACTGCTGCTCATCAAAACATTCATCACCAAGATGAACGAATAGATAAAACCACCTTTTTTCATTGCTGCATGCTCCAGTTCTAATGCTCATATGTGTGGTTCTAGCTGGTTCAGACCCTCACATGTTTCACTAAGCCTTGGCTGCTCACGACTCTGTGTCAATGGTTCCCCATTTTTTCATCCTTGAAACAGTTTTATGGATTCTGACCATTGTAACCTGCAAACACCAAACAGAGCTGCAACTTTTGAGATGTTCTGATCGGTTTATCCGGTCAGACTGGCTCTAATCCAACTTCCCTTCTCCTCAGTCCATCCATCTAGGGTACATATTCCTTTACTGCCTGTTACCCAAAACATAACAATGCATCCAGATGGAGACCTCATAAAAATACAATTTTAATGGAAGTATATTCATTTTGCAATTGATAATTTTTTATATGTTTATTGTGTATTTTATATTAAATGCAATATTTAATCATTTTAATCATATACAGTATAATTGATAAATAAATAAATGATACATCCTTTTAAGTTAAAACTGGAGCTGATAGAATTAATCGTTAATCGTGATTAATTAATCGATTGTTGAAATAATGGTCAACTAATTTACTAATCAATTTATCGTTAACTGGAGTATAGAGACTCTACAACGTGCCTTTAGCTGACAGAGCTTAAAGCAGCAATTAGACCGAACAAAATATGTAAACATTTTGAATTTTCAGATACAAAATCTTTTTCTTCTGTTAATATGTTCTATCCAGAACTGCTCAAGTGGAAAAGTTTTAGTTTCACCTTGTTTAATTTAATAAATTCTTCTTTAATGAACCTTTTACTATGTGATTATTAATCGATTAATTGAAAACATAACTGACAGACTAACTGATTTGAAAAATTATTGTTAGCTGCAGCCCGAATTAAACTTAGGCTGATATTGATATTTGATGATAATATTAACAGACACTCTAAACATCTCTACCCCTCTGACAACACAATAATTTGACCACAGTGCTGACATTGCTCCTTTGGTTTAGATAAACACCCACAATCCTTTGCTGCATCATAAATGTCACACAACAAAAACAACTGACACACCCAATCACCCCCTCATCCTGAAAGACAGAAACTGGATGGAAATAATAATAATAATAATAATAATAATAATCTGATGTCATTATCGGCCCAGTTTTTTCTAATCAAAGTGACACTGAAGTTAATGTGGATATATCACCCCCATTTTGGTGAGCCTTGCACTAGGGATGCACCCATATGATAATGTTGTCAGAGCCAATAATGAACCTTTGGACTCTATGAAAAACCAACAGCAGTACATATTTAGCTTCTCTGCTTCAGTTGAATACCCACAATCCCCCGCTTCGTTTTCACTGTCACATGACCAAACACAAAATACCCAATGCTTTTATCCCCTGAAGTAAAAACTGCAGCTAGATGGAAATCTGGTGTTAATATTGGTTTGATACGATACGTGTTTAAAAATGACCCAACATTAATGCCCCTTCTCACACATCTAACCTAACAGGCACCATGTTGGCAATCAGTGTCGTCCAGCAGAACGCCGCAGGTAGAAAATATAATTTAGATAAATTAACTGATTCAATGCAGGTCATGTCTTTGCATAAGAATAAAATTCCAGTTCTGTGTAAAATCTGAAAAACACAACACAGTTTGCTCGATTTCCTACAATTTTGAACTGTTAAATGTTTTTCAAAATGCAATAAAACTTTTGTTTTCTAATATACTGGAAAATCAAAGTATTTAGTGAAATTGAATGTCTCCTTAAAGTAATAAATAAACACATTGTGTTTAAATCTGAGGTGTCTTTCAGAGAAATGGATTAAAAGTGACTGGTTTCAATCTTAAGCCCCATTTCCACTACCCTCTGAAAACCGATCCCTGCCGAGCTTGGATCAGTTTAACGTGCTGATTCAGTTCCTTGCGACTGTTTACACATCACGCTAGCACAGTTCCTCTCCTCCTAGTGGCGATCTACGGTACTACTGCTGTCTTGAGGGAAACAAGCAAACCAAAGTGGTGGCGCACGTAACATTCAGGAAGTTTGGTTGTATTTGTGATATTTCATTGTTTTTGGAGAGTCGGGCTAAGAAGGTAGCCTTTGGTGAATTTACTTAACAGAGTCGGCTTTTGGGAAGTGGATAAACTATAACCTAATCAGGGCTAACAGACACATCACACTGGTAAGCAGAATCATCACTGGAAATCGTGTGGCATGGTAGGGAAGCTACTATTTTTATGAATGTCTAAAATTTCATGATTACGGAGGCTGACTGTAAGGAGATTACGTGAATGAACTAGTACCAGTTTAGCGCGGTTTAGTTGTGTATGGCATAGTCCAGGTCAGTTTTGCGTCCCAAAACGACACAACAGTTATCTCAGTTACCGTGATTGGACCGATCTCAGCAAAGTTTGAAAAGGGTAGTATAAATGGGACTAATCACTGTTTTTTATCATGACTCAGATTAATATGCACAGACACACGTCTCAGATGGTTAAAGCTTTCAATTTTTCTCTTCTTTTTTACCAGAACAAATCATTCCTGATGTTCTTCATCTCAAACCAAACCAGCTCAAAATCTAAAGGCCTTTAGGGAACATCTGTTAAGGATGTCGTCTCTGTAGCAGCTCAGAAACATCCAGCCTCCGTCGCACAGCCTGAACTCGGTTATTTTAGCTCCATGTTTCTACATTTAGATCAGAGAAGCTCCATCAAAGCCAAACTCAGAGGAAAGTTTCCCTCATCTGCTGAACCGTGCAAACTGGGGAAGAACTAAAAATACCTCAGAGCATTTGGTGGCGTTTTTGAGAGCAAAAATATCTGAAAGCAGTCAGGGTTCTGCTGCTGAGAGAAAGAACCACAGGAGCAAAAAGTCAGGGTGTTCATTACTCCTGAAGACCCAGGACTTCTTTACTTAGGACCAACCAACAGTTTGTTCTGTCCAGCTGTTGTTGATCTGAGAAGCTTAAAGTATTCAATCTGAGAATTTCCTTTCTATTTTTTTGTCAAATGGAGGCCTTCTTAAAAAAAATAACTAAATACAGGTTAAAAATCTTCAATTTCATGTTTCTGTATTTGATCCATCAAACTGCAGGAGCGTTTCTGTTTCATCTCAAACTCAGCAGCCAAGCTTCAACTGAGCCTCAATCAACACATTAAAGAGAAGAAAACACAAGGAAATATATTTAAAGAAAGTTCAAACTTAAATCAGATATTCAGCACCTTATGGGTCCAGGTTTTCTAATAATTTCCAAAACTTTCCCAGACTAGAAGTTTCCATCAAATTTTTTATACTCTTCCCATATGCCATCAAAAGCTTGACTTGGCTTTAATGTGTGTTCTTAAGAGACCACAGCTGCATTCAACCTCAGGAAATGTAGCAGATGAGCCTTTAACATCATAAAATCCACTTGCGAGTGGTTTCATATATTTCCACCTAACAACTTGGAACGCAGAAAAAAAAAAAAAATTGGTAAAATTTTTACCAATATATATTCTCCACAATTCAACCACCAAGTTCATCTTATGGACACGGCGAGCACCGAAGCACAATTAACAAAGATATAGCAGCATGGTAAAACAAAGGAGCTGAGACATCATAGCTTTAAAGGCGTCAAGAAATCATATTACAAATCAAATCTTCAATTGTTTATACGGCACTCGTCCATAAGGGTCTACTGATTAAAATCAATGCAGCATTTTTGTAATAAAAACATTTCATGATGAGAAAATTGCCACATAACGTCTGTTTTCTGCCATCAGAAAATGTCTATTCTTATAGCTAAGGCTAACCGTCTTGCTAATCACCATAGGTTACGCAGATAAATCCGCTCAATGTTGGGTATGTTTATTTTCCTCACCTTCTAGCCTACAAAACAAAATTGTCCCCACCCATTCCATTTTGATATTTGACACCAGTGTAGGTACCAGATCTGCTCAGGTCGTGCTTCATGCCAGTGACGTTACGCTACATGATTGGCTGAACATCGCCACATGAAGTAATACATAGTGGCTGCCCAGACATGGATAATAACATTGCGCAGCGTCCGTTAGCGTGTCTAATGAACGATTAAGTTTTACCTAATCGAAAACAAAACTGAAAAAAATCTGTTTATGGTGAACAAAGTAACGGTTACACCATGATATAAAGGGGGAGAGCTGGTTAGCGTGGTAGCTAGCTGTGCTCAGTAGCTAACAGGTTAGCCTCTTTTAGCTCTGTCGGTTAGCCACATTAAGCTACACTACTTTTGAATTCGTATCAACAACAACCATTCGTTTTCTAGAGGTAGAATAACTGTTGTTCTCTTCATCTAAAATCTCTATGAAAGTCATTCTTTTGGGATGTTCCATTTCTCCTCCCCTGGCCTTAGATCTTAATAAAAAGAATAAAAAAAGAGTTAGTCTGTCTTAGAAAGCAGTACTTTCCTTCAAGACTGACAATTGTTGTTTACTACTTTCAGCTTATTAAGATTGCCAGTGAAATTTAAAATAATAGCAAATAAAGGTAATAATCTGTTCAAACTCCAAAGGAGATTTGATCCTTAAGAAACGAGTTCAACAGTTTGTCTGAGTGGAGTTGCCATATGATGACGTCATAAGAAGGGGCAAGTCCCCAAGCAGATCTGGTACCTACACAGGGACAGCCGTCGAAGCGCCAAAGCGCTCCTTCTCAGCTGCTGTTTTTACGCATGACTCCCCTCATATTATGGCTCATAAAGTCTGGCTGCTATTGGTTATATCCATGCACAAGGTTTGGTTCTCTAGCAAATGAAATTACCTTTAAAACGAGGCTAAACATGGCTAATTTGAATAATGCAGCCCAGAGGCAGATCCTGGATCATTCCACACTGTTAGATACTTAGAAGGAAAAAATTGGGGAAAAAAATGTTTTGTGGCTATTAAAATGCTCCAGTGTGATTTTGTGCAGTAAAAAAAAGCAATAAGCACAATCTGGAATAAAAGATGCTGGTGACTCCAGAAGTTAAAAGTCCCACATTTCTTGAACTGTTATACTTAGAAGTCTAAAATTTACAGTTGAGGTTGACATGATGCAGAATAAATGCAATACAATGAAACATGCTTATTCTCAAGCATGTCTAGAAGGTGTTGGCTTTCAAATGATGTATCACACATTTAATTTGGGCTTACAGGTACTTAGTTATTTCTTTTTCCATTTGGGTTTGCAAAAAGGCAAGGATTACCCACAATTAGGTGGAATCAGCGGAATATGCTGCTTTACAGCACAGCTATAATCCACCAGCTTCGCTAAAACCATCATGTTAGACAGGAGAATAAAGGAATAAAATAACATTTTGGACACGGCTCACTGGTCAGTGGTGATATGTTTAGAATAGGCTAAAGGATGCCTCATGTGGCTCTAGGGGGCAGTAGATTGGTGACCCCTGATCTAAGACAATCTAGACCTGGATTCCCTGGAGAACACATGCATTTATAGAGGAGGAGGGGGTCGGTATCAGAGGCAGGATCACATTAATGGAGGACTGGTGTCAGGCAGCTCTGATCTGGAGGCTTAAAGAGCAGAGAGCTTCTCCGCTCGGGATTTTTACACGATTAAGCTTTTATCTGTTGACTCTTAGTCACTAAGACACAAAAATCCTCTGATGCAGCAAATCAACAACACAGGATATCATTAAAACACATATTACGGTAATGACGTTTTTTTCATTCAGATTTTGGAATCGGGAATAAAACAGAAATACAGATATTTTTCCGCAATTTATATATTTAATATGTATCCAGATCTGGAAAGAAATAAAGCAAGTCACAACTAGGAGTGAGTATTGGGTATGGGTGTTGCGATGCGACACGATAATTGGATCACGATACAATATTATCACTATATTGCAATATCAAAATTGAATGCATAGATAAAAAAGCAACCTCTGTATATGTTCATCAGATGATATTGATCACTCAGTTATTTTGGTATCAATGTTGCAGTCTATGTCTTCCACTGTGACTGCCTCAACTACAGATATGGCGCTGCACCGCACCGCAAAAAGGCTCCACAGCGCCACCTGCCAGAGTGGCGGTACAAAGGTAGCCCACTTTTCCTTAGTTTTAGATAAAAATGTTTTGCTTTAAAAAAAATCGATACTAGGAACTAAAAGATAGATTTTATATCAGGCAGCCAAAAATCACGATATATTGTCAAAACGATTACTTTCCCAACACCCCTAGTCAGTTTAACTGAGAGTGGATGATTGGGAACCTTCACCAGCACCAGAGCATTGTGAACGGAGCGGAGCGCCGCGCTATTCCCACTCAGGAGGATGTCCGCTTATTCGCTCCGCCGCTCAAAGTTGTTCCAGGAAGCTCCACTCAAAATCCCCTCTGCGTTCATCTTAATTTTCATGCCGCTCCGGCGAAATCGCTCCACTCTCGCTCAAATTTTCAGGAGGCCTTTTTTTTTTTACATTTATCCTTCATGTTATTATGCCAGGGCGCTGGGACACACAGCGTTTGATTTAATGATGTGACCAATACATGTGTATTGTCTAATTTAACAGCTGTTAAATTATAACACCTCGCTCCATTCATGTTGCCCCAATGAGATATGAGATAATAGTGTATAATGCATATATGTGATCCATTTTCAAAAACAGGCTCTTACCACAACAATAACTTTATGTAAACCCACTCTGTATTGTTATGTATAGTTAGAGTACATTTTTAGAATTATTTTATCCACATTGGAGCGAACTGGAGTGGACCAAAACCCTTGCATTTGAATTGAAAATCCCTCTGCACTCCACCATATATCTTCCGCTCCGCTCCACCGCTTGCTCCACACTCTGCTCCACTAAAATGCTCTGACCAGCCCCCCTAGTCACAACCTCCAACCACCCTCCTCAACAACCTACTAACAACTTACATCCCAAAGACTCCGTATTCATTTAACTAATTTTTAATAGCACCTTATCAGTTGGTGTTTGGATGATTCCTTTGGTTTGAGCTCTTTCAGCCACCGTACAAACCCTCCAGCTCAGATATGAGACCTCTAAAAAGGCTCTGGTATTGGTTTGGATTCAGCATTTTTTGAAGGCTGCTGGTTTCTAAATATAAGGGAACTGATCCAAAACCAGACCTGGGAATAAATTCATCAGACAAGAAAAAAACAACCTCAGAACAAAAAGGTCATCTTAGTATTAAAAGCTGTTTATATTTCCCAGCCTGCTGCCGAGATGGCAAACATGTGGATCATTCCTTTACTATTTACTCCTGTCTATAATTTTTTTACAGGTTCCATATACTGCAGAACTATAAGCCATAAATAAATACATTTACATTTATTTATTGAAAAAATATAGAAATAAGGAAGAAATTTTCAGTGAGGAAAAGTCTGTCATAAGAAAACATGTTGCTGGTCAGTAGCTGGTCTCTAAAGGCCATTTGATATGAATTACACTAAACTGATTATTACATGGAAAAGATTTTAAACTAATACATCTTTATGCATCACTTAGTTTTGCCCTGCTGCATACAATCCAAACAAATTATTGAAATTTGTGCTCATATGACCAAATAGAATGAAAGATTTTAAAAGGTTAAACAGGCGGTTTAACACCTCAGCTAATACTGTCCTCCAATAAATATTTTATCGGCTCAGATTGGATAAATGCCTCAGTGAATCTAACTGATCTTATTACTATATGCTTCATCCTGTTTACAGTAAATCTGATGACTTTTAGAGGCAACGAGTCAAAACTGAAGCTGATATTTCTCTGCAATGGCAAAACGTAAAGTAGCTTTTTTGTATCACCTTTTAAATGACCTGTAATTATATAGCTATTTATGTAGTCAAAGGAGACGCAGCATAGAACATTCAGTCATTAACATGTTCCCACACTGATGGTGGAGAGCTACCCTGTAGCTACAGATGTGCTGGGGCATGCTCACAGAAACCAGGCAACTGTACACAGAGACACCACCTCTGACCACCATCAGTAGTCAGTGTGGGTGAAGCTTCCTCAACGCTTCATACCCTAGTCAACGACTGGTTATAGCAGTGTGTCGCAGGTATGATGCAGATATTTTTGATGTATGCCTAATATTGAAGTGTGGCCTGCGCTATGTTATTCCATGCCACAATGTGATGGTAGCCACAGGGCTCGGTGGCGCCAGTGTACGGCAGCCCCGCTTCTGTCAGTGAGCCCCAGGGCAGCTGTGGCTACAATGTAGCTTGTCACCATCAGTGTGTGTGAATTGGTGAATGAATGTAGGGTAAAGCGTTTTGGTCAAGTCCCCCTAACTTGAATAAAGGCGCTATATAAGTACATGCCATTTACCATTTACCAATGTAAGAGAGACAATAAGGAACTAGCTGTGGGTCTAGATACGGCCAAAGCGGTGAGGAAGTGGAAAAACTCAAGAGGCAAGTTTGTGCAACAACGGAGGGACATGAGGGCCAAAAAGAGCAGGGATCCAGGTGGAAAAAGGTCCCAGCATTCTCGCGCACCTCGCTCTTCTAGCTGGTCCATCTTCAGAGGACTCCTGTCTGTAGCACTGTCTGCGGTCACCTACAATTTTGGAGATGTGCATCAGAGTGTCTGCAGAAGAGGCGAGGGCATATCTGCATTAACTGCGACACGAATGCAGACAGCCTGGTTTCCGTACAGCTTTAAATATTATTCACCTTCCATGCTGCAGCTTCAAGGCCAGGTTTATAACCGAGACCTTTGTGTTGTACCTTCTCTAAGGGGCAGTGTTTTCAGAAGCCAGAAGGAGCCAGATACAGATAAGGAAGGAACTCTGCCCTAAGTTCAAGGGTTAGTCTGCAGCATCAATAAAATAGTGTTTATTAGAGCCAAGCTGAGGATTTCCAAGCCTCTTGAATCTTCACAGGCAGCACTGGCATAAACAGGAGTGTTTTTGTTCTCTTATGCAATGGTCAATAAATGCTGATTGGATGAAGACCACCGAACTTCCTCCTGCTAAATTAGAGCGTTTCTCCCTACATCTTTAGTCTAACTCCCTGTCCTTCACTCTGTTCCGTCAGATGAAGCTGTGAGAGCCTGTGTGAGCCCCGCTTGTCTGTTTGCAGCCATGCAGCCATCAATCTGAGCGTGCAGCGCTGCGGTTTGATGAATCTGTCACAGAAAACTGTCCGGCCTCGCCCAGTTCCTCCCAGTCTGTAATTAAACCCAGAATAGAGCCGGTGTTCTGTCAGATGAGCGTACCCCATCAGACCAGCATACTCATAGTCAATACACATGCGCAAGATCTCAGATTTATGTTTATCCCTTCAGTTTTGCACGGAAAATAGACTTTAACCTACCTTGATGGGTGGGTATCTCCTTAGTTATGAAAAAAAAACATAAATTTCTTTTGTTAAAATATACCCACACCGATGGTGGAAAGCTACCCTGTAGCCACAGATGAGCTGGGGCACGCTGACAGATGACATATGAGTAAAAAAAAAAACAACAACTAAGTAACTAAATAGTTTTTATGCCCGGCCGGCTCCAGACCCGGACCAGCCCTGGAGCTGATGGCTCGTTTTGTTCCGGTCCAGTCAGGGGTATGCTAATCTGATGGGGTATGCTGGTCTAATTGGGTATGCTGATCTGATGGGGTATGCTGGTCTAATTGGTTATGCTGATCTGATGGGGTATGCTGGTCTGGTGAGGTATGCTGGTCTAATTGGGTATGCTGGTCTGGTGAGGTATGCTGGTCTAATTGGGTATGCTGATCTGATGGGGTATGCTGGTCTAATTGGGTATGCTGATCTGATAGGGTATGCTGGTCTGATGAGGAATGCCGGTCTAATTGGGTATGCTGATCTGATGGGGTATGCTGGTCTAATTGGGTATGCTGATCTGATGGGGTATGCTGGTCTAATTGGGTATGCTGATCTGATAGGGTATGCTGGTCTAATTGGGTATGCTGATCTGATGGGGTATGCTGGTCTAATTGGGTATGCTGATCTGATGGGGTATGCTGATCTGATGGGGAATGCTGGTCTAATTGGGTATGCTGACCTGATGGGGTATGCTGATCTGATGGGGTATGCTGGTCTAATTGGGTATGCTGATCTGATGGGGTATGCTGATCTGATAGGGTATGCTGGTCTGATGGGGAATGCTGGTCTAATTGGGTATGCTGATCTGATGGGGAATGCTGGTCTAATTGGGTATGCTGATCTGATGGGGTATGCTGATCTGATAGGGTATGCTGGTCTAATTGGGTATGCTGATCTGATGGGGAATGCTGGTCTAATTGGGTATGCTGATCTTTTGGGGTATGCTGATCTGATGGGGTATGCTGGTCTAATTGGGTATGCTGGTCTAATTGGGTATGCTGATCTGATGGGGAATGCTGGTCTGATGGGGTATGCGGGTCTAATTGGGTATGCTGATCTGATGGGGAATGCTGGTCTGATGGGGTATGCTGATCTGATGGGGTATAATGGTCTAATTGTGTATGCTGATCTGATGGGGAATGCTGGTCTGATGGGGTATGCGGGTCTAATTGGGTATGCTGATCTGATGGGGTATCCTGTCTAATTGGGTATGCTGATCTGATAGGGTATGCTGGTCTAATTGGGTATGCTGATCTGATTGGGTATGCTGGTCCGATGGTGAATGCTGGTCTATTTGGGTATGCTGATCTGATGAGGTATGCTGATCTGATCGGGTATGCTGGTCTAATTGGGTATGCTGATCTGATGGGGTATGCTGATCAGATAGGGTATGCTAGTCTGATGGGGAATGCTGGTCTAATTGGGTATGCTGATCTGATGGGGTATGCTGATCTGATGGGGAATGCTGGTCTAATTGGGTATGCTGATCTGATGGGGTATGCTGGTCTAATTGGGTATGCTGATCTGATAGGGTATACTGGTCTGATGGGGAATGCTGGTCTAATTGGGTATGCTGATCTGATGGGGTATGCTGGTCTAATTGGGTATGCTGATCTGATGGGGTATGGTGGTCTAATTGTGTATGCTGGTCTAATTGGGTATGCTAATCTGATGGTGTATGCTGGTCTAATTGTGTATGCTGATCTGATGGGGAATGCTGGTCTGATGGGCTATGCTGGTCTAATTGGGTATGCTGGTCTAATTGGGTATGCTAATCTGATGGGGTATGCTGGTCTTATTGGGTATGCTGATCTGATAGGGTATGCTGGTCTGATGGGGAATGCCGGTCTAATTGGGTATGCTGGTCTAATTGGGTATGCTGATCTGATAGGGTATGCTGATCTGATAGGATATGCTGATCTGATGGGGAATGCTGGTCTAATTGGGTATGCTGATCTGATGCGGTATGCTGATCTGATGGGGAATGCTGGTCTAATTGGTTATGCTGATCTGATGGGGTATGCTGGTTAATTGGGTATGCTGGTCTAATTGGGTATGCTGATCTGATGGGGAATGCTGGTCTGATGGGGTATGCTGATCTGATGGGGTATGCTGGTCTAATTGGGTATGCTGATCTGATGGGGCATGCTGGTCTGATGGGGTATGCGGGTCTAATTGGGTATGCTGATCTGATGGGGTATCCTGTCTAATTGGGTATGCTGATCTGATAGGGTATGCTGGTCTAATTGGGTATGCTGATCTGATGGGGTATGCTGGTCTGATGGGGAATGCTGGTCTAATTGGGTATGCTGATCTGATGGGGTATGCTGATCTGATGGGGTATGCTGGTCTAATTGGGTATGCTGATCTGATGGGGAATGCTGGTCTGATGGGGTATGCTGATCTGATAGGGTATGCTGGTCTGATGGGGAATGCTGGTCTAATTGGGTATGCTGATCTGATGGGGTATGCTGATCTGATGGGGAATGCTGGTCTAATTGGGTATGCTGATCTGATGGGGTATGCTGGTCTAATTGGGTATGCTGATCTGATAGGGAATGCTGGTCTAATTGGGTATGTTGATCTGATGGGGTATGCTGATCTGATGGGGTATGCTGGTCTAATTGGGTATGCTGATCTGATGGGGTATGCTGATCTGATGGGGTATGGTGGTCTAATTGTGTATGCTGGACTAATTGGGTATGCTGATCTGATGGTGTATGCTGGTCTAATTGGGTATGCTGATCTGATGGGGAATGCTGGTCTGATGGGGTATGCTGGTCTAATTGGGTATGCTGGTCTAATTGGGTATGCTGATCTGATGGTGTATGCTGGTCTAATTGGGTATGCTGATCTGATGGGGAATGCTGGTCTGATGGGGTATGCAGGTCTAATTGGGTATGCTGATCTGATGGGGTATGCTGGTCTGATGGGGTATGCTGGTCTAATTGGGTATGCTGGTCTAATTGGGTATGCTGATCTGATGGTGTATGCTGGTCTAATTGGGTATGCTGATCTGATGGGGAATGCTGGTCTGATGGGGTATGCAGGTCTAATTGGGTATGCTGATCTGATGGGGAGTGCTGGTCTGATGGGGTATGCTGATCTGATGGGGTATGCTGGTCTAATTGGGTATGATGATCTGATGGGGAATGCTGGTCTGATGGGGTATGCGGGTCTAATTGGGTATGCTGATCTGATGGGGTATCCTGTCTAATTGGGTATGCTGATCTGATGGGGAATGCTGGTCTGATGGGGTATGCTGATCTGATGGGGTATGCTGGTCTAATTGGGTATGCTGATCTGATGGGGAATGCTGGTCTGATGGGGTATGCAGGTCTAATTGGGTATGCTGATCTGATGGGGTATCCTGTCTAATTGGGTATGCTGATCTGATAGGGTATGCTGGTCTAATTGGGTATGCTGATCTGATGGGGTATGCTGGTCTAATTGGGTATGCTGATCTGATAGGGTATGCTGGTCTGATGGGGAATGCTGGTCTAATTGGGTATGCTGATCTGATGGGGTATGCTGGTCTAATTGGGTATGCTGATCTGATGGGGAATGCTGGTCTGATGGGGTATGCTGATCTGATGGGGTATGCTGGTCTGATGGGGAATGCTGGTCTAATTGGGTATGCTGATCTGATGGGGTATGCTGGTCTAATTGGGTATGCTGATCTGATAGGGTATGCTGGTCTGATGGAGAATGCTGGTCTAATTGGGTATGCTGATCTGATGGGGAATGCTGGTCTAATTGGGTATGCTGATCTGATGGGGTATGCTGGTCTAATTGGGTATGCTGATCTAATAGGGTATGCTGGTCTGATGGGGAATGCTGGTCTAATTGGGTATGCTGATCTGATGGGGTATGCTGATCTGATGGGGAATGCTGGTCTAATTGGGTATGCTGATCTGATGGGGTATGCTGGTCTAATTGGGTATGCTGGTCTAATTGGGTATGCTGATCTGATGGGGTATGCTGCTCTAATTGGGTATGCTGGTCTAATTGGGTATGCTGATCTGATGGGGAATGCTGGTCTGATGGGGTATGCGGGTCTAATTGGGTATGCTGATATGATGGGGAATGCTGGTCTGATGGGGTATGCTGATCTGATGGGGTATGCTGGTCTAATTGGGTATGCTGATCTGATGGGGAATGCTGGTCTGATGGGGTATGCAGGTCTAATTGGGTATGCTGATCTGATGGGGTATCCTGTCTAATTGGGTATGCTGATCTGATGGGGAATGCTGGTCTGATGGGGTATGCTGATCTGATGGGGAATGCTGGTCTGATGGGGTATGCGGGTCTAATTGGGTATGCTGATCTGATGGGGTATCCTATCTAATTGGGTATGCTGATCTGATGGGGAATGCTGGTCTGATGGGGAATGCTGGTCTGATGGGGTATGCGGGTCTAATTGGGTATGCTGATCTGATGGGGTATCCTATCTAATTGGGTATGCTGATCTGATGGGGAATGCTGGTCTGATGGGGTATGCTGATCTGATAGAGTATGCTGATCTGACAGATCTCCGGCCTGAACTGAGGAGTGGTCACACTCACATCTGCTGGCTCTGACTGCATCACTGACCTGCTGCTGTCCCCCACAAACACAACAGAACCTGCCTTAGTTGTCATGACAACCGGGGGATGACTACAGCTGGCTCACGTGATCAGGAAACAGCAACAATAAGGCAGCATCCAGTGACCTCTGACCTGCAGCCTCAGGTGTGTGTGGAGGTGGGGGTCTCACCTGGACAATCCGCGGTCTTTCCGGGGCCGCATTCCGCGCTGCCGCCGCCACCGCTACGGGGGAACGAGCTCCGAGCTGCGGGGAGACCCAACAGAAGCAGCAGGCAACAGAACCAGGAGAGCCGGAGCACAGGAGCCATGATGGACGGATAGAGGGAGGAGAAAGGAGAGATCCACTGAAGGATGAATGGGAAGGTTTGAGAGGAAAAAAATAGTTTTAAAGGTTAAGAAGGAATGTTCTTCAAAAAGAAGAAAAGATCAGCGTCTAAATGAAATCCTCAGATCCTCTTTGTGTCCATTCGTTTCCCTAAAGGTCCTGGGCTTCCAGGAGAAGCAGGCTGCAGGAAGCCTGGAGGAGGGCTTTAAAACGCAGCCAGGGACAACAAAGCAGCAGAGGGCCTGGAGGGGGGGCTGCACACACACCGACCCCCACACCTCATAGCCCGGACACAGCCTCCATCCCCCAGCCCCCGCTGCTCAAACCGGCGGGACAAGAAGCGACCGCGGGGCGCCGCGGAACAACAGACCCAGGTGGAGCTCCGGAGGGGCCGCAGCTGCAGCATCCAGGCCGGGCGGGAGCGTCTGGGCGCCGGGGAAGCCTGGACGGAAACGATCGGTGGGCAGAAACGGGACTTTTCTATCCTTTTTCTCTGGGCTCCTGGTCTTTTTCCCCCGGATCACATCAACAAAGGCCCGTACCATGTGACCTGCAGGAGACCACTCCCACAGACAGACAATCCACAGCCCCACGCACACACACGCCACGATCATCCCCACAGAGAACAGCCTCATCAAAGTTTTTATCTATTTAGCACTTTACAACAACACCAGGAGCTTCACAGAAACATAAAAACATTGCAAAAAACAAAAACAAAAAACAGACTAAAATCATAGGCATAAAACAAGAATTTAAAGCCAGTTTAAAAAATGAGTCTTTAATCTGGAGTTAATCTGGGCAGATTTAGCTCCTTAGTCCTGCAGGTAAGGAAGGGTTTTAAAAATCTCCAATTCAATTAAAGAAACTATTAAAACACCAAATAGGAACAGTTTTAATAAGAGATGTGAAAATAAACGCCCAGTTTACCAGTTACTAAAGGAAAAAACAATTTAAAACAACCTGCATTCATCTAGTCACATCTAGGATGAAAAATAAATTGAAAAGATTTTTGGTTGCTAGATCTTTCCAATTTTATACTAAAGTACAATTAAGCATTAAATCGCCCTTTATGTAATAATATTTTCCTCTGAATGACAATTGCTATTCTATTCTGTTCATTTTTTATTATTATTTTTATTCATTTTAGAATTGTTACAATACAAAGAACAAACCTGTGCCGCCTTACACATACATGCATTAAAAGAGGGGGAAAAATATAAAAAATAAAAATATACCCCACATGAACAAGGCATCAAGAAAGGAGAAACAGAAGCAAGCAAACATAAATAGTGCTATAAACAAAATAAGAAAAAACTAGAATCCTAGGGACCCCAAAGTGCCAAAATGTGTCTGATTTGTGATTGAGATCGTGGGTAAGGAAGAATAACATATTTACTGTGGGAGCAGTCCATTTTAACAAAATACATTTCTTAGAGTGTGCACCCATGTGATTAGGGGAGACATTTAGAAGATAAAACCCAGGAGACAAAAAGAAGCAAACCCCCTAAACCTTTTTAATCACCAAATAAACTTCCCTCCAAAAGGTCCTTAATAAATCACATGACCAGAATAGATGGAAAAAAGTACCTCTATGCCTAAAACATTTTCAATTCATTTCATGTCTATAGCGCCAAATTCACAACTCATGTCATCTCAAGGCACTTTACAGTTCAACCAGATCATACAGTCAAATTGATACAAAGTTTTATATCTAAGGAAAACCAGTTGATTGCATCGACTCATTGACTCAAATACAATCCCTCACACTAAGCATGCTTGTAGCGACAGTGGAGAGGAAAAACTCCCTTTTAACAGGAAGACACCTCCAGCAGAACCAGGCTCAGTGTGAGCGGCCATCTGCCGAGGCCGACTGGGGTTCAAGGAGACAGAAGCAGAGACACAAAAAGCAGCTGTTAAAGGCGGCCCCGTCCAGGAAACACACAGCCAAGGAAGACGAGCTCCGAGCCAGCTCCCATGCCAGAGGACGAAGAGAGCACATCCACCCAGTCACGGTCAGAGAAACAGGACCACACTGGAAGACAGGCCGATCTCCAACATCTATAAACAAGGGTGTTGATGGAAGCAGCACAGCTGATGTTTCTTTCCAGGATGCCGTCACAGCCAAACAGGAACAGACGAGGCAAAGCTACTCTGAGGAAAACCAGAGAGAGCAGAAGGTTAGAGATTGAACTAACAGATTCTGCAGAATAGGAGAATAGAGAGAGAATGAAGCAGAATGATGGAATGGGGGTCCCTATGTCCTCCAGCAGTCTAAGCCTATAGCAGCATAACTTTAAAGACAGCTCAGGATAACCTGAGCCACCCTAACTATAAGCTTTATCAAAAAGGAAAGTTTTAAGCCTAGTCTTAAAAGTAGACAGAGTGTGTGCCTCACGGACTAAAACTGGTAGTTGGTTCCACAGGAGAGGAGCCTGATAACTAAAAGATCTGCCTCCCATTCTACTTTTAGAAATTCTAGGAACCACTAGTAAACCTGCAGATTGAGAGCGAAGTGCTCTGTTAGGAACATAAGGAACAATCAGATCTCTGATATAAGATGGAGCTTGGCCTTTTAAGGCTTTATATGTGAGAAGGAGGATTTTAAATTCTATTCTTGATTTAACAGGAAGCCAATGAAGAGAAGCCAGGATAGGAGAGATGTGATCTCTCTTTTTAATTTTCATCAGAACTCTGGCTGCAGCATTTTGGATCAGCTGAAGGCTTTTAACTACAGTTTGTGGACTTCCTGATAGTAAAGAATTACAATAGTCCAGCCTTGAAGTAACAAATGCATGGACTAGTTTCTCAGCATCACCCCTGGACAGGAGATTTCTAATTTTTGCAATGTTCCTCAGATGAAAGAAGGAAATTCTAGAAACCTCTTTGATATGGGATTTAAATGACAGGTCCTGATCAAAAATAACACCAAGATTTTTTACTTTATTATCTGAAATCAGTTTAATCCCATCCAAATGAAGTGACTGACTAATCAGCTTCTTTTTCAGAGACTCTGGTCCAAAGACTATAACTTCTGTTTTGTCTGCATTCAGAAGCAGAAAGTTAAGAGTCATCCAGGTTTTTATGTCTTCAGACATGCCTGTAGTCTATGTAATGGGTTAGCTTCATCTGGATTATAGACAGATATAGCTGGGTATCATCAGCATAACAGTGGAAATTAATCCCATGCTGTCTAATAACTCTACCAATTGGGAGCACGTATAAAGTAAAGAGAATTGGTCCTAGCACTGATCCCTGTGGTACTCCACAGGTAACCTTTGAGCGTGTTGAAGATCTGTCATTAACATGAACAAAATGAATTCGATCAGATAGATAAGATTTAAACCAGTCTAGTGCTGTTCCTTTAATTCCAACAAAATCAACACAGATTGGAACGGTCGGGGAACATTCTCTGAAGACGAACAGTGGTATAGTAGGACCTATAGAAAAGTTTAAATTCTGTTCTTGTATAGAAATAGAAGTGCATTGAGGAAAGGTTTCATTGCAGATCTTAAGCAATCTGAACTACTGAATTGCATCTCTAGATCACGCTCCCAGAGCCGCTTGACAGAGTCAAAGCTTGATGGTACTGAGCTGATTGAGAGTGCAGAGAATTTAGAAATCAGACCCTTTGGAGAGTTGGGTGAAACCAGAACATTTTCTAAGTCTGTTAGTTCCCTACGGAATGCATTAGACCGAAATAATGAATCCATAAAATGCCAAATTTCAAGATATTTATAAAGATCTTTGTGAGGAATGTTGCTTTTGTCCCTGATTTGATTAAATGATTTAATAGCACCAGAAACCAAATTCTATTCTATTCTATTATACAATTTCGCAAATCGTTCCCAGTCCGAGCCTGGTCCTAACAATATGAGAATAAAGTTGTAATATTACCAGAAAAAAATGGATTTCAGAACAAGTGCTTCTTGCAAGAAGCACTTTTTTAACTAAAATTATGCTTTGTCTAATTTCTACTTTGCTACAAGCCGAGGGCCAGACTGGTTGAATGTTTATTAAAACATATTAAAATGAACGTAGCCTATTGAACCAAGAGCTAACATATGGTTTTTTGGTTTTTTATATTAATATCAATATTATTAATAAACTTTTGTTATATTGATAATCTAAACTATTAAGATAAATACATAAATGAAAGTGCATGCATTATAACCCGAAAATGCATTACTGTGCTGCTCTATGGTTCTACAGATCACTGCTTTCAAATAGTAAAATAAAATAAAATAAAAACAACAGACAAAACAATACTTGCTTTAAAATAAACAAAAATCATGTCTTGTAAAAAGAAATGTAATTGTGATGAATCACAGCAGCAGACCCAGAATCCATTCAGAAGTTCTTTAAAAAAGGAATTTATTAAACAAAAAGCAGAGCAATACCAAAAAGGACTGAAGAATAGAAAAAGACTGCAGACTACAGGTGTCAGCAGAGGCTGATTGAAGCCAAAATAAAAGGAATGCAACCGTAGCCCTGAAAGTCAGAGCAGTGCATATAAGCAGCCATGGCCTGTGGGCCGGTTTTAAAGGTAATTAAATATCATCCAGGGGGCCGTGGATAAACAATTTGGGGGCCCACCGTCCTCGACTTTGACATATGTGCTTTAGTGTATTAAAAACATGAACTGGACATGCAAATAACAAATAGAAAAAATTTATAATTTTCTTCATCTATTTGTCATTTTTTTCTGCATCTTTTTCACACATTAAAAATAATATGTGTTTGAATTGTAGTCCTTAAACTCACAGGCAAACATCATCTGATAGAAACACTAAATGTTTTTACAAATACATATCCCGAGCTTTTTGAATATAACTTTATCATTGGAGGATCATATGGAAGGATATGTAGATAAATGAATGGTATTTTTTTTATTTTATGCATAAAGGTTAAAACTTATCCTTGTAAAAGTAGGAGGACAAGATTTGACTCTGTTTTCTGCTCATTAATTATTTATTTTTCTTTTTGTTCCTTTTCATTTTCTATCCGGGATGTAAAAACAAACAGACAGACAGAGGAGGAGGAGAAAAGTCTAAATCCCTCCATCAGAATAATATTTCACACAAATAGGGATGAAAAAAAAAAACATAATTTATCTTAAAAATGCATCTTAATAGACAATAGATTAAGATTATTAAGCTTAATGTTGTTATAGTTAAGATTAAGCTGCAGTAAAACAAAACAATGCAACTGAAGCAGATAAATACAGACGTAATTCTCTGTCATGTATAAACACTGACAGACTGTAGCCAGCAGATGGCGCCACCGTGCAGCAGAATATTTTTCCACAACTACAGCTGATACTGACGTCACAATCAGTGGAAATGTAAACATATTTTTGACAAAGAAGATTCACAAGAAAATATCATGAAAACACGAAAATACTTATTTTGAGCCATAGCTTCAAATAAAGAAAAGTTTAGGAAAGCAGTAGAAACTAAGTAAAATCAGAAATAAATATGTTAAAACAAGAGGAAAAGAAGAACCTGAATGAGGACCAGAGTGTCAGTCTGACCCAGAAACCAGACAAATAAACAAATGTACCAATTCTATAGACACATACAGTGAATAAAGATGTGCAACATAAAACCCAAAGAAGGTCAAAGTAACCAGGAGGCAAACGATCAGCCAATACATATCAGTCACTTTGACCAAAATATTGTTTAATTTGTTTTACTACACCGAAAGGGGATTGAACCATCAATCCTGCAGTTGGGCAAACTCCTGCATCGGACACCACTGCCACAATGATTACACACATCTGTTTCCATTTTTATTGCTTGTTTGGTTAACCAATTCTTTTGGTTGAGCTGAAACCAATAGCTTGGTCAGTTTCTGACCATTATATAGGTCAATCTCACTAAAATTGGTTTAACCAACTAGATAGGTTATTTTTCCAACCAATCTATTCTTCTCTGAAAGGGAATGAAGATGTTAATTACACAGGTCCAGTTTGTTCCCTGTAGAGCTTCATAGTAGTTTGTTAGAGTAAAAAAAAGAAGTTTCAGCTTCTTCCCTGGACTTCATTGTCTGCTGCATTGTTTTGTTTACACATGTTTAAACTCCTCTCTGCATTCTGTGGAAACTTTACCAACAGGTAGAACCTGACTGGGTCAACCTGCAAACCTAAACATGCTTCATCCACAAGCTGATGTCACTGTCTTGTTCTGTTTAAGTTTTCTTTTTGAGTTTTCAGTTTCACTTTGGTCCATGTTTTTCTTTGTTTTCTAATTTTATTGGTTTAATTCCTATTTTATGGTGTTTTCTGGATGTATTTGAGTTCTTAGGTTTTTCTTGTTTGCCCTGTGTTGCCCTCTTGTGTCAGTCCCCTTTTCCCTAGCTCCCTTCTAGATTCCTCTGTCCACACCTGCTCGGAATCTGCTAATTAGCCTAGTCTTTGTTTCTCTCCCATATTTGCACCTCCTGCTCGGTCACTGTGGCTGCTATTTTGTCATTTCTTTACCCCCTTGTTCTGAGTATTCCTAGTTCCCAGTTTTTGTGGATTTACGTTTTTGGATTTTTGCTTCTCTTACCCTTTTTTGTTATTAAATTGTTAAGAAACCTCTTCAGCTTCAGTGTCTGTATTTGCGTCCTGTCAAACCTCCACCCTACCGTGACAACTGTAAACATTAAACTTAAGTGCAACGTTTCTGGCTCTTGCCAAGATTTAAAAAATAATCTTGGTTTGGATGCATTAGATAATGTAGATGCTACTTTTTTATTCTAACTTTACTTCAAGAGATCTTCCCAAGTTACTTTTTTTCCCCTGTATGAATGAATTTTTTTTTTTATCCAGCTTTAAGGTACCTGATTTTGCAGTGAATACAGTTTCAAAGTGAGTCAAAGTCAGAATTAGATATAAATATATTAATTCTACTCTGTCTATTGCTATACTCATACCATGAAAGAAATGAAAACAGAAAGTTGATTTGTAAATTCATAAATCTGGATTTGTTTACACGTATCACATGTTACAGCATCTGAGTGTGTGGGATTGGTCCAGAATGGTTCTAGAGTAAAGTTCATTAATCAATTACAGGATTATGAAGTCCATTTAGATTTAAACATGTAATGCTGTGAAAATCCCAGCACAAAATCCAAAGGTTCCGGGTTCAATTTCCGGCCCAGGTCTTTCTGCATGGAGTTTGCATGTTCTCTCTGTGCATGCGTGGGTTCTCTCCGGGTACTAACACTCTGGCTTCCTCCCACAGTCCAAAAGCATGACCGTTAGGTTAATTGGCTTCTCTGAATTGTCCTTAGGTGTGAGTGTGTGAATGGTTGTTTGTCTCTGTGTGTCCCTGTGTTGCCCTGTGATGGACTGGCCAACTGTCCAGGGAGTACCCCGCCTCTCACCCGCAGACAGCTGGAGATAGGCAACAGCACCCGTCACGATCCCACTAGACAGCTGGGATAAGCGGGACGGAAAATGGATGGATCCATTTTCCATGGATGGATAGATTTTAGATTTTTATCATTTTATCTTTAAGTTAGATCATAAAAAGTAACCGCCCAGTTACTTTATCTACTTACTGTTTAAAGTAACAGTAAGTAGTTACTTACTGCTGATCTGCTGCGTGCTACTGATGTTCACCTGTGTTAAACAGGTCAGGTTCTCCGCAGAGGTTCTGACTGAACCAAAGCTTTGGGTGTTTTTCCTTCTCTGTAAATGTGGATTAAGCCTTTATCTCTGTAAGCCTGAATGGATCGATCCGGATCATCTGAGCCGACAGCAGCAGAGGAGTGTGCGGCTTCAGCCTGAGGACTTTCCCACTGATAGACACTGATTATTGATCCGACACAGACCAAGTTAAATCCTTCAGCTGAGCTCCTCTCCTCTATTTTTCATTTTCTTTTGTGGCTGAATGATTAATGTGACATTAACAGCAGCATGTTTTCCATTTTTCCTTTGTCAAAGCCTCTCAGGAAAGCTCTCAGTCAATTAACCTGGTCCCACCTGCTACTGCAGGCTACACAATAATAAAAACTGTCACCTGTAATCTGAGTTTAACTTCCAGGAACTTCAAAGCTGCCACATGTAGACACCTTGTAGTTAAATCTGCAGAGCAGCAGAGACCCTGCAGGTTTGAAGGACGATCGAATAGGAAACTTCTATGCTGCAGGTCTTCACATTCAGTCTAGGAACAGTCTACAGTCTGTGTTGATCAGGTGTACATGCCCACCATACCGTAAAATAAAGGAATGAAAAGTTGTCGAGCTCATATTAGAACCTTTCTGGTACCCTGCAGTTATGTGTCAAACTCATGGCCTATAGGCTGAATCTGGTCCTTCACAATTTATCCAGTGTTAGATGAGCATACCCCGTCAGACCAGCATACCCATAGCCAATGTGTAGGGGGCAAGATGTCAGACTTTGCTTTTATCCCTTTAGTTCGTTTGAAACACATCTGCACATTACAAGGGATATAACGCCCGTCGAGGTAGTTTAAAGTTTATTGTTCGTACAAAACTAAAGTGTTAAACTAAAGAGATAAATGGGTTTTGGCTATGGTTGTGCTGTTGTGACTGGGTACGCTCATCTGATCAAACACTGGCCCTCAAGAGCCAAAAGAGGCCTGTTAGTCATGAACTAGAGGCAACTGTTTTAAAGAACATTTAAAGAGTTTAAGACCACAGAATAAATGGGAATAAATGTATAAAACCAGAGCAGGCTGCGCTTCATGAATGAAATGAAAAAACTAAATGTTCATATAAACGGCTGCATCATCAAGACTTGGTGATTCGTGATATAAAACTGAGTTTGATCCCTGGTCTAAAGAATTAGTTTACTTTTAAATCAGCATACTTTTATGGAATTTATACCGATAGAACAAAACTTATGTATGTCAGAATTGTAAAGTGGAAAATGATTAATGGGTTTAAAATAGTTTTATGTGTTTCCCAGCTTCAGACATCTAAGAAGATAAAGTTTCCTCCATTTTTTATTTTGTTTAGTCAGACTAGATCTGTGATTTAGCTCTGCAGAGAAATCTAACAGTTCATTACATTCAGAAAGTTCATAAATATCTATGATTTCCATTGGTTTTCAAGTATTGCTTCAGACTTTGACCATAATTTAGGCATGGACTTTAACTAGGCCATTCTAACCTATTAATCTGCTTTGATCTAAACCATCCATTGTATTTCTTGCTGGATGTAGCAGAACGATTCTAGATGTTTTTAAAGTTTTTTTTAGATCTTCTTTCAGGCTGGTTTTTATCTCCACCCAGCTTCTCACCAATTGTTCCTCACAGCTTTATCTTAATCTCCCCCCTTTGTTTGTCGTTTCTATTTTGTAAAGCACTTTAGTGTTTAATATTTTCTTAATTTTATCCCACTGTTAGTCTAGATCTAAATCTAGTTTTGCTTGTTAAGCTTATACATATTTTCTAATCCGATTCTTTTCTCTCATAACTGCAGCAGGTTGGGTTTGTACAGATCTTGAGGCCCAGTTTTCTCAGGAGATGCTCATATTTTATTTATTTATAATTTTTTTGCAGTCATTAGCAGTCAGTATGATTAAAGTGGTGCAGAAATACAGAGAGATGTAACCTACCTGTTTTTAGGAGGGTTTTTTTCAGCTGAACTGTGAGAATTCCTGCAGAAACTGTCCTTCACCTGCTGCAGACACCAAAGTGTCACTGATTCAGGTATTTTCCCATTGTATGTGTTATTAAGAAAGGCATGCTGAGACAATGTAACGCTGATGAAACACTATCAGGAGTGTGTGCACGCCTGCTTTAGTTAGAATAAGACTCTGAGCTCAAACATGAAGGACAAGGTTTAAGGATAAGTGCTTGGCTGAAAAGTTTCCCCAGAAACAAACAAACATCAGATTGAGGATTTATCACCAGGTTTTCTGTGCACAAACAAGGAATCTGAGTTTAGTTTTCTGAATGATAAGATGAATGTGAAAATATAAAAGATGACGCGTCCAGTCATCTGGATCAATCCGTCGTTTTCTCCAATTTTCCTTTCATTCAGCAAGAAATCATTGTTGGTCAACAGTTTTCCAGTTTTTAGCAGCTTATATTCTGGCTGCTTTTTAGTTCAAGTCTAACTTTCATTATTCTCTAAATGATTTACTCACCAGCACAGTGTGAAAAATCATGTTGCCTGATTTCTTTTCATATACACATTTACCTGAAAGTCATAGTTTATTGTCAGCAAAGCGATTTCAGTGTCAGATCCTATTAGGGACAAATGAACAAGAAAATCCATTAGTGTGTTTTTTTCTGCGTTCAGATGCTTTATTTGCAAAACGTGAACTGCAGCAACATGGATGAATTTGAAGGTAAATAAACCAAACTGCGAGCAGAAAGTGGGATTAATTATGAATGTAGCAAATGCTGGCGAGTGCATAAAATCTCTGACCTGATCAGCATGAAACCACCACAAATAGGTTTATATAAACACAACTAAGAGGAAAAGCACCATCCCCCTAGCTCTACAGAGAATTTGAACAGTTTATTATATTAATAAAGTTTGATTTGACCCAAGATAACACAAAAAATTGTCCAAAAGAAACAAAGAAATCTTGTGAAACATTTAATCAAATGTCAGACATTTTTCAAACTGTAACAGAAACCCTTCCAATTAGTATTAAACTGAACACAAAGCAGATACAGTTTCTAGATAAACATAAAGTTATTGGATCTGGAATAGAAATGAGACCAGAGAACAAAACGGCTCATGTAGCATATAACCCGAACATGATCATGGAGACCTTTTTTTTTCATGTATCTATTAAACTGTGGAACAATCTCTTTAGTCCCTTTTGATCGATGATAAAAAGTTCAGAATAAAAGAAGAGGATCCAATGTAAAACATTAAAAAAATAAAACAGCAGCAGAAACGTGGTGCTACTAAAGATAAGAGAAGAGCCAATGAGCAGACCAACTGAAACTGGACAAAGGAACCCCACAGGACCTGAATAATCAATACAAACAGAGATGCAGATTATATACAGAGTAAAAAAAAAGCTGTTCTTGCTTTTTTTTCTGTTTTAAACAATGTTTCCAAATGTACGTCGTACATGTATGTTTCTTAAAAAGAAACCCTCAGGGAATCTGATATTTTTTGCATGTCTTTGTTGCCTAGTTGCCAATAAAGTTTAATCATCATTAAGCCCTGAAGGCCCAGAAGTATCAGGCTAGGTTTAAAAAATGTAAGGTTTACAATATTTTATTACAGATCAATCTCTGGCTAAAGGGATAAAAGCAAACTGGCTTGATTACTCATTTCATTCACCTGTCTATCTCTGCCCAGTTCTCTTAACCGTTCATCTGATCCACCTGCTTCAGCCTCTATTTAACCAGCCTTCAACCAGTCATCAGGGCCAGATTATTCAAGCCTAGCGTAGAGTGTTTCTGATTGCCTGATCTGCCTCATGAGCCTGCCTGTTCATATTCTGGTCTGTTTGCCTGATCTGTCCTCAGACTCCTGCTGGATTCTGCCTGTGTACCGAACCTGGAACTGATTCCTGACACAGTCCTGGGTTTCCCTTCGGGACCTATTCAGATCTTTGATCTCCTGGCCCTGGCTACTGAGCACGTCCTCGGCACCAGCTTTGGCTTCGCCCTCTGGATTATCCTGCCTTCCATCATCTGTTCGGTCCTTATCTCCTGCCTGTCCCCCGAACTCCGGGACTTTAGTGTCTGGGACTCTCTAGGCGGCGCATGCTGCATCTAGTTAGCAGCCGAGCGGCTGGAACCAACTTTGTCCTCTGGGCTCAGACTGAACCATAAGATTAGGTTAGTGACTCAAACATTGGCTCATCCGCCTCCAGATAGACCTGGTCACTAACCTGTGTTCTCTTCCTGCAGCAGTCCCTGCTTTTGACGTGGACGCCATTCTCTACAGTTCCATTTTAAATAAACATTTTGTGAAACCTGTCTCTCCACCTTAAAAACCGGGTTATTTTGTTCTGAGCCTGACACAATCAGGAATAATAACATCTTCAATATTCCTTTATTGGAAGAACTGAAATGAAAATAAACTGTGTGTGTTACCTTCCAAAAGGCACCAAATGCCAGCAGTGCACTGCAAAAAACTGAAATCTAACGAAGTCATTATATCATAGAATTAGTGTTTTTTTCCTTGAATTGAGGTAAGTGAGACATTTTGCCAATAGAACAAAACAATTTTTGTTTAAAATAAGAAAAAGCAATTACATTGTCTTCAAATGCATATCATCTAATTATCTTATAAGTCTTATGAGTATCTTATGAGTAAAAATACTGATTTTATTGGCAAATCATCTTATTTATCTACTCATATTAGGGGAAATACACTTAGTATGACAAATGTTTACTTATTTCTAGATGGGTTTTTTGCAGTGTGAGACCTGATTCCTTAGCTATAATTGATTTCAATTAAAAAATATATTTTTATTATCTAAAGGAAATTAATGTTGCCGTAACTAATTAGTTAGTTTTTAACCAGGTGTTGTAGGTGTTGCTAGCTGTAGGCAGGAAGGATCTCCTGTAGAGGTCTGTCTTACACCGGATCTGGAGAAGCCTCTGACTGAAGACACTCTGTTCTTGTTTAACAGTCTGAATAGGATGCTCACTGCTGTCCAAAATTTTCTTCACTTTATGAAGAATTCTGCTGTGTGAAATAATTTCCAGATTATTCGGTTTAAAAAGTACAAGGAGAAAATAAAGTGTGATTTAAATAGAAAACAACTAACTTTTTTTTGCCTGTTGCCTTTTTTTAATGGGATTTTTTATTTGAAAATGAATCCCAGGTTATGTACATGGGAAATAAATGTAATAAATACATAGTCAGGATCAAAACACATACATACAACCAAAAACTCCTCAAATTATTAATGACGGTACAACAACTGTTAATTACAGAAACAAAAACTTGCAAACAAAAAGCTTTTTTTTTCAAGAAATAAAACATATATGTGAATTTTTGTGTTGTTTTTTTTTTATAGTTTCTTTAATGAAAAAGACAAGTGCACTGATATATTGTCATAAATATAACAAAAACTAAATAAATGTCTTTAAAAATAAAATCTTAAAAAAGAATCAAAATGTGATATTTTACACCTGATTTGCCTTATGGGCTGGATTCAGACGGACTTTCATATTGTTTCAGCTCATATGGTGATGTTTTTTGGAAAACTGACAATAATATTTTAAACAAAATGTTAACCACTTTGAAACAACACTTCCTGCAGATTATTGCACAGCATCAATTTTCTCGCTACTGCGATCCCAAAATTTATATTCAATCCTGTTTGTTTTATGATGGCACCAATTCACAACACAGGTTATCTCAAGGCGCCTTAGAGGGAAAATTCAATCAAAACAGAAACAAATCAGCTTAAAAATCAAAGGCACACCTGAGCAAATCCTGTATTCTCTCTGATTAGCTTTTAGAGATGTTTTCTATTTCCTGTTCTACAGAAAACTACTTCTAATCCCCTTCCATGCTTATATGATCAAAGTTATTTTGTATGATCAAACCTTTCGTCTTGATAAATTGATAACAGTGATAAGATCCTCAGTTATAAGGAAACACATGATTTATTTCTATTTAGTCTGCGGTTTATTTCCATTGACCTATTCTCTGACTACTCTCATGTAAAATGTTCTAACTCAGAGAATAAAACTCATGTCAGAAACGTCAAAGTATCATCCTTTACCAACACATGATGTTTTTGTGACCTTTAGATTGGATGAAAAGAAGGACACAGAACTGAAATCTGAGCTCTTCCACCTGCCGCTCCCATCACAGAAATAATCACACTAATCTGCAAAACCAAAAACAAACCATCACTCATTCTGCTCAGATAATAACCGAGCTGCGGTGATTACACAGCCACAGGTGATCAGGAGGAACCAGCAGTAAGTGGATATGTGGGTTTCTGCAAAGCTGCACGAATCAGCAGTCAAACATTTAATGCAGCATTTCAATCTGGAAAAACTCACACAAAGAAAAAAGACAATTAGAAGAAATTTATTAATACAATAAGTCTTTGGTGCTCAGACCTCGGCAGGAAACATTCATTTTGATAGATATGAATGAACAGAAGCAAAGAACAGGGCTGTTTCCCCTCAGGCCTGAAACTGGTGGGGGAACTCATCTTATATTTGCCAGTCAGATGGAGACTGAAATCCCAAAGATGAAGCCCTTGATTCATGTCTTCTATCATAATAGTGTACAAGTTTCTTTAACTTTTTATGCTTTCCCAGAGAATACTTTTCAATGTTTGCTGTTAAATGGTTGTAGGTGCCAGAGATAAATAACTTAGACTGACA
Source organism: Cyprinodon diabolis (assembly GCA_030533445.1). Classification (NCBI taxonomy): domain Eukaryota; kingdom Metazoa; phylum Chordata; class Actinopteri; order Cyprinodontiformes; family Cyprinodontidae; genus Cyprinodon; species Cyprinodon diabolis. The sequence goes on from CM060082.1 coordinate 6,479,770, forward strand.
CAAGCTTTATTGTCATACAGAGTGTAACATGAACTTTCGATGCATGCAGCTTTTCAACAGTGAATGAGCAGCTTAGCAGTGAGGGATTGATAAAATGACAGGCTGCTCAGTGGTTCAGTGGGTAGCACTGCTGCCTTGCTGCAAGAAGGTTACGGGTTTGATTCTGGGCCCTTGCATCTTCTCCTTGACCATATGTGTATTCTCTCTAGGTACTCTGGCTTCCTCCCACAGTCCATGACTGTTAGGTTATTCTAAATTCTCCTAAGGTGTGAGTGAATGGTTGTCTCTGTGTTGCCCTGCAATGGAGTGGCAACATGTCCAGGGTGGACATGTCTCCACTTTGACAAGTGGAGATAGGAACCAGCGACTCTGCTTGGGATAAGCATGACAGAAGATGGATAAATTGACACCACCCATTTTTTTTTTTTAATTTGGTTAGCTCAGACAAAGATCTTTCGTCACATCAACCCCCAAAATAATATTTTTTCTAAACAAAATGTCGGGTTAATGTACTCTGAGTGGTAATAGGAAAAAATTGGGGGCTTCAGCATCACTTCTGCTGTCTGTATGAAAAAAACTTCCTTGTTCAATCAGGCCTTTAGTTGCACTGCATTTTCATTTACATTGTGTTATTATATCTTTCTATTTACAGTTAGGGAATTTAATTTCAATTTTTTTTTACTTCACGAATGATTTGTTTCTTTTTTAGATTTGTTTTCAGTTATAAACAAACTTCTCAGATCACTTTGATAGAAAAATTTTTAAAGTTATTGATAAGAATAGAGCTGTGTAGAGCTGAAGAATTCAACAAGCCCATCAAAAAAAAAAAAAATTAAATGTATGGAAATGAATTAATCAAGCTGAATAAACTGTGTGTGTTTCTTGTTGGTTTTAATTTTAAGCAATAAAGTTTAATAATGAAGTAATTATACATTTGTTTTTAGAACAATTCATATTTACAAAAGAAATCTCAAAGTGCTTCAGCAAATAAAACATAATTAAAATACGCAAACAAAAGTAATGAGTCCATTCAATGCAAAAAAAGACAGGAAAAATCATTAAAGGAATGTTGTTAAAAATGTTCCAGCCTTTTTTTTTAAGTATGTCACGGTCTGTGGAGCCCTCAGATGTGGAGACAGAGTGTTGTGAAAGGTGAGGTGAAGAGGAGGATCTTTTAAATATGATGCATTACCATGCAGGCAATGGAGGGTGAGTGAAGCAGTTTTTAATGTGAAAAAAGAGGAACAGAGAACTGTGACGATACGATCATGTTTACAAACTCATCAGGATCCTGGAGGCGCAGGTCTGACCTTACTGTAATCTCTATGTTCTTGCCAGGAATCCCAAAGAGCAGTAAAATGCAGCAGTCAGGTCTGACGAGTCGAAGGCATGGACTGGCCTCTTTGCATCAGAAAGGGGAAAGAGGAAGATTTTTTTCAGATGGGATAATAGTGTCTTTCAAAGGTGAGCTGTGGATTAAAAAAACTATATATGTTATGGTTAGAAAAGTTTAATATGATGATCGCTTTTAAATGACCCGCTTCTGAAAGGCTGTAAGTGTTAAAAGATGGGAACTGGAAGTTTAAAGATCTGGCAAAGATGAAGATGTAAAGGAATTAAGAGCCCTCTGATCAAGTGATACTATACACAGATTAAAAAGAAGAGCTCAGAAAACTAATCCTTGCGGAACACCACAGGAGACACAACGGCCCAAATACCAGCCACTACTGCCCAGTGGAAACAAGCTCAGATCTAACCATCAACTGGAACCAATCCAGGACAAAACCAGTGAATCCTGCAAAGTTCTGCAGAAGGTTGTGCTGGTCTGCTGTACCAAAGACTGCTGACAAAATGAAGAATAAAAAGAAAGAACAACAACAATCTGCAGTCCTCAACAGGTCATGTGTGTTGGACCAAAGCTGTATCTATGGGACGCTTTCTATATGGATCACAAGTTATTTGGAGAACAGATTAAACATGTTCAGATAAATAAAACAGAATCAGACATTTGTTAAATAAAATGTGGGGTTCCCCACAGCTCATTAAGAAGACCAATATTATTTGTGTCATTCATGAATGATTTCACCAAAGCATTAAATGTATTTTAAAGAATTTTATTTACAAATGATACATTATTTTATTCAACTCATTTCAGTTTATTTCTATAGCGGTAATTCACAACACATGTCATCTCAAGGCACTTTACAGTTCACCAGATCATCCAATCAATTAATAGAAAGTTTTCTGTCTAAGGAAAACCAGTTGATTGGATCGACTCATTGACTCGAATGCAATCCCTCACACTAAGCATGCTTGTAGCGACAGTGGAGAGGAAAAGCGACTATTCAGAAAATTATGTTCAGGAATTGATGGAAGGAGAAAATGTTCTTTTTTAAAGGCAACTGAGAGCTATTAACGATTCATGACGCAGTTAACCCTCTAACCCTGTTTCGTAAGAAAAAAGTACCATCATTTTTTATAAACTGAGTGTATAAATGTTTTTTTATGCTGTTGCTTACAGCTTACAACTGTGAATACCATTATAAAGTGCAGCCATCATCATCTTGTAAACAGTGTAGGGGAAAAGGAAATAATAATGTTGCAAAAGGGGGTTAATATGGAAAGGTTCAGTGCAAAATAAATATGGTTCAAAATGCAGTATAACACTGAGTTGTGTCTTATTTAAAAGGGGGGTGCAGAATCCAGGTTGGAGTTTAGCAGTTCGACAGCCTGAAGGCAGTGGGGGAAAATTTGTTCTGGAACCTGCTGGACCTGCATCAGATGTTGTAAAAGCCTCTTCCCAGAGGGCAGCAGGGAGAACAATCCATGGTGGGGGTGTGAGGGGTCATTGATGATGTCACAGGCTCGGGACACGCAGCACTGGGATAAAATGTCTTTAATGGAGGGAAGAGGAGCCCTGATGATCCTCTCTGCTGTTCTCACCTTCTTCCAGTCTGAGGCGCTGCAGCCTCCACACCACACAGTGAGACAGCTGCTCAGAACGCTCTCTATGGTGCTTCGGGAGAAGGGGGGGGAGGATGGGTGGGGGCAGCTGCACTGCAAAAAACGATCTAGAAATAAGTAAAATATCTCAAATTACCCTTAATTTGAGTAGATAAATAAGATGATTTACCAATAAAATTTGTATTTTTACTCTTAAAATAAGATAACTAGGCACTAGAAAGAAGATAATCCAATTGTTTTTTCTTCTTATTTTAAATGTAAATTGTCTTGTTCCATTGGCAAAATGTCTAACTTACCTCCTCAATTCAAGAAGAAATTCACTTTTGTTTAAAGATATAATGACCTAATTAGAGTTCATTTTTTGCAGTGTGGGCTCTCATCTGCAGGAGGCAATATGAGCCCTAACTAGATTAAATGGCACACTAGATGGTTTCGTGTCTAGACTTCCTCACACTGATAAGAAAGGAGTAAAATGTTGTTAAAGTCTAGTTAGACGCAATAATGCATTTCAGACTCTTTCAGGTTTGTTTTTTGCATAAACATGGAGAGCTAAAAGTGGTTTGTGCTCAAAAACAGACATTGAATGTAAATAAATGCTGGAATGTGTATGTTATTGTCATTAGCCAGGGAACCATATAGTTGCTGTTAAAAGCGATTCATATAGTTTTAAATGTTTATTTATTTATGTATTTATTTCCAGGCGCCCCCAGAGTGCAGCCCACCTTTCTGCTCTGTTTGTTCTTCACTTTCTGGGAAACATTTGCCTGCCTGCATTCTCGCACCAATGGCTTTCACGTCATCCTTGAAAGCCAACTGAAATGCCAGAGGTGCAGAAGGGGGAGGAGGTGCAGGAGGAGGTGTGCGCTGCTGGGCAGAGCCGTGAAATGCGCTCAGACCTGTCATTCAGCTTCAGCTGCTCTGGATGTGCGCGGCTCATGGAGCAACACAAGCTCTGACCTGCAGGACTTTAGTTTGCAGCTCTGACCGCAGACATGAGGTTTCTGAGCGGAGGAGCCGCGCTGCTGCTGCTGCTCATCGGCCGATGCTGCTGCACAGACCCCGGCAGGAGAGGTAAGACTGGGGCCCCCGGAGCCTCGGGGCCCCGGGGCCTGACACTTCAGCTGGGCTGGGAGTTCATTTAGAGTCTCTATCCATTTAACTCTGCTGCTTTCTAAACTTATACTTCAATTACACACATATTTGAAGTTTATTTACACTGATTTTCGCTTCAACAAAAATTTATTGCAAGTAAATTAATGTTATTTTTAATAAGAATATCTCTAAAACTGCATAGAAATGGTTTTTTAGGACCTTGTGCAGTTTTTTTATGAAGTTTTTTTCTAAAAGCATTTAACCCTTTAAAGCCTGAAACATTAAATAATTGAAAGAACATTAACATTTTCTCAAAATTAGAATGTCATTAAACTTAAGTTAAATTAGATAAATGTTTTGCATCAAATTTGATACATAAGGCAATTCCGTATAATCTGTTCACTGCGTGTCTGAATATTTCAATTAGTGTTTCAATAACAAAAACATCACACTGATGATGCTGATGTCTCAAAGACTCATGTATTAAATATGATACACTTGGCTTTAAAGGGTTTAAGATTTGAATAAAGTGCATTAAAGTTTCCAAATTAATTATAATTTTTGGAAATATAAATTAATTAATGATTATAAGTCTTCTTTGCTGTCAGACAAAAAAAAAAAAAAAACAGGATCTCTAAAATGTCACCAGAATTAAAGGTTAATTTCCTCTCTGCTCCTTGATCGAGATGTGAAGAAGCTCATATGTCCTAAAAACAACAAGAAGCGCAGCAGAGCTTCATCGTTTTTCAGGCTTTTTGAAATGTCATGGTCAGGACTTGTTATCAGAAGGTTTGTTGTTTCTACAAACTGGTGAACTTGATCTGCAGATGATTGTTACATGAGTGTATTATTTCAAAACGTTTCATTTATTCAGACTCTCTTCAGTCCTTCCTCCAGAGTGGGAAGTTTCTCCTTTTAATATGGACAAATGTATATAATCTTCAAGAAAGATCAAATAATTTAGAATAAGAGCTCTACATGCCAGCAAACATAAACTTTAATTCAAATTAAATTTAAAAATTTCCCCAAAATCAAGAAAAATAACATTTCATGCTGGCTGAAAATACAAACTATTTTTATTGTGTTTCAGTCTGACATAAATCAGCTTTAACCAGTTTTAAAGTGAAACTTGTTCCTAGAAATAATGATCCTAGAATGAACCAGTTCTCCAGGTTCTTTTGGGGGCCCTGCTGATCAACAGAAACTAACCCAGAGTGGCTTCTATGGGGGCCAGTTTCAATGATCACTGTCGGTCCCACAGAGCAGAAGGTAGATCTGAGTGTATTTTTATGTTGTTGTTTTTTTTTAAATATAACTCTAAAAAGTTTCTTTTTCTTATCTATATGATTCATTATAGAACAGGTAGCAGCTGTAGGTGTTTTACTGCTGATGCAACAAATTATATTTCATCAAGTAAATAAAACCTACATAGATATGAGAGATGGAATCAAGCCAGTGACTTTCTATTGGAAGGTGGTCGGCTGAATTTCATCTTAGCTGGAATCTGATCATATCGATTTGTTAACTTAGAGCCACTGTGTGCTACAGATGGGGATTTATTTATTGGAGAGATGCATCATTTAACAGATGTAGACAGATTTCCAGTTATTTTTGATTAGCTGCTGCAGCTGCCCCAATCCTCTTCCATATAACCAGTTTCTGCCCTCTTCGCTGTAAAAAGCAGTACCCTCAATTAGCCATCATGACTTATTTCTATTATTTACTTACACTTAACTTTTTTGATATTTCAAAAAACTTAATTCCATGAGTTTATGACATTCAAACTCATGATTGTAAACCAGTTCAATGGTATATAGATTTAAACACATCAATGTAACTTAACATTATGCGTTTTAAATTAGAAACTGCACTGCAAAAACAATATAGAATTAAGTTTAAAAAAAATCTTAAATTAAGTCCATTTACCCTTAATTTAAGCAGGTAAATAAGCTGATTTGCCAATAGAATTAGAATTTTTACTCTTAAAACAAGATAATTAGATAATATGCTCTTGAAATAAGACAATGAAATTGCTTTTTTTCTTATTTTAAATGTAAATTGTCTTGTTCCACTGCCAAAGTGTCTCACTTTCTTCCTCAATTCAAGAAAAAAATCACTCATTTTAAGAAAGAATTACTTATTTAGATTTTTTTTTTTTTTGCAATGTGGATGTCTTAATCTGATTGAGGATTTCAAATTAAAGGTTTAGTGGAGGATTTTCATGAGTTTTTGAAAAGACCTGTCCTCTCCACTTTAAAAAAGAAATGCACATGCACAACCCTGTACCCACTCCAGAGAGGGAATGTCTTTTCATCTCAGCTTTACCTCCATGGCTGCCATGTTGTTTTCAGTTATTTTGGGAAAGACATTTTTCAGAAACAATTTTGATTGTATTTGTTATTTAATGGAAATACTGCAATTGTATAAAAAATAATATCTTTGAATTTAGCAGAATATCAACAAAGTTTTGCCACTCATAGCTCTCAGTAGTTAGTGGATTCCGTTTACCTGTGTTTCCCTTAATGCATGCATCTGTCTAATCCTCTGCTTAAAGGTATAGTGGGGGATCTTCGCGATTTTTTGAAAAGACCCGCCCTCTCCACTTCAAAAAAAAAAAAAGCACAACCCTGTTCCGGGTCACGACAGGGAACGCATATTAAACATGTGCGAGAACATGCACAAGTCCATTTCTCCTTGTGCCGCTTTCTTTAAAAGTTGATTTTAGCATCGCTCATACAAGCTTACTTCTCAAAAGAGGGTTTGCTATTTTTCCACTATGTCAGACTCACCATCGGTAAGTGAAAATGGGGACGAGAACGTAGGACGGCCTTACGTAAACATACCCCCAGAATGATTGACAGTTAGTTATTCTGATGATCCATCTGGAAAAAGAACATCCTCCACTAAACCTTTAAGGTAAGATTTTATTTACACCTGAGCAGGTGCTTCCCTGATTTACAGTTTCCTATCAACTGAAGAAACTGAGCACCTTAACTTATTATGGATGTGAAAGGCAAATAGGTGTATGGTCACTTTTTGTCAGCAATATAACCTTAGCTTCCTGGTGTTGTGGCATTCTGCGGTTTTTGAACTAAAAATGGGGAAAAGCAATTGAAACAAGGTACGTTTAATTCATCAACAGCCCCAAAGGGAAGCCTAATAAAAATGATCCGAAGGGTTAAAGACACACTCCATATTGATATGTTTGCATCAGCGTTCAACAACAAATTAACAAATTCAATAATAGCACTTGTAAGAAAAAAATACATCATTACAAAGTCGATCTTTAGGGATCAATATGATAGCTAATTCAGAATTAGATTTTTTTTCTTTTAAGAAACATTGTTCTAGTTTTTAATTAACATTTACAATTATTTTTAACCCTTTTTAGCAAAAGCATAATTTTATGTGAAAAATCTGTGTTTTCATGTTGGTTGTTCTTATTTGTGATATTTATAATTCCCTTTGTATTATGAGGATCAATATCAGAATCTTACATTTTCAGCCTTTGACTTCAGTCAGTTTATTGGCTTCTGTTTCTACTCAAGTTTATTTAGAGCTGAGAAAAACATTTATCAGGATTGTTTCTCCATCATGCCGTGTTGGCCTCTCCTACCCTGGTCCTAAAGATCTCCTGTCCTGCAGGTTTTAGATGCATCTCTGCTCCAACACCAACTAAATAAATTGACTGATTTACTTCCTCAGCTGCCATCAAGTTTGGCAAAGGCCTGGTAATAAGCCATTCATTTAATTTAGCTGTTGGAGCAGGGATGCAACTAAAACCTGCAGGACAGAAGATCTGAAGGACCAGGGGTGCAGACCCCTAATGTTGGGTAATCCACAGATATTAACCAGTTTGTTCTGGACTGTTAGAAGGTGTTCTTGGAGGATTTTTTTTTTTATTTTTTGGTTGTTTTATTAATTTATTTGTAAATTAGTCTGATCCTCTGGATGTTTTTTTTTGTTGGTAAAGAATGATTCAGTTTCAGAGCTATGTGTGGAAAAAGCTTCAAAATTTTAAAAGAGAAGGTGGTCAAGGATGCTGTGGAGGATAAAACAGATGGTAAAACCTTGGGCTAAAGGAGAAAATGGCAGATAAACAGAATCAAGTGCAGAACCACTGAAGACACCAGCAAAGTACAATGATTATCAGATGGGCGGGGGGAGAAATGGCAAGAAAGCCAGAAGAACAATCAGAGATGTGGAGCAGCTGTGACCAAACGAAAGCAGGAAAAGAAAGGGAGAGAAACTAATAAAATAATTAGCCGTGTCAAAGATTCAATTCAGTTTATTTCTATAGTGCCAATTCACAACATGTCATCTCAAGGCACTTTCCAGTTCACCAGATCATCCAGTCTAATTGATTCAAAGTTTTCTATCTAAGGAAAACCAGCTGATTGCATCGACTCATTGACTTGGATGCAATCCCTCACACTAAGCATGCTTGTAGCGACAGTGAAGAGGAAAAACTCCCTATTAACAGGAAGAAACCTCCAAAGATGAACTATTAATTAGGGGGAAAAGATACACAGAGATTGAAACAGAAACAAAACTAAATGTAAAAAGAAGAAAACAAAAGAATAAACAGAAACTAAACACTAGTATGTGTATGAAGTCATATGGCAGGACATAAATAAACAGAAATAAATGATAGGTAAAATTAAGAGATAAAAAAATCATAACCTGAACACCTGTAAATCTAATAGTTGGTGATTTTACTGTTAAAGATGGTTGGAAATAAAAACTTTGACAGATGGAATTTCTTAAATTATATCAGAATCAAATAAAAGACTAAACTGAACTACAGAAGAGTGATTATACAGCATTACTGCTGGAGCTGTGTCCCTTTTTCTTGTCTTACTGTCTTAAATTCCCCAGTTTTCCTCCTCCCAGCTTTAGAGAACATCTTGATCTCCATCTGTTTGGTCTGTCGGAGAAGAAGAAAATAAATCATATCAGTTATTATTCTTCTGTTTAACAAGTTGCAAACTTTCTGTTATCGCTTGAGATCAGTGATTATCATTCCTAACATTGTCTCACGTTGAATAAAACATAATTCTGGGAATTGTGAGCGATAAGTAAATTAGAAGATTTGATTTAATCAGCTGGGCTGCTTGGCTGAACCTGGAAGAGCAGAGGAATTGTTGAGCTCAGCTGTTTGGACGCCTTTCTTGGTAGGAAATTAAAACAGTTGACTGCACTCTTTCTTTGTCCCGGCAGATATCCAATTAAGAGAAGGGTTTTTACGAGTCTGAGTGACTCTCCTTGGTCTGAATAGTCTGTTGTTATGCTGCTCAGTGGTGGCGAACAATAGAGTCTGCAGATTTGAGGCTAAAGCTTAAATTTTCCTCTAGTTCCAGTGAAATTTACCAGCAGACTGTTCCTGGTGGAAGGCTTCAACCTGCTTGGATGATCATCATTGTTCTGCCTTCAAAGTGCCTCTGTTAAAGGAGGGAGGAGGCCCCAGCTAGAGTTTGGTTCCATGGAGATTCTCAGATTTTTTGAGAGATTTCCAGGTTTTATAGGTGAACATAAATTAACCTTAGGGAGATTTTTTTATTTAGTTTTGAGAGACTTGAGGAAGACCAGAGATTATTTTTAAGTTTCTTGATATATGCTGCCTTCCACTGACATGGGGCAGGCAGGCAAACAATGAGGAAGTAGCTAAAAAAGCTGACTGTAACACTGAGGAACAATGCAAAGGATCCAACCAAACAAAGAGAGGAATGGCAGCCTAAAGGTAAAGTGGAGAATGTTATATTTCCGGGTGGATCCTCAGAATAGGTGGTCCTTCTAATTGTCAATCATTCTGGTGAAATGTTTACATAAAGATGTCCTACGTGCGCGTCTCCATTTTCCCTTACCGATGTTGAGTCTGACATAGTGGAAACATTGCGAATCTTCTTTCTGAAACTAAAGTCGAATGAGCGATGCAAACAGCAACTTAAATGGAGCGTGCATGAGGAGAAATGGGCTCGTGCACGCTATCGCACATGTTCATAGGCATACCCTGTCGGGAGCGGGTACGGCGTTGTGCATGTGTCTTTTAAAATCAGAAATGTAAAAACATTTTTGAGGAACATCGCCGGCAGTGCCGTTGTAGCAAATATCATATTTATAGTCCCCATACTGCAGATATATTGAAATTTGTGCTTAAACGTCAGCCAACCCCATTTTAGTACAGATGTAATCAGCTTACAAATCTAGCCATTCAGAGGACACGGGCGCTGAATTCAAACTCAGCACATGGGTCTCCATTGCAGTTTGACGAAATATAATAATTTTCAATACAAACCCCCCCCACCAGAACACCTCATGGAAGCGTTTTATTAAAATAGCTTTTCTTTTAATTGCAGCATTTCCATTTAGGAAATAGATTTTTGTAATAAAAATTTCCGTAATTTGATGGTTAATGGCAATGTGCCTACTGAGGGAGAAATGTTTCAACAGGGACAAAAAGTGAAACACAGAAATCTGAACTGATTGAAAAAATAAAGGAATAAACACCAACTCGATTAAAGGTACAATTACATGGAAAAAGTATATAAATAGACTAGAAAACAACATTAAAAAAGGTAAACATAAAAGGGAACAGAAAACAACAGTTAATCAAAAGTGACTTCTAGGTTAGAAGCATTAAAAAATGCAATAATTTTAAGAGTTTTATTGTAAATATATTTTGATGAACTGTCTTCATAGTTTCCTGTCCTGAGCACTGTATAATGTTACTTATGCTTGGAGCCTGAGGGAGAAAGGGACACACCTGGAATATAAAGCCCTGAGAGAATTGAAAGGTGGCCAGACTCAGAGGGAGGAGTTTTATTGACAGCAGCATAAAGCCAATAATGATCAAATCTAAACATTTTAATTAAAGGACACATATAAAAGGGCAGTTATAGCATCACTGCTGCGTTTACCTATTAGCTTCTATCCTCGCTAATCTGTGATGTAGTTAAAATGTCTAGATTTTGGATCAGCTGGTTGTTCCTCCATTATGAAACCGTCTGCTGAGAATGAGATGGGCTTCTGGTTTTTATCAGGAAGATTGTTTGAGTTTCTGAACTTCAGTAAATCTTCAGCTCTGATTGTTGTGACTGCAGAAAAGGCTGAAAGATTCGACATTCAAGGTTTCAGGAAGGCCTGTGTGTGTGTGTGTGTGGGGGGGGGAGGGGGTGACCTTGGCTCTATGTGTGGTGTGTGTGTATGCAGGGTGGTCTTTGTGTATGTCTGTGTGTGCATTAGTTTCTCTGTGCAGGCTGAAACGCACGCTTTAAATGGTAACCATAGCAACGGTGTTAGCATAATAAGCAGAGCCTTCTTAACCTAAAATAAAGAAAAACAACGATCCGCCTGAGTCGGGGGGAAAAAAGCCAAAAAAACTCAGAAGGGGCGGGGCTTATTGAAGTTTGGTAAGTAAATGTATTATCTGTGGCTGTTTAGGCAGGGAGGCATTAGATGAGTTCATCTGAAAATGTGGTCAGTTTTCGTTTTTCATCTCTTTGTGACTAGTTTAGTAACTTATTTTTCCAGCTTTTTATTGTCGTTACACTGTCACAATTACAGAGCAATGAGATGAACTCTCTGCATTTAACCCATCCCCTTGGGGAGCAGTAGGCTGCCATTGTGCAGGAGCAGTGTGGGGTTGAGGGTCTTACTCAGAGAGCCAGAGTGGCGGTCTGTGGGAGTGGGGCTCGAACTCAGAACCTCTGGAATCCAAGCTCTATGCCCTAACCACTAAACTGCCAATCCCCATTTTAGTTTTCTTACTTTCCTTTTTTATAATTATTTATCACATTATTTAAAGGATCTTGTTTTATTATAGCTGTGATGGACTGGGGACCTGTCCATGGTGTACCCCGCCTAGACAGCTGGAGATAGTCACCAGCACCGTTCGTGATCCCAGTTGGGATTAAGCGTGTAAGAAAATGGATGGATGGATGTTTTTAATAATTTTTTTTTAATTACTTGATAGTGTATGTGTCTACATGGCCACTCTGTTTTCTGGACACTAATAACACACTTTGCCTCGTTTTGTTTTGTTAGATCCTGGATGTTCTTTAGCTCATTTGTACAAATTTAGTTTTTGAAGGGATCCTTGATTAATCTTAACATTTTGGACTAAATATGTTGTAATATTTATTTGAACTTTAAATTTGCCATTTGTAGACTATACAAAAAAATCTGCATGTTGGGTTGATGACGCTGTTGGGTCTTAATGGACTGGATCCTGCAGAGTAAACACAGGAAGGCTAACATTAGTAGAGTTTTTTTTTTATCGATTTGTGTTTGGTGTAAAAGTAACCAATACTACACTGCATCACTTCCTCAGAGTTTTCATGAGCTGTTATACATGAGATATCTGTTGAAAAAAACAAATAGTATTGACATTTTCCCAGAATGCCTTGCAGCATAAACCACCTGGTGATGTCTGTGAAATATTTAAATTTATAAAAAAATGAAACAGCTTTTTACTTTACTTCACATCGAAAATAAATGTTTCTTAAATTCCACAAAAATACGGTTTTATTGTTACAACTCATTACAGATCTCGTCCATCCTTCTTTTTTTTTGTCTTTTTGCAACATTCTTATATCTCGTACCCAAAATTAGACTTAGAAAACATTTATTGTCATTTCTTATACACAGAATGTATACAAAAAAATCTACATTTCTTTTGTACAGCTTTCATGACATTTCCATTTTCTTAAAGTGCAGCACTGATCAAATGTAAAGAGTGTGGGGAAAAATAATATGGCGTAATACCAAATACAGATTTCTATTCAAAAACTAGAGTGATGGTCTTCAGCTAACAAGGCTGAAGGCCCTGAAGAGGTAATATTGTTGGTAAGAGTTGTAATTGTGGGTAGATGTGACTCTGGAACAGCAGGGTAACTGCGGAGAGGAACGGGGTTTTAACTGTGACCACTCTGAGGGGGTTCATGGTTCTCACAGCAGTGACAGTTTGCAGCCATCTGATGCAGCTTGTGGGATTTTCCTAAAAGGAATGTGAGGAATGTCAATAATGGAGCTCAGAAATGGCCTGCAGGATTAAACAGGCCGCCCGGTGGACCTGCTGTTGCTACTTTGGCAACATGCAAACGTTCTGTTGCAGCCAAAGAAATGCGATAATGTTTAATCCGATTGTGACCCTGTTAGAACAACCTGAAATCCCTGTCGGATCGATCCCAGAAGGCCAAAGGTGAGGCTGAGCTGCTGTCTGTCAAGCCATCAGCCTATCAGACTGAACAGAAGATCTAAATATGAGTCACTGTTTATAGGATGAGGCAGCCCTTTCAATTTAAGCTGCATGATTACCAGTGTGGCTCACTGAAAGATTTAATAAGCAGTTAGATAAAGAAAAAACAATTGTTATGTTGATGCCCGCTGCAGGTGGAGCAGTCCGATAGCTCTGAGATCACTTTAAGGGAATTTTGTGTCACTAAAATAGATAAATCCTAACCTAATAGCTTCAGATGAAAGACTCCAAACTTAAACATCTGATCCCCTATTCCCAGCTTAGGGGACAGGCAGCAGATAAAACTGATGTTCTTTACATTTGTGAATAAAATATTATTTAGAGTGCTTTTTAGTCATTAGTCAGTCTTAAATATTGCTCCAGCTTTCTGTTTGGTTAAAGAAGAGGTGGTTAACAGAGTAATTTAATTTTATTATGTTTGCATTTATGTCTGATAAAGGATCAAGAAATTACAGCACCAATACATTTACCGTTTTCTGTATATTCATTTGACTTGAAATTGCTCAATTTAGTTGTGGAAGGCAAAGTTGCCAGATATTTTTGTGTAATAAGAGTAAAGATCTCTCTCTCTTCAACCTTGTCTCCAGCCTACGGTATTATGTTTTCTGTCAAATTAATGTAATTTTAAATGTTACCAGTCGAGCCCCAAATTTGTTTCAATCAATCAATCAATCAATCAATCAATCAATCAATCAATCAATCAATCAGTCTCTTTATTTAGACACAATTATGGTCCATAAACAGACAAAAACAAGAACAATAATATAAAAATATATATATATATATATATACATATATAATAAAATAATCAATCACTGACATATAAACTAAAGCGCCAATGATTCCACAAACTGGAGAAGAATCTCACTGAGCTTTGAACGGGATTGGTCAGAGTCTGAATGATGCTGTTTGCAGAGTCTGTTAATCTACACATACATCTGTGCATAATGTTTCGAAGCACAGCAGCGCAGGTTGGTACATTGACATCCACAAACATCTGACTAGGCTCTAGGGCTATAACAGATAAAGTGGTGCTGGGCTGTAAAACACTCTCACAAGAATATTACAGTACTCAAGATGAACTACTACTCCTAAAAGTACATTTCTTTTTAACAGTCAAAGAAGTAAATGTAACAGTAAACAATAACAATACTACATTTTATTTCAAAGTCGCCTTTCTGGACTCTGAAGGTCACTGTACAAAGAATTGAAACACAATGGCAGAAACAGAGTTAAAACACAGAATAAAGGGATATGGGCCCTAGGCCATGGGCCTCGGGTGCCTGCGGCATGGCCGGTTTCTCTCCTTGTATTTGCTCTGGGGATCTCTTTAGGCATCTGGGGCAGAAGGGACAGACAGGTGTACAGCAGATGAGGATCTGAGAGCACAGGAGGCGGTGGGAACATGCAAGAGGTCTGACAGATATGGGAGGCTGCAAGTTGATGAAGGGCCTTGAATTTCAACATGAGAATTTTATACTGAATGTTGGACTGCACAGGGAGCCAGTGGAGCTAAATATTCCACCCCTTCTCTGGATTTAAGCAGCAGTAGTTTCTGCAACCTGGATCCCCATTTTCAGCTTTGGGTTTCCCGGTTCTTGGTTTCCTCTCTTTTACCCTTACTTTGCTTATTTTCTGCCTTGATACATTGAAATAAATATTACTATTGTGAACTATTGGCCTGAAGATGGTTGAAAAGTTTAAAAAAAACATGACCTAGTGTAGTTCCAGCGTCACAAATAGCTGCTATGTGCTGTGAAGATAAACCTTAATGCTCTCAGGCTGACTCAGCCAAAGAAATGTTTTCTGCAGAGCAGTGACTTCAAGGTATGGATTCCTACAGGACACCCTGTAGCAATTTCTGTTATCAGTCAGGTGTCAGAAAACTGCTTTTTCTGCTGTTGCTAGTTCTGCTTTTAACCTGCAGGTGTTTATTTCTAAGTTGTGACTTGTTTCAGTTTCTGGTTGCCACAACAAAAAAAAGGGTTGATGAAGATCACAACCCGTTGGATCTGCAAAGATTCCAGCAGTTTATCCTGCATGCACGGCTCAGATTTAAGATAACAGCTGGAAATATTAGTCATTATTCCCGTCTGTTTTTGCTGCATGCAGTTCCAGTTGACACGGTTTGGTATGGGAGGCTGGCAATATTTGGGTTTCCAGAAAGATTGCTGGAGTTGGAGAACACGTCCCGCCACCAGTGTTCACGGTTAACTGTCAGCGAGGAAGAAACGGCTTTCTGGAATTTTCCTTCAGCAGCGCCGAAGTGAGAATGAAGCGGATCGAGTGTTTGGAACATGTACTGTCTCGCTCTGACCTGTGAAAAGAGCTGCAGGCGAGACACACAAGCAGAGCAGAAGTCAAACATGATGTACAGAGAGAACGTTTAGTGATCAGCTCCTAATGGAGTTAGTTCAGGACATTCCATTCAGATTTTTCCTCTGTCTGATTGGATCAGGTTTCTGTTCAAATAGCTTGAAGTTAAAATTAAATACCTACTAACAACCTTTCTTCCTTCCACCATGGAACTGAAGAACGAAAGGTCAGGCAACTCCATCTACCATCCTGCAGGCATGAAGCAGGCGTAAAAGAAACTGTCTGATGTGATGGAATTGTTCCTGAGATATCACCAAGCCACTCCGACGGCTCAGATTTAACCTCTCTGGCTCATTTCAGGCTCAGATGCTGAGTTTTTGTTTGCTGATTCCCAGCTGGTTTGGACATTCCTGAAAGAAAAAACTCGTACTGTTTTAGCTGAATGTTAAAAAAGATTCTCAGTCATTCAGGTCATAGTCATTCCAAAAAGGTAAAAAAATAATTCACTGGACTTTGTTTCCAAGTTTTCCCATCCAGGAAGCTTTTTCAGTTCAAAACGTCACAAATGGTGTTGAGTTAGAGGTTTTATACAGTAGCAGATCTACAAAGAAGGTGCAGAGTGATTTGCGTCATAGTTCAGCAAACAGCGTGTGCAAACCCTTTTTTAGGTGTGTGCCTCTGTTAATATGCAGATCATGTTATACTGGCCTAAATGATGCTAATATAAACATTTACCACATTCAGAGGGATTTTTCCAAATGCAGTTTTAGTACTTCTGAAAGTCATCTGCAAACTGACACATGAAGATATCTGCTGCTTTGTTGCCACATAGGAGGCATTGATACCATATCAGAGAATGAAGAACATTTAAACTTGTTTGGACCTGTAAAAATAAGGTTATAGTAATATTAATGAAGAAATAAACTTTTTTTTAAAGAGTAAACAATAAAAGAAAAAAAAAATGAACCAGAATTTAGTGGCTTGTTAATAAAAAAAAAAAAAAGAAGAAAAAAAACTACCAAAAAAGCCTGCAAGAGTCGGAGAAGCTGTGATCTCATTACTACAGGAATGTTTTATCCCCCGATTTATTGAAACATAAGTGTGCACCAAGCAGGAAGTGCTTAATGCACGTTATTTATTAAATACTAAAGTGGATACCTTGTTTTGCAGTACATCATGTCAAGCTGCTTCTGCTTAGAGGAGATGGATGAGATACATCCAGATGTTTAGATCATAATCTACTCATATATGGATTAGCAGACAAAAACAACTTTCTTAATCTTATGGTATTTTATATTTAACTATAACTATAGTTATTTTATCATTTTATTTTTGTACTTTAGTTTGCCACACCTTAAGTTAGGCTACCTATTTCATATGCCCAATAAATATGAGTTACTTCTTTCTTTTTTTATTATTATCATCATTATAGTCATCTCTCAATGGCCAGCCCCATCTTTCTTTCATAGTTACCCATAAACTGCCATTATCACACACAATCTAAATATTTTAATGGACAGAACCAAATCTGTTCGCATGTCTTAACATCTGAGCAGTAATCTCAGTAAATCCCCTCAACAGACCCACTTATTACACATACTAAATAAAATACTGCATGTGCCATTTAGCACCTCTGGTTTGGGATCTTTGAAGATCGGGCCCTTTGTGTTTTATGGGCATTTTATGTTGTTTTACTGGTTCAGTTGTGGGTGTTTTTGAAGAAGTGTTTCTACTATATCCAGATAATAAAAATATTTCTGCATTAGGTAATCCTGAATAAGCTTGTGGTGACAGTAGAGAGAAAACTCACCCTATTAACAATTCACAAAATAATCTACAGGTGCTGGTCATAAAATTAGAATATCATGAAAAAGTAGATTGATTTCAGTAATTCCATTTAAAAAGTGAAACTTGTATATTATATTCATACATTACATACAAACTCATATATTTCAGATGTTTATTTTGTTTAATTTTGATGATTACAAATGACAACAAATGAAAATCTCAAATTCATCATATCAGAAAATTAGAATATTGTGAAAAGGTTCAAAATTGATGGCCCCTGGTGCCACACTCTAATCAGCTAATTAACTCAAACCACCTGCAAAAGCCTTTAAATGGTCTTTCAGTCTAGTTCTATAGGCTACACAATCATGGGGAAGACTGCTGACTTGACAGTTGTCCAAAAGACGACCATCGACACCTTGCACAAGGAGGGCAAGACACAAAAGGTCATCGCTAAAGAGGCTGGCTGTTCACAGAGCTCAGTGTCCAAGCACATTAATAGAGAGGCGAAGGGAAGGAAAAGATGTGGTCGAAAAAAGTGTACAAGCAAGAGAGATAACCGCACCCTGGAGAGGATTGTGAAACAAAACCCATTCAAAAATGTGGGGGAGATTCACAAAGAGTGGACTGCAGCTGGAGTGAGTGCTTCAAGAACCACCACACACAGACGTATGAAAGACATGGGTTTCTGCTGTCGCATTCCTTGTGTCAAGCCACTCTTGAACCACAGACAGCGTCAGAAGCGTCTTGCCTGGGCTGCTGGTGAGTGGTCCAAAGTCATGTTCTCTGATGAAAGTAAATTTTGCATTTCCTTTGGAAATCAAGGTCCCAGAGTCTGGAGGAAAAGAAGAGAGGCACTTCATCCACGTTGCTTGAAGTCCAGTGTAAAGTTTCCACAGTCAGTGATGGTTTGGGGTGCCATGTCATCTGCTGGTGTTGGTCCATTGTGTTTTCTGAGGTCCAGGGTCAACGCAGCCACATACCAGGAAGTTTTAGAGCACTTCATGCTTCCTGCAGCTGACCAACTTTTTGGAGATGCAGATTTCATTTTCCAACAGGACTTGGCACCTGCACACAGTGCCAAAGCTACCAGTACCTGGTTGAAGGACCATGGTATCCCTGTTCTTAATTGGCCAGCAAACTCTCCTGACCTTAACCCCATAGAAAATCTATGGGGTATTGTGAAGAAGAAGATGCAATACACCAGACCCAACAATTCAGAAGAGCTAAAAGCCACTATTAGAGCAACCTGGGCTATCATAACACCTGAGCAGTGCCACAGACTGATCGACTCCATACCACGCCGCATTGCTGCAGTAATACAGGCCAAAGGAGGCCCAACTAAATACTGAGTGCTGTACATGCTCATACTTTTTATGTTCATACTTTTCAGTTGGCCAACATTTCTATAAATCCTTTGTTTTTATTGGTCTTCAGTAATATTCTAATTTTCTGATATGATGAATTTGAGATTTTCATTTGTTGTCATTTGTAATCATCAAAATGAAACAAAATAAACATCTGAAATATATGAGTTTGTATGTAATGTATGAATATAATATACAAGTTTCACTTTTTAAATGGAATTACTGAAATCAATCTACTTTTTCATGATATTCTAATTTTATGACCAGCACCTGTATGAGTTACGTTTTCTGCTCAACAAAGCTTCAAATGTTCACTACCACAGCCATGATGTCTGAACACCACCTCCCTTCTTCCTCTCCAGTTCTCCATCTCCTAGCAACACCAAACCCTCTTCAAGAGACAACTATGACTTTGTCCATTGTAATATTTTAAACACAAGTCTTATCAAAATTATGACCAACATTGATCATTTTAAATGTAATATTGATTTACATCTGAAATTAAATTGCCATGAAAAAAAAGTATTTCTTAACTTTAGATACTTTCTGTCACAGTTGGGTTGAGGTTTTAATGACCCAAATGCAGAGAATAGGAGGCAGAAGTGAGTCTTGGAGATTTAATAATTTAACTGAGGCAAAAAAAATCCAAAAACCAAAAACATGAGGGGGAAACTCACGTGGGGAGCCAGAAAAAAAAATTAGGAACCAGCACAGGGAGAGTATATATAGGAGAGAGAACAAAGACTGGACTAAAGAGCTGCCAAGGAACAGATGTGGATGGAAGCATCTAGAAGGAAGCCAAGGGGGGAACAGAGAGTAACTGGAGAACAAAACACTGCTAGAAAACAACTACAAATACAAAGAAACTAAAAATAAAAGAGGGCAGAACCCTGAGGTTTCTAAAAGTCTTGTGTGTTTAAACAGCTCTTTCTTTGATTTCTCCTCCCATTCGCTAGTTGTTTTTGCCCTTTTATGTTTGAAGCCTGTCCATACAGGCTATGCCTATCTGTGTAGGAAAGCTGAATAATAAAGTAGAATACAAAAAATTGTCCGACTACATTATAATTTACATATTGCCTGAAATACTTATATTCCCATCCCCAGTTATTTATATTATCTTCTATTATCCCTATCATATCAGACAATACTGATATAAAAATGAAACATGCTGAAGAGTAGAAAAAAATGTCTTTTGTGTTCTTATTTTTTGTAAGAGAGTCTTAGCATTACCAAAAGAAACATAAAAAACAATCCACTGGACTTTGCTTCTAAGTTTGAAGACATTTCGCTTCCCATCCAGGTAGCTTTTTCAATTCAAAATGTCAGGAATACTATTGAGTTTGAGGAGTTGTATAGTAGCCAAAAAACTTATTTTGGTTTAAAAAACATACAAATTGGACCAGAAGAATTGGTCTGCGGCTAAGGAATGGGGAGATCTTAGAAAGAGTCTTAGAAATACACTCATAGATTTAAGAAATGCAAGTTCTGATCCCGATGAAGTTAGTTTTTAACCCTTTCCATATCAGCATCCGGGCTTATTTAACATTTGAAAAGAGATGTGTTGAGATATTATCCAGAGTTTCTAAAGGTATTTCACTGATGTTCTTTGGACTTTGGCTGCTTTGTTTCTGAGCTTTTTCTGAAAACTCTGTCTTAGTTTCTAACCTCTGAACTCTGACCTACGAGTCATTCAGGAATAAGGTTATAAAGGAATAGGGGATGAACCCGTATTGTCAACACATGATGGACTTCTTGGCAGAGAACCGGTCTTAAATCACATCTTTGTTCACAGCAGCCTCCCGGAAGGATTCAGTTTGTTCCCATTTTTGCAGCGAAGGATAGAAAACTGAGGCAGAAATCAGGATTTAGGTCCACCTGAAAGCGGTTAGAGAAATACTTGGCCTGCAGCAGAAGAATGAAGCACCTGTCAGGTTTTTTTTTTTGATGGATTCTCTTGAAGACACACCTTTGAGTTTCTGTTGATCTGTTTTTATGCCCTGATGTTTCTCCTTCTGTCTGTTTGTATCCGTTTTTCAGCCCCTCTGTTTTCACTCACAAAAATGGACTGAAGGTGTTAAAAGTCACGAGATTTGTGCCGTTGGCCATTGAAGAAACCTGCAGTTTGTTTCTTGTCAGTAAGCATTAAAAAATAGGCCAGCAGAGCGAAGTTTCTCAGTCAGTCTGCTTAACTCTGACATGAATCAATAAAAGCTCTTAACTGCCGTTTAAAACCAGGCGGAACAATAAAGGTTTCCATTGATTCCCGCTGCAGGGAAGGAGACCGCAGGTCAAACTGTAAAACCATTGATTCCCATGTCAGCCAGCTTTTAATAGAGCGCGCTGTTTAATGTTGCCGATCATAAATAATCTGTTGCCATCGAGCCGGTTTTCCATTTTCTGCTTCATCAAGCAATGTCTAAAGACAGGAATGAAACATATTCCTGCAAACTTTGGAAAACACAATAAACAGGAAAGTAAGAAGAGAAAGGAGCTGCAGGTTGAGGCAGGTGAGGCGCTTTCGCTGAAGCCTGATTAAATCTCTCTTCAGTCTTTTGTAAAAACAAGCAGAATCCACATGTGGATAACTTTTCTCACTGTAGATGTTTCTGATTAATCACATGTTAAACCTGCTGAACAGCTGAGGTTACACTCTGTTCCAATCCTGCAGGTTGGTCTCTGTCTTAGATTGTCTATTAGAGAAAGAAGGCTCCCTCTGTAGGAAATAATAAAACTGATTTAATATGTTTAATGTTTTTAGGATGGAAAATCTGCAGATTTATGTCTCTAAGAAAGGGTAAAACGTTTTTTTATAGAGAAAGAAATTCATGTTTTCAGTCATTGTTCGAGTACCTGTTACTCTTACAGTCTGATATTTTAATTGGTAAAAAAAAAGTCCCTTCTATATTTAAAGCTATTTCTGTTGCTGTTGATTATTTAATGAACCTGCAGATGCAAGCTCATTACTCCAATTGGGTTTTTTCTGTGTTATTTTCCATTGTTGCTGTCCTACTCTGCCTCAGTATTCTTCACAAAAACAAAAAAACAAAAAGATACAAATAAAGCTTGTTTTTGTCTTCTCTGCAAAAACTGTCTCTGCACTCAGGCTTAATGCAGAAATGATCATATTTAATACTAACCTGCATCACTTTATGTTTTACTGGAGCTTTGTTGTTCTCCTGGTTTAATCGGACTCAATTATGTTTGCCCTTGAACACTGCAAAAATTGAAATCTAAGTAAGTAAATTTTTTTTAAAATAGGGGCATTTTTTCATAAATTGAGCAGATAAATAAGACATTTTGCCAATGGAATAAGAACATTTACATTTAAAACACAAAGAAACTACTGCAGTATATTATTTCAGCCGCATGATATAAAATCCTCATTCCATAGGCAGATCATCTTATTTACTTACTGAAATTGAGGTAAAACACTTTGTTTCATGAATCTTTAATTCCTTCTTAAACCGTTTTTGCAAGGAAGTCTATATTTTTATGGCTGCATGGTGGTGTTGTGATTTAGAAGCAAGAGGATCCTGGCTTCAAATATGTCTTTTTGCATAAAATTCAGTTTTTTTATACATTCTCTTTGGGTTCTCTGACCTCACTGCAAAATTAACTATAAGTAACTTGTTGTTTCTTGAAATAACTCTATTTTCTCTTGATTTAAGCAGGTAAGTAAGACATTTTGTCAATGGTATGAGATCATTTAAGTTTCGAGTAAGAAAAAAAAAAGTTTTCCATTATCCTATTTCAGGTGCATAATGTCTGAGTTTCCTGTTATAAGGCCCAAAATTCTCATTGATAGATCATCTTATTTACCTGCTCAAATGAAAGCCAAGTAAACGTATTTTAATAGGTTTCTGTCCCATTTAGATCAGGTTTTGCAGTGGTTGTTCTATTTCCCAAACTGAATAGATTAACTGGACTCTAAGTGGCTCTAAGGGTGAGTGTTTGCATGTTTATGTCTCTCCTTGCTACCCTGTCACAGACTGGTTCATGGTTCCCCCACCTGTCACCGCTGAAGATAAACCACATGGAAAGCAGCCATGTTATTGACGGTTTTGGTGTGAAACCATATCATGTCTGTTTTTCCTAAATTCGTTAAAACCTCTGGTCTTACTGGGATCAAGGTCTTTGAGGGGATGGACTCTGCAGTGCAGCCGTCCGGGAACAGTTTTAGTTCCTAGAAAGAATGTGTTTTTACTAAACTTCTGTTTTTAGGTCAGAAGTCAGGGTTTAGGTCAGTGACTGTTTTCCTAGAAGAGATTTCAGTCAAAGTTTTGGTCCAACATGTTTTAGTCATTCAATTTTTTATTGGCTCAGTTCGGGTTCAGACTCCTGTTTGTTTGCATTGAGGGTTCATGGCTTTGGGCAGCTGATTGGACAACTGGGACTGTCAACAAAGGGCCTCAGTGATGGACAGACTGCCATTAAGGCTGAACACTGGTAGTGGTGTTGAGGAGAAGTCAACAGCTGGTCTCTGATTACAGGTAATCCAATCATCCTGAAAAACACACAGATCTGCCTGAGCGAGCACATTTTTCCTCCTCAGAAAGGCCTGGAAGCACGCGGATGTTGCAGTCAGAGGAAACGGAGTGTTCTGCAGGCACCAGGTGTCTGTGTGCCCCTTATCTCCACCTCCATCTCCTGGGTTGGAAAAGTAGAAAGAACTGTCTCTTCGCTGCGATTTGACCGACTGCCGCTCTGATTGTTATCTCCTGCAGGAGGAGTTTAGCAACCCCAGACAAGCGACAGCAGCAGAATAAGACAAGCAGGGGAAATTCACATGTGATAACAGAGTTCATTAAACCAACAACCAACTCATTAATCAGATCCTTGTGCCTCAGATTTTTCTTCTTTGCGGGAAGAATTGACTCTTACAAAGGTGATGGATGGGTAAAAAGCTGTCAGAACTTTTTTTTATCACATCTTTCTATCAGTGGAGGGTTTTCTCACTGCTTTGTTTGAATGAGTCAGTCAGCAGAAATAACTATGAAACGCTTCTTACTGTAAAAAGCAGCATTTTCTGTTATTATGAAATTATTAAAGATTTCTCAGAAAACACTGGTCCAACTGGAACAAATAAACTAAGATGTTCTGCTTCTAGATCTCAGAGAATACTTTTTAATGACTGTAATTTAATTTACAAATAATCCTTCAGCATTCTGACATGAGCTGCAAATAATTCTCTAATATTTCTTCCCCTAAATTGACGATAAAAAGCTAATTTGCTTTGAGAAATTACAGAACACCATAAGTTCTATAGCGTTGAGCAGATGTTGTATCAGACAGAGTAAACACAGTTTCTTGCACTTCAAAAACATCAAACCTCCTCCGTCTAATTTTTCCATCCAACGTGTCAGGTGGCAGGAATCCGTGGTGACGTTTCCCTCCCTGATATCTGTCCCTTATTCAGAGAAAAACCTTCAGAGGTAAACGACCTGCTGCTGGTGACCCGACAGTTCAGAACAGTTAGTCCAATAACCCCCCCCCATGCATCAACATCTGAGCGGCTTTACAAATGTTCTCTTTCAAAGAAGCTGAGATCAGCAGGTAGAGGAGGGATGGACGAAGAGGATTTCTTAGGTCCAGTTCCGTCATGTCTGTTTGCTCTCTGATTCATACGTGGTTTATCTCTCTAAGCTGTGAAAGAATCTGCGACGTGTTTGAGCAACAATCTTTACATTTGGTATAAGTCAAAGGAAATTGGGTACGGGAAGACGGCAAGGCCGGGTGGATCAGTCTGCTAATCCCAACTGAATCGTGTTTGATCCTGCAGACTTTTAGTTTCACTCAAGGAGTCAGATTTCACACATAGATTTTAGCATCATGAATTTTAAATAGACACCAAACCAAAAACAATAATGATATATGAAATCAAATTACTAATTGTACCAAAATCCAATATTTCAGCTTCATCGGCTTAATCAGATTTTTAAATGTGCATCATTACATTAAAATAAAAAAATAAAAACAAATGAAAAGTTAGAGTGAGCAGCTGAAACTGTAGACTATATCGCGTCACACCCATCATCACGCTATAAGAGTGTTCAACGTCACATTTTAGATAACTGCTAGATCTAGTCTGCAATAAAACTATTTGCATCATCATTTCTTGCTCTGCATGTTGATCATTTGAAGTAGGGAGGATTTTAAATACTCTTGATTAAAGACAAGCTTCTGTTACCTTTTCACTAACTCTGCCCAAAATGAATGCATAAATTAGGGGAGGTGAGGGCCTAGTGGTTAGAGCAGAGCGCTTGTGCTCTGAGAAGGTTGCAAGTATCCGGTTCGATCCCCAAAGCCTGCACTCTGGGTTCCTGAGCAAGACCCTTAAAGTCATAGAAAAATATCATATTTAAATTTCAAATCATTCAGACTTAAATGTGTATATAAATGTACTCTTTATCAGACCATATTTTCCCAAAATTTTGAAAATGTCTATTTTTATAAAAGTCCTGTCTTAAAATCTGCGGGAGTTTTTCTCATTATCTTCTGCAGGCCAGTTAGTTCTACGTCAGCCTGAACACCTAAATTCGGCCAATCATATATCAACGGTCATCTGTCAATCAAATTTTTATGGTCATAGCATCTTGATTCATATGTCGCAGCTAATATACGAAACGTATGAAATAAGAATCGACCAATCACATTCACTTTATTCATTCGTGTAAAGTCGTGCACCACTCGGGAAAATTTGGAAATGCAACAGTTGGAACTGCCGCTTCTTTACGACTTTAACCCCCACACGGCTCCCCGGGCGCCACACAATGGCAGCCCACTGCTCCCCAAGGGGATGGGTTAAAATGCAGAGGTAAATTTCTCCAATGTGAGATCAATAAAGTTACTGGAGCCTTACTGGAACAGAAATTAGATCTAATCAATAAAATTTAAAAGGAATTAAAAATATCTATTATTCATGATGAAATCATGTTTGTTTTATTCATTTTTGTCATTTTATTAAATGTTTATGTTGGTTTTTTGATGGCCTTATTAAATTGTTCTTTTCTTTTGTTTTTAAATGTTTAAGTTGGTCGTTTTTGTTATTATTTCTCTTTTTTGGGCTGTTTTGATTTGTAATTTTGCTGACTGATTTATTTTAACATATTTTTTATGTTTCCGTTTCCCCCCACGGAAGAGTGATTTCTAAGGCTGAGATTAATAGGGATCCTTCCAAATAACCAATACGCACAACAAGTATATATGATGGTGGGTAGGACTCATGATGAGGGAGAGCTGTGGGAATATCATGAGATCAGATAAGGCAAAAGAACAACACTGCTGTTTTTGTCACAAAACATGAAAAATGAAACGTGAACTTATCCATTCTTATCCCTGATAACCAGACAGTGAAGGCATCATTTAATGACACAATGTTCATTTCATCTAATGAACTATTGTAAATGAGATCTTTACCCAGTACACAAACCGACAGGCACCCACACACACACACACACTGCTTTCACGTTTATGGCTAAGAGCGTAGCTGTCATCCAAGACATAGACAGGCCCGACCTGTTCCTGAACAAATAACGTCTCTTTGTATGTTTGGCTTTTTTAATCAGCTCATCTCACCTTCACTCCGTCATCCTGAGAGCGTTTCACTGCTAACCAGAAGGAGGTGTCAGAACAACAGGCATCTATCGCTGTTTATGACTGAGGTTGTATTTCCTGTGTTTACCTGTGTAAAGTGTTGCTCAACAATGCCGCAGCTCTGACTCAGTGATCTCTGGGATATTAAGGTATTTACAACCACTTAAGAGAACAATCACTGCTCTGAAGATTTGGAAAAGTTACACTGGAGGCCAGAAGGCTGTCAGATAACGAAAGCAAGGAGGAAACACATTTAGTTTGTTTCCACGTGACTGGATCTTTTTAAGACTGTCCTCAGATGTTTAACAATAGCCCGTTAATGTGAGAGTGGGAGCTGCAGGATATGTTCAAGGATCATCGGGAATCCTGAAGTTCTACTGTAGATTCTGAGTGCAGTGGGATGTTTCACACATCATCATTCTTTGCCGTCTTCTTGGAAATTTATCTCTTTCCAGCACTGGAAAAATAAGTTTCTTACTGTAAATTAAGTGCATTTACCCTTAATTTGAGTAGGTAAATGAGATAGTTTACCAATGAAATGATAATTTTACTCTTAGAATAAGAATGAAATAGACAATGCAAGTGTGTTTACTTATTTTAAATGTCTTAAATTGTCTTGTTCTATTGGCAAAATGTCTTTTATCTCCTCAATCCAAGAACAAATGCACTATTTTAAGAAAAAAATGCTATTTCTGACATTTTGAAATGAAAAAGCTTTTTGGATGGGAAGCAAAACGTCTTCAAACTTGGAAACAAAGTCCAGTGGATTGTTTTTAATATTCTGTTTTTGAATGACTGACCTGGATGAGTGAGAATCTTCACCAGCATGTTATAATTTATATTTTTATGTATGCTTGAGTTCAGTTGGTCGGTTTTAGACGATTCAAGTAACTACCTTTTGCTTTTTTGTTGCTTTTTTTTCTAAGTCTGTCAGGTTACTATTTGTTCTATTTAGTGCTCCTCTTA
This sequence comes from Cyprinodon diabolis, assembly GCA_030533445.1. Lineage (NCBI taxonomy): Eukaryota > Metazoa > Chordata > Actinopteri > Cyprinodontiformes > Cyprinodontidae > Cyprinodon > Cyprinodon diabolis. The sequence goes on from CM060082.1 coordinate 6,507,112, forward strand.
TATACACTGTGTGCAGAATTATTAGGCAAGTTGTATTTTTGAGGATTATTTTTATTATTGGGCCTCAATTGTGTTCTCAATCAACCCAAGACTTTTTGGAAGTTTGTGGCTTGTTTTTAGATTTGGCCATTTTATGAGGATGTCTGTGTGTGCAGGTAAATATTACTGTGCAGGATTATTAAGGAACGTATTAATAAACAAATATATACCCATCTCACTTGTTTATTTTCACCAGGTAAACAAATATCACAACTCAAAATTCAGAACCATTTACGACTTTCAAAAACAAAACAAAAAAGAAATCAGTGACCAATATAACCACCTTTCTTCACCATGACGCTCTAAAGCCTTCCATCCATAGATTCTGTCAGTGTCTTGATCTGTTTGCGATCCACATTGCGTGCAGCAGCCACCACAGCCTCCCAGGCACTGTTCAGAGAGGTGGACAGTTTTCCATCCCTGTAGATCTCATTTAATGCTGGACCACAGCGTCTCGATGGGGTTCAGATCAGGTGAACAAGGGGTCCATGTCATTATTTTTTCTCCTTTTAGATTTTTTCTGGTGTGTTTTGATGCGTGTGATGGAGCATTGTCTATCATGAATATCATGTTTTTCTTGAATGATGGCGACTTCTTCTTGTACCACTGTTTGAAGGTGTCTTCCAGAAACTGGCAGTAGGTCTGGGAGTTGATCTTGACTCCATCATCAACCTAAAAAAGATCCCTTAAGCTCATCTTTGATGATAGCAGCCCATAGCATTACCCCACCTCCACCTTGCTGGCGTCTGAGTCGATAAGAAACTTGCTGCCCTTTACTGATCCAGCCTGGTGCCCATCCATCCATCTGGCCCATCAAGACTCTCTCTCATTCCATCAGACAGAAACACCTTGGAGAAATCAGTCTTCAGATATTTCTTGACCTTTTCTTGACGTTTTGTCTTGTGTGTCTTGTTCAAAGGTTGCCTTTTTTTGGCTTTCCTTGCCTTGGCCAAGTCACTGAGTATTGAGCACCTTGTGCTTCTCGCGCTCCAGACATGTTGCAGCTCTGCAATATGGCACAACTAGTGTGGACTTAAGTCTCCTATCTTTCCCCACATGGATGTGACTGTGCCGAGAATATCAAAAGATTTGGGGTTTTAGTGTTAAAGGAAAACTGCAGGAGAAGTTTGGCTCAGAGAAAAAGATGCAGAAGAGTAGGAAAAGGAGGAGATATGGACACGGACAAATGTTGGCGTGTCTGTGTCACAGAGGGAGGAGAGAAGTCCACCGGAGGGGAGGAAGGAAAATAAGGATGTTTGGGAATATGGGAAAGGATGGAGAATAAATGAGTGGGAGAGGACGGAGGATGGGAGGAGATAGGAGACACTGGGAGGAATGAGAGGGAGAACAGAAGGAGAGATTGGGAAGAAGGTTTAGGAAAGGAGGGAATGAAAATGAGAGGAAAAAAAGAGAAAATGGGAATAAAATGAAGAAAAGAGAAATAAAGTTTGGAAGAAAGGAATGATGGAGATGAAAATAAAGTATAATAGCTGCAGAGTTCATTGTTTAATGTGAGACTGTTGGTTATTATGTCTGAGTCCAGATGTGGAGAATTCACAATAGGCCGACATGCCAGGCGTCATCCCATCAGGAACACTCAGAGCTCAGCTGTGTTGTTTCTGTGACATCACAGCTGGGAGTCCACCAATAGTGATACATTCAGAGGTACAAAGTTCAGATCAAAGTCATTCATCAGATTCATTCAGACAAGTGGGTTCCTGTTTAAGCTGGAGAATCAACTCAACATCCAGAACTTGGAATAAACCAAGATTTATCCCAGAAATGTCAGCGTTGGAATCGTGTGTTTCATCTTGGGGCCTGTTGGGCTCCAGTCATCCCAGCATCACTAACATCTGCTGTAAACCATTCACACTTTGTTTTAGTTCATTCCAAAGGTCAGACATCGACCCTCACTTCCCAGTTTTCACCATCACATAGTACCTGATGATAGTTTTTTTGGGTTAAAACAAGCAAAGATAATGGCCTATTGATTCCTTATGAATGTACTGCTAATATAAATTTAAGTTTTTGAAAATCTTTTTAGGCAGTGTATGTGCTTGGCCCCTACATTACTAGGGTCAGAGAGCAGCGGCTTGTTAGTTTCTAACTTGGGTCAACTCTAATTGGTTCCTTATGGTTGTAATAATGAAGGGTGCCTGATGATGCTGAGCTTGATGTTCTGTAGAAACATTCATAAATGTGACTGTATACCAGGTTTTTTTCTGCCTAACATGCCGCTGTTGTTTAAGAACCAGAACAGCTCCTACCTGATCTTTCCTAAAGTTGCTCCAGATAACATGTGCCTGAGAATCTGGTCTGATGAGGTGAAGAATCTGCAGGGAAAAAACCCAGCCTGCTGTCATCAGCATGCTGACCCTGTGACGTCACAGACAGTTCAGAAGCTGATTTAATTTCCTTGTTGGATTGAAACAGTATTTTTGATTTTTGAATCTAATATCAATTTACACTTCTGATGCAGACGCTCTCTCAGAGATCTGGTTGACCCTTGACCTCTGGATCCAGAGCTGTCCTAGTTTCTGGGCTGTTACTCGCTTTTAACAAGTAAACTGTTTAAGGTGAAGAAGTGAGCCTGCAGATCTTCATTCCTCGCTGCCACTGTTGAAATCCTCTGACTCATTGCTGTTTCTTCATGTTGGAAAAATGACTGTGCAACTTTACCTGAACAATAACTCTGAGGGTGAAACAGAGTAACATCGGCACACATTTAAAGAATTACATCATCCTAACATGGAGGCTTTAAGATCAATTACGCAGTTTGATCACCAAGTTCGGGAGTTAGACACTTTTTTTACATGAAAAACAGAAACAAATATACTTGGTGAAAAAAAAATTTATTTTTCAAAATATAATTTTGTTTTGACCATTTTTTGAGCAATTGGGGGTTTAGTGGACGGTTGTATTTTTCCATATGGTTTCAGATTAGTTTGGATTCACATGAAACTGGCTTTTTATGTAACATTAACATTTCTTTATTCTTTGGGAATATAATTATGACCAGTTAGGGAGAAATTGGTTTATTATCTGATTCCATGTTGTGAGAACAAAAAGAATATCACCTCATTATTTTATGAGGGATCCTGTAATGAGTAAAACCTCTGTACAGCATAAAATTTATCACTCACCCATTATTATATATTGTCATTATCCTCAGGCTGTGGAAGGTTTAATTTCCCATTAAAACTGAACTGATGGTTTTGCTAACCTTCATCCTAAACTCAGCTCTGCCATGGCTCCAATGGAAAAAGCACCACATAGTGGCATAAAGGAACTACAGTCAACTTCCTGTCCTGCATTTCTCTGCTTTCAGTTTGCCAAGGGATGAGCAACCAGCTGACTCTGCTGGGCACCCGTGAGTATCACTATAGCAACATGAAGAGGATGTATTCCAACTGCAGCGTCGTACTGGAGAACCTGGAGATCACCTACACCCAGGAGAACGAGGATCTGTCCTTCCTCCAGGTGTGTCAGATTTCCTTAGTCAATCACTGTCATAATCAGTCTCATTGGAACATCTATACTGTTCTCAATCAAGAAATATTTTTTATAATTTGATGAAACTTCTGATAAAGTCTTTGATTCAATTCTATTCACTTCAGTTTATTTCTATAGCACCAATTCACAACACACCTCATCTCAAGGCACTTTACAGTTCAACCAGATGATATAGTCAGATTGATTCAAAGTTTTTATCTAAGGAAAACCAGTTGATTGCATCGACTCATTGATTTGAAGGCAATCCTTCACACTAAGCATGCTTGTAGCGACAGTAGAGAGGAAAAACTCCCTTTTAACAGGAAGAAACCTCCAGCAGAACCAGGCTTAGTGTGAGCGGCCATCTGTTTAAAAACAAAAAAAATTTAATGCCTGACATCTCAAATTCATTGTTTCAGCAACACTTTTTCTTACTTTAGAAGTTAACATTTATATCTTTTCCGGTTTTCAATCACCAGCCATCCATCCATCTTATTCCGCTTATCCTGGGTGAGGTCGCTGGTTTACAGTAGCAGCTTCAGTATGGAGGCCCAGACATGCCTCTCCCCACCCACTTGGGCCAGCTCTTCCAGGGCTTTCAATCACATCCATCCATCCATCCATTTTCTTTACACGCTTGTCCCAAGTGGGGTCACGAGGGGTGCACCTGTCCAGGGGTACACCCTGGACAGGTGGCTTTCAATCACAATAGAATCAATTTTTTGATAGATTTTGTTGCTGTGCCCCCAAGGGACAGGGACTAAAAAAAAAGTATCCTATATTTTGTTTGACCCTAAAAAGGTTTTTGGAAATCTTGACCTTATTTTGCAAGACAATGCAGAAGTTTGTCTTGTTAAAAATTCAAAAGCAATTTCAGCATGTGACTATGCACGTATGAGAATGAGAGGTACTTTTTTATGTGGCATTTTCCATCTTTCTTCAATTTCCTTAGGTTCCATGATTATTAAAACACTTCCAAAACACCCCCTTTGTTTCCAGTGAGAACCTTCACTAGTAGAGCAGAACCCCTCCAGATGTTTACTTATCAAAGTGTCCCAGCATTTCAAAATTACAGAATCTGTATTTTTCTAATTACTTTCATCTAAGTTGCTATCAATGTTGCACCAAAATGGTTTGTTTCCAGTAAATACTTTAACCTCTGAATGACAGAAGAACAGTTTCAGATGACCTACACCAGATTTCAGTCAATATTAAAAGTCTGGTTTTGCTCTAATTGTGAGACTTTACATCAAATATTGATGAAATTTGATAACGTAGAACAGTATAGCTTCTACTGTCATCTAAAGATGAAAGTATAAAGAATAATCACTGGAAACTAAGGGTTTTGTTTGAATATTTATGGAAACAAAGGGAAAATATATACTTTCTTGAATTAAAAAAATCTTTAGTGTTCCCTATGGAGCTCAGTAATTTACATAGTTCTGATGTATTTTCTATTTTATTTCTCTAACCAATCAGATTTTCCTGTGATCAGTGAGACTAGTTTTGTGCAGTAGCTCTGGTTTTCTAATTACTTTTCCTCTAAACTTTTTTTCACTTAGTTTGGCCCTAGACCATTAACTGACCAATGATAGGGGCAAAAAAATGGTCCTTAACTAAAGGTGTGAACCTATGTTCTGTTAACACATGTAAGACAAATCAACAATCAATCAAATCAATGAAATTGAAACAATAACGTTGCAGTTTGTCAGTTGGAAAAAAGAGTTTTATTTCCTCCATAAAATAGCTTTATGCCGGTTTTTCACTGTAGGGCTTCTATCACCTTTTTATGTTGACTGCTTGAATTGATGATCTATCAGATTTAGCTATGATAATCATTTGATCACATCAGGAACTTGTTAAGAATTAAAATGTTATTCTGTGATTCCAAACTTTAAAAAAAACAATCCAGTGCCCCATACCTGTCTATGTCTCTGAAAAGGGTGTCGTTCAAGGGAATTATTGGCCAGGCTGTATAGGCGAGGTCCCCTGAGAAGGGTTGGGGGTTGTAAAGATAGCGGGAAGGAATCAACTGTATCGCTGGGTTACAGGTTTTGAAAGCTGAAATCTGAGTCCATACCCTCTGTTTAAGGTTGTTTTTTTCTTAACATAGATAGCTTCCTTCACGCCCCTCTCAAACCACATGTTTTCTTTGTCCAAAATGTGAACATTCTGGTCCTCAAGGCATAAAGCCTCGAACTCAATGCTATTTCTGACATTTTGAATTTAAAAAGCTTCCTGGATGGGAGGCGAAACTTGGAAACAAAGTCCAGTGAATTGTTTTTTAACTTTTTTTGGAATGACTATGACCTGGATGACTGAGAATCTTCACCAGCGTTATTCTGTGATGTTAAGGGTCCAACACCCTTCAAGGACATACTAGGACATTTTTATTAACTAACAATATTCACCTTATTTCCTCATGTTTAGGGAAGTTACATGTCTAAACATGTAACTACTTTGGGTTTCCTTTCCTTAGCTCATCATGTGCTGACTTTAGTCCAAAAGCCTGGAGGTTTTAATGACTTCCACAACCCTTGATTTATTGCTGTTCTGAAGCAATAAATGAAGCTGTTTCAGCCTCTGAGGATAAGTAAATAAACTGAAGCATGATTTGCAATATAGGAAACCTCAAATGTTCACCTCTATTATGAAAACGGATAGACAGTCTTGTTGGAGGCTTATAGAAAATACCTACTAGTAAACATGATCTCAAAAGGCCAATGTTTTTGATTTCTTAAAGTAACAGGCAAATGTTTATTCCTCTTTTTCTCTGTCTCATCAGTCCATCCAGGAAGTTAGCGGCTATGTCCTGATCGCTATGAACGAAGTTGCAACCATCCCGCTGGTCAATCTACGCCTGATCAGAGGACAGAAGCTCTACGACAGCCAGTACGCGCTGCTGGTCCTGTCCAACTACAACAAGATCCAATTATCTCCGACGGTCAACTACACCAGCGGGCTGAGACAGCTACAGCTCAGCAACTTGACCGGTGGGTGCAGCTGCTGGGAGGACACGTCAGATGGAGGACGTTATGCCCATACAAGCATTCACAAAGCAAATGTTGGGAGAGGAAAGGATAGCATTAACAGATGTACTCCAGCAAATACCTGTAAAGGAAGTCTACAGCTGAAGCAAATCATTATCATAAAGTTTAAAACAAGGCGTGTTTTGGTGTATTAAAACTCAATGGATTGCGCAAATAAAAGTTTTTTCAGTTGGAAGTTCTTGGCAGGGAGCCGGCTGGGTGGAGACACAGCATCTTAAAAAAAGCCTTCTTTCAATGGCACATTAAGTTCTGGCAGCAAGAAATGGACCGCTCCCTGGCAATCTCTGCCTCATGACGTAGATTGGATTGGTTATCTGAATCACACCTCTACTGTAAACACATGGCCTTTTAATTCCTAGGTAATGGTTGGACTAGTTAGGTGACAGAAAGGAGTAGGATGTTGGTTAACCAGTGGATCTGTTTCTTTTCCATTACGACTAAGAGGTTGACTGCAGTAGAAAAGTTTAGTGAGAAAAAACATTTTCACTTAAAACAGAAATATTAAAGCTCTTTTTAATTATCAGGCTTCAAATGATAAACATCTAATTCTATCATTACTTTTGTGTCTAATGGATGCTCTGCATATTTTGATCTGGAAGAAATGGATAATACTTTACCATGTGCTGCATTGGTGTGGGGGCTTGACAGGAGGACCCAAATGTAGAGACTGAAGCTGAAGTGGTTTCTTGAAGATTTAATACCAAAAAGGGTAACAGAAGCAAAAGCCACAAACATAAACCCACCAAAAATGCTGAAAACCAGGAATACTCACAACATAAAAAACAATAAAACTAGAAAACAAAGAAAAACATGGATCAAAGCTAAACTGAAAGCTTAAAGGGGTCATAGAATGCAAAACCGAGTTTCCATTGTCATAGATAAATAACGATTACGTCCATTTAACCCATTTAACTGGGATACATAGACGATACATAGAGAAGTTCAAACCCCATCAACACCTCCTTTCTCTGCAAATCTCACAATTCTAAACTTCCACCATAAAACAGGGGAATTCAAACAAAGCACAGAGTTGACGTAAACCCAGGGATGTTGCCTTATTTGGTTCTGGCCTGTACTTTTGTTACGCCCCGAAATTAACATACAGACCAGCCCACAGTTCATTGGCCCAAGCGAGGGGGGGAGGTATGAATTGTTGGCTGCTGGGCCGCTGAATGGACCGGACCTCAGCAGAGATCCATGAGCCGCTCTTCATCAGCCGGAGGAGGGGGGCTGGGGGCCGGTATGGCAGGCGGGGGGAAGCACGGGGCTGGGTTCTCTTGCTTTGTCCCCCACTTGCTCCCTACCCCCCTCCCCCAGAGTTCCTGGACCAGCCCCGGAGCTGACGGCTCAGTTCGAATACCCGGTGTGTTTCGACTATGTGTTGCACTGTAGTCGACCAAAATCCCGGATGATTTTGAAATTCCCCCCCTTGACATTTTTTTAAGAATGAAAAGTAGGACATGTTCAGGAAAAGGAGGACGTCTGGTCATCCTACTATATAAACAATTTGATGTTTCAGTGAGTGAGTGATTGTTGCTATGATGCGTCTTTGCTCAGCAGCTTCACTCGTTATAAACCAACCAATCAGAGCACAGCTCATCTAAATATTCATAAGCATACCATAAAAGGAAGAAAACCGGTCGTTTCATTCTAGGGCTCTTAACCAGGCTTGCATTACGGCTCATAGAACAGCAAATAGGCCATTTTCAGCCTAACCAATGTTACACACCCTATTCAGAGACCTTAAGGACCAGCACCAAATACCCTATAGAATTATTCTATGATCCCATTAAATGGAGCCAAAACCATGACAATAAGAACGTTGAAGAACATGTTGTTGCATCATAAATATGTAAGACTTTACAGCCTGACTGGTTCTGATGAACTGGTTTTGGATACACTGACTATATGTCTAAAATATGCATAAAAATTCCATCCTTAAATGCTATTCAGTTTCACCAGATGTTACCTTATTTGTGAGAAGGGACCAGATATATGTTAGACGGGTGGGATGAACCAAAAGTGTAGACAAGCATCACCCTGAACACATCACCCCTACTGTAAAGCATGGTGGTGGCAGCATGATTCTTCTTGATGGATGAAGATGGATGGAACTAAATCCAGGATATCCTGATAGAAAAAATGTTAAGGTTGAAACAGATCTTAAACTGGGGTGAAGGTTCAACTCGCAGCATGATGCCCCCCCTGAACACCCAGCCAAGGATGCAATGGATGGTTAGGAAACAAACAGATTCATATTGAATTTGCCTTGTTAAATTCCAGGCTCTATGGAAAAACTCGCTGTTTTCAGACACTCATCATCCATTTGACTAAAAACAAGTTGTTTTGCAAAGAAGAATAGACAGGAATATCATAACACTCTGAAAGTGCAAAGATGGAAGACCAACCGCCAAAAGACCTGCAGCCAGTGGTGGTTCTAGCACACTGACTCAAACTTTGATTAGTAAATTAGGTTTAAAAGCTCTGCTCACATTTTCCAGCATAGCTGTGCTCTGTTTTGTGTTGGTCAGTAAAATTAAGCTCCAACTAAACCACAATGGATCAAAAGACCTGAAGCTTTAAGTTATGCTATCAGGTGGGGTTGCCTATTATATCCTTACTGGGTTATATGGCATTGTTTAGGCTTCCACTGGCCTGCATCTGAACTGCACTCATTCTGAGGAATGCTGAATCTTATATTCACACATTTTACTGCTTCTCTCTGTCAGTTTTGCACCAACTAAATTGGGAAGAAGGCTTTTGTTAACCCTCCACCTGCCTCTTGAAGTCTGTGAGAAAAATATTTAAATTAACCAAATTCAATTACTCAATTAGTTCCAAAGTAAAACATTTTTACTCTGATTCATTAACATGCGCCTGTTTATCATAGTTTGATGCTCTTTAAAATAGATATCCTGTTTCACGTTTTATTTATTTTGGCCAGAGATCCCTTTTAAAAAAACTTTTAAATTTAAGACTTGATCCTGGTTAAATGGAAAAACAGCTAGATTATATTTCCTAATATTTTATTTGTGGTTGCAGCCATTCAGTTGATGCTGTGTCAGTTAGCAGTGTTCTTAGATCCCGCATGCATTTCTGATCAAACAGCTAAAATGAACAGTAAATGATCTGATTGTGTTTATTATTGCCTGATTAAATTGTCTTACAGATGTTTTTGTTTTATTTATTTGCTTCTCTACAGAGATTCTGTCAGGAGGAGTGAAGATCACCTTCAACCCTCTGCTGTGCAACATGGAATCCATCAACTGGAGGGATATAGTGGACAAAAACAGCAATGCCAGCATGAATATAAACCTGAGCCCTTCTGGAAATCACTGTATGAAAAACAGCTCTAAATATTCCTTCCTGTCCTCATCCTGGCGTTATGTCGTTGTTCACTGTGAATGTTTTTTTTGCAGGTGAGAAGTGTGACCCCAGCTGTTTTAACAGCTCATGTTGGGCACCTGGAGCGGGTCACTGCCAGAAATGTAAAGTCCTTCCTTTTTTAGTGTTCAGCCAAACGTTCTGTCTGTTTATACTGGGTGAGACATCAACCTGTCTGTGTTTCTTAGTCACCAAGCTGCGTTGTGCTGATCAGTGCAGCAGGAGGTGCCGCGGGCCCAAACCCATCGACTGCTGTAACGAGCACTGTGCCGCCGGCTGCACCGGACCCAAAGCCACAGACTGCCTGGTCAGTATCAGTGCTGTTCAACTGGTGTGGGCCAGTTCTGACCAGTCAGACTGGTTTCAGTTTGGTTCTTCTCTCTTTTTCTTATTTAAACTTACTTTAAATAAAATAATATAGAGGAACTAACATATTCCTAGCAGTGATAAATGTTGCGAGCAGTGTTGACAAAAAATTATTTTTATTCTTTTGTGCAAAACCCTTTTTTATTATCTTTTGGTAGATTTGCAGTAACTAAAAACACATCTTGACCTTTTCAAAATAATGAGGGAATAAAAGATTTAAACAAAAATTGAGAATAGAATAAAGAAAATAAAACACAGAAACCAAATTGTTGCCAGCTGTGGGGCTTAGCTCCAGATAATATTTCTGATTGCACATTGGTTTAACTCCTTCCCAATATAAGGGGAGTGTTGGCCTATTGGTTAGAGCAGTGCGCTCAGAAGGTTGCAAGTACCCAGTTTGATCCATATAGCCTGGACTCTGGGTCCTTGAGCAAGACCCTTAACCCCACACTGCTCCCGGGCGCCACACAATGGCAGCCCACTGCTCCCCAAGGGGATGGGTTAAATGCAGAGGTAAATTTCTACAATCAATAAATTTAGATCATTATTATAAGGTAGGTTTATTTAGAAAGGGTGAAGAATAGCATTTTTTTCCTAAACAGTACAAGGGCCAATTATTGTGAACATTGACTCTCATTTTGTAGGTGGTAAATAGTTTTTACAATCTAGATTTTAAACTGAGCTTCAGCACTATTAGAAATTACCGAAAATGTAGATTTTTTATTATTTCTCAACTCCCAGACAAGACCTTCCTTACAGTTCAAATGGCCTGGTTCCTGTAAAAAAAAACAATCTTCACTGTCAAAATCAGTGTCTTCTTCCAGCAAAGAGTTAAGCAGACATTTTGACTCCCAAATGGGAACTTTAGCTTGTGTTTTGGTTTATTTGTTTCTTTTTTATTTGGTTTAAACACCTGTTTATTCTTTACTCTGTCCTTTAGGCCTGCAGAAAGTTCAACGACGACGGAACCTGTAAGGACAGTTGTCCTCTTCCCGAAATCTACGACCATGTGACCCATCAGATGGTGGACAATCCCAACCCTAAGTACACCTTCGGAGCTGCCTGTGTCAAGGCCTGCCCTCGTAAGTACATTAAAACATCATCAAGACTTAAGCATGTGAACAGACTCATATAAATACAGTACATCCATCTCTAATATTTTGCTAAAAGTTTCCTTACAAATACACACTTTGTTGTCAAAAACAAATGTTTAAATTAGTTATCACTGGATATTTTTATAATTTTTTGCTTAAAATAACTGGATTTCAAGCCACTCTTATCCAACATTGTCTACTCAAAAGTCTGCATTGAAGTGTGCTTTGGATCTTTGACATCTTTGAAAACATTCATTCATCTCTGAATTTTGTGGTAGTCATCATCTGGGCCTCTCTAGTGACGCTGCTACCACTGCAACCCGACCCCGGATAGCAAAAGAGGATGGATGGATGGATGGATTAACATAATACTTATCAGACATATTTTTGGTTCTCCGATGTTGGATTCGATCTAGAGGGATGAATCTGGCTTTTACTTTTCCAGTAACTCCATAACTTCTCATTCTTTGGACCCTTTTTTATCTGTTATCAGCTTTCAAAACACTGAGGCAGACGGTTTGATTGTGCGACAGCTGCCAGTTGCTTTCAGGGGAGCTAAACATGGAAGCTTCAGCGTCCATAATGGCCAAAGGTTACAGGGTGTTTCTTTATCAATGAAAGTTGGTGTGGATAATCCAGGTCCACTAAGTACAAAGCCTATACTGAGATTACTTTCAAGTTTCTGCATTTCGAGCTCCACAACACAGACTGGGTGCTAATCACCTGTTTGACATGATGAAGAAAAACTAGGCAGGATTTTTACTTTCTGGGCCTGGATTATCCACCTCTGACACCCCAGCCATGTTTTTTAGTTTCTATCTGACAGTAAATGGAACTTTGATATTTTGTGTGTCTGTTATTAGTGGGCACGTAAAAAGAGAGATTAACAATTTTTTTTTTTTTGCCCCCATATTATATTTAGATCAGACCTTTGGCCCTCATGGCAAAAGGGTTTGGACACCTCTGATCTAAAGCCTTTTTATTAAATCTTCTTCAGTGTGGGATAATAAATTATTTCCATATAAACCATGCTAATACTGCCATTCTTTTCTGTGATTGTATCTCTGTTCTTGACTAAATTAAGATCCAGCTGTCCTGCAATGGACTGGAGACCTTTTCAGAGTCTACCCAGGCTTCATAGCCTGCTGGAGGTGGCCACAAGGCCCAATGTGACCCTGATGGATGAAGTGGAAGAACATGGATGGATAGATGGATGATTGAAACTTTACTGTTATGGAAAATTAAGAGATGTCAGGACATGTTTTTTTGTTTGTTTTTGTCTTTTAGATACCTTTTCAGCTGACCAGCTTTCATCGTGCCAGAGAGTGTTTATCTGTATAAGTCTCAATTGTGTCCTTCATTTTCTGTCTTTTTCTTCTTCCCAGATAACTATGTGGTGACAAAAGGCTCATGTGTTCGCTCCTGCGGTCCACAAATGTATGAGGTAAAAGAGAAGGGGATCCACCGCTGCAAGCAATGTGATGGAATCTGTCCTAAAGGTAGACACCCTCCACAGCCCACACCACAAACGCATACATGCCAATCCATGCATTGGAATTCCTACCTAGGATCTTGCATTTTTCAACCCTTCCTGTTGGCTAACCTTAACCCCAACCCAAAAGAAGCTGAGGAACATAAAGGTATTTACTTTACAACAAAGTCCTCACTTTACTTGTAAAATATGAAAATATGCTGGCGAAGGTTCTCAGTCATCCAGGTCATAGTCATTCCAAAAAAGCCCAACAAAGCCTTTGTTTTTGTGTTGAAAACATGCAAATTGGAACAGACGAAGGGGTTCACCCTTTTGGAATGAGGGTCGTTTAAATTCTTTTGTAAGCCTTTTTTGGACAAATATGTTCTTACTCATCTGAAAGCACAAGTACAAACCCACAAACACTCTAGAGCAAAATCCCTGAGTGGGTGCTGTTTATCCTGCAGTGTGTGACGGAATCAATATCGGTTCGTTGACCAACACCATCGCCATCAACTCCACCAACATCGACTACTTCACGAACTGCACAAAGATCAATGGGGACATCATCCTCCTCCTATCCTCCTTCAAGGGGTGAGAATCTTCATATTTTCCCCATACATGAGTAGCCATTCAGAATTTCTTCACTTTCTTTGATGGATCCTTGCCCGGTCCTCCGCTGGTCCTTGCCTGGTCCTTGGCTGGTCCTTGGCTGGTCCTTGCCAGGTCCTTGGCTGGTCCTTGCCTGGTCCTTGGCTGGTCCTTGCCTGGTCCTCCGCTGGTCCTTGCCTGGTCCTCCGCTGGACCTTGCCTGGTCCTCTGCTGGCCCTTGCCTGGTCCTCCGCTGGCCCTTGCCTGGTCCTCCGCTGGACCTTGCCTGGTCCTCTGCTGGCCCTTGCCTGGTCCTCCGCTGGCCCTTGCCTGGTCCTCCGCTGGACCTTGCCTGGTCCTCCGCTGGTCCTTGCCTGGTCCTCCGCTGGCCCTTGCCTGGTCCTCCGCTGGTCCTTGCCTGGTCCTCCGCTGGTCCTTGCCTGGTCCTCCGCTGGACCTTGCCTGGTCCTCCGCTGGTCCTTGCCTGGTCCTCCGCTGGTCCTTGCCTGGTCCTCGGCTGGTCCTTGCCTGGTCCTTGCATGGTCCTTGGCTGGTCCTTGCCTGGTTCTTGCCAGAGTAATTAAAATGCATGCTAAGGAGAAGACAAGCGGCTGGAAGTTGGAGGGGATTTTGCTGGGAGTTGAGGGGAAGTGGGCTGCCATCGGCTGGCGTTTGACTGTAGCTTAGCCTAAATATAATATAAAGCTCATTTGTTTTGACTGGTCAATTCATGTCCACAGATTTAGAAGCAGATATCAACATGGTTACAACTTAATTGAACTGATCGTGTGTATACCTATTCCTACTTTGTCAACAGAGCAACAAAGAGAAATGTTTTCCAAGGCTGGATTAACAGAGTTAATCTCACAGACCTGTTAGAGTAATGTTAATGTTGGAAAGTCAGTGGGATCAATAAATCCCCAGTTTCATGCAAAGTCACACCAAAGACAGGACTTTTTTTTACTAATACTGGTCCATATAAATATCCATCTCAGCTTCAACATAAATTATTTTTTTTTTTAATGTTTTGTTCTGATAAGGCCTGTTTTTGATTGGCTGTTTTAGGGATCCCCACTACAACATCGGGCCCATGGATCCTGAAAAGCTTTGGAACTTTAGGACAGTAAAGGAGATCACTGGTAGGTCATCAGTGAGGGTTAGTTTAGCTACTTCATCAGGAAACCTTTTATCAGATATGATTCCAAGCTTCATCTTGAGGAGGTGTCTTAAGATGCATTTACTTTCTTTGTTGGCAGGCCACCTGATGATCACTTACTGGCCTGAAAATATGACGTCTCTGTCTGTGTTTGAGAACCTGGAGATCATCAAAGGAAGAACTACAGTTCAGAAGTGAGTTTCTTTTTCATTCTCACGTTTATTCGCATCTTTTCTAATAGCACAGACTCTGTACGGTTTGCTGTAAGTCAATTGGGTTGTTTGACTTTTCTATTAGTAGATGTTATTTGGAACCATTAGTGTACACTGTGAATGGAGCAACTGATTGATGTATTAGTCCTTATTTACAGGCACAATTAGGAGTGAATCAAAGGACGCATTTTGAATAGAGCAAATATGACAAACTGGGCAAATAGAACGAATAGCGCTAAGCCAAATATTACTCAGATTCAACAATATAAATGTTTCTGGCAATTTGTGTTGCTTCAAACAATCGGTGATACGTTCTGGATGTAAAACAGGGAGAAAGAGTGCCGCAGAGAGAGAAAGCTTTTTTTTTAACCAAATGCATAGGACAGCAGGTCCTCATTCAGCAGCAGCTCCTGGATCAGTCGGTGGTATTCCCCTAACTGGGATCATCTCTGGAGAATCTGGTGAACCCAGGGAGTCCAACACTGACACCCTTCTCCTGCTTTCCACATGAAGTACAGTACCGTGATCCGCCCGCTAAAATGGAGTTCCTCCATGTTCAGTTGAATAGACGAGGAGACAGATTCAATTCAAATTAGTTTATTTATATAGCGCCAATTCACAACACATGTCATCTCAAGGCACTTTACAGTTCACCAGATCATATAGTCAGATCGATTCAAAGTTTTCTATCTAAGGAAAACCAGTTGATTGCATCGACTCATTGACTGAAATACAATCCCTCACACTAAGCATGCTTGTAGCGACAGTGGAGAGATAGAAGCTCCTCATTTTCAGCGCTGTCAAGTAACAAAGTACAAATACTTTAATACCTTACTTAAGTAAAAAAAATGGCTATCTATACTTTACTGGAGTAATTGTTTTTTACTTTTTAGTTCTACTTCTTACATTTTTTAGCAATTATCTCTACTTTCTACTAATTGCATTTTAAAAATAGACTCTTTAGTTTTGTTTCATTTAAGCTAATTTTGTTATGGCCTGTTGGTATTAAAAGAATAAAAATCTTTAAAATAATTTGTTTCATCCAGACAACTAAATTCTTTGTGGTTGGACTCCGTGCTGCACCGACTAGTTGTTCAACTCATACCAAAATAGTTATTCAAGATGATGTAAAGTTAAATTTGACACTGTTACCATTATTTTTTTAAACTAAGGAAAATTAAGTAGAAAATTAATTTCATACTTAAAGTACTTTCAGAAGTTTGAATTCTGAATATGACCTTACTTTTCCTTTAAACAGTAGGATTTGTACTTCTGCTTGAGTAATGAACATTAAAACTTTTGACACCTCTGCTACCATCTCATGATGCAGTAAAGCTAGCTGGGTGAAGTTTTCTCACTTTTTCCAGAATAATTGTTACCAAGACAGACCGGGAATGTAAAGTGACCTACAGTAGATGAACAATGCGAAAAATTAGCGTTCAGAGTGAATGCAGCAATACCATTATTTAGTACTCACTCCCTTTTCCAGCAGTTTGGAGATGCACTTAAACCATAACATTGAAGACTGTTGGTAGTACAGCCACCTTGTTATTGAGTTACTGCTGCATTTAATAGAAGAGTATTTAAACAACCCGATCGGACCTGAACAGATTAAGTACTAATGGAAAAGATGCAGTATGTCTTTACTTCACCTTCTCACCCTTTACATCTCTGCTGTCGAGCTTTGTGGACCAGCTGTCCCTCATAGACGTTTTCCTCCCAGTAGGTACAGTTTTGTGCTGGTTAATGTGAAACATATAAAGTTGCTCGGCCTGCGTTCCCTAAAGGAGGTGAGCGCTGGAAAAGTGATGCTGAAGGGTAGCCCGGAGCTCTGCTACATTCACACCGTCAACTGGTCTCGCCTCTTCAGATCTGAAGAGCAGGAGTTAATCTATGACACCAAGTGCAGTGAGTCCTGACATGATGTCTGGTTCTCTTTAAGCTTCAGGGAAGCAAACATCTGAGAACTTACCTGATGCTTGTAATCTGCCTCACACAGATCAAGAGAATCAAACCTGTGACCATGAGTGCTCAGAGGACGGCTGCTGGGGCCCGGGCCCCACCATGTGTGCCTCCTGTCTGCATGTGAGCAGAGGGGGGCGCTGTGTTGAGCACTGCAACCTGCTTCATGGGTGAGAGAGCTGCAGTCTGTACATCAGCTATAAATTATTACAAGTGTTCACAGTTTGAGTCTTTTTACCCTTTTATTTAACAGTTGTTTGTTCTTTTTTTTTTTTTTTTTTGCCTGCATTGATTTTGTCAGTGAATTGATTTAGTACACACCTTATACATATCTTTATTTTTAGTTAGAGTATCTTTGTGTGTATAGATTACCACAACATACATGAGGTTTGAACAGAAAGGAAATTTATTTACATTTTCTCTTTTGAAACCTGGAAAATCTTCCTCTGGGTTAAATTCCACCTGAAAAAGTCTAAATTTTCCCTCAAACTCCTGAGTAAAGACTCAGTTATTGCTGCCACACACTAGACCTAGCAATAGCTGCCTTCATTGGCTGTCTATTCACATTTCTGATTTAGCTAATAGCTAATTGGACCCTTAGTAAAAACATTAGTAAATCCTAAAAGTCTGTTGTGCTAGATATCCTTCAAAGATCAAAGTTTGGGTAAATGCAGGATTAGTTACTTAGTTTTACATCCTGGCTTCAATCAAGCTTGGCGTTAAAAGCCAGACTCCTCACACGCCTGTTTCTTCTTGCAGTGAACCCAGAGAGGCCCAGGTTGATGGCAGGTGCGTTCAGTGTCACCAGGAGTGTCTGATGCAGACTGGCAGCCCAACCTGCCACGGTCCGGTGAGTCCAGAAAAAAAAAAACCTTGGGACTTTTATCCCAAATACAAATATTATAGTTTTACATATTAATTCAGATTTTCTTTTTCCACTAAAGAATACAAGGCAAAATATAATTAATCAAAGTTGCATTATTACCTCATTGTTTCTCTTTTGTTCCATGGTTTTGAATTTGTTATAGTTGTAAAGAGCTACTGTTTAATTAAAATGTTTGACTTTGTACAAATTTCTTTTTTTCATTGAATATAAAATCTTTTGTCTCCTGTTCAGGGTGCAGGTAAATGTAGCAAGTGTGCGCATTTTAAAGATGGCAGCCGGTGTGTCTCTCGCTGCCCAAATGGTGTACCTGGAGAGGGTGACACTCTTATCTGGAAATATGCAGATGAGATTGGCCAATGCCAGCTGTGCCACCCGAACTGCACCCAGGGGTAAAAAGAAAACAAAAAACTTTTTCAAAACTTTTACTTCATCATAAAATGTTTCATAGCTAAAGACCAAAAGAGGAAATAATTAAAGATTGATTTAGTTATCTTTGTGTCTGCAGGTGTTCTGGTCCTGGACTGTCTCGATGTGAAGGGTAACCAAGCACACAGGCTTTAATTTGCTGACTGCAACAAGTCACATATTGATGTATTTATTTTAATGACATTTTAATGAAATTGCAGGCAAAATTTTTGCAGCTGAATTTTTTGCAGGCAATTTTTTTTTTCAAAATAAAGATTCAATGTAAGGAATTCAATGTATAAAATTAATCAGTGTTTAAAATTTGATGCTAAAAAAATTCAGTATTTAAAATTCGGTGTGCAACAAAAGGCAGATTCCAATGAGACTGCTTTTCTTCCAAGAAAGCATTGTGCTGAAAACCTCTGTGTGACAATATATTTTAATGTATTAAACTAAAGAGCTTACAATATTTTCACTGTTTTGTATTTACATCTAAAATAAATAATGTTACACTAATAAGTAACTAATTGTGGATCTCTTTTAAAACTAAATAAAAACAGGTGTATCTGGTTCTGCAAGGTTTAAAGGCTGAATAGCTGCAGTAATATATTTGTTACTAGCTAATTTAATTCAGGCTACATGTTTCCTTTATTGTTTCAGACATTTTTAGTCCTTATCTATGCTACCTTTAAGGGGCTTGCACAACTTTAGATCAGATGTTTGTTGGTTTATGGTGTAACAATCTGCTGTTTAGAGTAGCTTAGCCTTCCTTATACCATCAACCTACCTTGCAACCCTCACCAGTTTGAGCAGGGGCTGAAATAATGAGATCATTTTGATATCTGGATATCCTCATGGGTTGGTGTTTGGAAGTCAGCAGGATACGTTCTCACATGTGGCTTGAATGAGAGAGAAGGCTGGGTCTGTCTAAACAAATCTAAGGATTTGTGTTGTGTTCTTTGTTTCAAACCAGCAATACTGGAAACTCATTGGTGGCGGTGGGTGTGGTCGTTGGACTCCTGCTCACTGTAATTACATCACTGGTCATCTTGGTGTTGCTACGGCGACAACAAATCCGAAAGAAAAGGACTGTGCGCCGACTGCTCCAGGAGAAAGAGGTGAGTAAGTAATAATACAACGGAATGTTGGAGCTGACTAAAAGGGAGTAGAAGTTGTGGAGAAACTGCGACTCTTGCAAGAGAAAGTTCGAATTTATTTTACGTCCTTAGATGGAGAGATAGACCTCTGACTGGGGCAATACATTTATACAGCAAGTCCCAATACAGACTCTCTCTCCCATGGAACCACCCCACTCCTGCTTAAAGAACTTTCTCACACACAAACATTGGGTATTCTCAATAGTAACAACTTCAGTTCATCAGGGACATACAGTCAGATTTAAAGATTTCACAACAGCTGTCTTTTGTTCACGATATTAGGAATTCTTATACACCTTGAGGTGCATGTATCTATATTTCACCATTGTCTAGAATGAGGAGGCAACCGCTCTCCTTCATCCCAACTCCCTACATAACTTAACTCCAGCATAGAGACAGTTACGAGATTACCCCTATTTGGCCAAGAAAAAGCACAGTCTAATATTTCATCCCACAATTGAGACAAAAATCAGAATTTAAGACTAAATGTACCTTATGTTGCTGCAGCTGGTGGAGCCGTTGACTCCGAGTGGCCAGGCTCCAAACCAGGCGCACCTGAGGATCCTGAAGGAGACCGAGCTCAAGAAGGACAGGATCCTTGGCTCTGGGGCTTTTGGGACCGTCTACAAGGTACCAGCATTCACTAAAAAGCATAACACCACATCAGGATGATTTCTTTTTAAAGTTCTGCTCACTCCTCCAGAGTATTTCTTGAAAAAAAAAATCGGTTTTATTCTATTGTGAAGGGCTTATGGATCCCAGATGAAGAAAATGTTCGCATTCCAGTTGCCATCAAAGTTCTTCATGAGGCAACATCACCCAAAGCCAATAAAGAAGTTCTGGACGTAAGTAAAATATACCGTCTCAGTTATGTTCAGGCTCTCATCTTAAGACATTCCATCTCACATTGGATCTTTTCCATATGAACAAAACCATGGCCGCGGGAAGAGGGGTTGCTTGGGGATGCTGCAACACCCCTAGTGGCGAGAGGGAGACTTTTTTCAAATGTTTTAAAATTACTTTGCACAATTTCTTTTTTGATTGAATATTCATTAAAGCTTTCTTTTACAGTACATCAATAACCATGTAATAAAATGGTAATAACATAGCAAGTCGCATTATAGTACTTGGTAACAAGAAAAACTTTTTGGGTAATTACCCCAAGAATAAGGTATATGATTTCAAAATAATAAACTGCATGTGATTATTACGAATGTATATGACTATGTAACATTGTAATTACCATTAGGTTACCACATAACATTTTGTATTATTGGCCACCACCAACAAATATAAAACTGAACTCAAGTTACATATAAATAAGAGTTTAGTTAAGAAGATTGGCTTGCTGTCTTCTAGGTTGGCTTTTCTGTTATATAGCAAGTAATAAACTGAATTTTAACAGACAACACATTCATTTATTGCTGCCTGCGAAATGAATGAGTTACCTGGTAATAAAGATTTAAAATCTAAGAAGCTGGACTTTACCTTGTTCACCTAAAATTTGAAGCACAGCACTTGGTAAAATTCTCCATAAAGTTTTTGTTACCTAGTAATATAGTTTAACTTGCTATGTTATTACCATGTTATTATATGGTTATTGATGTACTGTAAAATAAAGCATTACCGAATATTTTAGGAAAAATTTTGACTTTTTCAATTTACTATTACGTGTATTTGGATTTTGATTTAGTTATTTTTAGGTCTAAAGAGCTGGTTATACTCCCGCAGCAGTGTGTCGCAATGAGCTTGTGGCAGGTATGATGCTGACATTTTTGATTTATGCCCAATATTGAAGCATGGTCTGTGCTATGTTACAACACAAAAGGGAAAATAACGAACTAGCTGTGGGTCTAGATACAGCTGAGGCAGTGAGGAAGTGGAAGTGTTTCGTTTGTCTGAAAGCAGTTAGAAAAAAAGTCATACCTAGATTCAAATTTAAGAAAGAGAGCCCCTCCGCGAATACCTGCTTTTCAAATTGGCTTAAACTGAATTTTTTGGGGTTTTTTTGTTTGTGAAGTTTAACTAATAGCGCATATATTCTGAGAACTGGTCCATAAATAAAGTGATTAATGATGTCTGTGTGTTAAAGACCCTGGTTGCGTTCAAAACTGCTGTGTATTAGAACTGCTTCTGCTCAGATTTTCTCATCTCTTCTTGAAAACCACATCCTACCAAATCTAATTACTGATGTGCAAGAGATGCATATGATTTATCAGCAGAGCAGACAAACTTCGGATTTACATTGATGTTAAGGCAAATAAAGTAAAAAATGTCCATCTAATCAAGTGTAACAATCTTACGTTTTTTTTCCAAAAATTATTTTTATTCTTGTTTAAAAAATACCCATTTGGCTAGTTACTACAAGTATAGTATGATGGTTGTGTTTCCTTCCTGGTTTCTTTATAGGAGGCGTATGTGATGGCCAGTGTAGACCACCCTCACGTCTGCCGCCTGCTGGGCATCTGCCTGACGTCGGCCGTCCAGCTGGTCACTCAGCTGATGCCGTACGGCTGCCTGCTGGACTACGTCCGACAACACAGGGAGCGAATCTGTGGCCAGTGGCTGCTGAACTGGTGTGTTCAGATCGCCAAGGTGAGCCCAGTTAATCTCCCATTAATCCTGCTGAGGCTCATTAACCTGAACCCATCAGGATGGTTTTCATCTTAATGAAGGACTGTTAATCTCTTCAACCTCGCTGTAAATGTTTAGATGCTGGGAAAATCAGAACTGGGTCAAAGGATTAGATACTTCTGTGGAGGTTCTGCATCATACGTTATGGGAAACTTTGCTTAAAATGAAAATGAATTTAAAAAAACTAGAAAAAAGATTAAGAGCCGACATTGACCTGGAATTAACGGATAGACTGTACATTTCATTTTTATCTAATGTTCAGGTATTGTTTCTTTCTTAATGATGCACTAAACCCTGCTTCTTCACAGGGGATGAACTACCTGGAAGAGCGCCACCTGGTGCATAGAGACCTGGCAGCCAGGAACGTCCTGCTGAAAAACCCCAACCATGTCAAGATCACAGACTTTGGACTCGCCAAGCTGCTGACAGCTGATGAGAAGGAATACCACGCTGAGGGAGGAAAGGTGTGACAACTAAATATGCAAACCAACTGGTTCCTGTTTGTTGTTTTGCAACATGTCAGAGAACCTGGATTTCTGTTTAGATTCTGTCCAAATATTCCTCCAATGTCAATGCAGCTGATGTTTCATTGAGCCGCTGTGTTTCTGTCTGCAGGTTCCCATTAAGTGGATGGCTCTGGAGTCGATCCTCCAGAGGACCTACACCCATCAGAGCGACGTGTGGAGCTATGGTGAGAAGATCCTCTTTAAAACTCCACCTACTTCCTGTCTGCCCTGATTTTTGAGTTAATCATTTTCCATTTTTGTTTAAATGCCTGATTGCACACAGTCTGTGGTAGTTTATGGATCGGGCACAATAGCTCACTGTGCAGGACATAATCCAATTATTCCCTTTACAATATGAGGTTTTACATATAGATTGGATAATAAAGCTGGTTTCTTACTGGTAGGACTAAATAAAGGACTATTACACCTTTGTAGATTACTTATATTTTAGTTTAAGATCACTTTTTTAAAATGCCAGATGCCTAATAATAATATTATACTCTAAACAAAAACCTCACATCATTATTAGCATTTATTTATGATCTAGTATTGATGGGTCATGCTCACAAGGTTCTGAGAAAAGGCTTCTCATTTTTTTCTTTCACTTCTTTCCCTACTCAACTCTCTCAGTGGTTCTGCCCTGCTGGCTACAGGGCTTTGGCTCGGACCAAATCCCTAAATGTAGCTATTTATGGTGTTCTACCTCCTGCTCCTCGCTCCTATCCCTTCACCGCTCTTAGAGTCATTAGTAAGAACTCTATCCTGGGTAGGAAAGGAGTTTCTGACTGCTGTGCTCAATCTAGACTTCCATTCAGATTGTTGCTTGTCAAACTGGGACTAAAACCTTCTACAATAAAAACTGTTCCACAAATGTAGGAAATGGCTGAAGCTCTCTGTTTAAAAAGAAAAAAACCCAAAGCATATAAAGGTGTGTATATTAGCATGTGTAACACAGAGTACAGAGAACAAATAATGTTTTTTTGTTAAACTCCATGAGGTGGGCTGTATATCTTGTAGAGTTAGGAAGCTGAGACAGAGGCATTTCTTATGAGAAATAGGTTCAAATTTTTTTAACGTCCTCGGACGGAGAGATAGAGCTCTAACTGAGGCATTTCAGAACATAAATTTATTCCTTAAAAACATCATACACACTCTCCCCCAGGGGAACGAACCTAGCCCCTGCATAAGGAAATGTTCTCACACTTGAACATTTAGTTATTCCCAAGAAAAAACACTTAAATTCACCAAGGACATAAATTTAAGCCAGATAAACATCCCGTTCACAGCATGAAGGAGGCTGTGTGAACTCATTCTTATCTCTGATGACCCTCCCTTCACTCTTGTCTAGAGTAGGGAGCCAACCTCTTTCTGTCGCCCCTCCCTTAAACATTACAGCATAGAGGCTGGTACACCCACTCCTATTCAGGCAGGCACATTCAAAACATTTTAAGCCAAGGAAAAATATGGTTCCATAATCTTCTGTCACTCAAAGGATTGTGGGTAACCGTATGGCTCCTAAAGGTGGCTGTCACTGTCACTACCTGATCCGTCCTGAGTTCTGCGCATGCGCCATCAGCTCATTTGTGCATCCAGATATACATCCGGGTTGCCCTCGATTTTATTTTCGTTAAAAAGACCTAAATTACGTTTTTCCCTCCCCAAAAATAGTAAATGTACTAAAATATATAGTGTTAAAAGTTAATAATGTCTTTTCTGTGAAAACAAATGCCTTAAAATCCTTTCTGTTTTATCACTCGTCTCTGCCCAATCTGCACCGGAAATGGGATCTATGCTACTTCCGGGAGCTAATTTTGGATTTAGACATTAATCTAGTCTTTTTGAGTTTTATGTTTTTGTTTCGGTTTAACCTTAAGGTATGTACTGCATAATCTAAAGAAAGAAACAACTAAAATGCGGATAAACATGGTACGTCTGATGATGACTTTAGAGAAGCAGTTTAACAAAGGAAATGTAAAAAGCATCAAAATTGTCTCACAAAAGTCCTAAAACATAAAAAGACCCGGATGTATATCTGTTCGCACATGCGCAGAATCCAGAAGGATCCGGAAGCACAATCCGCCCTGCGCATGCGCAAACAGAATATCTTCTGGGTAGGCAATACTTTGTGTCATGATGGGTCAGAGATGCAAGCCCATATGCAGAACACACACAGAGGAGGCAGGGAAAAAGTTCAAAGGTTTATTGAGGTTTCACAAAAACACACGATTAAGGACTGGATCTGAAACTGGTTAGGGCTGGTTCACTGAAGTCTTGACTGGGACCAGAGACTGTTGGTTAGCAGAGTTCATGAGGAGCTAAGTGTTTAGCTTCAGACTTAGCATGACAGACCTTGATCTGAGCTTCCAGCTCATTACAGAGAACAGCAGGGGATATCCACATAGGAAATCTTCAGGTTGACTCCACTTAGGAATCTTCAGGTAAACTCCACATAGGAGTCTTCAGGTTAATTCCACATAGGAATCTTCAGGTTGGCTCACCAGGGCTGATTAGCAGGTTAAGCTCACCCAGAGCTTCAGGCTAGAGACAGGTTTCCTGTGAGGCAGCTCTTCCAGAGCTTCAGGCCAGAGACAGGTGTTTATAAAGGGAAGGTCTCCTGATGAGTAGATGCGTCTCAGGTGTGCTGGAAGACTCCAGCCCTAGGAGACCCACGGCGCACTCTGCTGGAGACAGAAGGTAATTTCCAGATCCCAACAGTAACTCCAGTCCTACTAGAAAACAACAAAAAGCAGAAGAGGATCCTCGGCGCCCTCTGGTGGGCAAGCATGAGGATCCCAACAGAGCCCCCCCCTCAAGGGCGGATTCCAGACGCCCTCTGAAAAAGTCCAAAAATAAACAAAAAACAACCCACCCAGGGCGGGCGGAGGGGGCACTAAGGCAAGGAGGGCCAGAAACCACAAAAATAAAGTCCAAAAAAAAAAAAACAACCCACCCAGGGTGGGCGAAGGGGGAAACAGGCCAGGAGGGCAAAAAACAAAAACTGAGTCCAGAACAAAAAACCATCCACTTACGGTGGACGAAAACTAAAGAAATCCCAGACAATTTCTTGGGCAAAGTCTCAGGTGGCCGGCCGAGGGACCGGCAGCGGGACTGAGTCTCAGGTGGAAGGCCGTGGGACCGGTAGCGGGACAGAGTCTCAGGTGGCCAGCCGTGGGGCCGGCAGCGGGGCTGGAGGCGTAGCAGATATTCTGGAGGTTGGTCGATGGGACGGAGGCGAGGCCGATTCTCAGGGGGCCTGCCACTGAGCCGGAGGCGAGACAGATGCTCAGGGGGCCGACCACGGGGCAGAAGGCGAGGCTGACGCTCCGGGGGCCTACCGCAGGCCTGGAGACGAAGCAACGTCTTAGGGGGACCACCGCCGGGCTGGAGGCATGGCAGAGGTTCTGGAGACCGGCCGAGGGTCCGGCAACGGAGTAGAGTCCTTGGTGGCCGGCTGCGGGGTCGGAGGCGAAGCTGACGCTCTGGGGGTCTGCCGCGGGGCCGGAAGGTGAAGCTGATGCTCTGGGGGCCGGCCGCGGGGCCGGAGGCGAAGCTGACGCTCTGGAGGTCTGCTGCGGGGCCGGAGGCGAAGCTGACGCTCTGGAGGCCGGCCGCGGGGCCGGAGGTGAAGCAGCTTCTCAGGAGGATGACGCCCAAACTTCAGTAGGTACCCCCACGGGGTACCCCGTCCCCTCTTCGGCGGCTCAGGAACAGGCTCTGTAGTGACCGCCGACTGCGGCTCTGGAGCAGGCTCAGAGGAGACCGCCGACTGCGGCTCAGGAACAGGCTCTGAGAAGACCACCGACTGCGGCCCTGGAACAGGCTTTGAGGAGACCGCCGACTGCGGCTCCTGGACTGGAGCAGGCTCTGAGGAGACCACCGACTGCGGCTCCGGATCAGGAACAGGGGAGCCTACCGATTGTGGCTCCGGGTCAGGAACAGGGGAGCCCGCCGATTGCGGCTCCGGGTCAGGAACAGGGGAGCCCGACGATTGCGGCTACGGGTAAGGAACAGGGGAGCCAGCCGATTGCGGCTCCACCTCAGGAACAGGGGAGCCTGCCGATTGCGGCTCCACCTCAGGAACACAGGAGCCAGCCAATTGCGGCTCCACCTCAGGAACACAGGAGCCCACCGATTGCGGCTCCACCTCAGGAACACAGGAGCCCGCCGATTGCGGCTCCACCTCAGGAACAGGAGAGACCACCCATGGAAGCACAAGTTCAGTCTCTGAAGTGGCTTGAAGCACCTGTAGAGGGCTCTTGGGGGTTTGCAGCCCCTGCTGAGAGGCTCTTGGAGGCATATTTCCACCAACTCCGAACTCTGAAGCCCTTTTAAATGTACGCTCAGGGGTCTCTGGACGGCACAGGGCCGGCTCAGGGGTCTCTGGACAGCACAGAGCTGATTCAGGGCACGGAGCTGACTCAGGGGCCTCTAGACGGCACAGAGCTGACTTAGGGCGACGCCGTTTCTTACGCCGAGGGGTCTTTGGAGCTGAGCTAAAAGGTTTATTGACTGATTCTGGCAACAAGTTAACGGGTTGAAAAATTAAAGTTCCAGAACGGATTACTGGTTCAGAGGCTAGAAAATCAGGCAAAAAGTGACGGGTTCAGGTGTCTGATCATGCTGGCGGGGAACTCTAACTGTTTGAGGTGTAGCTTGTGGGCCTATTTTGAGTCCTTTAACGGATGGAGCTAAGTGAAGGTCAAGAACATGAGAGCTGAGACTAACCTGGCGCGGAAAGGAACTGGAAACCTGAGTCTGATGCTGGTCGGCTCTGGATCTGGTTTGCAGTTCCATGTCTAACCCAATAGCAAGCTCTATAAGGTCCTCCAAGTTAGCTGGCTCATCGTAGAATGCTAGCTCGTTCCTGACTAGCTCATTCAAAGCAAGGAGATAAGCGGTCTTAAGCGCAGACTCATTCCACCCGGAAGCGGCTGCTTTAACCTGCAATTCAACAGAAAACTCGGCAACGGATCTATCTCCCTGTTTAATTTCAAACAGTCCACTTGAAACAATGGACTGCTTTGAGACTTGATTAAAAGTCCTTTCAAACTCCCGGATGAATCTCTCAAAAGAACTGTTAAAACTAGTTTTCAACGGAAATCTAGTCTCCGCCCATTCAAGGGCTTCTCCGGACAGGGAAGACACAACAAAAGCTATTCTATTCTTATCATCTAAAAAACTCAACTCGTAAAACTCAAAAAATAACTGACACTGGAACAGAAATCTCCTGTACTTACTTGGATTGCCGGAAAATCTCTCAGGCAGTGAAGGGGTGAATTCAGAAAACGACGGGCTGGGTTCTGACCAGAAAGGACGATTTCTATCTTGAACTGGAAGTGACGTCACTACCGGTGACCTAGGAAGAGGAAGTGGATCCGGAATGGGATGTGTTGCTGACGTGGCGTTAGCATTGCCATGTAGCTGGCAAATGTTTGAAACCTTTGATTCTGGTGTAACTCACAGAGGGTTTGCGCATGTCCATGGATCTGAGCGTCCCGTTCCTCAAACCACCGACGGAGGTGATCTGCTGGGCTTTGTGTTTGGCCGCAGTGTTCTGTCATGATGGGTCAGAGATGCAAGCCCATATGCAGAACACACACGGAGGAGGCAGGGAAAAAGTTCAAAGGTTTATTGAGGTTTCACAAAAACACACGATTAAGGACTGGATCTGAAACTGGTTAGGGCTGGTTCACTGAAGTCTTGACTGGGACCAGAGACTGTTGGTTAGCAGAGTTCATGAGGAGCTAAGTGTCTAGCTTCAGACTTAGCATGACAGACCTGATCTGAGCTTCCAGCTCATTACAGAGAACAGCAGGGGATATCCACATAGGAAATCTTCAGGTTGACTCCACTTAGGAATCTTCAGGTAAACTCCACATAGGAGTCTTCAGGTTAATTCCACATAGGAATCTTCAGGTTGACTCCACTTAGGAATCTTCAGGTAAACTCCACATAGGAGTCTTCAGGTTGACTCCACTTAGGAATCTTCAGGTAAACTCCACATAGGAGTCTTCAGGTTAATTCCACATAGGAATCTTCAGGTTGGCTCACTAGGGCTGATTAGCAGGTTAAGCTCACCCAGAGCTTCAGGCTAGAGACAGGTTTCCTGTGAGGCAGCTCTTCTAGAGCTTCAGGCTAGAGACAGGTTTCCTGTGA
Source organism: Cyprinodon diabolis (assembly GCA_030533445.1). NCBI lineage: Eukaryota > Metazoa > Chordata > Actinopteri > Cyprinodontiformes > Cyprinodontidae > Cyprinodon > Cyprinodon diabolis. The sequence continues at coordinate 6,535,673 of CM060082.1, forward strand.
GGCAGCTCTCCCAGAGCTTCAGGCCAGAGACAGGTTTCCAGTGAGGCAGCTCTCCCAGAGCTTCAGGCCAGAGACAGGTTTCCAGTGAGGCAGCTCACCCAGAGCTTCAGACTAGCGACAGGTCTCCTGTGAGGCACAAACAAAGGAGAGTTAGAATCTGATCTCTCACTAGAGACAACAAAGATTCTTTCAGTAACAGAGGCTCAGGTTGCTAACCAAACTAAGATCAACACTGCGGCGTAGAAGCAAGGTCTGGCAGGTTTTTATAAAGGGAAGGTCTCCTGATGAGTAGATGCGTCTCAGGTGTGCTGGAAGACTCCAGCCCTAGGAGACCCACGGCGCACTCTGCTGGAGACAGAAGGTAATTTCCAGATCCCAACACTAACTCCAGTCCTACAAGAAAACAACAAAAAGCAGAAGAGGATCCTCGACGCTCTCTGGTGGGCAAGCCTGAGGATCCCAACACTTTGTTTTTCCTACTTTTTTATTCTTTTGTCTTTTTCCAGTGGGTGGTTCATTTTCAATATTTTGTATTTGCGTAAATATTGCATATTTTAAAAACAAACAAAAAAGCAATACACTTAAATAGCCTTTCAAAGGTTACTGTGACTGCTCTGAGCATGGCCAATGATGACATCACTCAATACAAGAGAGAGAATGTAAAACGTACCCATTTCTTCCAGAGAAGTGTTCAATATTTTCAATACAATGTAGTTTAGCTTTCTTTAATGTTTTAAGTATATAAATAAGTATTTTCAGTACCATTATTACGTAGATTTTCAGCTACCCTATCCTGTGCAGCGCACACAGGACAGATCGTGCTTCTGGGACGGATCGGGTAGTGACTGTGGCTAGAAATATATTTGCTTATGCTGACTACATTGGTGCTAGGAAGTATCCTACTTCCTGGTCTTAGCTTCTTCCTATCCGCTAGCACTATTCAGATAGCACCGATTCACAATCACCGACACACTTCCACAGTGGTTTAAGTGTCTTTACTGATTCAAGATATTTGGAACATGCCGTTTTTTGATTGACAGAACGGTGGCTGTGTGACCAATCCATCCATCCATCTTCTTCCGCTAATCCGGGGTCGAGTCGTGGGGATAGCAACTTCAGTAGGGAGGCCCAGACGTCCCTCTCCTCAGTCACTTGGGCCAGCTCCTCCAAGGGAATCCCAAGGCGTTCCCAGGCCAGCCGAGAAACATAGTCCCTTCAGCGTGTCCTGGGTGTCCCCCTGGGCCTCTTCCCGGATGGACGTGCCTGGAACACCTCACCAGGGAGGCATCCAGGAGGCATCCTAACCAGATGCCCAAGCCACCTCAACTGGCTCCTCTCAATGTGGAGGAGCAGCGGCTCTACTCTGAGTCCTCCCCAGATGACTGAGCTCCTCACCCTATCTCTAAGGGAGATCCCAGACACACTACGGAGAAAACTCATTTCAGCCGCTTGTATCCGGGATCTCATTCTTTAGCTCATGACCATAGATGAGGGTAGGAATATAGATCAACTGGTAAATCGAGAGCTTTGCTTTTTGGCTCAGCTCTCTCTTCTTCACCACAGACCGGTACAGCGCACGCTTCACAGCAGACGCCGCACCAATCCGCCTGTCGATCTCCCGCTCCATCTTCCCCTCATTCGTGAACAATACCCCAAGATACTTAAACTCCTCCACTAGGGGCAGTACATCCTCCTCAACCCGGAGAAGGCACTCTACCCTTTTCCGGCTCAAGACAATGGCCTCGGATTTGAAAGCACTGATCCTCATCCCGGCCGCTTCACACTCGGCTGCGAACCGATCCAGCGAGAGCTGCAGATCACGACCTGATGAAGCCAATAGGACCACATCATCTGCAAATAACAGAAATGCAATCCTAAGGCCACCAAAACAGATCCCTCAACACCTTGGCTGCGCCTAGAAATTCTGTCCATAAAAGTTTTGAACAGAATCGTTGACAAAGGGCAACCTTGGCGGAGTCCAACCCTCACCGAAAACGAGTCCGACTTACTGCCGGCAATGCGGACCAGGCTCTGACAGCTGTCATATAGAGACCTAACAGATCTTATTAAAGATCCTTGTGACCAATCACATGTGAGAATATGGATAATACCATTTTGCACCACAACCAGGGGGAGTTTCCTTCTATTTAATGATTCTGTTCAGTGATTTGTTTGCAGTGGTTCTTTTGTTCTTGTGCTCAGCAAAGGTTAATATTAGAATAAATATTCCAAAAGAGTAAGAAAGCCTTTTTGGTAACAGAACAACTTTATACGATTAGGCCACTAAAAGCATGCGGGTTCTAGACGGGGGCTAACAGGGACCAGTACCCCTCTAGAACTGCTCCTGGCCCCTGTACTGAAATCACACAGAACGTTTTTTTGCTTTCGACTACTATTAGAAAAAATTCTTGAAGTTTAATTTCCTTTGAGTTAAGGAGGAACGCCAATTTGCAGATGAACTTAGAAATACTTAAAAAATACTTGTTCTTTTGGAAGATTTTTACTTTGTTTAGATTTTTTTTTTCATTAGTCTTTTGAGCTGTGCCCCCATGAAGAGCAACCAGCCCCATCCTGCCCCCCTGGTAAATTTCGTCCAGAACCGCCTCTGACTAAAAGGCTTCCCATAAAATCTCTAAATGCAAAATGGTTTATTGACATATAGAATATTAAGATTTATCAACTTGAGCTAAAATAAGAGATCTAAGATAATATATTGAAAGATGCTTGGGAGCTGAAAGATCCGACACCTAAAAAGAGCTGGATTTTCTATCGCTACTATCGAAGAAAATAAAAAAAATATTTTTAATTTTGTAAATGAAATGGGGAAAAAAAATCAAATAAAGTTTCATGAAGCCGTTATTTATTCCTTTTCTTTTACGAGACCCCAAAACTTAGAATTTTAAGTTTTGTCCAAATACATCATTAATTGAATATGAATGGATGATGAACTGATGTAAGCTGCGTTTATATTCAGTGTAACTACTCTGAAACTCCTAATCAACTGCAACAAATGACCATCAGATGACTGAGTCTAGTTGTGTAACCTCAGCTTTTCTGTTTCCATGGTAACTCAGGAGGAGTTCGGACATTTTTAACTCAGCTAGAAAAACCTGTTGAGAGGACATCTATAAGTTGGTAATCCTCATGAGTTAAGCTTATTGTTCCCACAGAAAATAGGAAGTCAGAGTTTAAAATTAGGATCCAAAGGGAAAGAAACAGGATATGTTCACACGGACAAAACCCGGCTGCTGGTTTTCTCATAATGGCTTCTTAATGCTGTGTTCGTGTAGCTGCAGTCATTTCATTTGATGTTGTTGTTTTTTTTTTGCAGGTGTGACGGTTTGGGAATTAATGACCTTCGGCTCCAAACCATACGACGGCATCCCAGCCAATGAGATCGCCTCAGTGCTGGAGAGAGGAGAACGGCTGCCTCAGCCCCCCATCTGCACCATTGATGTCTACATGATCATGGTGAAATGTAAGGGCAGACTCTGCAGGTGGCGCTGTAGAGAAAATACACAGATTATTGCTGATGCCGTTGATCCGTTCCTGCATGTGCCTGTTTCCTGTTGTCTGATTGCCGTTTCTCTGCAGGCTGGATGATCAACCCCTCCAGCCGTCCCAGGTTCAGAGAGCTGATGAGGGATTTCTCCCAGATGGCACGGGACCCGTCCAGATACCTGGTCATACAGGTACACCAGGCATCAGCTGGGCACACCTTATAGCTTTAAAACTAATGGAGTAACTTGGACAGATCAGTTCTGTAATCTTAGCTTTTAACAGGCAGTGGCTCAGCGGTTTAACACTAATAAATGGAATTAAATTTAAAGGGTCCAAATCAAAATGAATTGTTTTTTACCATTAGCAGCCTATATGATGCTCCATCTTTGCGGTGTGTTTATTGGTAAATCTTCGTCATTAAACGTTTAGAATGTATAATAATGCAATGATAAACTACATCTGACTGCTACAGAGCTTGATCAGACTGGTCTGACCTGTTTTTTAGGGGAACCTGCCGAGTCCATCAGACAGGAGGCTTTATTCCCGCCTGCTGAGTTCAGATGAAGACGTGGTCGACGCAGAGGAATACCTGCTGCCCTACAAGCAGCTGGCCATCAGAAACGGGCAGCCCTGCATCACAACGGTAAAAACTCACTGATGTAACAGCAGGATTCAAAACATCCCTGGACCATCAAATCTGAATATCGTAGCCTTCATTCCTTATTTCCTTTGTTCCTTCCTTCCTTGGTTACTTCCTTCCTCGGCTCCTTTCTTCCTTGGCTCTTTCCTTCCTTTGTTCCTTTCTTCTTTGGTTCCTTCTTTTGTTCCTTCTTTCCTGGTTTCCTTCCTTCCTTGGTTCCTTCCTTTGTTCCTTTTTCCCTGGTTTCCTTCCTTCCTTTGTTCCTTTCTTTATTCCTTCTTTCCTGGTTTCCTTCCTTCCTTGGTTCCTTCCTTTGTTCCTTCTTTCCTGGTTTCCTTCCTCCCTTTGTTCCTTGGCCCCTTCCTTGGTTCCTTGGTTCTTTCCTTGGTTCCTTCCTTCCTTGGTTCCTTCCTTGGTCCTTGGTTCATTCCTTGGTCCCTTGGTTTCTTCCTTGGTCCCTTGGTTCTTTCCTTGGTTCCTTCCTTCCTTGGTTCCTTCCTTGGTTCCTTGGTTCCTTCCTTCCCATTTCTACCATAAATTCATTGAGAACTTTTTTTTTATGTTTAGAATTAGAACTTTAGGTTAGAAACGTCTGCTTTCACTTGAAAAATGTGAAGGAAATGTATTTGGCACAGATAACATGTTACTGCTGGCCACAAGGGGGTAGAGTACATAAAGTGAAAGAATTAAATGTTATTTTTAGATGTATTTTACCAACATGAACATTGATCCTTCTAACCTGTTTGTTTCATCTTAGAACGGGTATCCAGATAGAGAGAACACCATCGCCATGCGGTACATCACTGATCCAACTCAGAACCCTCTGGATAAAGACCTCATCGATCATGGTAGGAGATTCTGATCATTGATAATATCCTGAGAGAAATGAATCCATGAAAGTTAGAAACTGAAATTAAAATGGACCCAGCGGGTTCCTGCGAGGAAAACATGAAAGATTAACTAAAGATTAGGATAGTTTTTATTTTCCATTGTGCTCAGATTCCTCTACAGATCATCAGACCATCATGGTGGCATTAGACTTAATAGCATATATGTGGAATATAGTTACCTTTTTAAACATCTCAAAGTGACAACAACTGTATAGAAACACGTGGTGAAGATGACACATGTATGGAGGTCACAAAGAGTTTTACTTTGAACTCCAAGAAACTAATTACAAAATAATCCAATCTTGCTGGTCTTTGTCTTCCAGAGTACATGAACCAGATTTGGAGTGAAACCAGGCGGAGCAGCAGGCTGTCAGACGTTTGCAATCCAAACTATGAGGACCTGAACCATTGCTGGGGTCCCACAGGCCCGTCCGTCCTGATGGCAGAGACCACCTTCTCAGAACCCGAGTACCTAAATACCGCCCAAAACTCACTCCCCCTGGTATCCAATGACAGCCTGGATAATTCTGTTTACCAGGCCTGCTTCCCGCCGCAGACTGGAGCTTTAACTGGGAATGGTCTGTTCCTCCCAACAGCAGAGAACCTGGAGTACCTGGGACTGGGAGGCGTAGCGGACACACCTGTCGGCTAGGAGGCAGCAGTGTTCACACACTCAGACTGGAGCTATTTGATGCAAACTTTGGTTCACCTTTAGTCTGACTGATTTAACATCTGATTGGATTAATTTACAGAAGTGGAACAGAACAAGATCGCTGACTGAGATTCTTTGGTCAAACCTGCTGTGTTTGTTTCCTCTAGGAGCCCATATTTCTCCTACTAAAACCTAACTGGATGAACTCTTTAAACAAAGTGCCGCCAAAATGATCCAGAAAACTTTAAAAAGGGAGGCTAATTAAAATAGAAATGGAAATGCTCCAGGACAAAGCCAACCTCAGAGACTCAATGGGACAGATCTGAATCTTGTCTGCACTGATGATGTTTTAAACCTCCTGCCCCTGAAGGCTTCTGTTTTTAACGTCTGCATCAATGAAATGAAAAGGTTTTTGTACAATATGCTTTTAATATGAGCCATGGTGATGTTTTAAATCTTAAATCTACTTTGTAAATCATAGGAAGGTTTAAAATTAGGACTTGACTACTCCTCTCTCACTGTTAGTAACACATTATTCCCCCTTTTAGAAGAAAAAAATCAGCATCTGTGCAATTTGTGTGATTCCTAAGAAAACTAAAACTTCTGAACTTAAAACACTTTATGACAAGTGCAGCAGCAGGTAGCAATGATATTAAGGACAACTCCAAGATGGCTTTATAATATGTTATCAAAGCTGTACTACATATGCCAGGCCTTTTGGTGGCACTGTGACTCAAAAACACATTTGACAGCACATGCAAGGTTCAGAAGGAGTGAAGCTATGATGCCTTTATGTAGAAAAACATTTTCGCTCTGAAAGACAATTTCAAAAACAATCGTTTTAGGCTGTTCCCAAACACTGGATCCATTTTTATTGTTATTAAACCTTTATTTAAACAGACATCGTCACTGAGACCAACCATCTCTTTTTCAATTAAGAAAAATGTACTATAATAAAAAAAAAATCCAGCTACAAAACATTATACATAAATCATTATATGTAAATCACATTCACAAAGATTATTTGAAAAAACAAGAACTGTTTGTAAAAGATGACCTAAGACAGGATGAAAAGCACAAACAATTTAAAGAGGTAAACTCCGAGACCCATCCATCCATTTTCTTACACGCTTAATCCCAACTGGGGTCGCAAGGGGTGCTGGTGCCTATCTCCAGCAGTCAATGGGCGAGAGGCAGGGTATACCCTGGACAGGTCGCCAATCCATCGCAAGGCAACATAGTGACACACAGGACAAACAACCATTCATGCACACACTCACACCTAAGGACAATTTAGAGAAGCCAATCAACACTCATGTTTTTGGACTGTGGGAGGAAGCCGGAGTACCCATGCATGCTCAGGGAGAACATACAAAGTCCATGCAGAAAGACCCCAGGCCGGGAATCAAACCCAGAACCTTCTTGCTGCTACCCACTGCGCCACTGAGCAGCCCAACTTTGAGACCATGGCTTTAAAATCCTTTAGGGAGATCAACCTTTTGGGCGCCATGTTTTAGGAGCTTGTATGCACAGTTTACATTAAAAAAAGAACCTTTGCTGGTGCTTCCTTATGGTCTCCTTGTGAACAGGCCCTCAGTAGTCTGGATTAATGGAAAATCTTGACGCGTCCTCTGACTCAGTGTTGTTGATATTGAAGTGGACAGCAGGGGGCAGTGTTCACTACATTACGATGTCATTTATTCCCATCAGAAATTGAGACTTTTGATTCCATATAAGAAATGTTGTTTCCAAGTTTGAAAACATTTTGCTTCCCATCCAGGAACCTTTTTCAATTCAAAATGTCAGGAGTAGCGTTTAGTTCTAGGTTTTATACAGTAGCCCAACAAAGGCTTGTTTTTGCTTAGAAAACACGCAAATTGAACCGGATGAACGGGTCCATCCCTTTGGTATGAGATCCTCCGATCTCCTGTACAGGGGGTGGGCTTGAGATTATAGCGAGAAGGGATTAAATGGTTGGTTTTTCTCTCTTAGCATAGATGGCTTTCTTCATGCCCCTCTAAAACCAACTATTTTTTCTGTCCAAAATGTGAACATTCTGGTTCTGAAACAAATGTCCTTTGTCCATAAAGTGTGGATGGACAGTGGCGTCTTGTACAGAGGAGGCCGATCTTCTGTGTTGGGCCATGCGTCTGTGGAGAGGTTGTTTGTTTTCTCCAATATAAAGATCAATGCATTCCTCGCTGCATTGAATTGCATACACCACTCTAAGACTCTGATTCTAACGCAGTGTAACATCAATGGTTTCCAGCTGCAGATCAGAAAAACCCTGAGACTTGATCCCACCAGTTTAACTGATGTTAGCTAAATTAGCTAGCAATATATCTATGGGTTTTTTATGGCTGATTATGAGCCACAGACCATCAGAAATGGAAATAAAGTTGTATTACTGTGACTTTTACCCCCTTTTTATTCAGGAGGCAGCCATATTGGATTTTGATTTTAGAGTTATAATTCCAGAGAAGATAATCCTACAAGTTTAAAGTTGTAGGAACCACCACTACTCTGCGAAGATTCTTAATTCAACTTTTGCATACATTAGCTGCGACATATGAATCAAGATGCTATGACCATAAGAATTTGATTGACAGATGACCGCTGATATATGATTGGCCGATTTTGGTGTTCAAGCTGACGTATAACTAACTGGCCTGCAGAAGACAATGAAAAAAAAGACAGGATTTTTTTTTTTTTTATAGAAATTTTCTAAATTTGGGGACAATATAGTCTGATAAAGAGTACATTTATATACATGTTTTAGCCAGAATTATTTGAAATTTAAATATGATTTCCCTATGACTTTAATGAAATAGTTCAGCTGGGAGACAGCGGTACCACTAACAGTCAGAGCCACTTCCTTTGAAGGTACTGTGAAAGTTCTACAGAAAGTACCACTTCTACAATGTACAGGTCCGTTTCTTGTTTATAATATTTGCTGTTTTTTTCTGTGTAATTGAATATTATTGTGAATATTGTGCTTGTTATGTTTTGTGTAATGTGACTTGAAATGTCTCTGACTTTACAGTGAGAGTGCTTGTGTAAAGTGAAGTGTGAAAAGGTGAATGTCTGGTTCTGGTCTGTTCATGTTGGAACATGATCGCAGTTTTTAGCTTAACTTCACAGAACCATTTCAGGCCAAACTGTAGCTTGAGGGAAACCTTGTCTTGTCTGACTTGAATTACTCACTCTGGTTTTTTGAGCTATTTTCTGTATTTTTTAAACTTTTTTTTTTTTTATTTAAGTCCAAGAAAGTTTGCTTCTCTCATCACAAATTACTGTTGTTTGCTGTTAATAAAAGATGTTAAAATTCTGACCTCTGCTATCTATCATGTTATCTGTTCAGATATAGTTGTTGTGTTGATGTTTGAATGCTCCGTTCTCAGGATGATGATGCTATGAAACAGATCAGAAGTTTTTCCAACTTGTCCAGACTCATCTGGAGAAGAACAACATTACATCTTTATAGCTTCCTTTAACAGTGCAAAAAAAGAAACAGGTCAATTTCTCTTAAAATAAAGCATATTTTCACTTAATATAAGCATTTAAGTATAACTATTTGCAAATTAAATAAGATGATTTTAGGAAACTTAAGGAAAATATACTACAAAAAAACTATCTAAAAATGAGTAATATTTCTTTAAAAAAAGTGTCACTCACTTTTAGATTTTTACTTTTGTTTTGTAGTTTATCAGCTGATGTGTGGAAATGATCGTTTTAGGTCCTAAAATCCATTACAATTACTTAAAATGACTTTAAAAAGCCAATTTATGTTGATTGCATTATTCAAAAATTGAAAATCTTTATGAATACATATATAGATACAGAACTCAGACTGATATAATTTAAAGAGCTAAAAGCCAAGTAAAACCTCAGTTTTTCAATAAATAGCACTGTATGCAATAAACAAAAGCACTGACTGAGTGCTGTAATATGCTTATTATTGAAAAGTTGATTGGAAGGAAAAAAGGTGAACAAAGCTACTGAGGAGAAGTTTACATTTATAATTCAAGGTCTTAAACCAAAGGTGGCTAATAGAGTACCCTACAATTATCTTCAAGAGCCGGGGTCTTCAACGTGTTCCAGGCCAAGGACCCCAAACTGATGGCGAGATGGAGCAGAGACCCCCATTTATATATATATTGTATGAAATTGTGTTATATCAAACTGTTCCTATAGTAACTCTATTACAGATGGAGTCATGTAATGAAAGAAATTTCTCCCTGGGATTATTAAAGTTTTTCTGATTCTGATTCCTGGCTGATGGGACAGGTGTTGTGAATGAAACGGTGTCCAGCTTGAAAGAGCTCCTGTCTGTCGCTAAATGTGTGCATTGACTGAAAGACATCTTCCGCCTCCATTTATCTGTTTACTACAGTCTGTTGAATTCATGTTAATGTGAATTTAAAGACATTTCAATTAGTGGAAAAAATTACAGGGGGAATATAAAAAAAAGTCTAATCAACCAAAACTTTTGAGACCCCCATGCAGTACCTCTGTGGACTCTGTAGGGGTAGCAGACCCCCTGTTGAAGACCTCTGCTCAAGAGTAATGCTACTTCAAAATTTTTTGCTCAAGTAAAAATTTTTTGGTAAAAAGGCTACTTGAGTAAAGTTTGATACCAAGATCTGATTTGTTTATTAGAAACTTTTTGTGCAAGTCCTGTTGCTTGAAATGGTAAATAACTTCCACTGATCATAGTTAAGGTTTCTTGCAAGTTTACCTGAGGACAAAGTCAGACACTTCATTTAGGACTAGTTTTACTATACAAAGATATTGCTCAAGCAAGTCAGTAGTATTGCGCTGTCAAACTACTAAAAGTAAATTTCTTCCAAAATTCTTCTCAAGTAAATATAACTAGTTACCCCCCCCCCCCCCCCCCCCAAATTAACCCTTTATAGGGCAAGCTAGTGTTTCTGATCACTTGAATACCCCTCACTGCGTTCCCTATAAAGAGTTAAAGGAAGAGTGAGTGGAGACAGACTCCATGGTGGAATGTGTTTGGATGGTTTTGGTCCATTGGGTTTGCTGCAGCCCTCAATCAATGCAGAAAAAACCCAGGGAATTTTAAAGCACCTCTTCTCTGCTGCTGATGAGCTTTATGAAGATGATTTCATTCTCCACCAGGACTTGGAAATAAAGGCTGCTTTAATCCTTTCAGTATAAACAGCAAACCGACTTTACCTGAAGCTCAGAGCCCAATGAGGGCTGCCCGGAAAACAAGGGTGAAGAAAACATAAAGGATGACCTGAGTGCTGCCATTTGAACCACGTGATTTTTTTAACCTCAGAAGACGATGCCTTTATGCTGCAGTAATTCATCCAGAAGGAGCCCCAACAGAATGCAGTGGGCAGATGCTGTATTCTTAGTTTTCCAAATTTAAAGAGCTTTAATTGGGATTTCAGTAGCATTGAGGCAAAATTAGAAAGAAATAAACACCTGAATACAGATTTAACTAAGTTTTCTTTATTCTGTTGCACCTTTATGATGGGAAAAGCTCAGAGCTTCACAAACATATGTACAGCAAAAAAAAAAAAAAAAAAAACCTTCAATGAATGAAAAAGGTGCTAAAGTTAACATTTTCCAGCCTCTGGAAGGCAGAAATATTGTCCATTGGATGATTACTTTCCATTTAATGCTAATCATTTGTTTTTAAAGAATGTTAGTGACATCTAGTGGACAATTGAAGATTGCAAACTAAATTTTGTCTCAATAACCAAAACCCTTCTTTAAATATACAGAATTTGCAGGATGTTTCTTTTTAGAACATGATCATGGTTTAATTCTAAAACACTGGGATTATAATTAAAAAAAAGAAAAGCCAAAGCCAGTCTTACAGCAAATCATCAAAGTTTATTTTTCTGCATCTTTAAAAGCTAATTAAAGTAGAAGTTTGAATCACTGCATGAAATTCCTCAGAAACGGAAGAGTTCAGCTGCTGAGGTGGGGGGGGTTCAGCTTCAGCTCGCAATTCTTCAATGTAAAAAAAAAAAAAAAAAAACAGACAAAAAAAAAAAATCAGAATCCAACGGACGCCTTGGACCAAACTGAACCACAACCATCGCTCTGCAGGAGAAGCATCGATCGCCCCCAGTGGTAAACCAAACAGTATACAAACCCCGCCCATTTAAGACCAAACGCTCCAATAAATTAGCCGCATTATTCTAGAAAAACCAGTGCTTCAGCCAGTTCAGCGAACCTTCTGATTTCAGACGAAACTAATTTACTAACAGAAGGTAGAAAAACCGTTCAGCAGCTTCAAACCAGGACCGCTACGGTGAAAAACATCTGTTTCCCCTCCTCAGGCCTGCAGCAGGCGCTGAAACAAATCATGAAATTTAAAAAAGTGACCCTGAACGCATCAGCCGCTGCAGTTTTAACCTGTAATGATTCCAGATAATCATGATTTTAATGAGTTACAGCTAACAGAATCACTTTTTTCAAAACTCCAAACTTTAGAGCTCAACCTGCTTTTAATTCATCAGGATGTATCTACAGAGAGAAAACAGCTTTTATCAATCAAAAGATTGCTGCTTATTGACAAAGATAGAAAAAAAAAAAAACTGATCCACATACGCAGAGCTCCAGCCCGCCATGTGTTACTTGATCACAGTTTTAATACCAATTTAAAAAAGAAAGAAATGCCAGGTTAAAGAAACTAATCTGTAAACATTTGCAGAGAAATGATTCCTGGGGAGAGATTTCCTCAAATAGAGAAGATGTGAACGAAGGCTGCAGACAAAAACTCCCAATCCCAAAATAAAAACTGCACTTGTTACGGTTCAGAGCAGAGCTGCGACTAACCAGTGTTTTATCAGCGGCTTCCTGTCCAGGATAAACTGTTTACGGAGTCCAGAAAGGATGCTTCCTTAAAAAAGATGTTTTTAAAACAAAAAAAAAAAAAACAAACAGAAGCAAAAACCCGGAGAGTCATAATCAACAGAAAGACAATCAGTGCCATCTCCCAGAGAAATTCAGCAGTTTCTCACTAAGGCTTAAAAAAGAAAAATCTCCTTGCTGGAAAAAAAACAAACTTTTTTTTAAATGAAAGCAGTCAGGTTGTGTGTGTTTGTGTATCTGTGTGTGTTTTTGTTCGACAGTTCCTAAGCTGAAGGTGGAGCCAGCCGAGGCTGTGCTTGGCACTGGTGTAGGTTCCTCAGCAGACAGAGCGCTCAGATGGAGCTCACACTCCTCTTTGTCCTGCGATGACCGACAGATGAAAGCTCGCCGCCGCCCGTCACTCGTCTGAGCCGGCCGAGCGTTTCTGGTTCCGTTTGCGAGGAGATCTCCTTGGAGAAGCTTTGTCTGGAGAAGAAACGTAAAATAAAAATCATTTAGATAAAGTTATGCAGGAGGTTCCTCTTTAAGCCGATTACAAATATAGATACATGTGTGCATGTGACCTACTGTTGCTGCAGGAATAATCTTCACTTTTTGGTCACTAAACAGTCTCCTACATCATTAAGTTAAATTAGGTGAAAGGGCGATGTACACTATATTGCCAAAAGTATTTGCTCACCTGCCTTGACTCACATATGAGCTTAAGTGACATCCCGTTCCTAATCCATAGGGTTCAATATGACGTCGGTCCACCCTTTGCAGCTAGAACAGCTTCAACTCTTCTGGGAAGGCTGTCCACAAGGTTTAGGAGTGTGTTTATGGGAATTTTTGACCATTCTTCCAGAAGCGCATTTGTGAGGTCGCACACTGATGTTGGACGAGAAGGCCTGGCTCTCAGTCTCCGCTCTAATTCATCCCAAAGGTGTTCTATCGGGTTGAGGTCAGGACTCTGTGCAGGCCAGTCAAGTTCATCCACACCAGACTCTGTCATCCATGTCTTTATGGACCTTGCTTTGTGCACTGGTGCACAGTCATGTTGGAAGAGGAAGGGGCCAGCTCCAAACTGTTCCCACAAAGTTGGGAGCATGGAATTGTCCAAAATGTCTTGGTATGCTGAAGCATTCAGAGTTCCTTTCACTGGAACTAAGGGGCCAAGCCCAGCTCCTGAAAAACAACCCCACACCATAATCCCCCCTCCACCAAACTTTACACTTGGCACAATGCAGTCAGACAAGTACCGTTCTCCTGGCAACCGCCAAACCCAGACCCGTCCATCAGATTGCCAGATGGAGAAGCGCGATTCGTCACTCCAGAGAACGCGTCTCCACTGCTCTAGAGTCCAGTGGCGGCGTGCTTTACACCACCGCATCCGACGCTTTGCATTGCACTTGGTTATGTATGGCTTGGATGCAGCTGCTCGACCATGGAAACCCATTCCATGAAGCTCTCTGCGCACTGTTCTTGAGCTAATCTGAAGGCCACATGAAGTTTGGAGGTCTGTAGTGATTGACTCTGCAGAAAGTTGGCGACCTCTTCGCACTATGCGCTTCAGCATCCGCTGACCCCGCTCCGTCAGTTTACGTGGCCTACCACTTCGTGGCTGAGTTGCTGTCGTTCCCAAACACTTCCATTTTCTTATAATACAGCTGACAGTTGACTGTGGAATATTTAGGAGCGAGGAAATTTCACGACTGGATTTGTTGCACAGGTGGCATCCTATCACAGTTCCACGCTGGAATTCACTGAGCTCCTGAGAGCGACCCATTCTTTCACAAATGTTTGTAAAAACAGTCTGCATGCCTAGGTGCTTGAATTTATACACCTGTGGCCATGGAAGTGATTGGAACACCTGATTCCAATAATTTGGATGGGTGAGCAAATACTTTTGGCAATATAGTGTATGATCTCTAGTTTTAAAGCCAATATTGACCAATACGGATACCATGCCAGTAACATCCCCATCCTGAGCTCAAACAGGAGTTAGTTGTAAAAAGTGACCAGGATGACGCTGGTTCCTGGTCCTGGTTCTGCCTCAGGCATGGTGGTCTTCCACTGGCTTAAACAGGGTTTATAGACGAATGGGTAACTAATGCAAAGCTTTTTAAAGCTCTTAGAAATCAACAGGTACCCAAATTTTCATATTTCCATTCTCTAGCCTTTTCTCAGCCTTTTCTTACAGCTTCACAATCAACTGGAAGCAGTTCCATTATAATATATCTGATTAAATTGTTTTTATAAACTTTTTTTAAATAAAAAAAATAAATTAAAAAGAAAAAATTAATGACTTAATGACCCGTGGAACCCTGTTAAAGTACTGATGAAAGCCTGTTCATCTTGAGACTTTTCTTTTGACCATATTAGGGCGTTTCCTGTTGGGTCTGAAGCAACACGGCCTCTGATGTCTTCTGATGGCCTTCAGACATCAGTCTGATCTGACCGTCTAGCTTCTGCTTCCTTCATTAACCTTCACCACCTTTCAGCTATTCTGGTCTCTTTGCTTCATTTCAATCATTAGTTTTATTCTATTTTCTAAGGACTTCAGATTAAGGAAAATGATCCTTAAAGCATGAATTAGTATCTTGTACTAATTTACAATTTAAAGTTTAGAGAATATCAAAGTTTTAACCACAAATATGTAAAAAATTAAATAATTTAGTTTATTCTAGTGAAGTTATATTTTCCTTTCATCTGCAGTTGTTCAAATTCTCTATTGAAGCCAAAAAGATTTGGATTTTACACAAACTTCTGAATATCAGGAAGAAAACGGTGAAAACATGAAGTTTATGTCATTAGAAGACATTCATTTATAGGGCAGGGTTTAATTGGCCCAGTATTGATTCATAAACCCTTAAATCAAACATTTTTCCATCAATCAAAGGAATTAAAGTCAATGTCTTGAGTTTACCTTCTGTTTGTTTCCACTTAATGACAAAGTGCTCGGTGGATTGAAATGATTAAAGTCATTTTGGTTTTGATCATGTTAAAGAAAAATCAATTCATCTGACTGCATTAGATTTAATCAACGTATACAGTTTATATTTATATATTTTAATACTGCACCACGTAAGACTCAGTTTCTACCAGTAGTAGTTCTTCCATATCAGACTAAAATCAGTGCAGTTTGATCATCATTAAATGCTGAAATTCTAAAACAGGGTTTATACAGGAACGAGTAACTACTTTAATGCTTAATCATTTTATAATTAAAATAATTTTAATGCCATCAACAAGTTACCATGACTATCATATATAAAAGAAAACACAGTAAAATCCTTCATAATCTTTACCATCGAAAGGCTGCAGCCATGTCCAGAATTCCTAGTTTTCCAGCCACTTTTGTTCAAATTTGGGTTTTTTTCTCCGCTGCAAGCTTCTTTTTAAACATACAGTTTTACGATCAACCTGAAGCAGTTGCGCACAAACACTGGGAACCAGTTATATTTGATATATTGGACAAAATTGTTTTTATAATTTTTTTTAAGCATTTTAAATGCCATAATAATCACATTTATTGAATTATAATGCCAATTAAGGCCTAAATTTAAAAATAGTAATTTTATGATTTTGACTGACCTTCGGAAACCCTGTACAAACCAAATCAACATTTTTCCCCAGATGATCTTTCAGAATCTATGCAGTTTTTCTCCGTCCTGTTCTGTGCAGTCAGAGCAAAAATCAGCTGGAAGTTCTGTTTCTGAAATGTTTAGATCAACACCATTGAGATCTTTACTTCAGCATCTGCCCTCTGGCAGATTCAGGCATCAGTACAGATGTTTACATGGGTATTAATAATCAGAACATCTGATCTGACTGAAAATGTGTCAAATAACAAAGTCAGTTAGAATATTCAGCAGGATGCCAGTAAAACCGTGACCCATCTGAGAGGGATTGTTAATGTCGACTGATGATCTAATCATCCCTGTCATCACTCATCAGGATAAAGTTATTGAGGTAAACTTACCCGAGTTCCCCTCCTCCCCCAGCATCTCTGCCTTAAGCGGCTAATTGTTCTGAATATTACAATCGGCACGTTTACATCACACGTGATCAGTTCATATAATTGTACATTCTGACTGTTTTTGTTCATCATCTTAATCCAATTTAATCATAGCTGGTTGTGTAGATGCGACCTATTGTTGCTGCAGGAATTATCTTCACCTTTTGGTCACTAAACAGTCTTCTACATCATTAAGTTAAATTAGGTAAACTGTCGATGTCTGATCTCTAGTTTTAAAGCCAATATTGGCCAATACTGATAACATGCCAGTAACATCCCCATCCTTCAGTCAAACTGAGGGAATCCCTTGTAAATCAAACCAGAAAAGCTGAATCAGTCAGAGCTTAATTAATTTAGCAGCAGGAACAGCTTCAGAGAGGTTTTTCATTCCACCCTCTGGTTCCTTCATGCAAACAGTAAAAATAATCTGCATCATATCAAAGATTGGAAAGGTGGGATCCAGACGGATAAACATGCAGCGGCCCTCACCTCTGCGACTCTGCACTGAAGACGCAGGAAAACATGAGAGCAACGAAACAGAGAGAGAAAGAGAGACAGGAGAGGTGAGTGATCATCAGGTCTGAAACCAGTGAGCAGGAGGAGAACAGGAACAGACGGGCTGTGGACTGTTAACTGGGAAAGTGAGAGACTTGGAGAACAATAAACAGATCCTACATCATTCAGATACGACACAGAAAGATCAAAGCAGCTGTACAGCTTCAATCTGGGCTGATCCAGACAGGAGAGAACGTACTGATCTGGTTGAGCGTTTCCTGGGGGATCCAGCTCAGATCCACGTCGTTGTGGCTCGACGTTCCCGTTTCTACCTTGGGAGCCGTTCGCCCTCGTCTCTGCAGACAGATGGAGAGTTTCAGAAAAAGTTATGATTCCATCTGAGCTGAATGGATTCTAACACTTCCTACAGCCTCCGCCACACCATGACGATTTAGACCAGCGTATTTCTGATGTGAGAAAAAACTGGAAAACACACTGGAAAAGGCTGGATAAGTTATGAGCACACGGAAGTACGCTGAAACACGTAGACATATGGCGAGTACGTCGTATGCCCCGCCGTAAGCCAGCGTATTTCATATGTGAGTCAAAGGTTCCAGGTCAGTTGTCTTGATTGTTGACATACATTAAGAGAAAGTTAGTTTGTGGCATCCAGCTTATCCAAAACCTATGAGTAACTTGTGTATAACTGATGCATAACTTATCAAGAACTTCTCTCCATCGCATATCAACGTAGCTTGACGTGTTCCAGACGAGCGCTGATCATGTTTCTAACTTCCAGCTACTGTATAATGGCGTATTGGCAGCGTTTTGGTATAAAGGAGGTTCACAGGAGGAAACCATCAGTTCTCCTAAAGACTCCATCCCCATCATAGGGTGAGCCAGAAGGTGAGGGTGATGGATCCTCCCTGCGTTCACGTTCCTAGAAAACATGATGCTGAATCTGCTGCGACTGCAAACCCTCTTTTTTCTTTTTATTTATTCATTTTTGGAGCAGCGATGCACCGGAGGGGAGCAGCTTTAACTGATGCTGGTGATCCTCCCGCAGCAGTGTGTCTCAGTGAGCTTTGATTTATGCCAGCTGGTCCATCTTCACAAGTTGTTTTCCACAATGGCGGTCATATAAACAAAACAAGCTGGTAAGGAACCAAACAGGAAATACTCAGTGTAGAGTGGATGTAGATTTGACCAATCAGAGGCCTCCTGTTTGCGACACTGACTGGGGTCACCTACAGTTTTGAGAGTGTCTGCAGACAACCTGTTTTCTGAATATAAATCAGTCTAATGCCCATGAAATGATGCTTGTCCATCATTTCATGGGCATTAGACTGCCCTGCATTAGGCATAGGTTAGGCTGTCATTGGACATAAGTTCTGAACTTGTTATAAATACTCTATGGATACGCCCAAACTTGAAACATTAAATAGAAAGTTCAGTGTATGCCAGCGTTTTAGGGGATTCTGGGACGTCAGGCATACGCTGGATAAAACGCCAAGGACAGGGCCCACATATCGAACAGAGGCTGCTGGTGTAAACAGAAGACACCCAAGTATGATGACCTTTAACCCCTCAGGAACCGGCCGCATTGTTCTACAGATCAGCAGTCTGGTGGAAAATTCCAGATCTGCTGTAAAACGGGGAAAACTTTCTGCATCTAACCTTTCTGGACTCCAGCAGCTGGTGAAGTCCGACGATGACGAGGATGCCGAGGCCCCCGAGGAAGATGTACATGAAGATGCTGAGGAGGACATGAGAAATGAGACTAACGGAACCAGCACATAGACAGAGCTCAGTACTGCAGATATATTTACGTTTCTCCGTCCAGCCCGTCTTCTCTCTCAGTGATGGTGACGGTCTGGTTGAAGACGGCGTCCTGGAAAACGTTGCCCTGCAGGAGGAGAGCGGAGGAGGTTAGAGGAGCACGGATGAAGGGCAGCGTCTGGTTCGATCTGGTTTCCTGGGATGCTCACGCTGCTGTCCTTGTAGTTCAGATTGATGACGAGGCCGAACGGCCGGCCTCCCATCGGCTCTGCTGGGATGAAGGAGTACTCAAAGGTGGCCTGTCTGCTGGAAGGAACGGTGGTACCGAGTTGCAGGGCGGTGAAGTTCTGGATGTAGAACTGGTAATCCTGACAGACCAACAGAACCGTGTGAGATCAGGAGGTTCTGCTCTCCTGAGGGATGCTGGAATTTTCTGTACCTGTGGGTAACGGAAGGAAGCGTCCAGAGACTCTATGATGAAGTCCTCCTGTCCTTTGTTGGTGAAGCCCAGCAGGAACTTAACGATGTTGTTGGCTGGGAAGTCTGGAGAAAAAAAGGAAACCGGGTTTAAAGGAAAGTCCAACCATATTCAGAATTCAAACTTCTGAAAGTACTTTAAAGTCGTAGGGAAGCGGCTGTTCCAACCGTTGCATTTCCGAATTCTCCCAAGTGGTGCCCGACTTTACTAGAGTGAATAAAGTGAATGTGATTGGTCGATTATCAAGGGGGCGGGATTGTTGTGGCGGAAAGTTTGCAAGCAAGTTTGATTGTGGCCGGTTTCTCTGAAGCATCTTGCTAACGAGTTAACAACTTAGTGCTAGTAGGTTCCCAATGGGAAATTCCATTGGGACCAAGTAGCACTAAATTGGTGACTTAGAAACGACACTGTGAAGGAACGCTATGGACAGAGGAAACATGCAAGAGGAGGAGAGTTTAGTGTCGGAGGTCATGGATGAGTCTCCTCCGTCATACATTTTTTAGGGGAAAGCTAAGTTTGACGCCAGGGCGGCAGAAGCTTGGTTTGGTGTAGAAGGCTTCCAGACGTACATGTTTGAGCCCTTGCCTCGCAACGCTGCCAGTTCTGTGAGCTCTACGCCTGCTGAAGACACAGACGTCCATCCTCGTGAACACTGGGACGGAAATCAATGGGAAAGGAAAGGATTCTTATCTCAAACGTTGCGTATATTAGCTGCGACATAAGAATCAAGATGCTATGACTGAAAAAAATTGATTGACAGATGACCGTTGATTTATGATTGGCTGAATTTAGGTGTTCAGGCTGATGTATAACTAACTGGCCTGATTAAGATAATGACAAAAACAAAGATTTTAAGACGGGTTTCTTTTTTTTTTTTATAGAAATTTTCTAAATTTCGGGACAAAATCGTCTGATAAAGAGTACATTTATATACATGTTTAAGCCAGAAAGATTTGACATTTAAATATGATTTCTCTACAACTTTAAATATGAAATTACTACATCATGTTCAATAAATGATCAGTGTTTTTACTTAAGAGTAATTATCATTTCAATGTGTTTTACTGGAGGCATCAATGTTAGTGAAAGAAAAATACTGCCACCTACTGGTTTGTGACGTCACGGTGCGGTATCGGCTGTTGATCAAGTCCCAGTGCTGTATCTGATGTTTGTCACAACGCGCTATTATCCAAGTCATCTTGAAAACATTCGTCTTTGAAATGTTAGCGATATATTACGTTTTTTTCTCTGGCCAGAAGTTCGATGGCATTGTCAGTTCAACTATAGCTCCGGTGAATTTCAATGGTGAAGTCCTCTGGAAATCTTCTATAATTGTTGCTGATTGCAGATGTGTCTAGTAGTTCCCATTGATTTTGCTTGTAAAGCAGGGAGAATGGCGCTAGGCTTACCGCACCGTGACGTCACTGCCGCAAGATAGCAGGGGTTACTATATTTGGGCAAAAATGGCCGCTCCCAGACTCAGTGATCGTGACGAATATTTTTTTTTTTACTGATTAAGGCTAAGTTCATTAAATCACAGCGAACGTATTAGTTTTAGGTATAAATAATGATCCATTGATCATTCCTTGGTGACTGGACTTTTCTTTTAAACCAGAACTGTGCTGAAGAGAGGAAACAGGGAGGAGAACCAATCACCTTCTCCTTTAACGAACAGGATGGTGGTGTCAGCGTTGGGAGAAGCCTTCACCTCCCCAACCAACGCTTCCTCCTCTTCATCTTTTTCTTCCGTCTGAGCAGAAAACAGGAAATAAAAATCAGAATCAAAGCTGATAAAATGAGAAGCATCAACAAAACGCTTCAACATCGCCTCTTCATCTGGATAAAGATCTAAAAAGGTTCTGCTGAATCCACCAGCAGACCTACAGGGTCGGATAAACTTATCTGGTTTCAGCCAGCTCTGTTGATCCTGAAGCCCTTTCAGCTCCTCACCAGTTCTGTGTTTTCATCGTCTTCAACTTCAGCTTCGTCATCCTCATCTTCGGCCGTCGCATCGTCCACAACATCTTCCTCCACAGCCTCAGCCTCCTCATCCTCGGTCATATCCTGGGCGCTGACCCCGGGTCCTGATGAACATAGACAGAGAGGACTGTTACTGCCTGAATCTAGAACAGATCAGCAGCTGGGGATTGGTTAATTTCATCGATTGCCTCATTTAATCGGTTACAGTTGGAGCTCTAATCTAACACAGATCAAGGGTCCAGCACCAACATCAGGAAATTAAGCATATGACTTTCTGCCTGTTTAACAGAGAAATAAACCCAAATGTTCACGTTGTTTTGCTAATAAAGCTCTTTGTGCCGAGCAGATTTTAACGCACACAGACAGATTTGACGGTTGCAGAGGCTATGCGTCAGAAGCATAAATTAGCCTTAACTCTATGGTGAATACTGCAGCAGATGGATGAAATGAAAAGATGTTCTCTGCTTCATTATAACTGATGGGAGACAAACAGACCTGATGTCAGCAATAATGACCTCATTTTAACCCTTTATAGGGGAAGTTACCATTTTTTATCACTTGTATAACCATTACAAATGGAGGTTAGAGCACCAATTATATCAAAATAAAAATAAAAAATACATAAACCTTTTGCATTCAAGATATAAAAAAAAGCTTTTTCCCCCCCCACAACTCGTCCAGTGTAAAAGTTTTAGTGTTACCTGGTTTAATTTTGTAAGCGGTCTTCAGGGAACCTTTGGCAATCCAATTATTAACCGATTAATCAAAAAAGACAATCGACAGATTAATCGATTTGGAAAAGAATCATTAGTTGCACACATATATTTTAAGAACTTTTGTTATTTTTTAAATGGCCATTTCTAGTTTTTACACTGACATAAATGTGTGCCATACTTTATGTTACAAAGGTCTTGTCCTGTCCTCCAATAGCACTCTTGGCTCTAAGTTTTTATTTTCAAAGTATTTCACTGAGTTCCCTAAAAAGGGTTTGATGGCTGTTCGGATCTTAGGGTGTTAATTACGACCAAACTAAGGTGCACGCCAAGGAAACAGTGTTGGATAAAAACTGGAAAAATCTGATTAAATGTTTTCCAAGAAGTCATGAAATCAAAATGTATCACAACAGACACCTGATCATTATCCCATAAAATGTTCAATAGTTTCACTAAACTGATCATGAACCTTGTGGTCAAGGGTGTAACCTTGTACTGAAAGTTGGTGGGGACACTCTAAGGGTGGGGGCTGATGGACCTACAGCTACTCAACACGAACGCTTTCAATAGGGTTTATATTTTCCAAAAAGGAGCTCAAACATATATTTATTGAACGCTTTGCTATTGTTGCGAACACAAGAGAACCACAATACACTGATATTTATAGGTATTAGACGCCTGCCTTTAGTGCATTATATATATGAGGCCCAAAAACATAAATGTATAAAAAAATGATGAATAACAGCCGATATCCGATATCAATATATCCTGCATCCCTAGTATGGACACAACTTCAATTCTAACTATCCATGCATGCATGGCTTCCCTTTAAGCTGCATCAGTGATTATCCTCCTTTAAAAGCAGCAAAATCTAATTTAGAAATTTGTTCCATATGTCATTTACAGCCAAAGTCTATTTATTGAACCTTATTTTTCAAAAATCATTTATACACTGATTGTTATTATTTATGCTTTAATTCTTGCAGGTTTCTTATATTTTAATTTTATGTCTGTGTCCTGTGAGTCTAGCTGTCTCTGGGTTGAAATAAACACAGATTCTAATAAAATAAACTAAACACAGTGGCACTGCTTGGGTCAGGTTTGTAAATACGGATAATTAAAGTCCCACCAGCTTCCTTAAAATCAGAGATTTTTACATTAAATGTCATTTACCCATCTTTAACAATTACATTCTGTGATGAACACTGATATGTGACTAAAACCTAAAAACAGACAGTAATCTATGGTTTTATTTTCAGTATAAAACTGTTTTTCTTTTCTAGTAAAGTGTTGAAATGAGTTGATCACAGATGATTATTTGTGGATCCATCGACATTTAGGAAGACGGTCGTTCTGTTGATGCCTTTAACTTTATCAGGGATGATAAGGAATCGACCTGATCATTTGTAGCTGGCCTGGTAAACGTTCTGTTCAATAAGTAAACCTTTTAAGTCACGTCCAAACTGGAAAAATAAACACAATCAACACAAATTTTCAGTCATGATCCATATAATTATACATTTTTCAGCTTTCTGTCTCTGGGATGAGGGAGTTAGTAAACAAACCCAAAATCTATGCCCTTTATTTAACATAGATATTACGAGATACATATAATCTACACAAAAAAAACTACATTTGGTTATGATTATATCGCAAGAAATAAGGAAAAAAAATTTCAGCTAAAAAACCAACAATACATTTCCCTTTTTAATTTTTAGCATCACAACCTAAAGTGTCATTTTAAAACATGTGACTCTTATAAGACCGATTGTTCATGCATTTATTTATTATTGACGTATAGAACTTTAGTATTTATTTTTTATCATTAAGAACTTTGGTAATCATTGTATATTGAGAAGCCTTCTAGTACAATATCCTCCATTTTATCCTTAATCTCAAGTCAAACTGGATGTTTATTTCAACATCCCTCACACAGCTATGATAGTAAGTTTAGACTAAATCACTTCCTAAGATGTTGGTATAGAAAAAACAAAGTTCTCACTGATTAATTTCAACCTAAACACTTTGAGTTTATTTCATTAAATGAGCTGATCAGGAAAAACTATCCAGTATTGAAGGGATCCAGACTTTTAACGGAGGTAGCTGGTTTTAACTGTTACTATGAAAATTTAATACATTTATTAACTTATTACATTTATTTAGCATTGATGTAGAGTTAATCAATTGTCTGAGAGGCGTTTCAGAGAGTTTGCTCTCCTGCTAATGGCTAACAGTAAGGACACGTCAGTCTAACCAGGAGAACAAACTGCTCTCATTTTCGTTGAAACAAATACATTCAAACTAAAAACACCAACATTCAGAGTGTAATAAATTATTAAAAAGTGGTAAAAACATGTTTTTTTTTCAACAAAGATGTATTGTATATGTGAAAATGCCAGGCTTTGTTCCAGTAATAACCCAGCGCAGGGCCTAGCTTTCAGCAGCTAGCTATCAGCAGTGCTAACAGCAGCATGCTAGCTATCAGCGATGCTAACAGCAGCATGCTAGCTGGTTTTCTTTCCGTTTCTCCACGCGGACACTGCATATGCTCACCTTTGAGGAGGATGGTTACCGGGAAGGCTAACAGCAGGAGCAGCAGCAGTTTAGGTAGAAATTTCATCATTTTCAAGTCAAAGTCAGTGGCTTCTCATTCAGTGTCGGTCAAACTGCAAGGCTGAAGCGCCTCCCTGCCACCTAACTTCTTCTGAGGTCGTAGAGGAAGCTGACCGGGTTGGTGATGGATACGTGCTGCCCCCTACTGTTCACTGGATTTATTACAGCATGACTGCAGTGAGCAGCTCAAATGTTTGTATTTAAGTGCTAGGATAAAAAAAATATTATTTTATTCTTATTTCGTAGTTGCGTAGGTTACGTAGTTTGCGTAGTTTATTGGAATATACTACAGGTGCCATTGATTGATGATTTTTATTCATCACATGTGGCTATACTAGCGTTTAAGAAGGTGCTTGTATATGGAAGAAAAACAGTGTCATTGGAATCTGCCTTTTTTGTATACCAAATTTTAAAAAATGAATAATTGTAGCAATTAATTTTAAACAAAGTTTTTTTTTAACATATTGAATTCCTTACATTTAATCTTTATCTGGTAAAAAAATTGCCTGCAAAAAAATGATGTTGCAAAATATTTAGCTGCAAAACAATTCAGTTGCAGCTAAATTTTTTGCAAGCGATTTTTCACCAGGTAAAAAAATCTGTGTAAGGAATTTAATGTGTAAAAAAATTCAGTGTTTAAAATTCAGAGCTCTAAAGTCCAGTTTTTAAAACACGAAAGGCAGATTTCAATGAGACAGTTTTTCTTCCATAAATAACACTGTTTTTTTCCCTACTTGTAGTCTAATCTATTTTATTCAGTGTTAGGATCGTGTTCTATTATTACTACTTAACTAGTACTTCATAACTTTTTTTTAATTCTTTTGTTTTCTCAGTTGGGGCTATCTAGCTGTTTTTACAGAAGGGGTAGTATGGTATAGATGGATACCTGGTTCTGATGGCGTTACAAATTTTTCAGTAAGTCAATACTAACTCAATACTAAATCACTCAGCTTTATGGGCTCTGATGATTGAGTCTACTATAGATTACATGCATATTGATGCTGAAACAACTAGTGCTTTATTATCCACATTAATGTATCATTAAACCTCCCAGATAACCAGGAATAACTGCAAGATGAAACAGGTTGATTTGGACTTTGTCTTCAGGAATGTGGGCGCTGATGTGGTTTGTCGGGATAAAGGGAGATCGACCAAAAAGCAGCTCTCTATTTGAATGGATCAGACTATGTTCTGAGCCTCACCCAGAGCTGAACAGGCTATTGGTCCTACAGGGCACATGCTCTGTGGGCCGACGCATATTTTTGGCCCAGAGGCTGTCATAATTTAAACAAAAATGTATCTAACATTAGTTGGTTTTATTATATTTGTTTATAATATACAATATATCAACTTCTCAAATGATAATCTAATCAGAAGATTTAAAAATGAATTAAATCCTCAACTATAGTTATACATAAAACATTTATTTCAACTGACTTGTTTTAGCCATAAATGTACAAGATACAAACACCTGCATTTATATATTCTAATGAGAAATCTTGCATGAATTAAGATTCGGTCTATTGGATCTTAGTGCTGCATTTGATACAGTTGACCATAATATTCTTTTAGAAAGACTTGAATATTTTGTTGGAATTAAAGGAACAGCACTAGACTGGTTTAAATCTTATCTATCTGATCGAATTCAGTTTGTTCATGTTAATGATAGATCTTCAACACGCTCAAAGGTTACCTGTGGAGTACCACAGGGATCAGTGCTAGGACCAATTCTCTTTACTTTATACGTGCTCCCAATTGGTAGAGTTATTAGACAGCATGGGATTAATTTTCACTGTTATGCTGATGATACCCAGCTATATCTGTCTATAATCCAGATGAAGCTAACCCATTACATAGACTACAGGCATGTCTTGAAGACATAAAAACCTGGATGACTCTTAACTTTCTCCTTCTGAATGCAGACAAAACAGAAGTTATAGTCTTTAGACAGGAATCTCTGAAAAAGAAGCTGATTAGCCAGTCACTTCATTTGGATGGGATTAAACTGATTTCAGATAATAAAGTAAAAAATCTTGGTGTTATTTTTGATCAGGACCTGTCATTTAAATCCCATATCAAAGAGGTTTCTAGAATTTCCTTCTTTCATCTGAGGAACATTGCAAAAATTAGAAATCTCCTGTCCAGGGGTGATGCTGAGAAACTAGTCCATGCATTTGTTACTTCAAGGCTGGACTATTGTAATTCTTTACTATCAGGAAGTCCACAAACTGTAGTTAAAAGCCTTCAGCTGATCCAAAATGCTGCAGCCAGAGTTCTGATGAAAATTAAAAAGAGAGATCATATCTCTCCTATCCTGGCTTCTCTTCATTGGCTTCCTGTTAAATCCAGAATAGAATTTAAAATCCTCCTTCTCACATATAAAGCCTTAAATGGCCAAGCTCCATCTTATATCAGAGATCTGATTGTTCCTTATGTTCCTAACAGAGCACTTCGCTCTCAATCTGCAGGTTTACTAGTGGTTCCTAGAATTTCTAAAAGTAGAATGGGAGGCAGATCTTTTAGTTATCAGGCTCCTCTCCTGTGGAACCAACTACCAGTTTTAGTCCGTGAGGCAGACACTCTGTCTACTTTTAAGGCTAGGCTTAAAACTTTTCTTTTTGATAAAGCTTATAGTTAGGGTGGCTCAGGTTATCCTGAGCTATCTCTATAGTTATGCTGCTATAGGCTTAGACTTCTGGAGGACATAGGGACCCCCATTCCATCATTCTGCTTCGTTCTCTCTCTGTTCTCCTATTCTGCAGAATCTGTTAGTTCAATCTCTAACCTTCTGCTCTCTCTGCTTTTCCTCAGAGTAGCTTTGCCTCGTCTGTTCCTGTTTGGCTGTGACGGCATCCTGGAAAGAAACATCAGCTGTGCTGCTTCCATCAACACCCTTGTTTATAGATGTTGGAGATCGGCCTGTTCTCCAGTGTGGTCCTGTTTCTCTGACCGTGACTGAGTGGATGTGCTCTCTTCGTCCTCTGACATGGGAGCTGCCTTGGAGCTCGTCTGCCTGGCTGTGTGTTTCCTGGACGGGGCCGCCTTTTACAGCTGCTTTTTGTATCTCTGCTTCCATCTCCTTGAACCCCAGTCGGCCTCGGCAGATGGCCGCTCACACTGAGCCTGGTTCTGCTGGAGGTTTCTTCCTGTTAAAAGGGAGTTTTTCCTCTCCACTGTCGCTACAAGCATGCTTAGTGTGAGGGATTGTATTTGAGTCAATGAGTCGATGCAATCAACTGGTTTTCCTTAGATAGAAAACTTTGTATCAATTTGACTGTATGATCTGGTTGAACTGTAAAGTGTCTTGAGATGACGTGTGTTGTGAATTTGGCGCTATATAAATAAACTGAATTGAATTGAATTGAAATGTAATTTTTCTATATGCAGGGCTATTAAGCATACAGGAACAAAAATACACACTACCTACTGTAAATATCAGAATTTGTTTTCTTCTGAATCTATCTGTATTACACAGGGGTTGGACAAT
This sequence comes from Cyprinodon diabolis, assembly GCA_030533445.1. Lineage (NCBI taxonomy): Eukaryota > Metazoa > Chordata > Actinopteri > Cyprinodontiformes > Cyprinodontidae > Cyprinodon > Cyprinodon diabolis. Next base: position 6,563,753 of record CM060082.1, read on the forward strand.
GAAACTGAAACAGCTCTCATTTTAGTGTGGGAGGTTTCATGGCTAAATTGGACCAGCCTGGTGGCTGGAGCAGAGTGTGAAGGTCCAATGAGCAGGGTAAGAGCATAGTTTTGCTCAAAATATTGCATTTCACACAACATTAACATTGGGTGACATACCAGAGTTCAAAAGAGGACACATTGTTGGTGCACGTCTTGCTGGCGCTTCTATGACCAAGACAGCAGGGTAATGTCAGCATACCACCAAGAAGAACGAACCACATCCAACAGGATTAACTGTTGACGCAAGAGGAAGCTGTCTGAAAGGGATTTAAGGGTGCTAACCCGGATTGTATCCCCCAAAAAAAAAACATGGCTGCCCAAATCACGGTAGAATTAAATGTGCACCTCAACTCTCCTGTTTCCACCAAAGCTATCCGTCGGGAGCTCCACAGGGTCAATACATACGGCCGGGCTGCTATAGCCAAACTTTTGGTCACTCGTGCCAATGCCAAAACTCAGTTTCTATGATGCAAGGAGCGCAAATTTTGGGCTGTGAACAATGAGAAACATGTGTTGTTCTCTGATGAGTCCACCTTTACTGTTTTCCCCACATCAGGGAGAGTTACGGTGTGGAGAAGCCCCAAAGAAGCGTACCACCCAGACTGTTGCATGCCCAGAGTGAAGCATGGTGATGGATCAGTGATGGTTTTGGCTCCCATATCATGGCATTCCCTTGGCCCCATACTTGTGCTAGATGGGTGCGTCACTGCCAAGGACTACCGAACCATTCTGGAGGACCATGTGCATCCAATGGTTAAAACACTGTATCCTGAAGGAGGTGCAAGTGAAGTTGAACATCTCCCATGGCCTGTACAGTCGCCAGATCTAAATATTATTGAGCCACTTTGGGGTGTTTTGGAGCGAGTTAGGAAACATTTTCCTCCACCAGCATCACGTCGTGACCTGGCCCCTATCCTGCAAGAAGAAGGGCTTAAAATCCCTCTGACCACTGAGCAGGACTTGTATATGTTATTCCCAAGACAAATTGACGCTGTATTGGCTGCAAAAGGAGGCCCTACACCATACTAATGAATTATTGTGGTCTAAAACCAGGTGTTTCAGTTTCATTGTCCAACGCCCGTATATATTTTTATAGTTTCTATTTTGGTCATTACAACATTAGAAATTGCCCAAAACTTTTTTTGATTAAACATTTTTTAAATGAGAAATCAGATGATATGATCATTTACTCAATATGGAAACAGTCTTTTTACATAAGGGTTTTATTTTTAACCTTTATTCATTTCTTTTGCTATATATTTACTTCTGAAACCTCCTAACATGCATAGATGTCCTCTAATGTGCCCCATGTCTCCCTATAACATATAACCAATCATGATGGGCCGCCACAACCAAAAATCCCAGGGCGTTTTAATGGCCACAGTCCAAATCTTCATCAATGGTCTTTAAATATGGATCATAACTGAAAGCACCACATCCTTCCTACAAGTGGATAAAGTGAATTTTCTTCAGCTTTACTGACCCAAATGAGGAGCTGATGACTTCCTTTGGAGCTTTTAAGGACATTTCCCATTGGGAGAAGCCAACAGGGAATCATCTAATCTGGGATTGACCAGAATGAGCTGGAGGATGTTGCTACGGAGATGGATGCGGTTCCTCGGTGACCCGTGGATGGAAAGAAGAGCCGGTTGACGGTTGAAAACATAAACAATAAATAGTTTGTGGAAATTATTATCTGCCAAATATGAATTTAAGTGAAACTAAATAATCTAACAATAGAAAAATACCTAAACACCAAAATTCCTGATAAAAATACTTAACATATTTTTTTAACTTTCTATTATCAAGAAGAAATTGATCATACACCTCACAAGAATGAGGTCTCTGTTAATTTTTATCTGATTTTATTTCTCTTACATGAAACAGTTAACATAAAAACTAAAACAGAGTGATTGATCATTCCAAATAAAATCTAAATAATCTGATTATAACCCGTGTTAACATACAGACTATTAATAAAAAACGAATAATACAGAGAAGGCATCAGAAGCCCAGAAATCCTCCAAGCAAAAAAACTTGAAGTGCCTTTTCCAAAAATCAACACACAGATATTCATCAAATGCAGCTTTTCCAGAACTCCAATCATTATAAACCCTCTCCAGTCAGAATGATGCTTTTATTCTGGATACGACTGGATGCATTCAGCACTGCAAAACAACAACAGCCCCAAAAATGCGACTTAACTGCAGACAAATTCAAATATTCATGTTCAAAGTCGGGTGTGAAAATATGCTGAGATGTACAGAAATGTTTTTCAGTTTCCTCACAGTCGGGGCAGCTTTGAGTCCACACAAACAAATATTAAAATCCAACCATCTTCACGTAAAAAGGTTAATAATAATAATAAAATATTTCCAAATCACAGGATAGACTGATTGTCTAGATTATCTGGAGAAATTATTCCACACAAAAATGACTAAAGAAACGATAGTCCATCATCAAACTAACTCAGGATAAACATCCTCCCATCAAATCATCATATAAAATAATAATAAAAAGACTTTTGTTTATTAATTTATCTTTCTTCATATTAAAGTTGACAGTGATATTCTGCTATGCAATCTCCAGAGTCTCTGGTTAAATTCTGTTTATTGCTTCATGCTTAATATTGAACTTTTTTAAAAATCTATAAATGAACCAAAAAAGCTTTAATTCCCAAAACTGTATAAAGGGGTGAACCGACTGATTGGCCGGCTGATCGATCAGTCTGATTGGAAGACTGATGATCGGCCGACGCTTAGATGTGAATCCATCTTATCCTCTGGTGTTATAATTCTTCTGTAAAGGTCTGAAACTCACCATCTGTTGATGCTATAAACTTTGTTTTTATATCTCAGAGCATTTATTTGGGAAGTTTTCATTGTCTCTTGGGAATTTTAACTGATAGCATCAGATATAAAAAAATAAATATAATGGTCAAAATCATAATCAGTATGTCAGGCTTGTCCAGATTATTAATCTGTGATCAGCCTGCAGCCCTAAAATGACTTGAATGAGTCATGTTTATTGGGTGTGACTAAATCTACTGTTGATCCTGAAATGCTTCATTATGGCTCATTTTATTCCTCACCATCAAATAACCAAGCAATTGCATATTCAGTTTGTCTGGATGTCATTAAGAGAAAAAAAGCTCATTCTGTTGAACCCTAAAGATGAAAAATGCAGTAAAATAAATCCTCAGACAGTTTTAATGAAAAACGGCTTCGGAAATTTGGTTCATGGTGAGCTGATTGGTTAGTCATAAAGACTCGATCTAACTAAACTGTGATAAAACTCTTCAGTTCACTGTAAAATAGCCATACGTCTGTTTAACTGCAGCCAACCTGATTAATAATGCCACTTTTAATGGCCCTCATTGCAAAGTTGTATTTAAAGTAGCAGAAGCTCAACGAAAGTATTGAAATCCAACAAAACACGTCCCCGTATTATACCAACCTATTTGTGGGACAATTATTGCCCCCCCATGCTGTCAAAACTTCAGTATCTATGATGGTCCTCCCAAAGCCCCCATGGTTTTATTGACTAGATGCAGCTTTAGGTAGGAAGCTTTGACCTGTTTGATGTTTCCTAACATGAAGATCAATTAACAAACACCTGCCTGACTTTATTAGACTGCTCTAGGACAGTGTACTGGAACATCTACAGGTGTCTCCTGTCCTTGAAGAACGGTGTCCTGGAACATCTAGAGGTGTCTCCTGTCCTTGGAGGACGGGGTCCTGTAACATCTACAGGTGTCTCCTGCCCTTGAAGGGCGGGGTCCTGTAACATCTAGAGGTGTCTCCTGTCCTTGAAGGACAGTGTTCTGAAACATCTAGAGGTGTCTCCTGCCCTTGAAGGACGGGGTCCTGTAACATCTAGAGGTGTCTCCTGTCCTTGAAGTATAGTGTCCTGGGACATCTAGAGGTGTCTCCTGTCCTTGAAGGACGGGGTCCTGGGACATCTAGAGGTGTCTCCTGTCCTTGAAGGACGGGGTTCCCGTAACATCTAGAGGTGTCTCCTGCCCTTGAAGGACGGGGTCCTGTAACATCTAGAGGTGTCTCCTGTCCTTGAAGTATAGTGTCCTGGGACATCTAGAGGTGTCTCCTGTCCTTGAAGTATAGTGTCCTGGGACATCTAGAGGTGTCTCCTGTCCTTGAAGGACGGGGTTCCCGTAACATCTAGAGGTGTCTCCTGTCCTTGAAGGACAGTGTTCTGAAACATCTAGAGGTGTCTCCTGCCCTTGAAGGACGGGGTCCTGTAACATCTAGAGGTGTCTCCTGTCCTTGGTGGACGGTGTCCCGTAACATCTAGAGGTGTCTCCTGTCCTTGGTGGACGGTGTCCTGGAACATCTAGAGGTGTCTCCTGTCCAATGCCTGGATCAAACTGCTTCACTAGCAGCGGTTTAACTCAGGAAGTTTTAGGACTGAAGGTAAAGATGTCTGCTATGATAGGATACTTTCTGGTCCTTCCTATGTTAAAGAAGGACTATTGTAAATGTTGCTTTGATTTACAAAATATCTGTTACTTAAATACAATTTAAAAGCATCTTTATTAGTGGATCTAATAATACATTTAGTAATGAAATATGTTGTCAAAAGATTTTTAATTGAATCGTTCTAACTTAGAGGTGTCATGATCTTGGCACTGATAACTGGCTTCATTGTTCATTCCGTTCACCTGCCAAGCTCCGCCCAGATCTCTCATTACTGTACATCTCATCCACCTGCTCTTGCCTCTTTTTAAGCTGCTTGCTCCCAGCCATCAGTGCCAGATTATTCGAACCGTAGGTGCGAGTTCTCTAGCGTACCAAGTGTGTTGTTCTGATAACCTTAACCTGACTAGTTTCTGCTCCTTGACCCCTGAGCCTGCCTTCCCCTTTTTTGATCTGTTTGCCTGACCAGTCTTCGGACACCTGCTGCATTCTGCCTGCTTACGACCCTAGTTCTGTCTCCTGACGCCTACTTGGATTCCCCTTAGATACCTCTTCGGATATCTGATCTTCTGGCCTGGACTGTTTACCTCATCGACACCGGCTTTGGCTTCTCCTTCTGGAAACACCTGCTCTCCCTTGTCTGCTGGCTTCTGCTTGTCAGCCTGCTCAGCAGCCTTCTTAGCTTCAGTTTCTGGAACTCTCTAGGAGGCATCTGCCGCTTGCTGTGGGAAATCATTCAACTGGATTCAACTCCTTCCTCTGGGCTTAGACTGAATTTTATAACCAGGTTAGTGACTCACACGCTTGTTATCGTCCTCCGTCAGTTACATGGTCACTAACCTGTGTTTTCCCCTCTACAGTGATTCCAGCCTTGTTTGTCCTAGCTGCTGAGTCGCACATTTGTCAAACTGTCAATGAACGCTATTGTCAATCACTTCAGTCCATCTGCCTGAATTCTGGGTCCAAAGATCTGAGCTCTGACAAGATGATTAGCTTGAAGTTGTAAAATAAAAGTCTGGGTGAAATGTGAGCTATTATGATCCACAGATTCATTAAGGATTAACATAAAAAAAACAAAAACAAGCCAATGAAAAAAACCAAACACTTAAAAACCAAAATATGATGTATATTAGTTGGTAAAATGAGAGAACTTTAGTTGAAATAATCCAACATTGTGTGGATAGACCTTCAGGTAAAGCCTGTAGATCCAGCAGGAATGAAAACCAGCTGTGATCATAATGAGAAATGTGGGACTATTTTTTAATTTGGTCAAAAACCAAAGCATCAAAATTGGCTTTGAATGTATCAGTGAGAACAGGTTGGTCTGAGCTTATGTGCTTAGTTCTGATCTGTAACTGAAAAAAAAAAACAACAACACTAAATAAAATATTTCAGAGCGTTAACCTGAAGCGAAGGAGGTTAATCAACCTATCAGGACTATTTTATTCTCCAACCAGCTTCATTTCCTTTTCCTCCCCTGCTGTAAAAAGTGATGTTTTCCCTCAGAGGAGCCTACATCTTTCCTTTGATTAGAAGCTCATCTCACACGTTTTAAATGAGCACCATCCTATTCTTCCTAAATGAATCTGTCAATCAAATGAGGAAAACCTTTTTATTGTGACTCTCTCTGACTCACAGGATCGGTTGAGAACATGCAGACATTATTTCTGCAGGTGTTGGAAAATAAAAACCTCCTGAAAACTAAAGAATATCGCCATCATCTGCTTTTAACACACTGAGAACATTTTCAGCCCTGCAGGACTTCTCCTCGTCCTCCATCTCCTCCTCCTTCTCCTCCTCTTCAGTTGCAGCATTCCACGTAGTTCGCCGGCAGCATGCCGGACTTGCCGGTTCTCTGCACGGTGCCGTACATCCAGCCTTCGTCGATGGGCTGGGCGTTGATGATGACGTCTCCGTCCCTGAAGGACACCTCGTCGTGATCCTGGGCCGCGTAGTCGTACAGCGCTCTATAAACACGCTGAGGTAAAACAGATCAAAAGTTAGAGATACGCTCAGGGCTGCTTGCAAAGCTTCTTGTTTTTGGGTAACACTGCACACATGGAACCAGCCACAGCAGGTTCAGCAGCAGTTCTTAAAGGGGCTTGAAGGTCTACTGATCAGAAACCTTGCCTATCGTTCTGCTAGGATTATTTTTTGTGATTCCCCTGATTAAAACCTGCCTGTTAATACGCCTCAAGCTGCTGGTAGAGTTTAACATCAGATCGCTCTGAGCTGCAGACGGCCCGCTCTCTGTGCAGGCTGTTAAAAAGCAGTTTCTGTCAGGGATCTGTTGGTTATCTTTGCTAGAACAGGTTGGACTGAGGTGACTATCAGGCGTTTCCACCATCAGGATCATGCAGCTGCATTGGTGGAGGTGAAAAATCAGAAAATCCTACTGCATGACAGCAACAGCTATTTTGACCATTTTTTGTGCCCAAATTGAAGAATTTCACACAAGCAGAAATATGTAATGAGGATCAATTGTGACGGGAGCAGGTATGGAAAGCCAAAAGGGCCACATTAAAAAGTGGTAATATTTCCATTTGTAAATGTTAAAATGTTAAGGTTACTTGTGAAACATGCATCCAACTAATAGAGATATATTTGATCTCTAGGAAATAGTTACTTATTTCTTTATTCAGGGTTTCCTCTGGTCATTAAAAATCATTAAAAGTCAAAAAATTATTATTTTAAATTAAGGCCTTAATTGGCATTAAAAAATCATTTAAATGTGATTTTAGTGGCATTTAAATGCTTTATTAAAAAGGAAAAAAAACAAGTCTATAAAAACAATATGATCAGCTATATCAGATATAACTGGTTCTCTGTGTTTGCGTGGAACTGCTTTCGGTTGATCGTAAAACCGTATGTTCGGGAAAGAATCTCGAGGCAGAGAAATAGCTATAGAATGTGAAAATGCAAATTTCAAGAAAACATGGGTACTTGTTGATGGCGTTAAAAATATAATAGAGCATTAAAAAACATTAAATTCGAGTTACTAATTCCTGTATAAACCCTGTTGTTACAGCGATTAATAACTAAGGGTAGTTATTACTTTTTCTCCCTTTTTCTCCCTCATCAAGCAAATAAAGCAACAACACTCTCTAGATTGCAAAGACAAAAACAACAGAGCATCTCATCTCTTTTGACTCCATCAGGTAAAAGCGTTTTACTTTAGAATATGCAAACATCTAGTTTGAAGTGTTAGAGGCCATTTTGAGGCTGAAAAAGCTCTACTATTAGCCCCCCAGAGCTCCAAACTGCCCTGTACCTTCTAAGTGATGGTTTTCTAATCGTTATCTCAGATTTTATTTCTAAATACATTTGAACTGAGAAAAGTTGATTACGAATAACAATAAAAACAGATTTAAAACCATTTCATTTTATTTAGAGTTGTCATAAAATACAACTTGTTTCTCATAATTTTAAGTCTTTATTCTCTTAATTTTTACGACTTTATTCACATAATTGTATGACTTTCTTCTCATAATTTTATTACTTTATTTTCATAGCGTTACGACTTTATTCTCGCAATTATATGACTATTCACATAATGTTAAAACTTTATTCTCAAAGTAGAAGAAAAACAAATCTCTAGCCTGGCCCTAATACTCCGTTGTACATTTAAAACAAAATAACCATAAAATAAGTAAATATTTCTAAGGATTTAAACCCTTTAGCAGGATGCTCCTGCTAGAAACAAAGAGCGTGTGATTGATGCTGTCTGGGGGCGTACCGATGTGGCAGAGTGTGGCGGTGAGGTGACGGATCTGACGGACGACATGCTGGTCTGATGCATGTAACCATGATACTGCTGATGCTGCTGCATCTGGTGGCCCTGATGATGATGATGGTGGTAGGCTCCGGGCAGCACGGGAGCTTATAGACAAACACAAAAAGAGAAAGGAGGTCAGCAGTCAGCAGACACCTGACTTCTGTAAGTGAACCTGCTGATCGCCGTGAGAAAAACTCAGTGACCTGGATGCAAAAACCGGTGAGTTAGTCTGAGGGAAACACACTGAACACTCCAGAAACACGGGAACAGATACCAGGAGTGCTGCTGCTGCTGCTGCGGTCCCAGAGGTCAGAGGTCAGAGAGCTGGCAGACTGTTGGGAGTGCTGCCTGCTCAGCCTGCGGCCTGCTCGCTCTGACAGGCAGCCACCACCAGATGGCAGCACAGAGCAGGGATAAAGACGCCAGTCAAACAGGATGGAGAAAAAGAAACGCTCATTAGAACAAATAAATGATTTTAATTAAGATATTTGATTGCTTATTATTATTGCTTATTATTTATGTTTTACTGTTCATAAATATAAACTCTACACTATTCATTTAAACTGTTTCTGTTTGATTCATGGTTCTGTTAATGCTGCTCAGTCCTACATTACAGAATCAGGTTTACTTCCGAAATGTGGTGTACTTTAGTTCAGAATATTTATTTCAGTTTCTGTTTCATAAAGTATTCGTATTGTATAATTTGTATTTTAACAGGTATGACAGTTGAACATAGTTTTAACTAACAGAGCACCTGATTTTATGTACAGCAGTGATTCCCAACAGGGGGTACTTGTACCCCTAGTGGTCCGTGAGTGCATTGCAAGCGGTACATGAAAATATTTTATTTCTTAGGTGGTAAAATAAAATAGGGCTGGGATCTGTTCTACGACAGAGTATTAGGGCCAGGCTAGAGATTTTTTTTCTTCTATTTGGAGAATAAAGTTGGGGGCACTGGCCCCCATTGGCCCCTGTTTACAACCGCCAATGGTGTCCAGGCAGGGACCAAAAAGGTCAGAATTCAGAATAGATTTTGACGAATCCTATGCAAAAAAAAATATATCTATCTATATATACATATATATGTTCTGTCTTTTGTTGTATAATATACACACGAATAAAGGTTTAGTAGATATTTTTGTTTAATCTTCCGCATTAAATACAAAACCCATTTCTAAAATCAGCAGAATTGACAAATTGCATTTGTCATCTTTAATGTTAGGATATTGATGTGAGAAATTAGTTTTCATTGCTGATTTACGATTAATATTTGAGGAATCAAAATGTCAGATGAATCAGGACATTTTTCTTCTTTTCTAACCAAGCAATTTTTTTCACTACTTGTTTTTGTGCTGGAAATTTCATTGAATTTTCATTTTTTACATTTTGAATATTAAAGTTAAACCAAAAACAAAAAGTCATGCAGGTAACGTCATGATTTGACTGAATACATAAAGAGAAAAGCATTTCACTGTTTCGTGCACCACAAAATCTAATTTGTGAAACAGTTAGCAGTTTGATGAGTTGGTGTAAAGTAGCTTCTCCACACATTAGTTATTCATTTATTCCTTATAAATATTTATGTATAGTTATTTATTGTAAATACAAAAGTGAAGATTTTTCTCAGGTGATCTACCAGACATTCTGCGGAGACTTTTGGACTGAATGTTGTCTTCTAGAGGGTCAAAATCAAAGATGGAGCCTGGATCTGTTCTCCACACCTTCAGGTCTTCAGAGAGGAGGACAAAAACAGTTCAGACAATAAACTGGTTGCAGTGTTTATCTGCATGAAAAAGAACAAGAGGGTCAAATATTGGCCCAGTTTGTATTTTCTTTCCCAGAAATAGGAGGTTTTAAGCAGATAAAAGAAAATTAAGAAATGAATCCACCATCTTCTTACTGAACCTTTAAAAAAGATGTGACTAGAGGATAAAATGTGTCTGATGTTTCCAGATAAAGTCTTTGCAGTTATAAGAAGCAGCTCATGTTCTCTGCAGCACTCTTAGGAGTAAAGTCTGTACAAAAAGTAATAAATAGATTTTAAATAACTTAAAAAAAATTAACTCAGAAGCATAATTTATCCATTGAATGATTTAATATGAGCACATAATAAACTACACTCTACATATGCCTTGACAAGTTATATATTGGGAATTTCGCTATATAAATAAACTGAATTGAAATTAAACTAAATAATCTTTTCAGAAAATCAGAAAATAAAAACCCTTATTAATAAGAACTATTATAATAGGAACCCAACATGAGTTCATTAATGTTTTTCAGGAAACCGTTTATTGGTTCTTTAATTCCTGTCAAAAATTCTGTGGTTTAAAAAACTATTCTGCTGATTTCATTTGCTGAATATTTCCGCTTGAGTGAAACACAAACAGACTGAGATCAGATCAATGGTTGTGGATGAAGGCAGATAAACATCTGTTTTCCTGAGCTATTTCTATAGTTATGCTGCTATAGGCTTAGACTGCTGGAGGACATAGGTACCCCTTTTTCCCTCCTTTTACTTCATTCTATCTCTATTCTCCCACTCTGCAGAACCTGTTAGTTTAATCTCTAATGTCCTGCTCTCTCTGCTTTTTCTCATAGTAGCTTCATCTGGTCTGTTCCTGTTTGGCTGTGACTCCATCCTGGAGAGAAATGTCAGCTGTGCTGCTGCCATCAACACCTTTGTTTATAGATTTTGGAGATCGGCCTGTTTTCCAGTGTAGTCCTGTTTCTCTGACCGTGAATGGCTGGATGTGCTCTCTTCATCCTCTGACATGGGAGCTGGCTCTGAGTTCGTCTGCCTGGCTGTGTGTTTCCTGGACGGGGCCGCCTTTAACAGCTGCTTTTTGTATCTCTGCTTCTGTCTCCTTGAACCCCAGTCGGCCTCGGCAGATGGCCGCTCACACTGAGTCTGGTTCTGCTGGAGGTTTCTTCCTGTTAAAAGGGAGTTTTTCCTCTCCACTGTCGCTACAAGCATGCTTAGTGTGAGGGATTGTATTTGAGTCAATGATTTGATGCAATCAACTGGTTTTCCTTAGATAGAAAACTCTGAATCAATTTGACTGGTGAACTGTAAAGTGCCTTGAGATGACATGTGTTGTGAATTTGTACTTTATAAATAAACTGAAATGAATTGAATTGAATCTGTCCTAGAAAACAGGAGTTCTTGGGAACCAGAACCTTTGGATCATTTAAAAAGGAGTTTCACAAAAAGATGTAGAAAAAAAACAAACAAAACTCAACAATTAACTTTCAGAACAAAAATATCAAAGAAACTTAAAATAAATAATTCCAGATCCCAAACATGTAGAAGATTTCTGCAGGAAAACTGAAGCAAAATTTTATAAATCAGAAACTATTTCCTATTTTAAGATTTTCCAAGGTTTCAGCTAAAATCAGTGTTCATGGATCAGAGCTAAAAAAAATCAGACCAAGAATTTTAAAGGCAAATAAATCCTGGGGGGAAAAAAGCTGAAATGAAGACAAAGTGAGGAGTTATGAAGTAAACCTGTAAAGGGGAACAGAGCTCAGAGTCATGAAGAACAAAGGCAGTCCCTCAGCAGGTGAAATGAAAAACACCCCTCACTGACCTACGATGATGCCTCCGGGCCGTCTGTCCATCTCTACCGCCTGGGGGTGGATCCCCTTGCCATAGGCCGGCTCTCCCATCATCTGATTGGCCCTCTGGTAGCGCTCCATGCTGGGGTCGTCCAATCCTGGCGTGAAGCCTCGGCCGCGGGTCCGCTCAAAGTCCTCATGGTACTTGGCCTGAGGAAACGAACACAGAGATGTTGGTGATCCACTGAGGAGGACATCAAACAGACACAAAACGAGGAGTTCAAACACAGACAGACGGCTTAGGGTGCATTTGGTCAGTGAGCAAATCAAACCCAAACATCAGATTTTATTGAATAAAATGTTCCCCTTCATAGAACCATGTATCCAAACACACTCAGACACATGCGGCTGCAGCGTCCTCGTTCCCTGCAAGTGGGGGTTAGTATCTGTGCAGCGGCTCCATCCTCTGTGCCACTCATGTTAGCTCCACCCCCTCGGCTGAGCTCAGAACCACAGGAGCCATGCCGCTACCATGGAGACAGAGTCTTGGGTCCTTCTGACCCGCCTGTATTCGGGCGTGTCCAGCTCGGTGCAGCTCCGCCCCCTCAGCTCCTGGAGGCCGCGCTGGTACTTCACCTGTTCACACACATGTTCACATGATGTTACTGAGGAGCACAGAGCACACGCTCTGTTTTTACAGTAGTAAATATGGATGGTAGTGCTGGAGTGCATCTAATGAACTTTCATTTCTTTCCCAACATTAAACACACAATCTATTCAAGAGGGCTGAAAATAAAGACTGCTCTCCACATTATTGTTGTTTTTCTTCCTGCTTCTGCGTAGCAACAATACCCTTGTTAAGTATTAATGACGTTCAGGTGGGATGAATGCGACCTGGCTGTTCAGACACGGGTTGCATTAGAAAAGGTCAGATATGTATCGGATTCAGGACCACATAGCCAAGTGGCCTGGGACGCATTGGAAAGAATTAGATCTGTTTTGTTCAGACTGTAATGAAAAGATCAGATACAGGTCAGTTATGGGCAAAAATAGGATAATTTTCTATGCCTGCTTCTGTCTCCTCTGCAGATGGCCGCTCGCACTGAGCCTGGTTCTCCTGGAGGTTTCTTCCTGTTCAAAGGGAGTTTTTCCTCTCCACTGTCGCTACAAGCATGCTTAGTGTGAGGGATTGCATTCGAGTCAATGAGTCGATGCAATCAACAGTTTTTCCTTAGATAGAAAACTTTGAATCAATTTGACTGTATGATCTGGTTAACTGGAAAGTGCCTTGAGATGACATGTGCTGTGAATTGGCGCTATATAAATAAACTGAATTGAATTGAATTAAATTTGGTCACTTCAGGTTGCAGTGAGAATGTAGCTCAAACTGTTCTGCTTTCCTTGTTTGTGTTTCTATATAATAGACCTCCACCAACATGAGAGGAAATTAAATTTGGGTTTAAGGTGAGAATCGACTCAATATAAAACCTCCTAAGTGGTTTGTTCTGAATGACCAAAGCAGCCGAGGAACTTGCTGAACTGTCCTTTAAAACAAACATATATTTTTTACATAAACTATATTATGAACATCTAGAGAGTTTCCATTGATCTCTAAGAAAGAAACCACAGATGTCAAATCTTTGCTACCGTGGTCTCAGTTTGAGTTATTGATAAATAACCACTGATCAACAGATGGTGTTATGGAAGCTCTGCAGAGAGCTATCTTTTGTTTCTATGATGGTCAAAATTCTATTGCTAGCAAAGGTTTTCACCTTTGGATGGAGGGCATTTATGAACAGAATCACCAGTGTTTATTTATTACATCTAAATAACTAATTAGGATTTTAAGCCATTTTTAAAGTATGATCGATGCTAACTTGACCAGCTTTATTTATGTGATGCAGCATGGACAGACTGCAGGTGATAACAGAGGCATGTCCTGTTTATTCACAGCTGATTTAACTTTGCATCAATGCTGAAACTCAGGTTTTTATTGTTCTATCCTTTAAACTAATTGCTAAATTCACCTCAGAGCTGCAGTCAAGGCCTTCACAAAACTGTTTATTTGTTTTTTGACCATTTGTCGGCGTACGACACAGATGGATCTAAGGTTATACAGAAGGAATATGCGTGTGTGGACTGTTGAGTGCATGCATCTTGCCGAGCTGATGTTCTCCTGGTTCTGTTTGACCCGCTCCACCTCTGGAGTCACCCCCAGACTGGTGGCCTTGGCTGCAGCCTGCTTGTATTTCACCTGTCAGGAAGACGGACAGTAAACCAAATCAAACACGGATTTCTGCTCAGACACATGGCTTCTAGCTGGGATCTAATTATGAAACACCCAGTGACACAGAATCAGAACAAACATGGATTTATTGTCTTCTGCACACCACTGAGCTGCTGAGCCGCCCTGCTGGGAGCTGTCTGCCTCCCACAGGGTGCAGAGGCAGGAACATGACATGTGTCCAAATGTGTTTGGTTGCATTTAGTGGATGTTACACCGTTGGATGGAGAAAAGCCCTCAGAAAACCAAATGGGAGGGAATCTTTCTTCATAGCCTTCATCATTTTATTACCAATAAAAATTCATGGAATAAAGGTTTATTTAACAGAATAAAGGAGGAATTTAAGCTCTGATGACTCAAGAGTTTAAGCAGCAGGAAAAAAAGTATTTTCTTCTTTTTAATTCCACTTAAAAGTTTTCAAAGCAGATATGAAATCTAAGGATGAATGAATTCTATGGTGGCTGACCCATAGGGGGCAGGCAGTGAGGTAGAGATTATGGCGACGACAGTTGAACTTGAAAAGCAGATTTCACACAAATCAGTGAGATCTTTAGTTCCCCTTTCGCGAGAAGGACGACGGTGGAAAAAATCCATGTAAAGGAGCTGGAACCTGACAAGCTTGAAATAAATTTAACGCAGCAAACCGAGGAAAAGGGCAAATGTCAGGGTTCATGTGTGTGGGTTAGTGCGAGTTGTGCATCTAGCCAACACAGGTGAAAGAAATCTTTATAATCATTTAAAAGAGCACCAGAGCCTTCATTCAGTGCTGGTTTCCTGTGTGTATTGAAGATGTTAGTTGCTTCCTAGTCTCTTGCTTCCCTCAGGTCTTTTTCCTGACGTTTATTGGTTGGTTTGGTTTTCAGTATTTTTGGTTTTTTTTACCTCTGTTTCCTTCAGACTTTCATTAAACCATCCAAACTCATCTGTGCCTACTCCTCTCTGCATTTGGGTCCTCAAAACCTCCACCAAACCTGACACCAAATCCTATAACCAGAGTTTTAGCAGGAGTTGGTTCCAGCGTAAGTCATGGCTGACAGGCTGTGGGGCAGCATATGCACTTGTTTTCCCTGCATTCTTTTTAAAAGTAACCAGAGTGATTAGACGTCGACACAGTCTGGATAGACACACCTAAAACACCTCTCTGACAGCTAGGACTGATTTAAAGAAAAGGCAAAGAATAATGAAAAGTGTTTTTATCTTGTTTTTTGTTGTTAGCATTCATATAAATATACTGGTTTGATGACTTAGTACACGCTTGATTATTTTTTGGTATACATCTATTTTGAATTTATGGCCCCCTCTGGAGAAAATCCCATCAGCCGCCACTGGGTAAATGAAACCCAGGGAAATCCTGCTAAGCATTCCTTAAGAAAATGTGTCTGAATACAAACGTTAAGATTTTTTGGTGAGAAACCTGAACACTTTATGGAGTTTGAGACCAGTTCATTTATGGATAATGGGTTCTATCAGAATCATCATGTCTGTCTGCTTTGGTCATAATCTGACCTCCGCGGTCATCAGGCTCTGCCTGCCGTTTACTCACTGAGCTGATGTTATCCTGGTTGCGTCGCACTCGCTCCATCTCAGGTGTGTCCATGACTGCAGTGCCGTGACCCACCTGCTCTTTGTACTGGAACTGAACAGAAACCTGAGGTCAGCCAGCTGCTGCACACAGACCACCTCTACAGCAAACGTTTAAAAACCCTGATTTAGTTCTAGATTTTAATCACATATATCCATGATACTGTATATAGGTCCTGTTAAAACAAGAAGAAGAAGTTAATCAGAGAAATCTACAACCAAACTGTAAACAAAAACATAAGTGTTAAAATGAGCAAAGTACAAAACATTAAAAGGTATAAAAACATCTGGTGAAAAGCACTATGCATGAATCTTTTTAGTGCAAAAATAAATGTTTTTATTCCTGGGTCATGATCACAGTGTAATAGATTAAATAATTATAAATTATTAGGTGTGTTGTAAAATGTTATATCTTCATTTATTAGTCCTGGTAAACATACATCACTAAAGTTCTTGGCGTTCTCCCTGGCCAGGACGATCTCTGGCGTCTCCGTGACCGACGCCATCAGGCCTCGCATCAGTTTGGAGTCCCAGCTATACCGCAGCTAGGTGGCGACAGAGAGCTGTGTTACAGATACTCATCTCTGAATAAGGCAGCATAAAGTGCTCTCAGAGCAGCCAGGCTTCAGTTCTCACAGAGCTGATGTGTCTCTGGTTGGCTCGGACCCTCTCCATCTCCAGGGTTTCTGGAACCTGGCTGTAGCGGCCCTTCAGCTGCTCAGCCTCATCCTTGTACTTCTTCTACAGAAACAAGCAGACCAAAGTTCTCAGTGGAGGAAATATATTTCAGTAATCACAGCAGCAGGGTGGTAGATGGGGCTGCATCAGGAGGAACCTCTAAAAAGGATCAATCGGAGTACCTGGGGTCAACATTTCAAAGGGTTTTCATGTCAAATGTGATGTAAACACGAGGAAATGAGAGAAAAGGTAGCAGTGAGAGGGGAAGTCTGCAAGATGGCCTTACTAATATGCAAGGTTTCTGGGATGTTGTGCAATGATTAAACTATAGAGATGGTGAAAATGACAAAAGTAGAGCTGCAGATAAAGATGACTGGCTTTTTTAGAGAATACAGAGCTGCTCCCCATCAGAGAGAAAGTGTATGATGATGACTGACCTGGCTGTAGATGTCTTTGAGGTAGGAGGCATGCAGCAGCTCAGGAGTGTCTGTAAGCATCCCATAGGAGTTTCCCCTTAGCTGCTCCGTCTGTTTGTATGATTTCTGCAGCACATAAACACAAATATTACAGCGGGACTGAAGGAACTTCCTAGTGTAAAAAGCATCCAAATGTTGGATGGTGTCTCATCAAAAGGAAACTCACATGGAAAAAAAATAGACAATTAGAAGAATTTTATTGATACAATTACTTTAGTCTCTGGCGCTCAGACCTCAGCAGGAAACATAGCACTGAATTTTCTGTGATACGTATGAACAGGAGTAAAGAACCCTTAAACTGGTGGTGGAGTGGAGATACAGTGGGGCAAAAAAGTATTTAGTCAGCCACCAATAGTGCAAGTTCTCCCACTCAAAAAGATGAGAGAGGCCGGTAATTTTCATCATAGATATACCTCAACTATGAGAGACAAAATGAGAAAAAAAATCCAGAAAATCACATTGTCTGATTTTTAAAGAATTTATTTGCAAAATATGGTGGAAAATAAGTATTTGGTCAGTTACAAACAAGCAAGATTTCTGGCTCTCACAGACCTGTAACTTCTTCTGTAAGAGGTTCCTCTGTCCTCCACTCGTTACCTTCATTAATGGCACCTGTTTGAACCCGTTATCAGTATAAAAGACACCTGTCCACAACTTCAAACAGTCACACTCTAAACTCCACCATTGCCAAAACTAGAGAGCTGTCAAAGGACACCCGAAACAAAATGATAGACCTGCACCAGGCTGGGAAGTCTGAATCTGCGATAGGTAAACAGCTTGGTGTGAAGAAATCAACTGTGGGATCAATTATTAGAAAATGGAAAACATACAAGACCACTGATAATCTTCCTCGATCTGGGGCTCCATGCAAGATCTCACCCCGTGGGGTCAAAATGATCGCAAGAACGGTGAGTAAAAATCCCAGAACCACACGGGGGGACCTAGTGAATGACCTGCAGAGAGCTGGGACCAAAGTAACAAAGGCTACCATCAGTAACACACTACGCCGCCAGGGACTCAAATCCTGCAGTGCCAGACGTGTCCCCCTGCTTAAGCCAGTACATGTCAAGGCCCGTCTCAAGTTTGCTAGAGAGCATTTGGATGATCCAGACGATGACTGGGAGAATATCATATGGTCAGATGAAGCAAAATAGAACTTTTTGGTCAAAACTCTACTCGTCGTGTTTGGAGGAGAGAGAATGCTGAGTTGCATCCAAAGAACACCATACCTACAGTGAAGCATGGGGGTGGAAACATCATGCTTTGGGGCTGTTTTTCTGCTAAGGGACCAGGATGACTGATCCGTGTGAAGGAAAGAATGAATGGGGCCATGTATCGTCAAATTTTGAGTGAAAACCTCCTTCCATCAGCAAGGGCATTGCAGATGAAACGTGGCTGGGTCTTTCAGCATGACAATGATCCCAAACACACCGCCCGGGTAACGAAGGAGTGGCTTCGTAAGAAGCATTTCAAGGTCCTGGAGTGGCCTAGCCAGTCTCCAGATCTCAACCCCATAGAAAATCTTTGGAGGGAGTTGAAAGTCCGTGTTGCCCAGCGACATCCCCAGAACATCACTGCTCTAGAGGAGATCTGTATGGAGGAATGGGCCAAAATACCAGCAACAGTGTGTGAAAACCTGGTGAAGACTTACAGAAAACGTTTGATCTCTGTCATTGCCAACAAATTGTATATAACAAAGTATTGAGATGTACTTTTGTTATTGACCAAATACTTATTTTCCACCATATTTTGCAAATAAATTCTTTAAAAATCAGACAATGTGATTTTCTGGATTTTTTTCTCTAATTTTGTCTCTCATAGTTGAGGTATATCTATGATGAAAATTACCGGCCTCTCTCATCTTTTTGAGTGGGAGAACTTGCACTATTGGTGGCTGACTAAATACTTTTTGGCCCACTATAGATGAAGTTGGTCAGTCTGTAGACTGCTGGTTAGAGAGACGGTCTGCTGAGCTTTATGGGGAGATCCAGTGGACTGCGTGAGCTGATACTAGAGCTTCACTCAGGGACCTGGAAGATGGAAGTCCAGTTTGGATAACACTGGTTGAGAGAACCTGTTCATGATGAGCAAGCATGAAGCAACAGTGGAGAGGAAAAACTCCCCTTATTAGGAAGAAACCTCTGGCAGAACCAGGCTCAACATGGCGGTCTTCTGCCGGACCGATTGAAATCAGATGCCGAACACCGTAAGAGTCCGGGAGGAATAAAACTCTGATGAAGCTTTAGTTGGTGTAGGAGGGCTGGAGGTGGGTTTAAACTGTATCATCTGAACTGAAGTCAGACATAAAACAACCACTGCCTGCCCACTAGGTAGCAGACGAGTTGTGGATTTGGAGGCCTTTTAAAATGAACTTTGGATGCTGATTGGCTTTCGTGGAGGTGTGGTTGGAAACTGATTTACCTGTGACAAATAAGGGTCAGCAATCGTTTGTTCAGTCGAACTTCCACCTAGGCTCCATTTAATCAAGTTGTAGGGGCAAGAGAACCATGCATGAAAAACCTTCAAGTCGTAGGGAAACAGCTGTTCCAACTATAGCATTTCCAAATTCTCCAGAGTGGCGCATGGTGAATAAAGTGAATGTGATTGGTTGTTCATCAAGGTGGCGGAAGGTTCAGAAGCAAGTTTGGCTGTGGCCGGTGTCTCTGAAGCATGGAACGCTATGGACAGAGGAAACATGCAAGAGGAGGAGAGTTTAGTGTCAGAGGTCGTGGATGAGTCTCCTCCTTCATCCATTTTTTATTTAGAGGAGGAAAGCGGAATGAAGATGTTGTGGAAGAGGACGCCAGGGCGGCAGAAGCTTGATTTGGTGTAGAAGGCTTCCAGCCGTACATGTTTGAGCCCTTGCCTCGCAACGCTGCCAGTTCTGTTAGCTCTACGCCTGCCAAAGACACAGACGTCCATCCCCGTGAACACTGGGACGGAACTCAATGGGAAAGGAAAGGATTCTGATTTCAAACATTGCTCATATTAGCTGTGACATATGAATCAAGATGCTATGACCGAAAAAATCTGATTGACAGATGACCATTGATATATGATTGGCTAAATTTATGTGTACAGGCTGACGTATAACTAACTGGCCTGCATAAGATAACGGAAAAAAACGCAGATTTTAAGACAAGATTTTTTTTTTTTCTTTTATAGAAATAAAAACTTTTGGGACAATATAATCTGATAAAGAGTACATTTATGTTTAAGCCAGAATTACTTGTGTCATGATCTGGCCTGTTTGCTCTCCCTTAATTAGTCATTCCTTTCACCTGTCGTTTTTCCCTCCCTGCCTCAATTATAATTTATTCCTCTCACCTGTTTCCTGTTGTTTATATTCAGTTCAGCCTGAGCATTCAGCTCCAGATCATTATTTGTCTTTCTGTTAGCCTGTCTGTTAGTTTTATTCCTTAGTTCATGTCCTGGATCCTGGCGGCCAGTGGAAAGAGGGTTTTAGTGTTTGTCTCGTCTCCTGATCGTCCACTGTTCCTCCCCTACGGAGTCCTCTGGGTTTTGGCTCAATATGTGGGGAGGTTCAGTTTTTATCCAGTAAGCCTGGCTCCAGGGAGGAGACCAGTTTAAAGTCCTGCTTCAAGTTCCGGTTCCTACGTCCTGTCTTTGCTACCCCTCTTCCACTGTGCCTGCCAGTCTGCACCTGCTCCTGTCTGCTCCTGTGCGTGACCACCTGGTCATGCTTCTGGTCCCAGTCAGACTCTGAACCCTCCTGGGAGCCTGTGGATGCCTGGAAGTCTGGATCCTGCCACCTGTCTCTGTTCCTGCCTGATTTGGATCCTGCCTGTTCTGGATCCCTGACCAGGATCAGCTTCCAGCATGACCTCTGGGACTGCAGCACTTGGGGACATTCTTGGTCTGGACTGTTAAACCAGGTAAGTGACCAACTCAGATAATCTACTGTCAGATGATCGTGGTCACTTACCTGTGTTTCTCCCACTACAGAGTGTCTGAGATTGGGCGGTGCCCCGCCCCCCCCGCCTGCAGTGTCCGCGAGTCACAGCTCCGCTTTTGTTTTGTTTTATTTAATAAACGTTTTGAACTTTCCTACTGACTGTCTCTCCTTGAATACTGGGTCCATCTGTCCGCCCTTCATGACAACTTGACATTTAAATATGACTTCCCTACGACTTAAAACCCGTGCAGCAGGTGGATCTGAAGCTTTCTGCCTTCCTGTGTCATTAACCCCATTCTTGCATCTATCTGCTGTGGACTGTTTAGATTGCAGCCTAACAGTCTTGGTTGCTAAAGGCTCTCAACAGAAGCTATAACTAATGTGTGCATCCTCTTCCAAATGAGAATAATGATCACCTGAAACTTACAAACCTTTTGTCTGGATGTGATCAACTTTTCTACTGAATTAATTTTAAAACAGGGAGAGATGTTTAGCTTTCTGATTCCATATTTATTACATTCATAAACCTTCAGTGGACTTTACTTCTAATTACATC
This sequence comes from Cyprinodon diabolis, assembly GCA_030533445.1. Classification (NCBI taxonomy): domain Eukaryota; kingdom Metazoa; phylum Chordata; class Actinopteri; order Cyprinodontiformes; family Cyprinodontidae; genus Cyprinodon; species Cyprinodon diabolis. The sequence continues at coordinate 6,585,051 of CM060082.1, forward strand.
TATTAACGTTTTATTAAAAGCAAAGAGTTATGAGACTAAAGTGAATACCTTTAGGTATACATGTTAAAGTTAGTAACCGTGGAAAACACCTGGATTTTCAGAATAAAATTAAACACTGTCTGATATTTCACCCATAACTCTATCTTTAATCATAATAAACCAGCTGCTGGTTCTGGATACCTGGCTCTGGATCTCTGAAGCTCTTTTGGCTCTCTGTATCTCCAGGACGTCTGTACTCAGCTCCATTCCTTTACCCCTGATCTCGATCTCCAGGTCCCGGCGGTATTCCTTCTGCAGAACCAAAGGCGACACCTCTGGAGTGAAATACAAATCTACTTTTATTTCTAAACGCGGCTTTATTTCTACATTTGCTCTGACCTGGTTTAGAATCTGATTGGCTTTCTTAACCCTGAGAAGCTCTGGCGTTTCCTCCAGACCGAGACCAGATAAGCCCCGCCCCTTCACTTCCTGCTCCAGGTCCTTCCTGTACACCTTCTGTAAAGAGACCAAAAGGGCTGATTAGTAAGTTCAGGATGATTAAAAAGAGAAGAAATTAACAGAAGTCATTTGAGATTTCATTATAAGAAATGATCTAGTTTTTATTTTTTCTGACTTCTTAGCAGTTTGCTTTCAGTTTATTGACATAAAGATGCTGAAAACATTGATATAAACACATAGATGTTATGCTCATTCTCATAACCATATTGAAGTTGGATTCTAAGACGTGTGGAGTAAAAAATGTTGAGGTATGTCTAATCTTAGCCTCAGGCACCAAATGAAGGTCATGAGAGATAAGAATGAGTTACACAGCTTCCTTCATGGCATGAAGGGCAGGACTGTTGTTTTGAAAAGATCCATCTGGCCTAACAGGGAATGGCATTGAACTTCCTCCAAAAGTTTGTGTGTGAGAAAGTTCTTTATGCAGAGGGTGGGATAGTTCCCCTGGGGGTGTGTGTGTGTGATTTGGTAAGGTATAAATGTATGTACTGAAATGCCTCAGTCAGAGCCCTATCTCTCCCTCTGAGGACGTTGAATGAATTCGAACCTTATTTCTTGCAAGAAATGCCTCTGTATCAGCTTCCTAACTTCACAGACATCTTCAATTGTTAAGTACCTCACTCAGCAGACTGCTGGCGTTTCGGGCAGTCAGGTATCCTGGAGTCTGATCCACATCCAGCAAAGCTTTACCTTTCACCTGCTCCTCGAAGTCCCTACGGTATTCCCTCTGAGAGACACACAAACCTATAAGGTTCATTTTATCTCTGCTCAATGGCTCACCTGATATTTCTCTACAAACTATTACACACATGTCAAATTGGCTGCAATCTGCTATATATATGTTAAACAAAATGCACATTTCATGCAGATACCTTATTTGTTTTAACAGCTGTGCATATAATTTAAACAGTTTATAACAGATCATTATAAAGATAGAGAGTAACAAGATATCCATTTGTTTTATATCAGAGAAACATATCATATATTGGCGAAGGAAATGGCGTTGTTTATGGCTCTAGAGCAACTTATTTATATTGTGAGAGGAAAGGGAATAGTTATGGTCACCATTGGACAAATTTCTGAAAGACTATGAAGGAAATTGAAAGAATGATGCAAATTGTTTCCGGATTGTTTTTTTTTTTCTTTTTATTTCTCTGTCTATTTCATACTTGTGTTTGTTAATTTTGCTCCTGTTCATGCATATCTATCAAAATTAAGTGCTATGTTTCCTGCCAAGCTCTGAGTGCCAAAGACAAAGTAATTGTAGCAATACATTTCTCAATGGTCTTTTCTCTTTTTTGTGAGTTTTTCCAGATTATCGATGGGTCTTTTTCTGTAATTCAGCATAATATAAAAGAGAGTACTCAGCCCTCGTTATTACAGAAAGATCATCTTTATACAAGAGAAAACTGCTGGTTACATATATATATATATATATATATATATATATATATATATATATATATATATATATATATATATATATATATATATATATATATATATATATATATATATATAGCAGAAATCAGTTTGTTTTGAAGGTGCACATTTCCACACTACATTATATGTAACGCAATATAGGATGCATCATTTAGAGTAGAGGGGCATCAGTTTGTATGTTTAACAGTAACAATCGAGTCATTATAGGACCACAAGGTTTCATAATGGTAGACTTTTGGAGCCTTAATGTTTATGTCATTTGCTCCATCTCATAACAGTCCCAAATCTTATGAGCCCATATATTAAACGTGGGAGGATCTGGTCTCAACCCTTTAATTCTTATACATTTTAGGTCTGCTGTGAACAATACATTGGAAATTGATTTTTCTGCCTTTTCTTTTACTGGGTTTGTGAGGTATGTTGCCTAAAGATTATTTGGAGAGCATAGAGAATTTCTTTCAAGAACAACCTGTGTTTAGATTGTTATAACAGTCCCATTTATGCAGTTATATGTTGTGTTTCCATCTAAATTCTTTTCAGGTGTTTGCGCTTGTGGCCAAGTGTGCATCAGTGCACAACCTATTGCAGGTATTCAGAAAGCTTAATTTATTTTTACCTCCTGTCTCTCCTTTGTTTGCAGTGAGTTGTGGTTATCCAAAGATACAAACAGATTCTATCATTTACTAATTATTTCATCACCTTCATGCTTCATTGTAATCATTACCAGTGCAATGCATGTCTTTAACCACTTTTTAAAACCAGCATCTGGATGAGGTCTTTATAGAAGTCTTTGTGAATCTGTTACCTTTAGGTGATCAGATCAAATTTGTTAGTTTAGTAGCTGATACGTATTTCCAAATTTTAAGGGTGACTTTAATCCAAATAGACATTTCTATTACATAGATATCTATAAAAGGTAAAGCTGTCAAGGGCTCCAGGGAAATATTTCTAAAACATAAAGCCAACGGGTGAAAAACTCTCCTCAATTCATACTATCATGGTTTTATTTGTGCAGCTCATGAGGAATATTTTAGGTTTGGCAGTTTAATGCCTCCATCTGGATAACTGAAGGCTTTTACGTCTGACTCAGGGGCATTTTTTTTTTTTTTTTAATATACATCTTGAAATAGCTTTGTCAGACTGTCAAAAGTAGTTTAAGGTATTTCTACAGGCAGCATCAGAAATGGGTGCTGGAGCCTTGGCAGAAAATTCATGCAGATGGTTTAAATACGACCCGGAGATGGAGCGTGTTTGTTCCAGATCATTACTTATTGTACTATAATTTACCTTATATAGATTGTTTAGGGATAGAGTTTTAAAATTCTAAGATATTTAATATCTTGTTTAATGTTCTGCTCTCTCTGCTTTTTCTCATAGTAGCTTCATCTGGTCTGTTCCTGTTTGGCTGTGACTCCATCCTGGAGAGAAATATCAGCTATGCTGCTGCCATCAACACTTTTGTTTCTAGATGTTGGAGATCGGCCTGTTTTTCAGTGTAGTCCTGTTTCTCTGACTGTGACTGGCTGGATGTGCTCTCTTCATCCTCTGACATAGGAGCTGGCTCTGAGTTTGTCTTTTACAGCTGCTTTTTGTATCTCTGCTTCTGTCTCCTTGAACCCCAGTCGGTCTCAGCAGATGGCCGCTCACACTGAGCCTGGTTCTGCTGGAGGTTTCTTCCTGTTAAAAGGGAGTTTTTCCTCTCCACTGTCGCTACAAGCATGCTTAGTGTGAGGGATTGCTAAAGAGTCAAAGAGTCGATGCAATCAACTGGTTTTCCTTAGATAGAAAACTTTGAATCAATTTGACTGTATGATCTGGTGAACTGGAAAGTGCCTTGAGATGACATGTGTTATGAATTGGCGCTATAGAAATAAACTGAATTGAATTGAAAAATTGTTTGGCCATTTAAATCCACTGAGGTTTTTTTAATATTATCTGGGATTGTACCGTTTCCACTTACAGGATGCATTTACCTCACATCCTGAATAATACCCATATTCTGAAATAAGGTCCATCAAATTTAGCATTGTTGACAAGGTTTTGGTAAATACAGTAACACGTCATCAGCATAGAGTGATATTTTAGGTTCTTCTATGTCGATTACAACTCTTTCTATATTACTATCATCTAAATAAGCTAGGCCATGGGTTTAATGCTAATGGAAAGCAGTAGAGGTGATAATTCAGTCTGCTTTTTGACACGACTCCTACCATGCACAACCACATTTTAATTATTTTGTAAGAGGAATGGGTTACCTCACTCTGCATCTTCTGAGCTTCTTTGGACACTTTGTAGGTCTGAGTGTCTCCAAACTCCATCAGGGAGCGACCCTTGTTCTTCTCATACTCCTCCTTGTACTTCACCTAAAAAGAGCAACAGCTTCTCAAACAAGAGGAAAAAACATCAAAGCCAAAGCCTGACTGGGAGAGTCTGACAGTGGAACCTGGCTGTGCAGCACGGCATTCTCCCTGTGGTGGAGCTGCTCTGCCGTATCCAGGGCGTTGTGGTAGTGGGCCTTTGTTTGTTTGTACTTCTTCTTATATTCAAGCTGAGAACACACAGACACCAGAAGGTTAAAAACCAGAAAGCCCGGATGTACCGTGAAATTAAAGACAAAAGGAGAATTCTGCAACAGCCACACTCCTCTGTGTTAAAGTACATCAATATCTGCTGGCCCCACATGCAGCCATATAAAGTGTGCGTACATTGCTCTGGAGCTTGCTAGCATGCAGGGCGTGCTCCAGCTGCAGGAGATTCGGTACATCCGAGGAGCCTTCGGGTCTCTGGTTCTGGTTGGTCTTATACTTCACCTGGGAAATAAAGGACAGTTTAACATTAAAGTACTGGGGCCTTTTACTGTTGATTAGTAAACAACTTCATTTAAGACGTCAGACCAAGAAGAATCTAAGAATTTCAAGAACAACAGATTAGAAAAGGAGCAGCTCTGAACTTTTTTATTCACAGCTGAAACATGTATTTATTTAAATAGAAACACATGTTAGGGATCGAAACCATCAGAAAAAGAAAAGGTTCTGTAGGTACTTCCCAGAACTTCACTTTTGAAAGACTTTACTTGTTGATTTCTGTTCCTGTGAGTAATCAGATGAGGAAAGCACTCAATCATTTCCAAAAACATTTTGAAAACCAACTTAACTTTTGGAAAAGCATTGAATGAGATCCTAGAACTTTCAGAAGAGTTTATGGGAGTGAAGAGATCTGTATTCACTATGAAGTAAAAGGTAAGTCCTCAGAAAGTATCAGGGGACTTCCAGGCAGATTCTAGAAAGTTCAAGCTATGTTCTTGAAAATTCTTGGAAATAAGTCAGTGATTTCTGTGAAAGTCAGAAATCAAAATCCAGAAGAGCATCAGATAAGTCACAAGAAAGCTCCTAACGATACTTGAACAGCTGAGTTTAAAAGAATTTGGGTTCTTTACTAGTTGGACTCAGACAAGCAAAATATTTTAGTGCCAAAATATTTAGGAATGAATAAATCATTTTATTTTCATCTAATATCACAACATCTTAGACAAATTGTATTGTTTAATATCTTAACTGAATCTTTTTCTATAATTAGAAAGCTGCAGACATCAGGATGACGAGCTGAGTTCAACATAAATGCACTCCTTCTCTTCTTTGTTGTATTTATCAAAAGAATTAGGAAGAAAAATGACAAATAGTAAATAAAGAGACTCTTCTTATACCATTTTAACCAAAACTCTGGTTTAAATGTCATGAAGCTTTAATCCCTTCACCATCTCTGATCATAACTTGAATTCTGGACAGGTTTCTCTTTCCTCTGTGCCAAACTCAGCTCTAACTGGTGCCAGTCTCTCCTGAAACCAGAATCGGGTCGGTCCGTCTGCCCAAAGGGTTGAAGGCCTCCTTTCAAGCAGCAGATTTACTGAAAAGCAGCTCCGGCGTTCCTGAACACCAGGCAGCATTCAGCAACAAGCCGTTATGTAACGCTGTGGCGGTGTGGGCAGCGAAAACGAAGCGGCGTGTGCGCTCTGTTAGTGTGGGAGCTGTCTCATCGTGAAGCGTCACGGTGAGACGTTTCCACACGGAGGACCTTTCCGGGTTCAGGATCACAGCTGGGATCACAGGTCCAGTTGGGAAAGAGTTTCCAGACATCATGTTTGTGTGTCTGCCTGCAACCTCTTCACCTTCTCCTGTTTTCCATCTCACAGTCCCTCTTCATTTGCCTCAGAAAGGGTTACCATGGTTACTTCCACGCAACATGCTGGATGTCAGAGAGCGAAAAACAAACCAACAGACGCGGTTTGTTCCTCCTGGGTTTGTTTATCTCTGAAGCTGAAGAGAAAACTGCAGGTGATCCGAACACAGAACGTCTGAACAACAACCCAACGACCTGAGGGAGATTTTCCTCTCAGAAAACCTCGATGTTTTAATCTGCAGCTGAAGATGGATTATGTTTGCTTCCATGTAAGGGATTATCAGCTTCGTAACATCGACATTAGAGTTTAGAGGAAGCACTCAGAAAGTCTCAAAACTTGTCTGAAAGCAAGAAACTTAAATAAGAACTTTATGTCTATGGGAGCTTTAATAAGATAAAACATATCCTCTAATATACTATAATATATGAGCAGAGTTAATACTTTATGTATTTATTCTAAGATTTGTGCTTCTAAAACAGAGTTTTATTATTTTGATCACTGATTCCCAAAGTTGGGTCACACTACAAAAGTTGATGTCAAACGCCAGTTTGCAGAATTAATAAAAGATAAAATAGATAAAAGTTGGTTGGCTTAAATTGAAAGATTGGAACAAATTTGATAGCCATCGAGATTTCTCTATTTTTTAATCTACATGGAAGAAACAAACAGGATTGCTCCACATTAAGGGGAAGTGATCCAAAAAACACAAAATGCTTCCAGTTTTTATCACCATGGATGATGCTCTAAACCAAACATTTCAATTCAAATATTTAATTCTGTGACCCCAAAAAATAATAATACAACAAACAGGCAACCCCTAAAAAATACATATATAATTACCTCCATATTTATTTAAAAAATATAGTGAGGTAATTCTATTCATAGATACATTGGATGTTCCAATGGTTGCATCCGAATTCTCCTGAGTGGTGCCCGACTTTACACGAGTGAATAAAGTGAATGTCAATGTTTGATTGTTGTGGCGGAAGTTTGGTAAGCTGTTTTGTTTGTTGCCAGTTTCTCTGAAGCGTCTTGCTAACCAGTTAGCAACTTAGTGCTAGCAGGTTCCCAATGGGAAATTCCATTGGGACCAAGTAGCACTAAATTGGTGACTTAGAAACGACACTGTCAAGGAACGCTATGGACAGCGGAAACATGCAAGAGGAGGAGAGTTTAGTGTGGGAGGTCGCGGATGAGTCTCCTCCATCATACATGTTTTATTTAGAGGAGGAAAGCGGGATGAAGATGTTGTGGAAGAGGACGCCAGGGCAGCAGAAGCTTGGTTTGGTGTAGAAGGCTTCCAGCCGTACATGTTTGAGCCCTTGCCTCGCAACGCTGCCAGTTCTGTTAGCTCTACGCCTGCCAAAGACACAGACGTCCATCCCCGTGAACACTGGGACGGAACTCAATGGGAAAGGAAAAGATTCTGATTTCAACCGTTGCGTATATTAGCTGCGACATATGAATCAAGATGCTATGACCATAAAAATTTCATTGACAGATGACCATTGATTTATGTTTGGCCGAATTTAGGTGTTCAGGCTGACGTATAATTAACTGGCCTGCATAAGATAACGAAAAAAAACACAGATTTTAAGAAAGGATTTTTTTTTTTATAGAAATGTTCTAACTTTTGGGACAATATAGTAAAGAGTACATTTATATACATGTTTAAGACACAATAATTTGACATTTAAATATGAATTCCCCATGACTTTAATTAATGACATTCTATTATTTAGTTCAGCATTTTAAATGTATTTTGAATCATTTAATTTTGCATTTTAAAACTTAGTGGTATACTTAATATTTCATTGATCTATTTGATAAAATCAAATCAAAATTTATTTATATAGCACTTTACAGCGACACCAGGAAGACCAAAGTGCTTCACAGAAAGATTAAAACATTGCAAAAAACCCCCCAAAAAAACAAAATCATAAGCATAAAACAATGTGTCCCAAGTATTAAAAGACATTTTAAAAAATGAGTCTTTAATCTGGAGTTAAAGAGGTGCAGATCTGTGAGAACCCACAGACCGAGGGGCAGGTTGGTCCACAATTTAGGTGCGTTACTAAAAAAGATCAACCCACTGTAAAAAAAATATATAGAAATAAAAGTCTCATCTAGTAATTTCATATATATACATATATATATTTAGACATTCCATAAACCTCACCTATGACACCACAGTGATCACCCCAACTACACACACACACACACACACACACACATCCCCCTCCACCACCACTAGCTGACTTATGACCCCCACTTTGGAACCACTCTTTCAGATGTTGATCTTTTTGGCTTCAATAACAACAAATCAGGCTTCCAAACATGAAGAAAACTGCAGAACTGTAAAGCATGGTGGTGGCTGTATGATGCTGTGGAGCTGATTCTGCTTAAATGGATAAAACAAAGTAGAAAACCCTCCTTTTTTTTCTGGATTTCATCTCAAATCAATAGATCTGCTTCAGATCTTCTAAGGCCTCAGAAAACATGCAGGGAAGGTTTTTACTCAGAGATAAAACTCCCACCTGACTGGCCAGAGCAGCAGCAGCCTGTGAGTGTTTGAAAGAGACGCAGTCCATGGGGTTGTAACATGGTTTCTGGCCCTTTAAATGCTGGTATTTGTACTTCACCTGCAGGACAGACAGGTCATTATTCCTACCAATTGAACTGGTTGAATCTAAATAATGGTGGGGAGTTGTCTGTTACCTGACTGGCCAGTTTGGAAACCTCTTTGGCGTGCAGAAGGTCGGTTCTGGACAGGAGGGATTCATCGGTGCAGACCTGCTGCTTTGCTTTACTCTTATAGGCCACCTGTCAATCACAAGTTATTGAAGAGTCTGCTGTTAAATAGCTGTTAAAGTGTCACTAAAACTATACAATCCACTGTGAAATCTCCTGTTTCATTCATCCTGTCTTTGGAGCAAACCTGCTGTTCCTGGATCAGATTATTAAATAAAAAGCTACCAGAATACAGATCGGTTCTGTAAATCATTTATGGACCCACTGTATGTGAACACAGCTCAGTGTTAACAGCAGAAATTGTTCTATAATTAATCAGCACCTCCTCTCAGAGAGCAGCTTCTCAACACAACCGTTGTCATGGAAACTAATGCACGGCTCTAAGGTATATTTAGCGCAGATAAATGACGACTCACATCACTCGCCAGTTTGGCTGCGTTGGTGGCGCTGACGATGTCGGGTCGGTCCGGCTCTGGGTTGTAGTGATGAAGATCGTCTTTACCTTTTCTGTAGCTGACCTGAGATCAGCAGCCCAAGAAAAACAAAAACAAACGACAAATAAAATGCAGTGGAAGTGCATGAAAAACTGAAGCTAAATAAAAAAACTAAATGGAGGCACAATAATTAAAGACATTTGAAGAGTGTTTAAAGCATCTAGACCTGAATGTTAAAAGTCTGAGGCTGATTGAAAATAAAGGGTAGAAATAAGCAGATTTATGGAGTGCATTTCGCATTATTGTTGCAAGCTAAGAACAAGTTTTGTAAATCGAAATATGAAAGAGAAATCAAACTTTAAAAATATCTAACTGAAGAAAAGGGTTTTGAGAGTAACTTTGTGTTTTTGTTAGATTTTATTTTCTCAAGTTATTTGATACAAAACATTTTATTTTTTGGATTACTTGTGATTTTTTTCAAATGTAATGTTTCAGATTTTTCTTATTTTACATTTTTAAATTTTGTTTTTATTTTTTTTCAAATTACTTTTTAGAAAAAAATCTCTTTTTTCAGATTGAGTTTTACAAATTGCCTTCTTTTCATATTGCATTTCAAAGATCCTATTCTTTCAACTTCTATTGGTCTGCAGGGACATTAGCAACAACGTCTTCATTGGTCAAGAGCAATGTGGGGCCCTGAAGTGAAGATAATGTAATCTTTAACCCTTAATCGGAAAAAGCAATAAAAAAATAAAATTAGAAAAATCCTCCGTCACGCTTATTCCAAGAAGGGTCACGAGGGATGCTGGTGCCTATCTCCAGCTGTCTACGGGTGAGAGGCGGGGTACACCACGGACAGGTCACCAGTCCATCACAGGGCAACAGAGAGCGAAACAGGACAAACAGTCAACTAACAGTCATGTTTTTGGACTGTGGGTGGAAGCTGGAGTACCCAGAGAGAACCAACGCATGCTCAGGAAGAACATGCAAACTCCATGCAGAAAGAATCAAATCGCAGTGCTACCCACTTTATCCATGTGCAGCCAATTTAAACACAATTGTAATACACCTAGTGGTGCAACCTGGACACATCTTCAGTGACTTTCCCGAGATCACTGGGTTTTTCGGGTCTTAGTTATACACCCTCACTCGGGCGACCCAGCTGGGGGTGATCAGTTCCCTGACTTGTGTCCAGGTAGCGCACTGCGCCACGCCACCCCACTCCTCAACCAGAGCCCCCATGAAGCCTTTTCAGCTGCTTCCAAGATGTTCTTGGTGGCTCTTCGTCTCTGCAGACCGCATACAGTGGGGCAAAAAAGTATTTAGTCAGCCACCAATAGTGCAAGTTCTCCCACTTAACAAGATGAGAGAGGTCGGTAATTTTCATCATAGATATACCTCAACTATGAGAGACAAAATGAGAGAAAAAAATCCAGAAAATCACATTGTCTGATTTTTAAAGAATTTATTTGCAAAATATGGTGGAAAATAAGTATTTGGTCAGTTACAAACAAGCAAGATTTCTGGCTCTCACAGACCTGTAACTTCTTCTGTAAGAGGCTCCTCTGTCCTCCACTCGTTACCTTCATTAATGGCACCTGTTTGAACCCGTTATCAGTATAAAAGACACCTGTCCACAACCTCAAACAGTCACACTCTAAACTCCACCATGGCCAAAACTAGAGAGCTGTCAAAAGATGCCCGAAACAAAATTATAGACCTGCACCAGGCTGGGAAGTCTGAATCTGCAATAGGTAAACAGCTTGGTGTGAAGAAATCAACTGTGGGATCAACTATTAGAAAATGGAAAACATACAAGACGACTGATAATCTTCCTCGATCTGGGGCTCCACGCAAGATCTCACCCCGTGGGGTCAAAATGATCACAAGAACGGTGAGTAAAAATCCCAGAACCACACGGGGGGACCTAGTGAATGACCTGCAGAGAGCTGGGACCAAAGTAACAAAGGCTACCATCAGTAACACACTACGCCGCCAGGGACTCAAATCCTGCAGTGCCAGACGTGTCCCCCTGCTTAAGCCAGTACATGTCAAGGCCCGTCTCAAGTTTGCTAGAGAGCATTTGGATTATCCAGACGATGACTGGGAGAATATCATATGGTCAGATGAAACCAAAATAGAACTTTTTGGTCAAAACTACTCGTCGTGTTTGGAGGAGAGAGAATGCTGAGTTGCATCCAAAGAACACCATACCTACAGTGAAGCATGGGGGTGGAAACATCATGCTTTGGGGCTGTTTTTCTGCTAAGGGACTAGGACGACTGATCCGTGTGAAGGAAAGAATGAATGGGGCCATGTATCGTCAAATTTTGAGTGAAAACCTCCTTCCATCAGCAAGGGCATTGAAGATGAAACGTGGCTGGGTCTTTCAGCATGACAATGATCCCAAACACACCGCCCGGGTAACGAAGGAGTGGCTTCGTAAGAAGCATTTCAAGGTCCTGGAGTGGCCTAGCCAGTCTCCAGATCTCAACCCCATAGAAAATCTTTGGAGGGAGTTGAAAGTCCGTGTTGCCCAGTGACAGCCCCAGAACATCACTGCTCTAGAGGAGATCTGCATGGAGGAATGGGCCAAAATACCAGCAACAGTGTGTGAAAACCTTGTAAAAACGTTTGATCTCTGTCATTGCCAACAAAGGGTATATAACAAAGTATTGAGATGAACTTTTGTTATTGACCAAATACTTATTTTCCACCATATTTTGCAAATAAATTCTTTAAAAATCAGACAATGTGATTTTCTGGATTTTTTTTTCTCATTTTGTCTCTCATAGTTGAGGTATATCTATGATGAAAATTACCGGCCTCTCTCATCTTTTTAAGTGGGAGAACTTGCACTATTGGTGGCTGACTAAATACTTTTTTGCCCCACTGTATCTCTAGGAGTCCAAAGACACGGTGTAGAGATCTGCCTGCGAAACCCCTGCAGCCCACTTCAATAGGCTCGCACCTGGCCTTCCAGCGATTCCTCCGGGACTAAGACACGAGTTCTGCATATTTAGCCCTCTTCCTCTCCTGTGCTTCCTGTATTCTGTCCTCCCAAGGAACAGTTTGTTCAAGCAGCACAACCTGCCTGGTGGAAGTTGATGACAGCACTATGTCCGGGCGGAGTGTCGTGGCTGCGATGTAATCCAGGAATCGCAACTGCCTCCCCAGATCGACCAAGAGTTGCCAGTCCCTTGCTGTCATGAGCAGGTCCCCTTGGCTTTTCTTGGAGGGTTGCAGTTTCTCCCCTGCTCGAACAAAGGCAATCATACTCCTAGTTAGAGGTCGACTCTTGCTGGTGTTTATGCCAGTGCAGGTGATATCTGCTATTGCCCTCAGGACCTGGTCATGGCGCCAGCAGTATCTGCCATCTCCCAGGGCCTTTGGGCAGCAGCTTAGAATGTGTTCAAGAGACCCTTTCCTCTGGCAAAGCTGACACACAGGTGATTCTATCAGGCCCCAGGTGAACAGGTTAGTAAGGCTTGGGACGACATCATACACTGCTTAGACAAGGAACCTGAAATTATATGGCTCCGCCCTCCATACATCAGTCCAGGTGATCTTATGGCTGGAAACATGCTCCCACTTGGTCCAGGCTCCCTGCTTGCTCATGCCCACCACCCTGCTGAAGCGAGCCTCTTCCACTTCTGCCCAAACCACCTCTTGGATGAGGAACTTCCCAGGAAGTCCAGACTTGTCAACAGCTAGGAGCCACTGGTTAAGGTTGGTGCTGGTTGCTTGCTGTGCAGCGGTGTCCTTCAGATCACCAGTGAAGAGCCTTGGAAAGCTTTTTCAGACACGGCTGGAATAGTGGTATTTCCCAGGCTGAAGCAGAAGCAGTCCGTCACCTTCCCTTTCCGCAAGACCAGGGACCTGGACGTCCCAGGCTTGAAACTCATCCTTGCCCAATAGATTAGTCTATCCAGGCCTTGCAGCAACCAGGCACTGATGTAGTAGTTACCATTAGATCATCCATAAATGCTCGGATTGATGGCTGCCTGGTACCAGATTTGGATAATGGGCCTCGGCACTCTTCTATGCTGACTTCACCAACATATTCAAGGCAAGGGAAAACAGGGAGACAGAGGTCGTGCAGCCAGAGATTATTCCTTTTCCAAGACAGTCAGATGTAGATGCCCCAGAGGACACCCTGAGACTAAAATCTCCATAATAGTCCAGGATGAGATGCCGCACCTTCTCTGGGACATGATATCTGCTCCGGGATAACTCCACCAACTTGCGGTGGAATCGATCCATAAGCATTGGTAAGGTCCAGCCAAAGAACTGCCAAATCGCCCCTGCTCTCTCTCGCCTCCCGGATCAGCTGGGTCACTACACCAGTGTGCTCGATATACTCCGGGACTCCTGGCACACCCCCTTTTTGCAAAGATGTATTGATGTAGGTATTCTTCAGCAGAAATCCCATGAGGCGGGTGGAAACTACCTTGAAGAAGGCCTTTCACTACACGCTGAGGAGGGAGATTGATCTGAACTGCTCGATGTTCCTCGCGTTCTCCTCTTTAGGAATCCATACTCCCTCTGCATGCTTCCACATCTGGGGCACCGTCCGTCTTTTCCAGATCACTCTGAAGATCTTCCACAGACACTCCAGCAGGCAGGGGCAATGTTTGAAGACCTTGTAAGAGACTCCACTGGGGCCTAATGCTGATGCCGCTCATGACGCTTTGATTACCTCTTTGACCTCCTTAAAGGTGGGTGTTCTGGTGTCAAAAAGAGTACTGGGTTCAGGTGGGCATATCAGGGCTTCACAGTGGCCAAGGTCTTGGTCTCTCATGCCGTCACTGTAAGTGTTCCTTAAGTGGTGGTTGATGTCTTCCTTCGGACATAAGAGCTGACCACTGTGTTTCTCTCCCAGCAGCTTCTTTGCAAATCCAAATGGGTTTGCGATGAAGGAACTGCGCTTGCGGGCCTTCTCCTTGCCTCTCTTCCTGTGCCACTCTGCCTTACTGAGGGTGAGCAACCTCTCCCTCTAATATATATAATTAATTCAGTTTGAAAATGGCAATTGAAAAAGAAATGAAAAAATTATGTCTAAGAAAACAGCAAAGTGACTCTGAAAGCCTTTCCAAGGGCCATTTATAGGTTGCCTTTTTCCTTTTTTCAAATTTTCAGTCACAAAAAGTGTTCTGTGCAACAATAATGGAAAAACAATCACTTTAAGTTTGAAGCTACAAATCATTTTCATGCAACTCTTATATTTCCTGCCTCTGCATTGATTTTTTCCTACTGTGAGTAGGTGTAAGTGCTGAGGAGAAATGAGCCTCTGAGTTACATGATGTTTATTCCCCAGGCAAATGAGAAATCCCAGGTGACTGATGAAAAGTTCCTAGAGACATGAATCACCTTACAGTCAATAAAGACATATAGAACTAACAAAATCACTACAGGTATATCAACTTTACAGGATTCACAAGTACTGAGATAATCCATGAAATTGGTTTCTAAACATAAGATGGATTTCCTTAATTTAAAAAAAATTACTGAGCCGCTACAATAAAAGAACCGTTCTTTGCAAATTGTGCTCTAATAAATGTGAGTCGCTGAATCCACTCATAAAACAAAGATATTAGAAGGCTACAGTAGCAGAGGAAGGATAGAAACATGGCAGTATTTTTCTGATCTGTGATTATTGGGCTAAATAAAAAGCAGCCTGTTTAGTAACAGCCTGGTTCTGCATGGCTAATGCAGCGTGGGTGTGCAGCAGCTTTACATCGCTCTGGTTCCTGTTGACCTCCATGGCGTGCTCCACCTCAGGCAGCGTCTTCATGTTGCTGTAGTCAGACTTCCCCTTCTCACGATTATACTTCTCTTTATAGAACTTCTGCAGTGAGGCAGAAAAAGGAGGCATTAAAGAAAGGAAATAACAAGGGTATTAACCACAGCGAGGAAAACATTGGGGACTAACTGAACTGCTGAGAACACTGAGGAGAGTTTGGCAGCAACCATTAGACCTGAGGAGCATTCGGTCCCACATTAAGCAGAAACCACTGTTGAAATCATTTAGGAGAAGCTTTCTTGCAGCAGACAGTGGGGCTGTCTGCACTGCTGTTATACGCTCCAGTTAATGCTGCATTGCTCAGTCAGGTGACATGAAACCAGTAAAGCATCAGGCCTGCGTCCCAGTTTAACAGCTTTAATATCACGGCCTCTGGGCGACACCAAACAGTTGTCCTCACGTGTGGACCAGAAGCTCCGATCATTACTAACATCTCTGTGCTGTGGTGATAAACCATTGGTTTAAGATAAATAAATAAAGAAGATCATTAGGCTTTCATGCCCTTCACATTTTAAAGACTGGAAAAATTCATGATGTGTCAGATCCTGTCATAGGAAGTCATAGGTGATCGATTAAAATGTTTTAGACATAAAAAGATCATGATTTTATTCTTTTCACTATATTACTTTTTTTTTTCAGATGCCAATAATTCTGGCCTCTCTGATCTTCCCTAGAACAATCAGTCCTGCAGTGCTTTAGCAACTACAAACAAAAAGCTGCTGAATCAAAGGGATGTGTATGAATCTGTGCATTAGTGTCTGCTCTCCGTGGGCGCTTTGGTCAGTAGGTCACCGTCTGTTGCTTCAGGCTGTGGAAGCAGCTGCTCCCTCTGTTCAAGCTTCACCAGATAAAATAACACCAAAGCTCAGATCACACCCCCCAGCAGTGGGAGGGGAGGCTGTTTAAAGACCCTCCATCGGCTCTGGTCCAAACCTTCTTCACTTCTCACTATTCACACAAACTCCTTAGAACTTCACGTCCGGTTTGCTTCCTATAAACTATTTTAAGTATTTGAGTTTCTGAGTGTTTTTCAGATTGTTTTCTCCTTGGAGGTGGGGGAGGGGAAGCTAATGAGGCATAGAGCTGAAAGATGAGCGTACAGCAGCTTGTAATTAATTCACATGTTTAATTTGGGTCAGAGGTTTAGCCACCTTAATTTTTCAGACTGAATGCTTGCAGCCTCTCCACCGTCATCCAAAAGATCTGCTAGTTGAGATGTGAGAGAACAGAGAAGAAATCCCAACCTAATCCCCGTGTTTATTCAAAACTGACCCAGCACATTAAATATGCCTTTAATCAATAACAGAGGATAAAGCCTGAATATTTGTCTTGTGCCGGAAACATGTGAAGTGCTGCAGGGACTTACATCGCTCTGGGCTTTGGTCACCTCTTTTGCAAAGACGGTTTCGATGGTTTGGGGCATCTGAGCGTACAAACAGTGTGCTGCTTCTTTCTTCCCCTCCTCCCTGTAAGCTTTCTGCAACAAACCAACACACTGATGACCTGGAAGGTTCCAGTATCTTTCCCTGAAGTTGATAAACATCACTATTACACTTGAAACATCAAGATCTAGATAAGTCTTTTTTTCTTAAAATAAATGCATTTGTTCTTGGACTAAGGAGATAAAAGAGACATTTTTCCAATAGAGCAATACAATTTACACTTAAAATAAGAAAACACAACTGCATTGCCTTATTTCAAGTGGATTTTTGGAGAGTAACAATGATAATTACATTGGCAAATCATCTTATTGACCTACTCAAATTAAGCGTTAATACAATTATTTTAAGAAATCTTGACTTATTTCTAGAATGTTTTTCCAGTTTTTTAATAAAAAAAACTCTTAATAAACACTGCACAAATGATCTAAAAATGAGTAAAAAAGTCTAAAAGTAAGTGTATTTATGCTAAATTTGAGTAGGTAAATAAGATGATTTGTCAATGGAATGAGTATTTTAACTCTTAAAATAAGATAACTAAATATTATACACTTGAAATAAGACAATGCAATAGTTTTTGTCTAATTTTAAATGTAAATTGTCTTATTCCATTGGCAAAGTGTCCAAGTTACCTCCTTAACTCAAGAAAAAATGCACTTAATTAAAGAAAAAATGACTTATTAAGATTTACATTTTTTTTGCAGTGCAAATATAATTATGAACCCCTTTTACAACAGTTTGAGTATAGACAGAAACATTTGAGCAGCTGAATTTGAAATGACTGAAAATGTATTTAAATGTGAGACACAATAAAGGACAAATAGAAATAGCAGATATAAAACTGAATGAGGAAAGGAGGCGTGGGTTGAACCTACCTCACTGTGCAGCTGAGATTGCTGCTTTGCATGTTGAGTTTCTTTGGTTTCAGGAAGGTGGGAGTACAGAGACTGAACCAGTTCCTTTTTACTGGCCTCCTTGTACTTATTCTGAAAGAAAACAAACAAAAATACGTTTCATATCTATCATGGTTTGGATATAAAAAATAAGGGACATTTTATGACATCCGCTGCAAACTGTCCGACTAAAGCATCCAGGCTATAGTATCTATTATATTTCAAGACATGAACAACAAATCTAAAATAAACACTTGCCAATGAATTGCAAACTACAGTAACTTGATCAGAAGCTAGCTAGGCAGATCAATGTTTTTTTTTTATACAATTTTATAATCCAATAATACAGGAAATCTAAGGGAGACTGCTAATATGTGAGGAGTGCGGGAATCAGGAGAAAAACACGGTAAGTTCCAGCCAAACGAGGAGATTTGACAGCTATGCTAAAATACCACCAGGAGCAAAAAATGTATCTTCTAATGTGAAATACTGTAAATACTGTTTATTATTTCACTGTTGTATACCTGCATTGGTTACAAGGACAAAATAAGACATAATTTTATAGTTAAAAATGGAGTGAAATGTTTTATTGAAAGAGATCTATGCTAGAGTCGGTAGATATTCAGATACTAGTGATTACAAACAAACTTTTTTTTTAAGAAAAAAAAGTTTTTTCTGCTTCATTTTCTTTTGTCCATACCAAACCTGGAAGTGTGATGTCATTCCGAGACATTGGCTAGCCAACATGGCCGATGTACACACTGAAACGGACAGCAATAGCGATTTCTCAATGATTTTTTTTATGAATCATTGAGTGAGCATATTTCAACCGATGACAAACAGAATCTAACCAATGAACTGGTCCTGCAGCTGCTGCCCTAAATGTTTGAGCCTGATGCCTCATCATGAGGAAAATGAAGGGGAAGATGGAGTCCAAGGGGATGACGAGGACTGAACATCCTCAGACTTTAACAATGGTAGCTGTCAAATAGCCATTTTATCTCCAACTAAATAAAAACAAAACTGAGGTAATACTTTTCTGTCATTAGGAGCACTGATCCAGAGTTAGCTCACAGCTTCAGCTACTACAGCTAGAAACTACTGATTATGGCAGAAATCTTTGTGTCATGATGGATTCAGACCTGAACCTTCAGAGGCAGTTACTAAGTCAGCCTTTTATCGTCTGTAGACCATTTCCTGGATTAAAGGACTAATCTCCAATCTAGAAAAACTCATTCATGCATTTATATTTAGTAGAGTTGATTACTGCATCAGTGTCTTCATAGGTTTTCCTTACAAGTCCATCAGACAGCTGCAGCTGATCCAAAACTCTGCTGCCTGCGTTCTCACTAGAACTAACAAAGTAGAGCACATCAGCCTGGTTCTAAAGTCCTTCCTCTGGCTCCCTGTAGCTCAGAGAATTGACTTTAAAATCCTTCTGTTAGTCTAGAAATCACTGAATAGATCAGCACCTCAACACATATAAGATCTGTTGTCAGTGGATCAACCTCCCAGACCACTCAGGTTTTCTAGTTCCAGCCTACTCTGTCCACCCAGAACTAGAACCAAACACGGAGAAGCAGCATCTATGCTCCACTGATCTGGAACAAACTCCCAGACTGTTGGGATCCTGAGGCTTGCCCACCAGAGGGCGCCGAGGATCCTCTTCTGTTTTTTGTTTTCTGTTAGGGACTGGGGTTACTGTTGGGATCTGGGGATGTACCACCTTTCTCCAACAGAGTGCGCCGTGGGTCTCCTGGGCTGGAGCCCTCCAGCACACCTGGAGCTCGTCTGCTCATCAGGAACCTTCCCTACATAAGCAGCTGCCAGACCTTCCTTCAAGGCCGCAGTGTTGACCTTAGTTTGGTTAGCAACCTGAGCTTCTGTTACCAGAAAGAATCTTAGTCGTCTCAAGTGAGAAAACTGATTCTAATCCACCTCTGTCTTTGCTCACAGGAAACCTGTCTCAAGCCTGAAGCTCTGGGTGAGCTTAACCTGCCTTCCAGCCCTGGTGAGCCAAACCTGAAGATCCCAGTCTGGACTCCTCCTGCTGCTCTCAGAGAAGAGCTGGAAACTCTGATCAAGGTCTGCCATTCAAAGTCAGAAGCTAGACGCTGCTGCTGCTTGTGCACTCTGCTGAACCAACAGTCTCTGGACCCAACGGTTCCCTCTCTCACAAGTAAAGCCTGGACTCCTTCAAGGTAGACTCAGAATTATCTTAAAGACTCAATTAATCATCTGACTGCCTGGCTAATCAAACTGTCCATCTCTGCAGACATCAGTGAACCCAACCCGGACCAGCACCAGATCCAGTTCTTGTCTTTGTGTCTAAACATATTCAATAAACTCTGTTAAACTTTTACTCAGCCTCCGTTTGTGTTCTGCATGTGGGTTTAATCTAAAACCAATCATGACAGAACACTGTGGCCACAAAAAAAACCCAGCAGACACCCTCCGGAGGAGGCTTGAGGAACAAGCTACTAAGATCCATAAACCCGACTCAACCTTCCGTGAGTTAAATCCCAGTTTTGTGTTAAAGGAACAAACTTTTCAGGAATTAGCAGGCAACATGAGGAATCACAACATGGCGCCAGCTCAACTTCCGGTTCCGGAGTCAACTCCGCCTCAAGGGGCGGAGCCAGTCTTGTCACTTCCGGAATTCCGCCCGTCACTTCCGGTTTCAGTTCCAAGGTCAGAACCAGCTCCGTTACTTCCTGTTTTCCGTCCCTCACTATTTTCTGGTGAATCTAGTGAATGTAAAAGTTTTCTGTGGCAATGTAAATTGTTCTCTGAACTCAATCCGTCCTGTTTCCCTGACGACGAGAGTAAGATTGTGTTTATCCTCTCACAGTTATCCGGTAAAGCCCGCGAGTGGAAAGAGACTCATTTTTCTCCTGAATCTTGTATAACCTGCACCTTAGATCAATTTCTAAATGAATTCACTTTAAAATTCTCCGTTAAATCAGCTGAGTCTCATGGTCTGTCCAAATTCACACAAGGTAATAGAACCGTAGAGGAATTTTCGATTGACTTCCAGGTCAGAGCCGCAGCTTCTGGCTGGAGTGATGCCATGCTAAAGAACATCTACAAAACGCATTAAATAAAGAAATCAGAATCAAACTTGCAACTATAGATGAAGCTGCAACCCTGGAAGAACTCATTTGTATAGCCATATATCAAGATCACAGACTACGAGCCAGAGCCAAGCCCAGATCTAGGAAAACAGTTCAACCTAGCTCAGCCCAGTTCAGTCCAGTCCAGTGCAGTCCAGCGCAGTCCTGCCCAGTACAGCTCTGTACAGCCTTGTTCAGTCCGTCTCTTCGTCAGGTCAGTTTCTGCCACCACTTACATGATCGTCAGTTAGCACCATCCACCAAGAAGCTTAGAATAAGTCCAGTATACTCACCTTCTACAGTCAGAGCTCCCCAGATCCAAGAGTCGGACCTCTGGAACTTTTTCTATTGGGATAGAGAGGATCTCTTCCCCTTTATGCCACCTCATTCATCTCCCTACCAACCAGTTAGTTTAGCCTCTGAATCCATTAGCAAACCAGTTAGCCTTTTGTCTGAACCAGTCCACGAACCAGTTAATCCAACTCTTAAACCGGTTAGCAATCCAGCTAAACCAGCACCTGAACCCACTTGCACACCAGATAGCTCGACTCCTGAATCAGTCTGTGAACCCATTAGCCCAGCTTCTAAGACCCCCCGACATAAGACACAGCGTCGCCGTAAGCCCGCTCTGAGCAGTCTAGAGACCCCTGAACCAGCTCTGAGCCGTCTAGAGACCCCTGAGCCAGTTCTGAGCCGTCTAAAGACCCCTGAGCCAGCTGTGAGCCGTCTTGAGTCAGTTCCGTGCTGTTTTGAACCCCCTGAGTCAACTCTGTGCCATTTAGAGACCCCTGAACCTGCTCCAAGCAGCCAAGAGACTCCCGAGCCGATTCTTAGCAGTCTAAAGACCCCTGAATTAGCTCTGTGCCGTCCAGAGACCCGTGAGCAGAACTTTAAAGAGATGTCAGAATTCGAAGGATGTGGTTTTACCCCTCCTAGGACCTCTCTACAGGCGCCACTGACCGCAAGGAGCCCTCTACGAGCATCACAAGTCACTTCAGAGACTGAACCTTTGCTGCCATGGGTGGTTTCCCCCATGCAGGATTGGGAGCCACAGTCGGTGGTCTCCTCCGTTCCTGATGTGGAGCCACAGTCGGTGGTCTCCTCCGTTCCTGATGTGGAGCCACAGTCGGTGGTCTCCTCCGTTCCTGATGTGGAGCCACAGTCGGTGGTCTCCTCCGTTCCTGATGTGGAGCCACAGTCGGTGGTCTCCCCTGTTCCTGATTGGGAGCCACAGTCTGTGGTCTCCCCTGTTCCTGATTGGGAGCCACAGTCGGTGGTCTCCCCTGTTCCTGAGGGTGAGCCGCAATCGGCGGGCTCTCCTGTTCCTGAGGTGGAGCCGCAATCGGCGGACTCCCCTGTTCCTGAGGTGGACCCGGAGCCGCAATCGGCGGGCTCCTCTGTTCCTGATCCGGAGCCGCAATCGGCGGGCTCCTCTGTTCCTGATCCGGAGCCGCAATCGGCGGGCTCCTCTGTTCCAGTCCAGGAGCTGCAGTCGGCGGTCCCCTCTGTTCCAGTCCAGGAGCCGCAGTCGGCGGTCTCCTCTGTTCCAGTCCAGGAGCCGCAGTCGGCGGTCTCCTCTGTTCCAGTCCAGGAGCCGCAGTCGGCGGTAACCTCAGAGCCTGTTCCTGAGCCGCAGTCGGCGGTAACCTCAGAGCCTGTTCCAGAGCCGCAGTCGGCGGTCACCTAAGAGCCTGTTCCTGAGCCGCAGTCGGCGGTCACCTCAGAGCCTGTTCCTGAGCCGCAGTCGGCGGTCACCTCAGAGCCTGTTCCAGAGCCGCAGTCGGCGGTCACCTAAGAGCCTGTTCCTGAAGCGCAGTCGGCGGTCATCTCAGAGCCTGTTCCTGAGCCGCAGTCGGCGGTCATCTCAGAGCCTGTTCCTGAGCCGCAGTCGGCGATCATCTCAGAGTCTGTTCCAGAGCCGCTGAAGAGAGGACAGGGTACCCCATGGGGCTACCTACTGAAAATGGGGGATCATCCTCCTAAGAGGCTGCTTCGCCCCCGGCCCTGCGGTCGACCTCCAGAGCGTCAGCTTCGCCTCCGGCCCCGCGGTCGACCTCCAGAGCGTCAGCTTCGCCTCCGGCCCCGCGGTCGACCTCCAGGGCGTCAGCTTCGCCTCCGACCCCGCAGCCGGCCACCTAAGACTCTGCCTCGCTGCCGGCCCCACGGTCGGCCACCGGAGCCTCTGCCTCGCCGCCGATCCCACGGCCGGCCGCCTGAGACTCTGCCCTGCTGCCGGCCACCTGAGACTCTGCCCCGCTGCTGGTCCCACGGCCGGCCACCAGAGACTCTGCCCCGCTGCCGGTCCCACGGCCCGCCACCAGAGACTCTGCCCCGCTGCCGGTCCCACGGCCGGCCACCTGAGACTCTGCCTAAGAAATTGCCTGGGATTTTTTTTGCTTTCATCCACCGTAAGTGGATCGTTTTTTGTTCCGGATTTAGTTTTTGTTTCTTGCCCTCCTTGCCTGGTGCCCCCTCCGCCCGCCCTGGGTGGGTTGTTTTTTTGTTTGCTTTTTTTTTTATGGACTGTTTTGAGGGCGTCTGGAATCCGCCCTTGATGGGGGGGCTCTGTTGGGATCCTGAGGCTTGCCCACCAGAGGGCGCCGAGGATCCTCTTCTGTTTTTTGTTTTCTGTTAGGGACTGGGGTTACTGTTGGGATCTGGGGATGTACCACCTTTCTCCAACAGAGTGCGCCGTGGGTCTCCTGGGCTGGAGCCCTCCAGCACACCTGGAGCTCGTCTGCTCATCAGGAACCTTCCCTACATAAGCAGCTGCCAGACCTTCCTTCAAGGCCGCAGTGTTGACCTTAGTTTGGTTAGCAACCTGAGCTTCTGTTACCAGAAAGAATCTTAGTCGTCTCAAGTGAGAAAACTGATTCTAATCCACCTCTGTCTTTGCTCACAGGAAACCTGTCTCAAGCCTGAAGCTCTGGGTGAGCTTAACCTGCCTTCCAGCCCTGGTGAGCCAAACCTGAAGATTCCAGTCTGGATTCCTCCTGCTGCTCTCAGAGAAGAGCTGGAAACTCTGATCAAGGTCTGCCATTCAAAGTCAGAAGCTAGACGCTGCTGCTGCTGCTTGTGCACTCTGCTGAACCAACAGTCTCTGGACCCAACGGTTCCCTCTCTCACAAGTAAAGCCTGGACTCCTTCAAGGTAGACTCAGAATTATCTTAAAAGACTCAATTAATCATCTGACTGCCTGGCTAATCAAACTGTCCATCTCTGCAGACATCAGTGAACCCAACCCGGACAAGTACCAGATCCAGTTCTTGTCTTTGTGTCTAAACATATTCAATAAACTCTGTTAAACTTTTACTCAGCCTCCGTTTGTGTTCTGCATGTGGGTTTAATCTAAAACCAATCATGACACAGACGACTGGAAAAGAGCTGAAAGGCTGAGTTCTTTGAAGTCAAAGTTAAACACCAATTAATTTAGAGCTGCCTTTGACTGTTGAAGTTATACTGTTACCTGAGGCATTATTAGTCAAAGGTTGTGGTCCAATTGCTTTATTTGTTTAAAAATGTTTTATTTTTTTTTTTATCTTTATTTGCTTTTATTCTGATTTTATTTTTTAATGTATTCTCTAATTCATGTAAAGCCCTTTGAATTGGCCATGTGCTGAATTGTGCTATACATATAGACTTGCCTTGCCCTGTTTTCACCCACTAAGAAGATGAGGTCTGTATGCCTCAGACTTTTTGGATGTTTTTAGTTTTTTTAAGCTTTTTAAGTTCTGTCAAATTTCCAGTGACTTTGACACATCTGTACCTCCATAGATGCATCACACAGTAACAATTTACTCATGTCGGCATGTCATAAGCTTGAACCATGAGGTCCAACTGTTGGCACGACATACTGGATACTTCTGATAATACTTCCAAATTTACACATGTCTATAGATTTTTTTGTTAATTTAATTGCAAAAAAATTAAAAATAAACCAGTTAAACATGGACATGTCAACATATTTGTGGATGACACTGTTCTCTTCTTACCTAAAGAATACATTTTAAGGCAGTTTAACTGATATACGTACATATTCATACTGATATACATGATACTCATAACTAATAGCAGTATACTATATTCTTTTTAGTCTGCAATTACATTAATTAAACCAAATAAGTAGATGTACTAAGAAACCCATCAGAAAACAGCATCTCCTAACAGACCTCTCATGTAAACATCATGATGTTATTTTAGTTTCTTTATCTGTCATCGTAACAAACCTAAATAAAATTATATTGTATGAACGTACCTCACTTTGAGTCTCTCCCATCTCTTTAGCAAACTGTGTCTCCTGAGTTTCAGGCAGCAGCGAGTACAGAGTGTTGGACAAATCCTCCAAGTCCTTTTTATACTTTGACTACAATAGAAGAAAAAGCCAAAAGTTAACATTAAAATGAATTTGTAAACAACGCAATGTATTTGAAACAAAAAATTAAATGGCTAAAAATTGGCTTAAAATGTTTAACATGCAGTAATCATCCACTAGTTCCAAAGCTAGAGTAAATTTAGGTGTAAAAACCTAATTAGGTATTTTATGACTCCTCATATTACTAATTCATTTCAGGGGAATCGGAAACAATGTTGGAGACTGTGTGGTCACTCATTAGCCAATCACTCCCTCATCTTTTGGATATGTACCCTTGGCCGTGGGAAGTGGGGGTGCTAGGGGTGCTGCAACACTTCTTAGTGGCGAGAGGGAGATTTAGAAAAAAATGTATTACAAATACTTTTCACAATTTATACATTTCTTATGTATTACCTGTATTTGGATTTTAATTTCATTATTGCTAGGGGTAATCAACACAAGTTCACAAATTCTTCTTCATGATTAATCAATTGGTATAATAATTGTCAACTAATTTAGTTATTGATTCATCTTTAACTGGAGTTTAGAGACTGTCAAATATGCATTTAGGTAACAGATCAACAACCTTTGAGCAGCAATTACATCCAATATCGTAAAACAAATATATAAACATTTTGCATTTAAGACAAAAAAACGTTTTCTTCTGTCAATACTCTATGTTAATATGGAACTGTTTTGGTTTCACTTGGTTTAATTTCGTAAAAAGTCTTTTTTAAGGAACCTTTTAATATCTGATTATTAACTGATTAATCCAAAAAATAACGAAAAATTAATTGATTTGTAAAATAATTGTTAGTTGCAGGCCTAGTTGTTATAGTATTATTGTGAAGTTTAATTAAAGTTGTAGGGAAGCGGCCGTTCCAATCGTTGCATTTCCGAATTCTCCCGAGTGGGTCCCGACTTTACAAGAGTGAATAAAGTTAATGTGATTGGTAAATTAATGGGGGGGGGGGCATCTTGCTAACCATGTTTGAGCCCTTGCTTCGCAACGCTGCCAGTTCTGTTAGCTCTACGCCTGCCGAAGACACAGACGTCCATCCCCGTGAACACTGGGACGGAACTCAATGGGAAAGGAAATGATTCTGATTTTAACCATTGCGTATATTAGCTGCGACATATGAATCAAGATGCTATGACCGAAAAAATTAGATTGCCGAATGCCTGTTTATATATGATTGGCCGAATTTAGGTGTTCCGGCTGATGTATAACTAACTGACCTGCAGAAGATAACGTGAAAAAAACAACAGCACAGATTTCAAGACAGAATAGA
Organism: Cyprinodon diabolis; assembly: GCA_030533445.1. Lineage (NCBI taxonomy): Eukaryota > Metazoa > Chordata > Actinopteri > Cyprinodontiformes > Cyprinodontidae > Cyprinodon > Cyprinodon diabolis. Next base: position 6,611,245 of record CM060082.1, read on the forward strand.
AAAGTTTTAACTTTTGGGACAATATGGTCTGATAAAGGGTCAATTTATATACATGCTTAAGCCAGAATTACTTGACATTTAAATACGACTTCCCCACGACTTTCATAACACATATATTCACCTAAAAACTGATGATTTCTGTGTGTTGCAGACCCAGGTTGCGTTCACGTTATAGGACAATAATGTACTAAATCTCAATCTATTTACTTATTTTTTTTTACTCTATTTCAAATAGGCTCATAGGTCTCATAGGTTTTAATACCTTTAAAACATTTTGCAAATATCAGATTTTATGCTAAATGAATCTGAGCAGAAATATTGTCCCCCGTTTAAATGTCTTACTTCGCTCTGCAGTTCTGAGATCTGTTTGAAAAACTCCATCTCCTTGGTTTCAGGCATTTGGTGGAAAACAGTACTGCTGATCTCCTGCCTTCCTTTCTGCTTGTATTTGTTCTGGAAAAACACATGATTAAAAAAAAAAATCACATTAAAAGAGTGAAATGAAGCTTTACTCCCATTAAAAACAGAAGTTTCCCCCCTACCTCACTCTGCAGCTCCATGACAGCTTTGGCAAACTTCATCTGGTCCGTCTCTGGCAGCTGAGAGTACAGGTTGGTGTTAAGCTCCTTTTTAGCCTCTCTGTATTTCACCTGGAGATGATGGACATGTCAGTGTTGGTGAAAAACAAATCTATTGTTCACAGTGTTTGCCAGTCCTTCATCTGTAACGTGCTAATATCACCATTTAGCCAGCTGTCACTGTGCTGCTTTTACTCCTGCCTTTTTATTACTTTAGCAAACACTGGCTATAACTAATAGGAACAAATCTTCTACTGCAATATAGGCATGGCCGGTTCTAGACAGGGGCAAACGGGGGCCAATGCCCCTGTAGATGATGTCCTGGCCCCTGTTATGGGCCCTGCACGGAAGTCATAATACTAAAAAGAAATTCTAATGATGATATACATTGGAACAGACATGGTTACTGATAGGTCCTTTGGATCAATTTCACTTTTTTCTTTACAAATTCTGTTTTACTAATTATTTAAAACCAATAAGGTGATAGCTTCAGTGGTACTGAGATAGGATCCCAGTTTTCATCTGCTAAATGTTTTTTTTTCAACAACAACAAATAAAAAAAGATACTCTAATTTTTAAAGCTAAATTTATCAGTTTTTCTTAAGTTTTAATTAAGACGAAGAAAACGATTATTTTAACTTAAATTAATTCAAAAATATGTTTAATTCTAAAATTCTGAATGTATATTGACCTAATACGAATTTTAATTAAACCTAACTGAATAAAAATTTTAATTCATGCAGCTATCTTAATATATTTGAATCTCTTGCCCTGTTTTTTATTTCATGCTTTTCTCTTTCCCCATGAAAACACGCTGGCCAACTCCTTGCCCTTTGGTACATTTGGTCTAGAATGTCTGCAAAAAAGGTGTTTTTCAGGAAAACAAACTATGGTGGCCATAAACTATGGAAGCAGGATATAATTTAAACAGAAAAACATGCATCTTATGACTCAAAAGGTTGGTTTTTCAGCCACACTGTGCTTTGGATTCATTCAATGTTTCAGACGAATAGCGGTAAAAAAGAAAAAAAGAAAATTCAGACGCTGTTGTTGGATGGATGGACAATATCAAGTTAATTATTCGTTTAAATCAAAACCCCAGATTATCAATTATTAAAATATTCCATCGGTGAGTAGGAATTGTTTTGTAATTTTGCCCAGAACTCAGCACTGGTTTGCTCTGCTGTAACAGCAAGCCTGCATCTCTACCTGACTCTGCAGCTCAGTGGCTTCTTTAGCATGTCGCGTCTCGAGGGTTTCAGACAGCTGGTGGTACAGGCAGCTGCTCGCCTCCTTTCTGCTCACCTCCTTGTATTTAGCCTGAAGAAATCAACCAAAAAAGCTAACAAAATTCCAGTATTGGCACCAAAACATGATTTTAAGGCTGTTTATACTAAATACTGTAGCAAAGCATCAAATTACTTTTACCTCACTTTGCAGCTCAGAGACAGTTTTAGCGAAGGTAGTCTCAGTGGTTTCAGGCAGCTGAGAATAAAGGCTATGGGAGAGGCTCCTCAAACCATCCTCTTTATATTTATTCTGCAGGAAAGGAGAAAAAGATGATGGAGCAGAATGCTGAAATAGAAACCAAATTTAAAGGGATAAAAGTTGTGTCAGAGCGCCTTGATGCTGTAGGAGAGATGATCTAAGCAGCATACATCCTGCTGCATTAACAGCAGAGACACTTCCTGGTATTTTACCTCACTCAGCAGGTCAGACACCTTGGCGGCGAGCTCCGTCTCTGCAGTCTGAGGCAGCTGAGCGTACAAACTACACAACATAGACTTCTTCCCACCTTCCTTGTACTTGTTCTGAAAGGAAGCAGAGGTTCAGCAACTGAGTCGTCACAGAACTAATCTATTCATCCAGATTGTTTCTGGATTAAAGGAATCAGTGTTGTGATTTGTTATAATGTATGTTATAGATTTTAATATTTAGAGTGGCATTCCTCAGGGCTTTGTATTTGGGACTGAATTATAGTTGAATACTTTTACCTAAAGTACATAAAAAATGTATTCTCTAAATATTATAACCTAAAAGAGAAGTATATTTGCAATAAATCATCATAAGTATTTGAAATGGAGCCTAGGCGGAAGTTCAGCTAAATAAATTGATTACTCGCCTTCATCCGCCTGCGACACAGCCAATCAGCTTTGAACCACGCCTCCACGAAAGCCAATCAGCATCCAAAGTTCATCCAAAGGCCTCCGATCGGCAACTGGATCTCCCCATAAAGCTCAGCATACTTTTTCGCTAACCAGCAGTCTACAGACTGACCAACTTCATCTATCTCCACTCCACCACCAGTTTCAGGCCTAGAGGCAGGCAGGGACTGGTGATCTGTGATACTGGGCATTTGCTCGGTGGGCCAGTCCTAATTTCAGCGTGCGAGGGCCGGCCCTCCTTAATTCATATTGGCCCCAACACTTACACTCCGGCCGAAGCTCCTACCTCTGACAGTAAATAACTCAAGGAGCTCAAGAAGTAATATAAT